>JALMGJ010000004.1:98640797-99339130 GCA_023362775.1 Charina bottae | reverse complement strand
TACTTCCAGTGTCTCAGCAGAAAGCCATCTTGCCTTCTTGGTTTTCTTTTTCTTTGGGACTTTTTTTGTTGCCGCCTCCTGAGCAATGTTGCGAACTTCTATCCGTAGTTCTTCCGGAATCCTATCTACTAAATCTAGTCCCTTAAATCTATTCTTCACCTCCACTGCAAATTCATTAGGAATGTTAGTGAGCTCATATCTAACTGATCTGTGGGTGTTCCCTATTCTCTTTAGTCTGATTCTAAATTGTGCAATAAAAAGTTCGTGAACTGAACTACAGTCAACTCCAGGTCTTGCTTTTACCGACTGTATAGATGTCCGCCACCTTTGGCTACAAAGGATGTAGTCAATCTGATTTTGGTGTTGACCATATTGTGAAGTCCATGTATAAAGTCGTCTTTTAGGTTGCTGGAAGAGAGTGTTTGTTATGCACAGTGAATTGTCTTGGCAAAATTCTATCAGCCTATGTCCCGCTTCATTTTGTTCTCCCAGACCATGCTTGCCTGTAATTCCAGGTGTCGTTTGACTATCCACCTTAGCATTCCAGTCTCCTGTAATGAAAATAACATCTCTTTTTGACGTATTATCCAGTAGGTGCTGCAGATCCTCATAGAACTGATCTACCTCTGCTTCTTCAGCATCTGTGCTTGGGGCGTATATTTGGATCACTGTGATGTTAAATGGCTTACCCTGAATTCGAATTGAGATCATTCTATCGTTTTTTGGATTGTATCCAAGCACTGCTTTAGTCACTTTATTATTAATTATGAAGGCTACTCCATTTCTTCTGTGGTCCTCTTGTCCACAGTAGTAGATCTGGTGGTCATCTGATGTGAAGTGGCCCATTCCAGTCCATTTCAGTTCACTGACACCCAAAATGTCTATATTTAATCTTGTCATCTCCCCAAAAACTACATCCAATTTATCCTGGCTCATAGATCTTACATTCCAGGTTATTATGGTGTGTTGATCTCTAGAACATCAGATTCGTTGTTCACCACCAGCACCGTCGGCCACTAGCCGTCTTTTCGGCTTTGAGCTAGCTGCGTCATCACATCTGGATCTAGTTGAACTTATCCCCTGTTCCTCCCCAGTAGCATTTTGACCATCTTCCGACCTGGGAGTCCCATCTTCCGATGGTATACCGACATATCTCTGGTTGTACTGATCCATTTAGTTTTCAGGGCAAGAATACTGGGGTGGGTTGCCATTACCTTCCCCAGGGATTGTATTTAGTCTGACCTCTCTGCCATGACCTTCCCATCTTGGGTGTCCCTTCACGGTTTAGCTCATGGCGTCATTGAGGTGCTCAAGCTCCAGCACCATGACAAGGTAACAATCTCCTTTGCTGGAGTATTATTTACTAGGGACCCAAAATAGAGGTCCCATCTAGTGGTTTGCTATGGTAATAGCACATTACCATACTAAATCTTTTCAGTATTTCTCATCCTCCTGGCTTCCAACCATTATCAGGCTTTATTCCCATTTTGGAGTTGTATCAGTTCAATGAATGCCCAGTGTTTATTAGCTCTTCTGGGACAAAAGCTGACAGCTCTTTAGCTCTCATCCTTCATTGTCAGAATTCACCAAGATTCCGGGTTAAAGAATCTTGTGTCAAGGCAGGATAATATGTAGAAAATCAGTTGAACTACATAATTCCCTTTTTTCTGTCAGTCTGATCTGTGTCTTTCACACTGATGAAGGTGACATTTATTCTGAAAAAGAATATCAAACCTTTCAACTACAACTACTAACATTCTTCATCATGGTCTCTTTGCATCGCACATAAGGAGCTCTGTGCCTGTGCTGAAGCTTCATTGGGAGCCTTCTATAGCACAGGTGATTTTGGCAGGAAATCTGTCTGTACTGCATGTTTTCAAAGGCAATTATTTGCTTTCCCTTTAGTATCTTTCCAACAATCGTAGCAATTGCATTATAGGAACTTTCTCTGTACTTTGCTGTGTAGCAGCAGACTAGTAGTCCTTTTTTATTATTCTCATGTTTGTTTACAATTGTCATCAAGACTCATCAACTTTGTCTGCAAGGGAGAGAATGAAGCATGGGCATTTGACTTTGTGTGCGCTTCTCTGAGAGTGGGCTCTGACAGTACTGTATCTTCAGCTCTAACCGACAGTGCTCTAGCCCTCAGTTGTTCTCTGTTCCAAGCCTTCATGGACTATATAATAACTCTGCCAAATTTCATCTTCATCAATGCAGCATTCAATAGGATTGAATTAGCCTGGTCCTTCAAAAGTTCCTACAAAATACAGAGAGAAAGAGAAGGGCGGGGGGCTTGATATTAATAGAAATTGCTGAGGACTTTAATTCAGTTCAAAACATAGAGGTCTCAGCAGTTGCATCTCATGGCTGCAATAATAATTCCATTACCTTCTAATAAGATTGGAGATATAAGACTGCCAGATAGGTATGGGTTCAGCATTGGAAGAAGACTCTGTAGACTTCTTACAAAGTGAAGATCAACAAATGAGGTCCTGAAGAAGAGTATTCTTTAGAATCAGAACATGAGACATTGAAATCCTATATTTTTCATCCCTAGTTCCATAGGATTGATCTGTCTGTTCATCTGAGGATGCCAAAGCATACAAAACAATTCTTGTGGCTAGAAAAAGTTTTGCCCTCAGGTTAGCTTATTTCTTCTTCAATGGATGACCCAGTTCACACTGATGCACATGAAACAGTAACCTTATTGGCACTTACTTACTTACTTACTTGACACCACCCAACTGCAATCAATTCTGGGCAACTCACAGCATAAAACAAAACAAAATGTGATCACAAGTATAAAACATATAACAATAAGCAAGATAGTGAATCCTATTAGCAACAACCGTATCATGCACCCAAGAAGGTGGTCCAGTCATCCTAATCCAAAGCCTGGCAGAAGAGACAGGTCTTTAAAGACCCCTGAAATGCTATCAGAGTGGGAGCTACCCAGATCTCTGGGGGAACCTCATTCCAGAGGGCAGGCACCACAACAGAGAAGGCACGCTTATGGGATCTTGATAGATGACAGTGTTTAATTGAAGGAACCTGGAGCACAACAGTCCTGTTGGATCAAAGTGGCTGAGCCAACACCACAGGAAATAAGCAGTCCCTCAAGTAACCAGGCCCTTACTTAAGTAAGATAAAGACTTGTGGCAAAAGCTGGATTTGATATCATCTACCTCTAGGAAAGTAAATTATATTATACAGGAGGGAAATTCTTGCTTGATTTCCATGATAGTTGAGGCAGTGCCAGGCAAATCAAGTGCATAGTTCCATGCCACAAAGGAGGGGGAAGTGCTGTATAAATGAATATCACTGCCTGATCTCTACAGTCTGACTATTTGGTCGATGCTCCTGGGCTTTGTTAAACTTTACCTACTTGGTGTCCATACAAGAGTTGATGCCCAGTAGAGCATTTCCCCACCACCATCAGGTAAGCTTGCTATTCACTATATGCACAGAGATCACAGCGAAGTATAGATTGCTTACCTATAAGTGTGATTCTTTAGTGGCCCTCTCTGCATTCACACAACCCACTTCCTTCCCCTCTTTAGCATCCATCTTCATGAATATTACCGATTCTTGTTGCTGCACTGTTCCTTGGTACTGACGAGAAAAGCAAACAGTTGCCTTCATTACATGTGTGGTACAGGTAAACCCACCACCAAAAATCCTTGTGGAGCTTCAGAACAGGTGCAAAACCAATATATGTGAATGTACAAATGATCACTTGGTAAACTACAGTCCCATTTAAGCAATCTGTTCTTCCTCAGTTAACTCAGACCAGTTACGAGTTTAGGAATTTGTATTTAGATCTAATTGTTAAATAATGTTATTTCTAATTTCCACATATGAATGCAGTTGAAAAAAAAGTTTCCTTCACTACCAAGAAAATAGACACAATGCATTAGTTTGGAAAGATAAAGAAATAGAAAAGAATCACAGCAAGGCTGGGGAGGAAGAGGGGAGAGGGATACTGTCTAGATTAGGGAACATAACATAGTTTTCTAATTCCTTTTTTTTAATGCCATGCTACACTGTACAGCTTGGTGCTACTAACACATGTTGATGTGTTAGTCAAGTGAGGGCTTTGTAAGAAGTTTATATATAGATAATGTATGTGTGTGTTTGCTTATAAATAGACTGCTTCTATGTAACATTACTAAAAGTAGTGGTTGATACTCATTTAAATTGATCAAAATCCATTTCTGAGTGTATAAAAAAGAGCTGTTAAACAGAAGTTCAGCACCTCAAAACACTTCTGTTAAACTATACATTTACATCACTAGTATAACAGTATACTGTATAACTGGAACAATATGTTATAGGAGAATATCATTGGCATTTTTTTTCCTAATTAGATGTTAATATTTCTTATTCTCTCTCCTTGTTGTGTTTCTGTTTGTGATCACTGTGCAGGTGAGAAGCCCCACCAATGCAGCATTTGTTGGCGATCCTTCTCCCTAAAGGATTACCTAATCAAACACATGGTGACTCACACCGGTGTCAGAGCCTACCAATGCAGTATCTGTAATAAGCGTTTTACGCAGAAGAGTTCCCTAAACGTGCATATGCGGCTCCACCGTGGGGAGAAATCCTATGAATGCTACATTTGCAAGAAAAAGTTTTCACACAAGACCCTGCTTGAAAGACATGTGGCTCTACATAGTGCCACAAATGGGACATCTAGCACAACAAGCACTGGTGCAAGGGCACTTCCAGCTGGAGTGATGGCCTGTACAGAGGGAACCACCTATGTTTGCTCTGTCTGCCCAGCTAAGTTTGACCAAATTGAGCACTTCAACGACCACATGAGGCTGCATGTTTCAGATGGGTAAATAATATATATTCTGCTATGAACAACAACAAAGCCCAAACAGAGAAACAACAAGAAGCTATGGCACTAGATTTTTTTTTCATTTTTCATTTTTAGTTTGTTTATTTTCATTTTTGTACTACATGATGAACTGTTTTTTGCCTGCTGGTACATTACATTTCTGGAAGCTGGATGAATAGTAATTATCTCAGCCTTCCTTTGATGGTGGCCTTAAGGCCAGATAGTGCTTCAGGAGATCTACTGGTTGGATCTCTAGCTACTGGCCTCTAAATACAACCCTTCTTTACTACAAAAAAAAAAAAAAACTTAAAAAAATTGTCACTTGTGAAGAGCACTACAAAAAAACAACAACATAGAGAAATATGTTATGGAATCTACAAGGCCTACTGTCGTAAGTACACCACTTGCAGTGTTTCAATGGACAGATTCACAATTCTGACCGCTTTGGACTTCACAGTATCCAGTTAAAACTGTGGAATAGAAATATAAAATTGAACACAGAAAATGGGCCCTATTGGTTTCCACCAGTCTTGCTATCATAAAAGGGCTGTGGAGAATGGCAAGGGAGTTTGGGTTGGATGGTGTGGAGTCCCTGCAGGATGGGGAAGGAGAATAATAGATTCCTCTTGTGGATTCAGTTCCATTCCACACATTCAGATTCATAACCCCAACTTCTTTCTCCCCCACTAACACCAATACCATATTTCATCAGACTTTAGGAACAATAAGGATGAGGCGAACAAAGGTAGCTTTTCTGCAATTTACATTGTCTTTGCTGAGCATAGGGGAAACTTGGCCAGTCTGGCACCTTCCAGGTCTGCTAGCACTGCAGCTCCCAGATTTCGAGATGGGAACTGCAAATGCAACAAATCTGGAAGTGCAAGACTGAGGAGGGATGACACAGAGCCTCAGCCAAATAGTGGGACTGTTGCAAATGTCAAAGAGACATAGCAAAAGGAAAAGATCAAGAGTTTTTTTCACCTACCATTCTAGGTATAAGGAAAGGATTACTTCCTAAAATCTTTGGGGATAAAATAAAAAGGCTGCATCAAGGCCTATCCATCTGGAGAGAAGTAAAGTAATAGACGAGTGGAAAAAAACTAAAAAGAGTTCTCAATATTTTTTTTTTAATTCAGTTTTTTTAGGGGGACAGAAGTGGTGTTTACCAGATAGAATGCTGATTTTTTAAAAGAAATATATATTTACTTCAGTATTTCTGTACAAAAACAGAAGGAAGGAAAAGTGTAACTTTTTTAACATAATTTTTCTTTTTTTTCTTTTGTTTTGCATACACTGCCACTAATATCTGATCAGTTACATAACTGAATGTGTGTATACACACGTACACACCTTCTTGTTGATAAAGACTGTTAAGGTTAGGTGTCCTACTTTCATATAGCAAGGGGGTAAAAGATGAGGTGGTCCTGATAGTTCTTTCTGATAAGAGAAATATGTGTCAACATATTTTCTGTTGTTTCCTTTATGCTTTTATTACTTTGAGAATAGCACCTTGGAAATTGAGTGACATATATGTGATATCTTCCTCCATATTCTGTCCATATTGTAGTGTCACTTGAAAAGCTGTTCTGAACTCAAATTATTTTCTAAGACTTCTAATTGAGTTCCATCTAAAGTTTAAACGAAATATAGTTTTTGAAGGAAGTGTTTTAACACTATTTATACCATTGGAATGATAAAATATTATTTTGTTTATAGTTTCTGGAAGTACCTAGAAAAAGGGCATTTCTTTATTTAAAGAATCACTTGTGGAGATTGGTTTTATAAAAGCTTTTTATCCTGCCTGAAATATAGATCAAATCTCTCATTTACTTAAAAGCTAAAGCTTCTTTTTCTGTATAAAAGTACAGATAATCTTCCCTGTCTTCATCTGCAAAAACATTAAAGATAAGGGCCATGCTTTGCAATCTCTACTTCACAAAATAGAGTAAGACATTCAGAATTAATGGTAAGTTTTTGTTGATCGCTTCTCCCCTTCTTAGAGGATTTTTGAAAATTTATCACCTTAAACAGTACTTTTTATGTACCTACATTGGATTAATGTCTAACAAATATAGTAAGAAGTTTTCCTGTGTATCATGGTACATAATTTCTAGTCCAGACAAAAATTATCTGAAAATAATGCAAATGGAGAGTCAAGGAAAAAACATTTATGTGAATTTTAAATGTATCTCTGTTTCAACTAACTCTCCTGAGGTTGCATTCCCATGCACAGTTATATGGGGGAAAAGTACAGTAGAAATCAATGGAAATAACTTTGTATAAAGTGTTTGGGAACAGGATGCTAGATTTACTAAAGTCTGTGGCTTTTGTGAGACACTCCTCCATGCTCAACATCATTTTATTTGACATTTAAATGCTGGCAACGTAGGTCACAACTTCTATTATATAGCACAACCTTATTCATGTCTATTCTGAGATAAGTCCCATTGAATTCTGTGGGATTTATTCTCAGCTAAGCATATACAGGATTTGGATCTTAAATATTTGCAATTTAGGTAGGCTAAAGTAATTGCTCAGTGTGTTATAAATGACAGGCAATATGGGCACATTTTTAGACTAACTATTGCTACAATCCACATAATTTTTTTAAACTAACATTGTTTCAACAAGTTAAAATTATTATGAGCACAAATTAAAGAAGGGAGAAAATTCTCATACATTATTTAGATACCATCCTAATCATCAGCCCAGAAGGATAATTTCTTGAGCATAAGTAAATTCACCAGAAGAAAGTTCTATAGATTTGAGTGTAAATTAATTCCACATATTTGTACTGATTAAGTAAAGGGATGCACATATGGAACAGTCATTTTAAGTTAGTAATACAGTACCCATTAGCATAGGAGCTTCATCTCAACAGGAGTCTGAATTTGGAAAAAAGTAGTACAAAATATTAACTTGTTAAAATAATTCACAAACAATAATTTCATAAGAAATAATATAGAAAAACAAAAGAGAAGACAGAAACTGGATAAAGAATATGACAGTATCATTTGAAAGAATATCATTTTTATTAACTGTTGAGAATCAGTCAAGAATTTAAGCAATAACTTGGTTTTATATAGCCCATTTGCCAGATGAATTTTAGGGACAATTTAATTACCAATAATAGAAACAACTAATAGTTTGATACAGTTGTCAAAAGTTGGAGGGGGAAAAAAGTTCTGAGACCTGAGATGACCATGCACTGACAAGAAAAAAAGTAGAGAAAATCTTAGTGCAGAATTAAAATTCAAAACAACACCTGCAAATTAAACACATACTTATTTTTTTTTAAAAGCTATTTTTAAATATTAAAGTAGATCTAGTTGCCTGCTGTTCATTGGAAATGAATATCATCTCAAAGCAAAATAGATTTGTTTGGTGAAGAAAATGTATAGATCACCTTCCCTCAGTCACCTAAAATAAAATATAGCATCCAAAATAATATATTCTATGCAGAAAATCCTTGTCGCTCATACAGGTCTCCAGGTGCTATACCTGTACCATGTGTTCGTTTAGGAGAATGTAGAAAATTGGGGCACTTGCATCAGTCCTCCTGTAAACATTTGTACTTGAAGCTAAAGAACTAAGATTTGTGAAATTTAGATCAGGTGACAAAACATCTAAACCAAGGTTTGAATTTGTAGTTTTAAGATACAAATAATTTGGAGGAAACCAGTTACTGGTTCTTCCACAATTACAGTTTTGGTGATCTATCACTTCATGAAAAAATATTGCAGTTTTCATTGTACAGTGTCTTAAAAAGGTGATTTTTTGATGTTAGGTATGTTACTGCTTTTTAAATTTCTTGCTCCTGGTTTCTATTAAGGTCTCTTCTAAAGCTACAGCTGTTTTATTTAATTTTGATAGGTAGCATTTATACATGGATACAATTTCAGTTTTGTGAAATAAAATCCAAACGTTTGAAGGGTTCTTCAGTGAATGAAAAGCTACAATCATGTGCAGAAAACTTCTAAATAATAGATAAAATCATCTCTACCCATCCATATTGAAGCCAATTAATCAGATTTTTGCTAATAATTAATTTTTACTCAGTTAATGTTCTGTTCAGGCCCCTAATTATTTTGATTCTTTCCATTCATTTTCTGTATTTTTTTATTCTTGCAGTGATAAATACCATCTTTCAAAGAAATACCATATTTCAAAGAAATACAGCAAAACTTCAAAATGTGTGGGTTTATTGGATTTTTATTTTTAAAAAGTATTCAGATATTTTAAATTTCATTTTATATAACTACACTATATCCTCACCATGGTCACAGCCCAATGTGCACCCAAATTTTTCCAGTATGGCTAAATACCTGCTCTGTATTAATTTATAGCTAATATAAATCCTTATAGTGTAATTGGAAATATAGACATTATCCAGATGGTTTTCTAATATTTTTCCTTTACTTCAAAAGCATTATTCCTTATAGCCAAAGGTCACTGCAGTCCAAAAAGCCTATAATTTCATAACCCCAATGAATTCTACAAGAATATTAATATATTTATTTATGTTTAATATTTTAGGTATATTTGCACTGAACTTAATTGAACTTCCATTTCTTTAATTTTAAATTAAAATGCTCAATAAGAAACATGAAAATAATCGTCATTTTTATATTGTTTAAAATGTTTGCACTGAAAGCTTTTTATTTATAAAGAATAGAAGGGTTCAAAACTCATTGTTTTTGAAAGAAGAGGAGACATTTGCTTGCATTTTGTGATTATTTGCATATTCCCATAATTTCTTATTTGCAGGTAGTTGAGTTATATAAAAATGATATAGAGCAGTTCAAGGTTCTGGTCTTATTTAGTTTGTACAGTGGCAATTATTTTTTACACATTTTTGAATGTGTAGAAAAGTGATTTCTTCTGGATTTTTTAGCTATATGTTATCTGAATATATGCACATCCCCTTTTCAGGGCAGGTAACATGCCTGGAAGACAGAAGTGCTAGTTATTCATGCACTGCTATTTGCCTCATATTTTAATGTGCAAAATGTTTCTTAGGTCATCCTAAACTACAGGAAACTTTGATAGAAAAACAGATCTGGTAGATTTGTGAGGTTCTGTATATCTGTCATAGTTCATCAGAACTCTTACTGAATTCGAGATTCTGTGGTTCATTGAGGGGATTAATGAGCTCAGCAAAATATTAGCAAGAGTGCCATTTCATTTGTATAAGTCAGAATACTAAATTAGTCTATCCAGTGTTCACTAAATTTATTTGGATTTTAGCATTCAAATTAAGGTATTAAATAAGTAAGGTTACAACATGTTTGGGAGAAAAGCTGGAATTAATAAATTATTTCTATATATACTTAATTTAAATATAGTGGCTGCAATTCATGACTAGAAAATAACATTTGAGGTCACCACTGTAAAGTTAATAATGAGCAAGCTTATCCAAAGATAATCAAAAATATGACCATCTGAAACAAGGAAATACACATTTCATTCACATCCAAGTTCCAGGTCTTACCATGCTCCCAAGTGTCATTAGACTTCAGAGGTTCTCTCCTCCTTCCTAAGGCCACTTTATTACTGAGATAGATGCCAAAAGTATATCCCAAGTGCTACATGCAACTTACACCACCCCTTTTCTGTCCCTGTAACCACCCAGCCCAGAGGGTGAGCTTCACAATTTTTTATTTTTAATATGTTTGTGGGCATTTTAAGAGGCAAAATGGGTCCCTTGACCCTTTAAAATCGGGCATTTTGGAGTTTAATTCCACCATATTTGGAGGGCAGTCCTTGACAAGCTGTGCAAAGCCTGATGCAGCCGTAGAGCATGTCAACATGCAATACTTTTCAAGAAGAGGAGAAAGCAGTTAGAAGCAAAGCCAGAGATTTGTAGTGTAGTTCGCATCATTGTGGCATAATATAGCTCTCTCTTGTTCTGTCTGTGCCTTTCTCTACCTCTTTCAGTGCCATCTCACGCTTTTCTCTGCAGGTAGCACAGTTTAGGCCCAAAGGCTTTTCAATTTATTGAGCAGCCATAATGATGGTCTCTGTTGCTGAAACAGCAGTTAGGCTCTAGAATGATCCAATCATTGTACTCAAAATGTCAGGATCCCTCAGAAATAATTCCCAATTATCTTAGCACCCACAGTGATGCTGTGGTGCTTAGAGGTCTCATGAAAACTGGTGGCCACTTCCTCATTGCTACTTAATGGGAAGTTTTGTATCAGTTGTGTGAAGTTGAGGCTCTGCTTTTACTTTGCTGGAAATTCTGAAGTAGAGCGGTTTGTATTTCAAAGTCTCTAAGTAGAAACTTGCAAGATCGCTAGTTAGCATGCTTACAAGGCCTATGATTATTGCATTTCTCATTTTTTATGATTACATTCAACTGAATCAGCACATAGAGACAAGGAATTCAGGTTCTGTTTCCCATATTTGGATTATGATAAATGCATTGACTGAATTTAAAAAGAGGGATTTGGTGGATGCCATATGTATGGCTATTAGAAGAGGATGCTTGACACAAAACTTGCTTCCACATAAACATTTTCAAAAGTTAATGTTTGGATCAGATATCAAATATTTTTCTGTGTACTTAAACTTTCCTGGACAACATTACCTTATCTAGGAATTCCTTCTGTACTACACAAAAATTAGAAAATGAACTGGATTATTTTCACTTCCACATTAGTTCCCTAATTCATTAATTATTGGGAATGGTAAGTGGCAGTAATTAAGGTGAATAAGGTTAATATTTTTGAAGACTAGAGGACATGTAATTAGCTAAATTATAAATAAATAAAATTACCACCTTAAAATTAGTTTCACTCTGTTGTAATTCCACAACAAACAAATATGTCATAAAAATACTAAGTTTGTCATCTGGTGCATGCACACACACAAGTTAACAGAAGTAAAACTAAAGGACTGCTTTGCTCATATTAAATGCAACAGGATTACTGACTAGCAGACAAATGCATTCCTTTTCAAGTGGCTAATAACAATTCACTGTTTTTGCTCTTTCCCACATTCAATAAAACCTTTTGTAGTCACAGTGTAAAAGTCACTCTAGAGGGTCCTGGGTTCCTCTCTAAGAGGAGAAAAAAATAAATTATCCCTGTGTGAATTTTTCAGACTATTTAACTATCTAGGCAAATATTGCCTTCTTGGGCTGGCAATTGTATTGCTACCATGATCGTTTCTTGTAACTGGAGATACAGAGGAATTGATTTTGGGTCCTTCAGCCTGCAAAAGATGTGCTGCAGTACCACTGAGCTATGGCCCCTATCCATTTGGTTGTTGATCCTTGGAGTAGCACCTGCATAAAACTATGAAAATGTGTCAAGGGGGAGAAAAGGATTAAATTTGAGAATTATATCTTCAGAGAAAGAAAAAGGATCGCTTCATCTGTGACATAAGTATATGTTTATTTCAAATCTAGCTACTTAAGCGAGTTTTAAGATTAGTTTCATAAAGTTGTCCCTAAAATATTAGTACCATAATAAAGTTCCCAAGGAGTTGGCAAGATTAATTTAAATTGAGGTGGGGAATAAGTAATTTATTACAGCCTTATGAAGGACTGCTGCCTTAAAACAATAAAGAGGGAGGTGGGTGTTATTTTTTTTATACGTACTTAAATATATATAATTTTAAATTGTTATTCCATTTGTATGAAATGCTGCATATTTTGTTTTCATTTAAATTTGTAATACAATACCTGGGCAACAAGAGCTGTGAAGAATTCACTTGCTGATAAGTATTACTACTACTACTAAGGTAGCTGCTATGAATTTGCACTGCACTATGCCTGTGGGGCATTAGTAAAATAACTGAATTTAACAGTAAGTTCTAACAGTTTTGAATTAATAATGGATGACTTCCTTCAGTTACCTTGAGATGACCTTCAGTCCCTAATTTGGTGTTGTATCATAGTTTTATCAGTAGTCTTTTCTAGCTGTAGCTTTCATGATGTAGACAATGAAATAATAGCCAATCAGATGTCACAGATGGCATGGTTATTTATTTTCATCATCAATCTGTTCCAGTGACATAGAATGCCCGGAGTAGGGGTCTAAAGAGGCAATGTTTGAGGGTGGCATGACTCTTACTTGCCAGTTACCTGTTCATAGTCCCACCCAGTACAGCTACCTTCGTAACCGCTTGTTTGGGCCTGTCAGTTGCAATATATCAGAGCAAGAGAAAATCAGTTACTGTTTGTTTGCTAATTTCTTCTGATCTGGAATGAATATTGATTGTGGGTTTTTTCCTTTAATTTTATTTTACAACTTAAATATTGTAACCAGGCTATAAAGCAGTTGCATTGTTTTTCTAACAGAACATTTCAAGGGCCAAAACTTGTCTTTAGTTCCCATTGGAATTATACTGCATTGGAACCAAGAGGTGTTACCAGTGACAGAAGTAGATAAGCTTAATATCTAATTATTGCCATGGTAAAGATACACTACTATCCAAAAAACAATGTGGCAATAATTAAACGTTGCAGATAATACAAAATACCAAGAATGTATGTCCATTACTGTTAATGCTAGGCCAGCAGAGCAGGAATAATAATCAGACATTTAAGTGTATAATGAATTGATTTACAGCTAGTAAAATAGCAAAAATACTTTCACTGACTATTCATAACTGACATATTTACAAAACATGCATAGCACTTTGAATGCTGTACAATTATCTAACTCCCTAATCTTTAGTAATTGCCAAGCTTATTTCACATTACTACTTAAAACTATAAGATCTGTTCAGCTAAGTTTGCTTTGCGTAGCTAATATGTGGCACTTATATCATTAAAGGATTTTCTGATGCTGAGTTACTTCCAGGAGCACTGAGATATGTATTATGCAATATTTGAAAGTAATGAATTGTAACAGATGAACATATTGTTGAAACGTGATACACCTTTCCCAGTTCTATACATTGCCTGTTAGTGGCTATTTTTATGACAGTCATGACTAAGTAAATGCTTTCATATTCAAAGAGAAGCTGTGATTGCATCTTGTTATATGGAAAAATTAGCAACTTTTATTGTAACACATTTGTCGCTGTAAAATTCACCTGGAACAGCACATGCGCAGACAGGTCCAGCTGCTGCCTTACTGAATAAAGGGTCCTGAAGAACAAGTGATCCTTTCTCTTTGCACAACACACCTTTCAAGGCCTGCTACATTACAACGAAAGGATAAGGATCACTGCATTCCTTTCCCCTGCACCAGAGTGGAAAATAGAGAAGATAATGATCCTTCTCTTTTTTCTGGGCTCCAGGAAGAGAAAAAGTAATTGCTTCTGTCTCCCTTTTGCCCTTTTGTAATATGTAAAAGATGAGAAAAGAGTAGTGATTGTGGGGCATTGTTTTCATCTGCCTTCTATTAAACAAAGAAGGGCAGTGGTGCAAGAAAGTATATAGTCAGTGCACAATTAAATCCAAAATAATCTATAGACAGGGGCAGCTTGTACATGTGACACTCACAGAAATCTCACTGGCTGCCTTGAACCCTCTGCCCTCCTCTCAAATAATAGTGTAGCCTTTAATGGAGAAGCAAGGAATGAGCAAGGACTGTATGTGTCAAAGTATTATTTTCCTCTTTTACCTAGAACATATTACTGAATCGGTGGAATCTATCCAAACTAACTCTTGTAATGCAGCAATCCTGTACACAAAAGCCCTATTGATTTTCCAAAACTTCCAAAAATGTGAGATTATGCTGCTGCTTGTTCTAAGGAAGGACAAGATTTCTGTATTCCTACTCTGGGAATTCTTGTTCCTCCCTCTTGAATCAATAAAAGTATTATTTTATTTTAGCAGAGGTGCATGAGTCCTCAATACAGGTAGGAATGTTTGTAGACTGGAAAGCCCAAATTGGTGAGGCACAGGTAAAGGAGAGTGGGTTTCACATATTGTTTTGTGAACTACCAGCAAAATAATTAACTATAGGTCTTCAATGACCCCATACTGTATTGTGGACAAAGAGGCATTTCCTCATAAGTTGAAATACATTTTAAGAATTAGTCTTAGCTTTAGCTCATGTCAACAATGTAGGCATGGGTACAATGTATTTCCCAAATTCTCATGTCCCCTTAAATTTCTACATGCAACATTACAAGAATATCAATTACTTTTTCTTTTTTACTTTTTAGGCAATACTAAGACTTCATTGAAAAGAAACTGATGAACTTTAAATAGAAATAGCAGGATCACATTCAGCAACTGAATATTGAGATTAGCAAATCATTAGAATAAATAGCATAACTCATGCAGGCACAGTTCTGTACCCACTATTAAAAAAAATTCACTGTTTCATCCAATATACATTGAATAAGTGTGTGTCATGCACATATATACAGTTGCAATCGAAATTATTCAACCGCCATTGCAAATCAGGTTTATTGTCAAAATTTACAGACTTTCAGCTGTTTGCAATGAACAAATCAAACAAAAGCAATTGAAATAGCTCAACACAAGAAATGCTTCAAGTGGTTTCCCCAAATCCAACTGAAAATGCAACTTATAATGACTTCTCCAGTCTCAAAATTATTCAACCCCTTCATGGCAAGCATCTTCAGTACTTAGTAGAGCACCCTTTTGCTGTTATGACCTGCTGCAAACGAGATGCATAGCCAGACACCAGATTCTGGCAGCGTTCCTGAGGAAACTTAGCCCATTCCTCATGAGCAATGGCCTCCAGTTCAGTAATATTCTTGGGTTTGCGTCCTGCAACCACCTTCTTCAAATCCCACCAGAGATTTTCTATGGGGTTCAAGTCAGGTGACTGTGATGGCCACTGTAGAATCTTCCAGGACTACTACTGCATCCAAGCCTTAGTGGAATTTGAGGTATGCTTGGGATCACTGTCCTGCTGGAAGGTCCAATGACGCCCAAGCTTCAGCTTTCTTACAGACGGCATGATGTTTTCTCCTAGGATTTCCTGATACTTCAATGTATCCATCTTGCCTTCAACATGCTGCAGGTTTCCAGTGCCAGAGGATGCAAAGCATCCCCAGAGCATCACTGAGCCACCACCAGTATTCTTTTCAGCGTATGCTTCATTCTTCTTCCTCCAGACATACCGCTGATCAATCGAGCCGAAAAGTTCCAGTTTTGTTTCATCGCTCCACAGAACAGAATTCCAAAACTTCTGTGGCTTATTTATATGATTTTTAGCATATTGGAGCCGACTTCTTGTGCTTTTGGGTCAGTAGTGGTGTATATCTTGGAGTTCTGGCATGGAAACCTTCTGTGTTTAGTACACGCCTTACTGTGCTCACTGAAACCTTAGTGCCTGTTGCCACGAAGTCTTGCTGCAGGTCTTTTGCAGTCACTCAAGGGTTTCTCTCAACCTGCCTTCACAGAAATCTGGTTGCAGCCACTGACAGCTTCCTTTTTCTGCCCCGTCCAGGTAGTGTAACCACTGTTCCTTTAACTTTGAACTTGCGAACTATGCTTCCAATGGTGTCTATAGGTACATTCAGTGCCTTTGCTATCTTTTTGTATCCTGTTCCTTGTTTGTGAAGGGTGATGATCTCTTCTCTTACCTTTTTGGACCATTCTTTTGACTTAGCCATATTTCTAACATGCAGTCAAACATGACACTCAACAAACCCCTAGCCAGTTCAGGTATTTCCTGTGTTCCTGCTCAAGCACACCTGGTGCAACTAATGAAACCCTTGATTAGTTGCATCAGGTGTGCTTGAGACAACACCTGTTTTGCATACTGTACAGTATGTGTGCTGCTGTGACAGATTCTATTCAGGGGGTTGAATAATTTTGAGACTGGAGAAGTCATTATAAGTTGCATTTTCAGTTGAATTTGGGGAAACCACTTGAAGCATTCGTTGTGTTGAGCTATTTCAACTGCTTTTGTTTGATTTGTTCATTGCAAACAGCTGAAAGTCTGTAAATTTTGACAATAAACCTGATTTGCAATGGGGGTTGAATAATTTTGATTGGAACTTGTATCTTATCCAGTCTATAAATAACTACTTTTCCTGGAATTAGTGTGGCCTTTCCAAGAGTGACTATTTCTATTTAATCTCACAGGCCAATCTTTTATTAGATGAAGGAAGAGTCAGAATAGTGATACCAGTGTATATTCTCCATAAATCTGAGATAATGCTCCTCAAACTTCCACTTAACAAAAATGTTAGTGTATTAGGTAAATCTACATGAGCCTGTTTTAGAACTCATTGGTTTACAATTATTTCAGCTGATTTCTTGGCTCCTTAATCATTTTTGTGAATTAACAGTTTTATGGCATAAATATTTTCTCCAGAAAACAGAGTCCATTTTCTGGTCTTTTCAGCATTTCCCTTTCCTCTTTAACAAAAACATGAATGTAACAAGATTGTTTATTCATTTGGGAAGGGCATTTTTGTTAATAGTTATACATTCTTTCCATAATCAAAATGTTGGTAATCTAAATGTTTTTTTTCTGGAATGTTTTTAAATAATATAATACTAATGATTTAGTGGAAGAGGACAAGTTGCTATTTTGCTCTGCTAAGCACATTCACTATAGTACAGTATATCTGAAAACTAGAGCATAAGTACCCAGTTTGTACATCTCTATCCATATATATTTACATATTATACATACACACTACACATACAGTATATTTATTTGTGCTTTTGAATCTGTCTGTGATGATAGAATAACAAAGATATTTGCATTTTTTATTCTCCTTTCACCTGCAGAAGTTAATTTGAATAACTTAAAAAGTAACATATTGTAAAAAAAATTGCATTTATATTAGGAATGTATATATTAATATTATGGATTTCCCAGTTTTAAAAATTAATATAGGAGAGGTTCATTAAACAAAAAAGCTCTCCTATAGGAAATCTGTAGCTTGAATCATGTCAACTGGATTTCTATTTTCTCAGTGGAAACGTAAATCCAGTTGACATGATTCAAGCTACAGACAATTCCACCTGGATGACTGAGAACCTTCATAGACATACTCCTATAGGAAAGTTTTATAAATAAAATCAGCCAGTATGCTTATTTAAAGCCAAATATTACCCTTTTGGGGGATCAGAAGGACATGAAAACAAAATGAAAAATAACGAGTTACATCTCTGGTGTCATTCTGCTTTTAGAATGACATCTGCCAATAGAATGGATTCTTACTCTGCCAAATCCGTTCTGTAAAGAGGTGAAATAGGGCGGAAAGAGAAGTGAAGTCCTACTTCATGAAAAGTCTACTTGCATAATGATGGGTAGAGCAGTCCTATATATGTTATCAAAACTAGATCCAACAATTTGGTGGTGCCTAGTCATGACTATACTGAGGACTGCAACTTCAAACTTGTTAGCATATACATAATTTAAGACACTATTTATGGTGAAGAATAAAGAAAGGGGGAATATAAAACAAAACAAAACATGCTATCCTAGATTCATTGCCATTCTATTTAATTTGCTGTATTAGGATTAACAAAACTGCATCCACACAAGCTAAAAATTAGTTACATTATCTGTAAAAATAATCAGATATCGATAGAGCTCTGCGTCAAGTTTCAACCATATCAAAGTTGTTTTATTAATTATTTTCTCTTTCAAATGATCAATTTTTTTCCTAGTGCCAAATTTTACCAGGTCTATTTGTGAAACAGTAAAATATGAGAATAGGTTCAATATCCATGCCATTACCCAACAGTTCTGGAAGCATTTCAGACTTCCCCATTTTGTTCCTTCTAATACAAAAGAATAGTTCAACAAATGGACTCAATTTCAGCATCTTATGGTGATCTCATAAAATTTTTAGAATTTTTTAATTAGCAGTAAGGCATTTTATTTTGATTAAACCAAATTTTAATGAATTCCTTTGCCTGTAATATGTCATTCATTGCTCAGGTCAGATTTGTAAATACCAGTCTTGGTTGCTTGTTAGTGATAAGAGGCTGGAAAGTTTCAACAATGCTTGCACTTTTTTTCATTTAAACTATAAATAACTAATAACTAATAACTAATATAGGCCTATAATCAGGAAAGTTAGTAGAGTTTTCTGTAGAATAATACTTATATGGACTTACCTGCATTGTTAGTTTCATACTTAGAGCCAATTAAATACAGATAATGTATCCATTTGATCAAATTCCCTTTTTATATAAGTGTTGCTAGGAATGAGTTGTCGAGACATAATATTCAACAGTCAAACATGTAGTACCTACAAATTCTGATTATACTAGATGCAGAATAGTAAAATGCCATTTAAGTGGTAACTACTTATATGGATTGATTCTCCAGATTTTCGTCTTGACCAACAAATGAAATTTACTAGTGCCCATTTAATATATTGGGTTTCCAAGTTTCTTTTTTTGGCACAAGTTTGAGTTTGTTATTTATTTCATATCAATCAAAAGAGCCCTGACGTGATCAGATCTGGGGAAAGAAAAGTCCTTTTCATCACTGATACACTGTTTTTATAGTTCTTGAATCAGTGACTTCAGTCAAGCAACTTTAGTAATGTTTCCTCATAAACATTATCTGAACTTTGCCATCTGTTGACCTCTACATTATTCTTGTTGAATGCTTTCTTATCTGCTTCTGGTGCCTGGTTAAGTATTCTGTGCACTTACTTTAACACACTTGCATTATGATCATTTAACTGATCATTTAACTGTTGTAAAGAGGTTATTAGCTAATTCTGATGTGTCTTATTGCCTCATTACTGCCTTAAGTGCATAATTTTTTTAACAGCCTTTGTGCTTATTTTATTTTACATGTTGGCTGCTTGCAGTTCATAAGTAAAGATTGGTCTTGCAAACCAGATGGTACCAAATTTGTAAATATTTTGCATTAGAGTTTGCATTTTCAGATTTCAGTGTGTTCATGAGGCAATTTTGTAGAAGAAAGTGAAACTAACAAAGAAATACTTTAAAATATGTAACATAGTCAAAGGATAACCAAAAGTCTTAATTTTCACAACAGTATTTTGAGGTTTTATTCTGTCTTATTACCTGAATAAATATAAACAAGAAAATTCATAATCTTTTGCTCCTAAAATCATGTGGGTTTTTTTTTATTTAGTTCCTGATATGTAAGTTTATTCTGTAGATCATCAAGTCTGAATCCTGACTATTTTTCCTTAGTTTGTCTAACAAAAACCTTTATTCTTAATATCCTTTTCATATTATGGTAGACTCACATTTGTATAAATTTTATTGCAAATTCACATTTCTGTCATATCGGTTTTTTGCAGCAGATATCCTTGATCTTCATATTCCAGCATCAGTGGTCTCTTGAAGTCTGCCATGCCCTTCCAAATCTATTTCAGGATGCCTTTGAGAGCAGATTTGAAGGGTGCACAAGGGTTCCAAGGTAGAAGAAAAATTGCTTTGGATTCCATGTATACTTTCGATTTAATCATATATAATAATTTAAAGCCAATCAAAATTACTAGTTACAGCACTTTTGTCCGTAGAAATGTATCCTTTTGAATAGAGAAGACATACATTCAGGCTTTTTATGTATGTGAATGAATAAGAATGAAGTTGCAGTCTTTGAGAACGGACACTATATCTTCAGTGGGGTACATGAACCTGAACGTGACACCCACCATGTACATTGCTCCTGATCCATTTACCATTAAAAATGTGATGGATAGATCATCTTGTAATTTTGGGCAGCTAAAGTTACATGAAGCCCCAAAACATTTTAAGAAACATTAATAACCAGAACAACTTTATACATTCAAACCCTTTTACCAAAATTAGGAATCACCAAAGGATGACAGCAATAATAACTTGAATACAAGGGATTTCTGGGCTTCACTACCAGTACAGATTAAAATTTTACAGTCTTCATTGCTAGTATTCTTCAAACATTTTTGTACCTAAGTTGTAATTTCTTCTAATCAACCAGAAAGTACAGGTATTTTAAAATCTTGGTTCCTGCCTTCTCTTAAAAAAAAACAGTAGTGGGCTTAAGCTTCTTTTGATTCCTTTAAGCAGTATACGTTTTATAGAAAAATATTTAAAAATCACTATGGACATAGTCAGTGACAAGAAATCAAAGCCCCTTGACCAATGATGAATCAGTGGTACAATCAGGTACTCAATTTTTATACTACTTTGCCTTTGTGTGTAAGTATGTGTGTGCGTGTGAATCTCTTTTTATCTTGTTTCATCAGGCTAAAAAGTACTTTAGGATATAGTGGACAGAATAGATTACTTTTGTCAAAATTGCACAGCCATTTCTCTGACTTTTGGTTCATATATAAGCAAAGTCATGGTAATAATTATTAAATTTTTATTAAGAAGCTTTAACATAAGACTGATTTATTTAATGAAGAATTAATTGGAGACATTTTTAGTAAGGAAAAAGGTCCTTTTAAAATATTGATCTTTGACCCTGGCATGTAGTTTGATGTGATGTCTGTGTGCTTTCTTTTTCCTTTTTTTTAAAGTCATATTCTTTAAAGAGCAAAGTTTTAAAGCAGATAAATGAAAGGAGGTGATATTTCCCCACACCAACCCACATAACATTCCAAGTTGCTTCTCCATTACAAAGTTTGAATATTATATTCTGTCATGTGTAGTTTGCAGGGGAAAATAATAAGTATCTTACATCTACCCTGTTGCTTCTCCCTTCTAAATATTTCTCTTCCGAGCTGGTACCCGTGTTGCTCCTTTCCAAATAGAGGAATTAATAATGGTATACATTAGCAAGGATTATTGCAAAAATTTGCCAATTCACAGCATGTGTGCCTAAAAGATTTTCTTACTCTTAATCTAAATTCACATTCACCTCAACTATCTTATTCAAAGGTTTTTATATTAATTTGCAAAGATATAATACAATTGAGAAAATACAAAAGAATGAATACTTTTTTACAGAAAAACTATTATCTTCTTTCTGCAATGTTGTGTTTACTAATTATACTAATTAGGAAATAATGGAGATCCCCTCTGATTTGGACTCTATAAATACTTAATAATTATTTTATATAAGTTATGAAATTTAAAGCTTGAAAAAGACAATACATAATACTTTAAAATGTAAAGTATATATAACTCTTAAAAACCAGATTCATGGTTAATTGACTCCAGAGTTAAACCCTAAATGCCGTAAAATAAATAAACCCCTAAATGCCCTAACATAAAATAAGACCCTATGAGCTGAGCAGGATTTCAGAAAATAGTACAATCAGGTTGGGTTACTAGTTATACTAAGGACATGATATATTTTTACTCTCTTGATAAAATAAGAATGTCACAACAGCATATACTAACTTAAAATATTAATTATAAGTACATAAATACTGTACTTATGGTAGAAATTAATAAGGCTACAGATTTCAATGCAGGTAGCTTGTATTCCTGAACCTTGAAGGATTGTCAGACTGTAGTTGGAAGTGAAAATATGTAGAATATATTTTTACTCATGCATGTACTGTAAGTATTCACCTGAATTTATTTGGATAAAACCAACTATAAATTAATGGTTATCAAGTTGAAAAGTGAAAAGCACACACCAACCTTTTATATTGTTTTCAAGTGATCCTCTTTATAATTTTTAAAAGGAGTCAAATATGTTCCATGGAGAAAATAAGAGATGGTGCCTTGTTTATTTCAAAATCAGAGAAAGAAATTTAAATCAATACCATGCAATAATTGTCTTATAGAACTTTAAAAGATTTGATAGAATGAGGGATAAATAAGTTTTCTTCACTAATATTTGCCCATCTGCTCATTTTTTTTAGATTTTTTTTATCCAGCCTTTATTACTTTTATAAATAACTCAAGGCGGCGAACATACATAATACTCCTTCCTCCTTCTATTTTCCCCACAACAAGAACCCTGTGAGGTGAGTTGGGCTGTCACCCAGCCGGCTTTCTTGCATAAGGCAGGACTAGAACTCACAGTCTCCTGGTTTCTAGTCTGGTGCCTTAACCACTAGACCAAACTGGCTCATTGCAATACAACTTGTTCTGCTTCTATGTTAATATTTCCCTTTTTTCAATTAATCATGTGTACTTTAGAAACATTTCTGAAGTCTGGAAATAATGGAAACATTCCCTAATTATAGCTCTTTTTAATGGTTTCAAAGTAATGTACTAATAGTCATTAACAAAACGGGAAATCTAAGAATTGTTTTCATTAAACAAAGAAGAAACTAACAGAGGAATTGAATATGGGTTTTCTAATCCACTGGTACTTTTAGTTATGTTAAATTTAATTTTCTTTTGAATTCTGTTTTCCTATATAAGTGTAGGAAATATAAAATATACTTTGTTGCAATATCACCTGAATAAAGCCTTGGAGGAAAATATAGGAATTATAAGTATATTCAATATGGACCAGGACAAAGAGTGAAAGTACTTTGCCATCAAACCATAACTGCAGTGAAATTCTTCCTCCACCCCCACCACACTGCAGCACACACACACACACACACGCACACACTGTTGTTTGACTCAAGATAGAAGTTTCTCCTTGTGCCAAACTCTGCTTCTCTTCTAGAGCAAACAAAAAAGCTATTTTCACTAGTCTGCAGCACTGGATGAAAGGTTAATCCCTTTTGCACCCCTATAGTCCATACTGAAGGAGCCATTTTAAAAAACAGAAGTGGAAACCAGTTGTTTATTTTAGCAAAATTCATTTTGACTTGTTTGCTTTAGAATATCTATTGAGAGTTACTACTTTGAGGTGTTGTTTGCATTGCAGAACTTTAAAATGGGCACTCTTGAAATGGGTTTGAAGAGAAAAATGTGTTCTATATTCCACTGCAATGGAGCTTCTAACAGAATCACTACTGAACTTTGCATTATCACTCAGCTTTGTCATCCATTTGCCGTTACTTTATGATGTCTTCCGAGGCTTCATATATTTTCCAACTTTAAAATGGCTTCTTTTAAAAATGCTATAAAAAGATGAAATGAGGATCTGGGACTGAATAAAAATAAACAGAAATAATGATGAGGTGAATGAGAGTGTAGCTGGGAAATTGCAATTTCTGCATTAGTTTTTGACCTTTGTAATATCTGGAAGGCTACAAACATTTTCCTTACTTGGGATATAAGATGTTGGGGGCAGCGGTTTGCACTAAGACCACCGTATTGCACTACTAGAATGTAATTATGGGATCAGATAGCCTATGCAGAGGTATGGGAGAAGAAATGCATATGACAAGCATTTATAATTGTTTCTGATCCAATCTTATTTGGCAAGACAGAAAAACAAAAGAATGCTCCTAAGCAGCCTGTATTTATAGAACCAGAAGCTAATGCTGAAATGGAAATACAGCTATTCCCATTATAATTAACTGAACAAGATCCAAGACGTATCATATTTGTTTAAAGTGGCTTCCAATGTTGAATTCTTCTAAAAAATTGCTGTCCAGGAACAAAGAAGCTTTTAATGTAGAGTTGGCATTATAGAGTTGGAAGAGACCAACAGGCTATCTAGTCCAAAAGGCAACCATCAGCATCTAATAAAACCACCTATGCAATGCAGGTTACCATGTGCCACAAGCAGAGAAAAAATGGTATAAACCGAAATAACTTCAGAAGACTGAAGCAATCAGACTGTACAGACATGTGTATAGTTTGTGTGTGTGCATGCATGTTGTGCATGGAAGTATCATGCAGCTAGTTGTTGGTCTAACACAGCTGAATTTAATTTTCAACTTCAAAGATGATCAGTCAAATTTAGAAAAGCAAATTGTATAGAACGAATTGTACCATTTATTCATACCCTATCAGTTGTCCAAGGAAATAAGCATAGTTGAATTCTCACTGGTTGTCACATTTCAGGGTGCTAACATGATTGGCTTATTAAGGGCTTATCGCACTTAACATAAGGTATCACTTCCTATATGGTAATCCATATTAATTTCAGACCTTTATATGATGAAGCCAATTCACTAAGACCACCCAAGGCTTCATAATTTGGAAAACTTCAAGAATCTTCATGATATGCTGATATACAGATTGATCAGTAAAAATGGCAAAATGGCTATTTTCTTAATAACACAGCTCATAAAGGCTAGCAGAATAGGAATATTAGGTATTCCAGTCCACAAACCGCTTTGATCCTTTTGTGTTAAGTGGGAGGACCCATAGCAACAGTAGTAATACAATCCTTAAATTATAAGCATACCTAATGCTGTACTACTACTACTAGTAGCGTAACACACTACTAACTGATAGAAGAAAGTAGCTAGATTTTTATGCTGTCTTTCAATATTTGATTGAATCAGACAATCTTCAAAGAGATCTAATATCTCTGAATGTCTTGGAAGTTAAAAAAAACGAAGCAAAACTGGTAAATATTGAAGAGTATGCAATTTAGCTGGAGGATTATGACCCGTCAGGTTCAATAGGCTTATTGGGCTAAGATAAAAAGTAGATATTTTGTGCTAATTCCTTTCAAAGAACTATATTTCTCATTCCTATTATTGAGTTCCTGTAATGGGAACCATTGAATTTATCCAGTTTAGAGGGGGGAAAGGTACAACCTTTGGCAAACATTGATTTAAAGTATGATTTACACTCAGGATGTTGAGAAGACAGAATTATAAGTAGGATTTTTTAATACCCAGTTTCCATCTTTACGTATCTTTTATCCTGTCTAACCAATACAGTATTTCCATTCTGCTCAAAGGAGTATGGTTTAAACAAAATTACTTTTTATTAGCTTATACAGTTTCTTGTTGAATGTGTTGTTGAAATATTAGGATAGTATCCTTCAGTGCGTGGCACAGCTTTATTCTTATTCTACATATTTTGATTTAGTATTTTAGTTGTCAGGAAGTGCGTGTAGATAATGTCACTTCCAGACATTTCAAAGTAATGAAAAACACACATATATTGGAGGGGAAGCATAAACTTGTCTAACTAGTGTTCTCATAACTGGTATTCTAGAAGTGATTAAAAACATTGTTATACTTTTATAAAATAGATGAAAAGTTATTGAAGACCAACTTTTCAAAAGAGAAGGATGATGCTTGAAAAACAGCATTACATTTCAGTTCAAGCAGTTTATTTCCTTATACAGATTACTGTGTTCTTCCTTAAAGGTCAGGCTATCTTACCTAGACCAGTGGAAATTTCAGGAATTTTTACCTTCATGGTCCTTGTTCATGTTTTCTTTCAATACCCAACAGTCAGAATGCCTTTTAGAAATCTGTTTCATTTTTGTTTGGCATTAAGGTGGCATAGTTTAAGTGGCCTGTAGAGGGCATTTGCTACTGTTTTAAATAAGGGTCATACTGAGTTTGAAGCAAATTTTAAAAACTACTAAAATTGTACTAGAAGCCAGATTGAGTATATTAGGAATGTATACAAATCTACAGATTTTATTCCATGATAGTTTTGCCCTTGAATATAGTTGTTGTTGTTGTTGAAATTAATCTCTTCTACATCCACAAAAGTAGGATAGCAAAGATCTACTGGTAAATTTTTTAATACGTCATTCTACTGTAGACCAAAAAAAAAAATGTTGTTTTTTTAAATTTCAAAAGCTAAAGGCCAGTGAGTGAAACATGAAAATCTAATGGGTAGGGAACAGGAGCATGCTTAACTATGCTGAAAGAGAAATATCCAAGTAGCCTTACCCCATTTCTTAACCAATGCTTATAAATCATCCATATGGAGGGTTAGATAGCTTTCTTAGCTCTTACTGTGTTTATATGGTTGATTTTGTTGTTTTTGTTTTGGCTTTGCATTTGCACATTATATTCGCTTTTAAAATACCTGATTTATACTATTGTATCTTTCTAAATTTGGGGTTTCAGTTTGAAATAGTCTTAGGGAGGAATGCACTGGAATTAAAAAGCTGAAATATTTAAGTTTTAGAAAGGAAAATGCACAGTTACTAAAGGAACAAGCTACAACCTTTTCTTGTTTTTTTCAGGCCTCCTTTGCAAACCATCCAAAGCACTAGAGGCTAGAAACAAACTCCCACATTTTGGACAGCTTTACTGGTTCTGTCTTACATCCCCGAAGCATGTACTCCTGGAAGTGTTCAGTAACAGACCCAGGATATTTTCCAGTAATAAAATCCACAAATGTTTCAAATATCAGATGGAATGTAAAAAAAAAAAAATAGTACATGAGTTACTTGAGCCAATGTAAAACTGGTTAATAAGTTAGCTTGCAATTAGACATTGCAGTTTATCAGTTTCATCACAGCCATTTTAATAATAAGGTAAAATGCAGTATTACATAATATTCACTAGAAGTTTCTTGGCTAGTAAAAGATGTTGTAGAAATGACTTCCATTTTTGCATCCCAGTTTTATTTATTGCATTATCTGATATCCCGCTACAAACTGATAAGACTTGACCTTAATTTGAGATTGTGTCCTTGATAGAAAATGGATTTATTCTCTTATTTAACTACTGTGATCCAGAGAAGATCCCTTTTATCTTGCACTTTGAGGGTATAAGGAAATATATCCTCTATTGTTTAAAATACGGCTACAAAGATTTTAGAAAGTAAAATGTTTAAAAACAGCTGTTCTCCCTGTAGATTGTTAAACCAAATTCCTTTTTTCTTCCTTGTTTCTCTCTGTCAAGTACAGTGGAGTTTGTATGCATTGAAGTAATATATTCAAACTGCTATTTTAAGAGATACATTTTCCCTACTTGTCACAGTTGCTGGGTCTTATACTGTAGCCAATCAGTTCATAAATATCATTTTTTTCCTTTCTTCTAAAATATGTAGAACAGACTAAGGAAGTTGGCTGTTTTTAACTACACAATCTTAATAGTTGCTTTATATCTTCCATATTTTATGCAAAAATTAAATTGATAAATACTTGTGCCCTAGGTTGAAGGTTACATGTTTAAGAAAGCAACAAATAGTTGGAATCTTTTCTACATTTTTGTGAAGACTCTTTTTGGAAAGGAAGGGTACATATTTTTGTTGTGTAATATTTTCTATTTTTGAATGCATTTTCTTGGTACAAGACTGTTTTGTGGGATTTTTTTGGTGAAAACATTATTTAAAAAAAAGAAAAGAAAGAAAAAATAATTGAAAAGTTTGCCCTTAAGGATATGCTGCAGTCTTGAGTTAAAAAAAATAAGAAATGTTAAAGTCGGGGGAATTGTATTGTTGTTTTCTTTTGTAATTGTTACAAGAAGTTTGTATCCACTGCTGTTTATTTTGTTGCAGATGAGGAAGTAAAGGGATTGTTCTTGGTTGTTGTTTTTTTTAAAAAGTTATTTATGAAATG
This sequence comes from Charina bottae, assembly GCA_023362775.1. Classification (NCBI taxonomy): domain Eukaryota; kingdom Metazoa; phylum Chordata; class Lepidosauria; order Squamata; family Charinaidae; genus Charina; species Charina bottae. Next base: position 99,311,119 of record JALMGJ010000004.1, on the reverse strand, counting down.
TCTAAAACACTGGACTGTGACTTTGTGTACCCCTGTGTCTTCATCAGACTGTTGGTGATCCCATTTTTCTCCTTCCACCTTAAGACTGGCTAAATTGGGTGAAAATGATACATAGGATACATGTGAACATTTAGTTCATATTTGGAAAGGGAAAATTCTAAAGGTGAAAACAATTTGTTTACATCTGTTATATACAGTCATCCCTGATATATATCACTTCTGAATTATATTTTCTAATGAGCTCCATGATGCATTCCAAACTGCCATTTTTTAAATGAAATTTACTATGAAATAAACAACCTGGATTTCTGATATTCTGCTGAATCTCTCTCAACATTAATTAAATCCCCACTTGTTACTGATGGGGCAATACCAAGAGCTATTTTTTTTTATTTATTTATTTTCTATCCTGCCTTTATTATTTTTATAAATAACTAACCTGATTAAGATTAAGATAAACCCTACTAGATATTTTATGTCTGAATGAAAAAAATGAAAATGTTTAAACCAGAAAGAGAAATGCTGTGATCTAAAAGTTCCTTTAGCAGGAAGGAAGAGAACGGGAAACACCAACAGTCATAACACCATAAACTGGAGATATGTAACTGGGATATGATCAAGGCCAAGCAAAATCTTTTCCATTTTTGACCTACAACACTGCCAAATCTTGAGCATGTCATGCATATAGAAAGCGGAAGAGTGCTCTTCATTTTCCCTTCCTCTCCTTTTTTTTTAAAAAAATCTCTGATTCTTTCAGTTTCTTATCAGTGTTCTGTCCGCTGCTGAATTCTTTGTGGTGGTTATATGCTGTCACAAGCACTTTCCATCTTCCAGTGAAACTGTCCTTGTTTTCCAAACTTGAGTTCAGCCAAGGTTGAAATCATGTGCCTTCTTTCCCTATTTATAATAAAACTCCTGTCTTTCCTTTTACATTATACATGAGAGACAGAGAATATTGTCATAGTTCTACTTGGCAAATGATTTGGGAAGCTGTGCTGATTAATTCCCTCTTCATATACATGTCTAGGTCTTCCCAGAGAAATATCTTCCCTAATCCCCGTGCAGACTATTCAGTTTATCCAAGAGTAATGCTAAAGGGCTTGAGGCATTTTGCTCCCCTTTCCATTGTTGCCCAGTAAAAGTTCCCTGCTTGGAATTCACATTTTGCCCAGTTTGTGGCCTTACAAGACTTAATGGCAGTCCTGCTTTCCCCCCTAGTTGATGCTGTTTTCAGCAAAATGTTGGTTTACCCTCAGGCTCTTCTGAGATCTAGCCTGGAGATCAAACATACTTACACTTCATGAATTAGTGCTTCCCTCACTAAATCCGGTCCAACTGAGTCCAGAACTTTGCTGCCTCTTTGCTTCCCTCCCTTTTCTACTACACTCTGTGCTTTCTGAATCATCTCATGTATTTGTGAATGGGTAAGGAAAGGCAGAGGGAAATTCCTGCTGAGCAGTGAATAGCATGAGAAAAGACAGACAAGATTTCATTTCACTCTGGACCTAATGGGTGGAAGGGTAGATTAGCTGTCCCAGTGATGCTGCAAATTTGGCACAGGGACCCAAAACCAGAAAACATGTAGGTAAATAATTTAATCTGGGTTTAGTGGATAATCTGATAAAACTTCTCCTGTACAACAAATTTAAAATTCACAAACATACCCAGTAGTAATTAAAATACTACTGTTTCTTTGGCAAACTACTTAGCAACTACAACTATTTAATTGTATGTGTGTTTGTGTGTTTAAGCAAAGGGTGCTGATCTAAAGCTGTTTGGTGCTGATACTAAAGATTAAATCCCTTTTCCAAGACTTAATTCTGATACAAAATGTACAAGAATAAACTGTTATCACATGCAGTATCTCGGCATGGTGGAAAAGAGTATGCTGAGATTTCCACAGTGCCTTATTCCTAATAGATGTTGGCACGTAAATACAAACACACACACACCCCTCTTGGAAAAGCAGGTTCTTCTTTAGAACTAGCTGAGTGGGATTCTAACTCTGCTGCAATGGCAGAAGTAAACTAAATAAGGAGAAGTTACTGAAGCTCTGTACAAATTACTCAATAGTCAAAACAAATCCCTTCCACCTTTTTTATGTCACCTACAGTGCTACTATATTGGGGGGGGGAAATTGTCTGAGAACAGCTGCCTGTTTGATCTTCATATTACCCATTTGCTGTTGGCAATGTTAAATTTACAGAAGTCAGACATTTTCACTTCTGAAGTGTTTTCCAAAGGGCAAATGAATGCCCAGTTTATTTCATGTTAATGCACTTTAAAAAAAAAAAAGTCAAGAGACTGTTTCAATGCACCGGGGAAAGATAGTGCACTAATGTCTGAACCCAGTTCACTTTATCTCCAGTTGATATATGCTCTTGTGTATGATGTCCTTACACAAAGCCTGAAATGTGGAAGGAGATTAATGTCTCTTTTCACAGCAACAAATCCAGATCTTACACAAATGTAGAAACAGCAGAGGAATTAATTGTTGGATTCTTGAAACAGATCACAAATACAAACAGCTACTTGCAAGTGACTTGGACCTTTCTGTATGTTCAATAACTACAGTAGGAATGGATTGTAATCAGAAGAAAAAGGAACGGTGCTATATGAAAGCAACTGAACAATTGGGCAAAACCATTACCGTCAAACACAATTCAGGTTCCACACTTTTGGATTTGTTTTTCTTCATTGGCCTACCCAACAAAAGTAACAATAAAACCTGAAACAAGAAGTCCTTGTTTATAGATGTCAGAAATCTCTGAACTTTTGGCCTTGCTCTCTATCACCACGTGCAAAAATCTGTACTTTTCTAACCTAAATACTTAAGAAAAAAAAAACTCTTTGAAGCACCTTAACGTGGCTTCCCATTCCAAGGGTGGCAGCCACTCTTTTCCTTTGAGCACCTTATTGATGTGTTATGCTATCTGCTGTCTTTATGTTACCTGTTAGGTAAATGGCTAGCTGTTAACATACATGTGTGCAGGAGCAGGTATGGCTATATGTGTGTCCAGTGCATTCTACACATGCAAGCCATCATACAAGACAATGCATATACACTTGCACACATTCAAACACAAACCAGTAATGTTTTTACAGTGGAGTTATATCCCCTTTTTCCCATTCCTCAATGCGTTATAATGAAGAGTCTGACTAGGCATGATTCTAATGCTAGCAATTCAGTAATTATCATACTGCTTTCTACTAGGAAAAAAAGACATTAGAATTCTTACGTATCGGAGGATTGGATAATTTCATTTGTTGTGCAAAGAAATGCTCCTAAGCCAATAAACTGAGTGAGTGGGAAAAATTACACTGAAGACTAAATCCTGCAGTCTTTACATAATGCAAAGGCTTCAAGATAAGGTCTCCCTGGGGTAAAAATGCTTCTTCTAAACAAACTACTTTCTGCCTAACCCAAAGTGTGTTGTAGTGGTTGTAAGTGTACTTATATATATATCTATATATCTATATATAAACACAAAATACACACACACACACACACACACACGCACATCTTTTTACAGTGCAACATGGTTTGAGAAAATGAGATGAGCAGGTCAAAAGTTTTGAGGAAATATGGAGTTCCTTTTTTTTCCTCTCATTTCTCTCTGTAAATGGTATGTCAGTTATAAAGTGAATAAACTGAGATTTTTTTAAAAAAAGAAACCTTGCATACGCCTTTTCTATCAAGTGCTTTAAAATATAGAATAACTACACACATCCTGCCAGTTTTTTCTTACAGTGAGAGTATCCTTACCTGCCATTTAATATTAGCCTCGTATTTTTCTCACGTATATTTACCTGTGACTTGTATTTGTTATTTAAAACAGAAAAAAAGGAAAAAAAAGAAAATTAACTGTAGCGCTTCATTATACTATATTATTATTGTGACATTTTGGAATACTGTGAAGTTTTATCTCTTGCATATACTTTATACGGAAGTATTACGCCTTAAAGATACGGAAATAAATTTTACAAGGTTTCTGTTTTGTGTGGAAGAGTAATCGATGTTGCTAAGAATGTTTGTTATTTTGAGTTTTTCTTTTTCCTTTTTTTTTTAATGTTACCAGCACTTTTTTTGTAAGTTTCACTTTCTGAGGTATTGTACAAGTTCACACTGTTTGTGAAGTTTGAATATGAAGGAATAATTAAAAAGAAAGAAAGAAATTGGTTGTCTTGGTTACTTTATTATTCTATTGGCTTATGGTAAAATGGCATACACAATCCATCTGCATTCTCCTGAAGATTTAACATCATGCAAAAACATATACATACATTCCCTCTTGGGGCTGATTTAGTTCTCCACCTGAAGATTTTGCACTCCTTCTATGCTTTCTGACTTCACTGCACAAGAAACTAGTTTGTGCACCTACAAAGACACAGTTCTGTATATCAGGTCACGGTTTATTTATATTTATATTTATTTATTTATTTACATTCATTATAAGCTTGTATGCTCCCCAACTCCCAACAACTCTGGGCAGCTCACAACAGTCAAAGAATTTACAATAAAACCAATTAAAAGAAGATAAAAAAGATGTAAAGAACAACAGACGGGCTAGAAACAAAGCAAAGAGGTCTCACTCTCCCTTGCCAAAGTCCTGGGTGAAGAGCCAGATCTTCACGGCCCTTCTAAACAAGAGCAGGGTGGGAGCCATCTGGATCTTGTGGGGAACTTCATTCCAGAGGGTAGATGCTGCAGCAGAGAAGGCACACTTCCGGGGTCCCGATAGATGACATTGTTTAATCAAAGGAACTTGGAGTGTGCCAACCTTGCCAGATCGAATTGGCCAGGCAGATACTCTGGGTGACAGGTGGTCCGTAAAATAACCAGGCCCTATGCCATGTAGGGCTTTATAGATAGCAACCAGCACCTGGAAGCAAAGTGGCAACCAGTGCAGCTTGTGAAGCAGAGGTGTTATATTAGCATACCGAGGCATGCCCATCACTGCTTGTGCCACTGTGCTCTGGGCCAGTTGGAGTTCCAGCCCCATGTAGGCTGCATTGCAGTACTCAAGCTGCAAGGTGCCCAGGGCATGAGTGATTATCTGAAGGGCCCCCCGATTCAGGATGATAATAAGTCTATATTTAATATAGAAGATAATACCAAATGGGGCACCTTTTATCATTCATACATGATAAATTCATACATGATAAATGCTCGGGGAGTTGGGGGTGGGCGGCATAGTTTTGCACTGGTTCACCTCCTTCCTCCGAGACCGGTCCCAATCGGTGGTAATAGGAGATGAGAGGTCCGACCCTTGGCCCCTACTTTGTGGGGTGCCGCAGGGTTTGGTTCTCTCCCCTCTCCTATTTAATATCTACATGAAACCACTGGGTGAGATCATCCGTCAACACGGGATGAGGTATCATCAATATGCTGATGACACTCAATTGTATATCTCCATCCCGGGTGAGCTAAGTGATGCAGTGGCTGCCCTTTCTCAGTGTCTGAAGGCTGTGGGGGTCTGGATGGGGAACAACAGGCTTCAACTGAACCCTGGTAAGACGGAGTGGCTGTGGATTGATGGCGCCTCGGGATCCAGGAAATTGTCATCTTTAGATCTGGATGGGGTGGCACTACCCCATTCAGACTTAGTGCGGAACCTGGGGGTCCCTCTGGACTCACGACTCCTGTTCGAAGAGCAGGTGGCAGCCGTGGCCAGAAGGGCATTTGTGCAACTTCGAGTTGTACACCAGCTACGCCCTTTCCTGGACTGGGATGCCCTCCGTACAGTCACTCATGCTCTTGTCATCTCCCATATAGACTATTGCAATGCACTCTACATGGGGCTACCCTTGAAGAGTATCCGGAAGCTTCAACTAGTCCAGAATGCAGCTGCGCGCGCAGTTATGGGTGCCCAAAGATCGGCACATGTGACACCTCTGCTGCGTGAGCTGCATTGGTTACCAGTTTGCTTCTGGGTCCAATTCAAGGTGTTGGTTGTCACCTTTAAAGCCCTACATGGCATGGGACCAGGTTACCTGAGGGACCGCCTCATCCCCAGAACGTCGACCCGTCCCACCCGGTTATGCTTGCTACGGACCCCGTCTGTAAAAGAATTCCATCTGGCGGGGTCCAGGAGGCGGGCCTTCTCGGCAGTGGCACCCGCCCTTTATAACATTCTGCCCCTGGAGGTGAGGCAAGCCCCCACACTCCTGACCTTCCGAAAACAATTAAAGACCTGGCTCTGCCACCTCGCTTGGGGTGGGAAGGATAATAGCTCCTCTTGGGGGTGGCTTGCGCCGTAGAGCTCTTTTAAATATAACATCATAGCCTCTTGGATTTTATATATTTATTCTAATTTCAGAATGATATATTGTATTTTATATGTTTTTAATAATTAACTTTGTTGTAAACCGCCCAGAGTCCCCCTGTGGGGGGAGATGGGTGGTGATATAAGTTGAATAAATAAATATAAGTAAGTAAGTAAGTAAGTAAGTAAATAAATAAATAAATACAGTGCCAAATTAATTTCTAGTGTTACCTTCTTTAACATCAAAATAATCACAAATTACAACTGAGTTGATCTGCCTTTTCACCCTAAGGGAGCTAATATATATCCACTTTTAGTATTTGGGTATTCAACTCAACACTGCAAAATAGTTAAATTATTGCTGACAATTAAAAATCCCCTCCTCATCATTAGTCACATAATCAGAATGGGATGGAAAGATGTCCTTGCCTTGTGGATTATTTATGTTGACTTTAAAATTCTATTTTTGCATATCAACATTTTTTCAAAGTGATGGTTTCATCCCACTGCTCGTTAGCAGTTAAATCATTACACCTAACTTGTTATCTAAAGGGCATATTGCCAAATAGGGGGAACTAATATTACAAGGTCTCCAATGGTGCTATGAAATATTAATGTCAGGATCTGACTATCATAGAGCCTTGTTAAATACGAGGGTGGGATTGGACTGCAACAAAATACAGGTCCCCTCTGGAGAACTGAGCGACAACTAAAAATGCAAGCATTAATTTTCCCTGCTCTAGCATTCAGTTGAATTGGAATAATATACCACTTTGAACACTACTATTCAAGATGAAACTCAAGATCATAAAAGAATATAGTATGAAAAGAAATTAGAGACCACCTAATCTAATCCTCTGCTTAATACAGGGATTTGTAATGCAGCATTCAGCTACAGCATCCTTGACGGTTGACTGTCCAGTTTCCCCTTAAATGGCTCTCCAGAGAAGGAAAGCCCACCATGTGTCAAAATACTCTGTTCCACTGTGAAATAAATCTAAATCTAATAAATCTAAATAAATAAAACTTTTCCTAACATAGGGCTTACAATTTCCATCATCCATCCATATGTTTCCCAGCATTTTGCCCGACTGCAGTTTTTATATATATCTAAAGACACCTTCAAGTTGAGCCTGATTCCAGGGGATGACATCCATGCCATTTCCTGTTTTCAACCTTCATAATTCTGGCTAAATATATAACTTGCCTGAAAAATATCTGATTTGCTGCAACAAGCATATGGAAGTTTACTAAACCAGAACTACCCACGGATGGTATGTGTTTGCTGCCCTGGGGTGCCATGAGTTTTTTTTATGGAGTTTCTATTGAGGTATTATTCCGATTGTTTGTGGGCTTTGCTGTTTTTACTGTTTGCTGAGCCGCCCAGGGTTGTGGCTACAATATGTCTGGCTATATAAGTCTTTTTCAGTAAATAATTAATTTAAAATATTAAAATGGATTTATTAAACATTTATTGAAATAATACACTAAATGATAACAAATTATAAAATATAGTAAAATATAGTAAAATAATCCATACATAATAAATTAAACTGTTTCAATATAGTAAATGGAGGACTCATGGTCTTTATAAACAGAATTGTGATTTTGAAAAAGCATCTTCAACTTTTTTGTTGCATCTTCAGTATAATTAATGAAACACATTCTAAATATTCAAATATAAAGATTGATTCATATCTGCAATAGAATTCAGGATTCTTCAATTATTTTTCAAGTTTGCTGAAAACATCTCAAGAAGTTCAAAGGATTTTTCAAATAAAAGTTTTTAAATGTCCATTAAAGTTTAAAACAGAGAAATTAAGAGAACCTCTCTGCAAGGATGGCAAGAAGCATTTCTCCCATAAAATCAGAAAAAGAAAGTTGCAGTGTGGGGCCAGGAGCAAGCAAACAGAATGAAATGCCTTTCATCCATCTCACCAACAACAACTAGTAATTTTTAAAAATCCAAGAGCAACTTAACACCTTTGTCTAAAGCAGGGGTGCACGACCCGAAGGCCCAGGGCTACATGTCAATCCTAAATCCACTTCTCTGTGTTGCCCCTGGTACTCCATCCAATGGGTGGTACAAGCAAGAAATACATGAACACTTTTAGTATAGGCCTTAAAATACATTTAGCAGAGTTTAAAATGCAAAGAAAAAATAACTTCCCCATCTTCACCAGTGAAAGGGGGATAGATGACAAGCAGGTTATAAAACACACACAGACACACACCACACACAGAGAGAAAGAGAGAGAGCGCTCTGTTAGCATCGTATTTCCTTTTTCCTTCCAGAAGAAGCTTGATATCTTTTGGTTGTCAAGATACAGACAGATGGATAAATGAGAGAAGAATTTGGTATGTCCAAGAGCAGTAGAACTAGATGAACGAAGGCCATCAGTAGGAAATAAGAGGAATGGGGGGAAGGGAAATTGCAGGATAAACAACCGGTGAAAGGTTTGCTTGTTTATTTATTTATGAAGTTCCTTCTTATTTAAATTGGGTGAAATATCTCATAGGGAAGGAGAGGCTGCAGGTGGACGTCACATGCCACACAGCAGAGTTCTAATTACATGAGAGACTCTGGGAAGGAGAGCTTAGAAATGGAAAGCCTGTAATAAGCTCGAGTTCAAAGTTCTTCACTTATGAAAGAAAAATAAGATGTACAAATATAGAATGAGGGACACTACTAATGGTTCACCACCAGTCCACTGGAAAATACTGTATTTCATGCATAGCAGAAACAGATGGAGTGAGATTGCCTTGTTAGTGGGCTGAGGATGAGCAGAGGATAATGTTGTATATTCCTGCCTTGGGAGAGACAGTCAAAGGCCTGTACTTGTGCTGGGACATCCCGGTCATACAGATCAGCCCTGAGTGAACATGCAAGGTAGGAAGGAGTGAGATTGCTCTGACAGACCACGCTCTGGCCCATGTATGCTATTCATATCTCCTGTTGAAATACCATACTTTTCTTTGGAGATTTTCTACAAGTCCTTGGGGGATAACTCTACATGCTGTATTGAACTCATTAAATTACACATATACTTTTGTTCCATAGAATTGAATGGGATGTAACTATTCCCCTGGACTGTTCAGTAGTATGCATTGTTAGCCCTGCGAGGTAGTCCAGACGAGAAGCACAATCAAGAGTACTAGCTCTATCTTTATTGTAAGGTTTCATTAACACAGAGCTTTCCAAACTTTTCATGTTGGTGACACATTTTTTAGACATGCATCATTTCGCGACACACTCTTACAGCAGGGCACAAGGCAGGCACTAGGACCTGAGTGGAATCCTAGCAGGGCTCGGAGGCAGCAGCAGCCGCGATACACCCAGACACTGCAGCCGACACACTAACGTGTCCCGACACACAGTTTGGAAAGCTCACAAACAAAACAAACAAACAAATCTTTATTACAGTCATAGACCAGCATATGGAAAGCTCTGCATTAACAGAATCTTGCAAGACTGAAAGTATTTCTCCCCTCCTTTCCTTTTACTCTCCGGAAAACTACGGAGGGTTCTTTCTGAAATGTATCCCACACCCTCATTCCTTCTATGGGCTAAGATACCTTTTACATGCTGGTTTTCCCGTCTATGGCTTTTATTCCTGTCTCACAAGGTCATTCCCACATACCTGGGCTGCGGCTCCCAAAGAAATTGAACAAAAAACTCAAAACGGAAAATGTGTTGGAAAATGTTAAATCCTTCAAATTAGATACAAAAATAATAGCGAGGACATGATTATTTATTCTCAGTCCTCCTTAATATTTTAATGAGAAATAAGCCAAAGTTGAAAAAAAAGATTTTAAAATTAATCCAGAAATAGTGATAAGCACCAAGAGAGTTTGCTTATTCTTGCTGTAGAGAGTCTCTCTTAGGGAAAATAAACTTTAAAAAAGGAAACATTGGGTGATTTAGAAACGGGGAGGCTCGACCTAAAGTCCCTTTAAGGCTACAGCACGGTCTGGAAATGATGGCATCCCCAACTCCCGTCTTCTCTTACCGGATTAGCGCCAACGCTGCTGGCGATCCTCAGGCTACAAGGCAACATTTTGGAGTGCAAACGGGATAATTCCGAGCATTTTATGTCCATGAAAGCGCTCCAGGGCATCAGAAAAAGCCTGACCCCCCCCCCAAATGCTGGCGCTGTCAGATCTGCCCTCGGCGACTGCGGGTACAGCTGTTCAGTTGGCCATGTCCCAACCGGAAGTCCCTGGGGTGCAGATTGGGTTTTGACACTCACAAATATTTAACTCTTTGGAAAAATTCTACTTTAAAAATGTTTTATTTGAAAGTATGGGCAGAAGGGGCGCGGTGGCTCAGCGGGTAAGACGCCAGGCTTCAGTTCAGAGGTTCGAATCCCTAGCCCTGTGTGCGGAGTGAGCTCCCGCACTAGCTCCAGCTCTTGCCAACCTAGCAATTCGAAAGCATGGAAATGCAAGTAGATGAATAGGTACCACTTCGGTGGGAAGGTAACAGCGTTCTGTGTGCGTCATGCGGCCACATGACCGTGGAAGCGTCTTCGGACAATGCTGGCTCTTCGGCTAACGAACGGAGATGAGCACCGGCCCCTAGAGTCGGACACGACTGCACAAATGTGCGGGGGGAACCTTTACCTTTACCTATGGGCAGAAACCAGGATTATGACTTTAAATCAATTTTTATGTAATTATTATTTTAAGGATTTTTCTTGACTTCAAGTTGAATTTGGTCTTCCTAATTTACAACCGTGGCAGCATTTTCAATTTAAGCATATTTTAAGGCATGCTTCGAGGCAACCTGAAGCCACCTTAAGCTGTTCTGGCTTGTAAGTAGCATTTCCCAACCATTTCAGCAGAAGATCTATCTTGCAGACATGAAGAAGGAGTACTCAGAGGTTGGTCTCCAGTCGGTCCCCTGTAAACCATCTCCTCCCACCCAGGTATTGGGCTCTGTCTCTCCACGGTCATGTGCACTTTGGTTGCCAGAGAGAGTAGAACTTGCTCAGCAGCCTGTTCCCTCATTTGTGTGTATGTCATTTTGACCGGGGAAATATGGACTTTGTGGAAGATGGGATGTATCAGTAAGGAAAATACCATCACGTGCATAGAACTGCCTTTCATTTTCCCTTTTGGAACTTGCAATAAGGTAGAAAGGGTTCAAGGTCATGGTTTAGCGTCCTGATGTTGTTGGTTTTGTGTTTGTTTAAGGGGAGGTCCACACAGCCAAGTTCTATGTCCCTTTCACCCCATCCAAACCTTTCCAAGACCTTCCCACTTGCATCTCATTTTAAAGGAAACATTACAGGAAGGGTTTGAGAAAAGTTTTTATGACAAATAAATGTATGTTCGCCTTTTTGTGTGATTTACTGAACCGGCCAAGTAGCCAACTGAGTGGTGATGAAAAGGCACTTTCCATCCTCAGAAGTCAATTCACTGTGGTTCAGGGCAACTTTTTCCTTTTTAAAGACTCTGCCTTTTCTCCTTCCTTTCCCATCCCTCTCTTAGTCTTCTTGCTTCCTCTCAACATACATTCTTCCCACTCCTCCCAACCTAACTGATCTTGTCAAGTGTGTCATATTTCTCTCCCTGGATTTCATGCCTTCAGAATAGGATTAAGATCCTAATTCTTATCATTTCTCACAATTTCTGGCCATCTCATCATTCCCCCTAATTTCCTGCAACCAGCACCTATTTTGAACAGTATTGTAACTGTTGCAATTGGCAAAGTCTCTAAAGCAGAGCTTTCCAAACTTTTCATGTTGGTGACACACCTTTTAGACATGCATCATTTTGCGACACAGTAATAACAGGGCTCCCCGCCCCCAGCCCACGTGATTGGCTCCCGCCATAAAACTCCGCCCCCTGGCCCACGCGATTGGCTCCTACCTGAAAACCCCGCCCCCCGGCCCACATGATTGGCTCCTGCCAGAAAACCCCGCCCCCTGGCCCACGCGATTGGCTCCTACCTGAAAACCCCGCCCTCCAGCCCACGTGATTGGCTCCCATCTGAAAACCCTGCCCCCCGGCCCACGCGATTGGCTCCTGCCTGAAAACCCTGCCCCGCATTTACTGAACTATTGCCTTGCATATCCAAATAATATTTATGGGGGGAGGGGACGGTTCCTGGTCCTGGGGTGCTGCGAGAAGAAGCGGCGCCCTGCAAAGAACACCCGGGGCTTCGGGACGTTTGCGAAAGTCCGGGATCCGAAGCCCCTGAAGGAGGGGGAGAGGCGCTCCCCAAGACGCCCTTTCAAAACTCAATTCCGTGCAGCCAGCAGGACGCCGAGGGAAGGAATGGCGATTAAAGCCTGTTGTTGCGATTTAGCTTCACCTGCCTGCTGCTCCTGAAATGGAAAAGAAGGTTCGATGTTGACTGATTTTGGTTCAGGGGCTCACGTGACGCCGCTCGGGCAGAAGCCTCTCCGCTGGGTAATGTGTTTGGCCAGCCAGAGGCCGCGCCTCTCGTCCCCCGGGATGCAGCTGGAGGCGCGGGGCACCCGGGGCTCCCGGTCCGCCGCCTCCCTCACCAGGCAAATGCTTTAATCGCCATTCCTTCCCTCGGCGTCCTGCTGGCTGCACGGAATTGAGTTTTGAAAGGGCGTCTTGGGGAGCGCCTCTCTCCCTCCTTCAGGGGCTTCGGATCCGGGACTTTTGCGAATGTCCCGAAGCCCCGGGTGTTCTTTGGGGGGCGCCGCTTCTTCTCGCAGCACCCCAGGACCAGGAACCGTCCCCTCCCCCCATAAATATTTGTATATGCAAAGTAATAGTTTGGTAAACGCGAACCTGGGAGGAAAACCCAATTACTTCTTCAGTTATTCCAGGGCTATATGTCTATGAAGGTTCTCAGTCATCCAGGTGGAATTGTCTGTAGCTTGAATCATGTCAACTGGATTTCTATTTTCTCAGTGGAAACGTTTCGCTCCTTATCCAAGGAGCTTCTTCAGTCTGAGCAAAGTTAGTAAGGGAATCCTAAATATTTAAACATATTTAAGGATTCCCTTACCAACTTTGCTCAGACTGAAGAAGCTCCTTGGATAAGGAGCGAAACGTTTCTACTGAGAAAATAGAAATCCAGTTGACATGATTCAAGCTACAGATTATTCCAGGGCTGTTCCGGGCAAGGGAGGTGGCAGACCGGGAGCCCCGCGCACTCCAGCTGCATCTCGGGGGGCCAGCCAAACACACTGCCCAGCGGAGAGGCTTCTGCCCACATGGCGTCGCGTGAACCGCTCACACCAAACCCGCGCTTGGCCGGCTGCCCCTGACCTCGAGTGAGCCTGCCTCGTCTCGGGGCGGAGAGGCAAGGCAGTGGCACTTTCTGGCAGTGCGGCAAGAGCTCGGCGGGACTCCAAAGGGGACTCTTTTGTGGCAGCGGCTGGTGTCTGCACTGCTTGGCCCGCCTCTCTGCCCTCCTTTGGCGCGCGCTGATTGGCGGAGGTGCCTCTTCTTCTGGCTTCCCCCCAATCAGCGCTTCCGGGTCGTCTGGTGACACACCCAGACCCTGCCGGCGACACAGTAACGTGTCGCAACACACAGTTTGGAAAGCTCTGCTCTAAAGTAACTGGCTGGTGTTTTATTGAATTAAAGGAGGAGAATTCTGTGAGTTAAGAGTGTTGAACATACTATTATAACAATAAAAAGATAAAAACTCCTTCTGTGGGAAACTGACTACAAACTCTGATATTTCCTAAGCACATTGGGAATTTTCTGCCAACATCCTCCTAAGAAAGAGGGAGATTGCCTTAAGATTATGGTCTGGAATCCAATCATACCTACATTTTCTTTAAACTATGAAGTAGATTTTATAACAGAGGAATTAGTAAGAAAGCATATGACTTCAGACCCTATTCCTGATAGTAATTCCTGAATCTTTCTCCTTTGTGTAAGAAACTGTGTCAGAAAATTGTTGGTTGTTATTTCCCTAAAACATGCAGTGAGGAATCTCCCATCATCTTGACCAATGATATGGGAAGCTAGGAGTTGGAACTGAGCAGCAACTGGGGAACCACAAATTGCTACAGTTACAGCCTCTTTTCCCATGCATTAACATTTCAAGATCAAGAGACAAGAGTTTAACTCATTCTGATTGGTTTCTCTTCTCCCCCCCCCTTTTTTTTTTTTTTCTTTTCTTTCTTTCTTAGACTTCTGTTAGAAGCCTTTGTAACAGAGATGGCTCTATGATTTGTCATATACAGTCAAGGCAGTAGGAGAATGTAATGTAATGCTGACTATTGACATAAAGCCTGAGGTTCATACCAGTGCAGTAATGGGTAATATTCTATTAATAAAAGTTGTATAGGATATTAACATTTCATCTTGCTTGCTCATATTGCATCTGTGATGTGTTGCCATTTCAGTACTATTTAATTTTTTCCAGGTTGAAAATTAATAATTATAAATCCTATGATATCGTTCTAAATCTAGGCACATGATAATGGGAAAAGACAAGGAATGAGTAATTCAGTAAGGAACAGGAAAGCGAGAGGGTGGGAGGAATGCCTGTATTTTTTTTCATGGCCTTAAATTTTTAAGTACTTTTATCCCCAAACACTAAAAAAAAAATCACTTTATTTATTTGCACTATTTTTATTGGCTGTTGTGGGTCTTCCGGGCTGTGTGGCCGTGTTCTGGAAGTTGTGGTTCCTAACGTTTCGCCAGCATCTGTGGCCAGCATCTTCAGAGGGCAGGAGCACAGATAGAAGCAAAATCTCTGTGCCAGGTAGAGTGGCAATGTTCTATTTATAGAGCTAAATTATAGGAGATTAGGTGAGGTTTTTTGTTGTGTTGAAATGTTAACGAGTGGCTGATGAGCGTGATTAGCATGTTCATTGTGAGAAGTATTCCCATGTCCTGGTGGTTGGACTGAGTTCGTTGACCTTTTGCAGGCTGTGTTTTTCAGGACTGGTAGCCAGGTTTTGCTAATTTTTAAACTTTCTTCTTTTTTATTGTAACTGTGCTGGTGTTTGTGAATTTCAATGGCTTCTCTGTATAATCTGGTGTAGTGGCTTTTGGTGTTGTCCAGTATTTCTGTGTTTTCAAATAGGATTTTGTGTCCCGTTTGCTTGAGAGCATGTTCAGCTACTGAAGATTTTTCCGGTTGCTGTAGTCTGCAGTGTCTTTCATGTTCTTTTATCCTGGTGTGAATGCTTCGTTTTGTGGTTCCGATGTATACTTGTCCACAGCTGCATGGTATGCGGTATACTCCTGCAGCGGTGCGGGGGTCCCTTTTGTCTTTTGCTGATTTTAGCATTTGTTGTATTTTTCTGGTGGGTCTGAAGACTGTTTGAAAGTTGTGTTTTTCCATCAGTTTTCCCATGCGGTCAGTGACTCCTTTGATGTAGGGCAGGAATACTTTGTTTGTGGGGGACTGTTTTTCTTCAGTTGGATGTTGTTTTCTTGGTTTGATGGCTCTTTTTATTTCATTCTTGGAATAGCCATTTGCCTGTAGGACCCAATTCAGATGGTTAAGTTCATTGTTGAGAAATTGGGTTTCACAGTTTCGATTAGCACGATCCACCAAGGTTTTGATCATGCCTCTCTTTTGTCGTGGGTGGTGATTGGAATTTTTGTGTAGATATCGGTCCGTATGGGTGGGTTTTCTGTATACTTTGTGTCCTAGTTTGAGGTCCGGATTGCGTATGACCAGCGTATCTAAAAATGGAAGTTTGCCATCAGTTTCTTTTTCCATAGTGAATTGTATATTGGGGTGGATGCCGTTTAGGTGGTCCAGAAATTTCTCCAGTTCTTCTTCAGTATGACTCCAAATTGCGAAGGTGTCATCCACGAACCGGAACCAGACTGTTGGTGTAATGGGTGCCGATTCCAAAGCCTGTTTTTCAAAGTGTTCCATGTAAAAGTTTGCTATGACTGGGCTCAGGGGGCTTCCCATGGCAACGCCATCCATCTGTTCGTAGAACTCATTCTCCCATTGAAAGTAACTAGTTGTTAGGCAGTGTTGAAATAAAGCTGTAATGTCTTCTGGGAAGATTTGCTTGATGAGTGCCAGGGTGTCCCTTACTGGCACCTTGGTAAACAGGGAGACCACGTCAAAGCTGACCAGTTTGTCCGTGTGGTTGAGTTTTAGGGTGCTGATTTTGTTGATGAAGTGTCCTGAGTCTTTGATGTGGGATGGAGTCTGTCCGATGTGGGTCTGTAAAAGGGTTGCCAAATGTTTGGATAATTCATATGTCGGGGAGCCAATGGCACTTACAATGGGTCTGAGTGGGATCGAGTCTTTGTGGATTTTGGGGAGTCCGTATAGTCTAGGTGAGAGAGCTTCTGTCTTGCAAATACGTTGTAGTACGTTGGGATGCAGGGAGGAGCTCTTTATCAGTGTGTTGGTTTGCTTCATGATTTTGCTGGTCGGATCCCGTCTTATTGTTCTGTATGTGGTTGGGTCTAGTAATTCTCTGATTTTGTCTTTGTATTCATCTATGTTCATAATTACCGTGGCATTGCCTTTGTCCGCTGGAAGGATGATGATGTCTGGGTCCGAATTGAGGGTCTCTATGGCGTTTCTCTCCTTCTTAGTAATGTTGCTGGTGGGGGGCTTTGCTTTCCTTAGGATTCTTGCCACTTCACCCCTTATTTCTTCTGCTTCTTCCTCTGGACGTTGGTGAATGGCTGATTCCACATTGGCAATGATATCTTCCACTGGAATTCTGGTGGGTGTAATTGCAAAGTTTCCTCCTTTGCTTAGGATGGAGGTTTCTTCAGGAGAGAGCAGGCGTTCTGTCAAATTGATGACAATGCGTGAAGTATCCAGTGCCGGTTTTGGTTGACTGTTTTGGCATTTGTTGAATTTTTGCTTTTGTCTGTTTGTGTAGTCAAAGATGTCCTTTTCCATTTTTCTGTAGGATATGGTATCAATCTTGTCCCAATCCTGGCTTCTCATTTTGTGACTAAGGCTCATATGTGTGTCGAATAGATCTTTTTCTGTGATGGCAAGGTTTCGGCGGGTTGTGTGAATTCTCTCGCGCAGGAGGGCTTGTTCAAGGCGGTCGTAAATGCCGCTGGCTTGTGACGATTTGAAGGTCCTTTTCGTTCTGAGAAAAGCTGGAATGGTCCTGGTATCTCTGCATCGCACTAGGAAGGTTAAGGAGCAGAGAAGGTGTGCTTTTCTGTTCCGGAGTGTTTCCAGTCTCCGTGTCTGTCGGAACGTTTCCTCCCCGTAGAGGCGTTCAATGTATTGTCGAAGGCTTTCACGGCCGGAGTTCAATGGCTGTTGTGGGTCTTCCGGGCTGTGTGGCCGTGTTCTGGAAGTTGTGGTTCCTAACGTTTCGCCAGCATCTGTGGCCAGCATCTTCAGAGGGCAGGAGCACAGATAGAAGCAAAATCTCTGTGCCCAGGTAGAGTGGCAATGTTCTATTTATAGAGCTAAATTATAGGAGATTAGGTGAGGTTTTTTGTTGTGTTGAAATGTTAACGAGTGGCTGATGAGCGTGATTAGCATGTTCATTGTGAGAAGTATTCCCATGTCCTGGTGGTTGGACTGAGTTCGTTGACCTTTTGCAGGCTGTGTTTTTCAGGACTGGTAGCCAGGTTTTGCTAATTTTTAAACATTCTTCTTTTTTATTGTAACTGTGCTGGTGTTTGTGAATTTCAATGGCTTCTCTGTATAATCTGGTGTAGTGGCTTTTGGTGTTGTCCAGTATTTCTGTGTTTTCAAATAGGATTTTGTGTCCCGTTTGCTTGAGAGCATGTTCAGCTACTGAAGATTTTTCAGTAATTTTACAGCTTTATTTCAAGACTGCCTAACAACTAGTTACTTTCAATGGGAGAATGAGTTCTACGAACAGATGGATGGCGTTGCCATGGGAAGCCCCCTGAGCCCAGTCATAGCAAACTTTTACATGGAACACTTTGAAAAACAGGCTTTGGAATCGGCACCCATTACACCAACAGTCTGGTTCCGGTTCGTGGATGACACCTTCGCAATTTGGAGTCATACTGAAGAAGAACTGGAGAAATTTCTGGACCACCTAAACGGCATCCACCCCAATATACAATTCACTATGGAAAAAGAAACTGATGGCAAACTTCCATTTTTAGATACGCTGGTCATACGCAATCCGGACCTCAAACTAGGACACAAAGTATACAGAAAACCCACCCATACGGACCGATATCTACACAAAAATTCCAATCACCACCCACGACAAAAGAGAGGCATGATCAAAACCTTGGTGGATCGTGCTAATCGAAACTGTGAAACCCAATTTCTCAACAATGAACTTAACCATCTGAATTGGGTCCTACAGGCAAATGGCTATTCCAAGAATGAAATAAAAAGAGCCATCAAACCAAGAAAACAACATCCAACTGAAGAAAAACAGTCCCCCACAAACAAAGTATTCCTGCCCTACATCAAAGGAGTCACTGACCGCATGGGAAAACTGATGGAAAAACACAACTTTCAAACAGTCTTCAGACCCACCAGAAAAATACAACAAATGCTAAAATCAGCAAAAGACAAAAGGGACCCCCGCACCGCTGCAGGAGTATACCGCATACCATGCAGCTGTGGACAAGTATACATCGGAACCACAAAACGAAGCATTCACACCAGGATAAAAGAACATGAAAGACACTGCAGACTACAGCAACCGGAAAAATCTTCAGTAGCTGAACATGCTCTCAAGCAAACGGGACACAAAATCCTATTTGAAAACACAGAAATACTGGACAACACCAAAAGCCACTACACCAGATTATACAGAGAAGCCATTGAAATTCACAAACACCAGCACAGTTACAATAAAAAAGAAGAAAGTTTAAAAATTAGCAAAACCTGGCTACCAGTCCTGAAAAACACAGCCTGCAAAAGGTCAACGAACTCAGTCCAACCACCAGGACATGGGAATACTTCTCACAATGAACATGCTAATCACGCTCATCAGCCACTCGTTAACATTTCAACACAACAAAAAACCTCACCTAATCTCCTATAATTTAGCTCTATAAATAGAACATTGCCACTCTACCTGGCACAGAGATTTTGCTTCTATCTGTGCTCCTGCCCTCTGAAGATGCTGGCCACAGATGCTGGCGAAACGTTAGGAACCACAACTTCCAGAACACGGCCACACAGCCCGGAAGACCCACAACAGCCATTGAACTCCGGCCGTGAAAGCCTTCAACAATACACTATTTTTATTATTTATTTACTTATTTGCACAAATTCCATACCACCAATTTCCAAAGACTCTTAGAGGTTAACAAAACTATGAAAACAACCATAAATCTATCATAGAAACATCCCCAACTTCACATGGGGGATATTTGTGTAGATATGCTCTATATGCATTACTGTTTTTGTTGTTGTTCCTTGCAGGAAAATGTGCAGGAAAATGTCAATGTGTTCTTTGAGTCTTTGCACTTAGAACTTTTTTTTTCATTTAATGTCTTGCAGTTCTCTGAGTTGCCACATGGTGTCCCAGTGGGATCATAAAGAAGCAGTCAGCAGGCTTGAAAAGTAAAAATCAAAACAGGCAAAGCTTTGTTACTAAAATCATTGCCCTGAATCTTTCATTATGGATACTAGAATGTGAAATGTGACTAAGCATCAGGTCACTTTCACAAATTGCTCAGCTTGTATAGAGTTATTTGTATCATATTTTCAATACAGGCAATAAGGGTTTCTTCTAGGAAATACTTCTTGCAAAAACCAGGTCTAATAATACATGATCTTTCCTTAAAATACATAAACAAACAATAAGATTTATTTTATACACAATCCAGGCATAACACCTACATTCCAGAGGGCTTTGCTGAAGTACATCGGAATCATGTCTCCTATAATTGCTTTTCTGCACTCTAACAAGTTTGGAAAATTGAATATAAGAAGTGGGCCATATTTAAATATTTCTTACAACCTAAAGTGAGGTGAAAACAAATGGGTTCCTCTTGTGTCTAATTAATGAAGCTTGTTTAACAAATTATCCTGATCTTTAGTATCAAAAGATAAATACAGGTCATCTGTCAAAGAATGTACAGAAATGTCAGTTTGCAAAATGCTTGATTTCTTAAAACTGGTAGCAAAGCAGGCATACAGAAAACTTACTGCCTCTATATTACATACAACCATTTGTATAGACCTTCTGTTTGTAAAGTGGACAATCACACAAACAAATGAAAAACAAAAATAAAAATAAAAGAACAACAAAACAACAAAAAAAGAATAAATGACAGCACAGTGCTTACAATAAGAGAAAGCCCTTCAAAAAAACTGTTTTTAATATTTTCTTGAAGACCAGCAGGGAGTAGCTAGCCTGTTCTCCATTGGGAGGCTTTTCCAAAGCATTGGTATTGCCACAGAAAAGCAACTTCACCCCACCCACCCCCACAGATTGCCAGAAGCGTGGAACTATAATTAGCTTCTGCTTGCAAGGTCTAGTTGGTCCAGTCAATTCCAGTTGGAACAGGTGATTCTGCAGGTACCCAGATGCAAAGCCATAGAAGTGTTTATAGGAAAATACCAGCATCTTAAATTGTACACATTAAATGGGCTGTCCTTGTTTGCTGAAAACCAGCTCCAGTAGCTGTGCAACAGTTCTCCACATGAGCAGCAGGCCGATCCCCAATTAGCAACCAAGGCAGGGTCCACAAAATCAGTCTTGTATGCTCTCAGTACTAGAAGCCAGTGAGTATGCAGGCTGCTGCATTTTGGACCAGTTGCAGTTTCTGACCAGACTTTTAAGGGCAGCCCCATGTAAAGCACATTGCAGTAGTCCAGCTGGCTTGTAATGAAGGCATGAGTTACTATAGCTAGGTTTTCCTACACCAGATAAGGTTGCAATTGGTACACCAGCCGAAGCTGGGCATAGCTTCTTGCCATGGGCTCTCCCTGCTGTTGAAGCAGGAGCTGTAGTGGAGAAGGACCCCCAAATCACAAACCTGCTCCTTCATGGGTAGTGCTTGCCCATCTAACATAACACAGGTGTCGACAGAGAAACCGACGTACAAACAGCAACTCTGTCTTACTTGAATTCTGCTTCACTCTGTTCTCTCCCATCCAGACCCTTATAGCCTCCAGGTACGAGGAGAGGACATCAACAGTATCTCCTCTACAGTCCAGGTACAATATAAAGTATGCTGATGATACTGCACCCCAAACTCAGATGAACTCTCCCAGTGATTTTGTCTGATTCAAACAGTGGTCCAGCTGAGTTACAGCCAAAATGAAATCGTAGAATGAAGCTAGTGTCAGACATTTAGTTCAAGTCAATCTCAATGTCCTCACTCATCAACCTCTATGATTTATTATTGCAGCTCCAGCTGCCACAACTCAGTTGCTACTAACATGACAGCACCCAAATCTCCAGCCTGATGGGTTATGGGAATAAATAAAACCAAGCTAAAAAAGTGGAAAGACTCAGTCTTTTGTAGATCTTCCTCATGGGCTACACTGACAAAGACCAGCACAACCTTGATCCTCCAGTGTCCTCTTCTTCTCCCAGTGGGCTGTCCTTGTTTGCTGAAAACCAGCTCCAGTAGCTGTGCAACAGTTCTCCACATGAGCAGCAGGCCAATCCCCAAAACCCTGTTCACCCAACAGCCAAAGGCACCCAAACCACAGATAAACAGAAAACAAGAACACACACACAGCTGGGAATCCTAATAGGAGAAACACTTATCCTCAGACTCCATCTTGGTGGGAAAAAAAGGTGTGACCTGGCAAAATGTCATCCACTGTAACATGAATTGGAACATGTTTTGTAGAATCTGCTAACACACAATTTCAAATTGTATTTATTTATTTATTTTATTTATTTATACGTATTTATACCCCGCCTATCCCCTCCCTAGACGGAGGGCTCTAGGCGGCTTACAATCATTGAATTATGATTATTATTATACATCATATATTTAACAATGTTATAATTACCGCGCATTAGGGAGGGGGTAAGGGAACCGACTCTTCTTCCGCAGGCATCGGACTACATGCCCCAGAATGCCTTGCTTCCGAGCCGGCTGCTGACGTCCAGGAAGTTGTCATCAGGATCCGCCATCCTCTGCCGTTATCCACGGGAATCAACCAGGTCTTTTTTTCGGTTCGAGGGCGACCCCCGAAAGGACGCCAGAAAATTGCCCCACGTGAGTGGTACCCATTTATCTACTTGCCTTAGCTTTCGAATTGCTGGGTTGGCAGAAGCTGGGGCTAGTGACGAGAACTCACCTCGCCACGTGGATTCGAACCGCCGGCCTTATGGTCAGCAGACTACCAGCTCAGCGGTTTAACCCACTGAGCTACCACGCCCCTATTTCTCAACACAATAATAATATACAAAAATGCATACATTTGAACACATAGTGTTTATGAAAATATTGAACAGAAAAAAGTCCATTTGAAAAATCATATAAGAAAATACGGATATTCACAGAAGGTGTGCACAAGCATATCTGTGTTAGAAAAAGATGTGCAAAATACCTACTGGGAAAATATATTTGGGGTATTTTTAAAAATTAAGTTTGCAGAAAATTTGGCTGCATGTATTAATGCACAAATGCTCCTTGGACTGCAAGGAGGTCAAATCCGTCAATCCTAAAGGAAATCAACCCTGACTGTTCATTGGAAGGACAGATACTGAAGCTGAAGCTCAAATACTTTGGCCACCTAATGCGAAGAGAGGACTCACTGGAAAAGACCCTGATGCTGGGAAAGACTGAAGGCAAAAGGAGAAGGGGACGGCAGAGGATGAGATGGTTAGATAGCATCACTGATGTAATGAACATGAATTTGAGTAAACTCCGGGAGACAGTGGAGGACAGGAAGGCCTGGCGTGTTATGGCCCATGAGGTCAAGAAGAGTCAGACACGACTAAACGACTGAACAACACAACAAATTAATGCGCAAAAAATAAAGGGAAACACACTTAACCTGAAAGAATATGCAAATTAAAGATCCAAAAAGTCTCAACCACATGGAGCCTTGAACCACATGGAGAGCCAGATTCGGTTTTGGGTTCTGGAAAAAGTTCATGCTTCAGGAACTCAGCTTCTTCACAGATTGAAAGCTAGAGAGACTTTTTGGATCTTTAATTTGCATACCTTGACCCCTCATGGAATGAATGAGGAGATAGGTTGGATGTATTTATGAATCTATCTTATTTTTGGTTATATAGTTTATTTTGTTATTCTTTTCTCCTATTTCCCCCTCTTCTTTTATAACAGCTAGTAGTTTTGCTTTAAATTCCTTGTATTGCAGTCAGATGCTAGTCATTACTGCACCATTTTACACTCCTTATTTAATTTGGCCAAGCTCATTTCATTTTATTCATGCATATGCCCTCTGAACAGTCACTCATGCCCTTGTCATCTCCCATATAGAGTACTGCAATGTGCTCTACATGGGGCTACCCTTGAAGAGTATCCGGAGGCTTCAGCTGGTCCAGAATGCGGCCGCGCGGACAGTTATGGGTGCTGTAAGATCGGCCCATGTAACACCTCTGCTGCGCGAGCTGCATTGGGTACCAGTGTGCTTCCGGGTCCAATTCAAGGTGTTGGTTGTCACCTTTAAAGCCCTACATGGCATGGGACCAGGTTACCTGAGGGACCGTCTCATCCCCGGAACATCGACCCACCCCACCCAGTCATGCAGAGAGGGCATGCTACGGATCCCATCGGCAAGAGAATTTCATCTAGCGGGATCCAGGAGGCGTGCCTTCTCTGCAGTAGCACCCGCCGTTTGGAATACCTTGCCCCTGGAGCTGAGGCGGGTTTCCTCACTCTCGACCTTCCAGAAAGATCTGACGACCTGGTTCTGCTGCCTTGCTTGGGACGGGAATGCCAATAGTTCCTCTTGGGAGTGGCTGGTGCCATGAAACCCGCCTTATTATTAACATCTTTTTATTTGGATTTTATATGTAAGTTATTGTTGTTCTAATTTTTATATTTTTAACTTGTTGTTGTAAACCGCCCAGAGTCCCTGGTGTAGAGGAGATGGGCGGTGATGAAGGTGGATGGTTTTTATTACACTGGCGATGGGTACACCACTAGGAGATCTGAAGGTCCAGGTTGGAAACAGAACATCCTGGAGATAATTTATTTGGTCACTTAGAGTTGACACTAACTCATTGGCACATAATCACTCACTCACTCACTCAATCAATCAATTGAGCAATGTATATCTGTTGTACACTAAAATATTGGGGATTGAGAATTATGCTTATAACTGGGCTATGTATGAGGTGGCAGAGACTTCTAGAATGGAAAGTTAACAGAAAGACACAGAACAATTATATACTGTATATATATACATATATATATACATACAGTGTATGTATGTATGTGTGTGTGTGTGTGTGTTATATATATATATATATATATATATATATATATATATATATATATACACACACACACACACACATACATACATACATACATACATACAGTATATATTCTCTGATATATTTTAAATTGATACTGCTTTTATTCACAGTGAATTATTGAAGTAAGATTGCATGTTTAACACAATTCTTGTGCTTTTTCAGTTCCATTTGATCTTTTCACTGTAGCTAAGGGTGATAATTATATGGATATGAAGGACACATTACTATACCTCTGCTATAAAATTATAAAAGACAATGGGAACACAAGATAGTAGGGTTTGTGAATCATACATTTCCAATAACCTTCAACCTTGCCAGCGACGTTGGGAGACAGTCTCATTGCCCAGAGTAGCTATTGTTACCTGTATAGGTCTTTTATTAAATGTGTGCTTAATATTTAGCTACAGTAATTATCTCTTAACCATAGCACTCTTCACAGGCTTTAGAAATTATTATGATAAAGATACATTTTTATAACATAAGACCACTGGAGAGAAATAATCTAAAATGTATTAGAAGAGCAAGCTTGACCACCCCAAGCAGAGCATTCAACTAACTGATTGGGTATATACAGTATAGAAATGGAACATTTTGGCTGTTTCCTCTTTGGTAGGCTGACCATATTTCCTTCAGACAAAAACGGGACTTTTGGGATGGCAAAACGGGACAGGGTCTTATGCCACCATGCCGGCCTCCAAACCCCGCCCCCCAGTCCACACAATTGGCTCCCACCTGCAAACCCCGCCCCCGCCCCACACGATTGGCTCCCGCCTGCAAATCCCGCCCCCATCAGCGTGATTGGCTTGGATTTTAATTTTTTTCCTGATTTTTAAAGGTTTTTTTTTCTTCTAGCAGTAAATGGTGCGGCAGAGCTGGTGTGTTTGGGGGAGGCTGGAGTACAAACACTGTGCACACAGCACCATCATCGGCCGGGGAACAAGGGGAGGGGATGGAGGCCCACCACTGCCCATCCCCCTCGGGCTTGGCCGAGGGAGGGAGGAGAGCAGGAGAAGCAGGAGGAGCCGGCTGCGCTCAGCTGCTTCAGCCACACCACTCCACCCCTTGCTGCCCGCTGAAGCTCCCCAGGGTGGCCGGCTCCTGCTTCTCCTGGTCGGCGGCCCGACAACTCTCCTCCCTTGGCCAAGCCCGATCAGATGCACACACACACACTCACACACACGCACGCACCCCACACCCTCTTTCTCCAGCCTCCCCATGACCAAATGCACCCGCACCTGTTGCAGGGAGGCTGGAGAAAGAGGGTGTGGCGTGTGTGTGTGTGTGTGTGTGCGCGCGCGCTCGATTACGCTGAGCAAGTAATCTGCGTGCACACACACACACACACACGCACCCTCTTTCCACAACCTTCCCCTGCCTGCTTTCCCTGGCCTCACCACTGCTGGGCAGACAATCTCAGGATCAGGTAAGGAGGCAGGAACCTGGACTGTGGTGCTGTTTCTGCTGCTGGGCTCGCACGTGGCAACTGGGCTTCCAGTTGCCGCGCTGATAGGGCCTCTTCCGGGCTGCCTCCAATGGCAAGTCCGGCTCCAGTCCTCCTTCCTGTCTTCCTGTCCTCCTTCTGCCGGGTTTAAAAAAGGGACAAAATTGAGATTTTGATCAAAATGACGGGACGGTTGAAAAATGCTAAAATAATGGGACTGTCCCGTTCAAAACGGGACGTATGGTCACCCTACTGTTTGGTAATGAAAAAGAGAGAAGTGACAGTGTTTCTTCAGGCCATGCAGAGTTTTTGTCCTCAGCCAATTCTAAATACATAGTGAAAAATATGGTCTTAAAACTGCTTAGCAACTCTACGGGCAGCTGTATCAGCAATCAAGGTAATTAGTTTGGAGTACAATTACCCAAACTGCTAACTATTGGAAAAGTCAAAGTAACTCAGCATGAATAATAAAATGTCATTAAAGTCACTTATTTTGTTTTTCTATATATACAGTAAGCAATTAGGACATTATAGCCAAGCTGTTTTGAAGTTGGAAATCACATAAGAGAATGTACAACAGGGGAAATATGTGAAAGACACTTTTTTTGTTAAGTAGATGTTATTTGCCTTTTCTCAGGTTTTAAACTGCAAACTATAAAACTACAAACGTCTAAATCATTGGGGCGCGGTGGCTCAGCGGGTTAAACCGCTGAGCCGTTAGACTGCCGACCATAACGTTGGCAGTTCGAAACCGTGTGACGAGGTGAGCTCTCGTCACTAGCCCTAGCTCTCTGCCAACCCAGCGATTCGAAAGCTAATATAGCAAGTAGATAAATGGGTACCACTCGTGGGGCAATTTGCGGGCGTCCAGCGGAGGGTCGTCCTCGATCCGGGAAAGATCTGGAGAGCAGTGATGGTGGCGGAGGACGACAGATCCGGAGATACCAGCTTCCTGGACGCCAGCAGCCGGCACGGAGCGAGGCATTCTGGGACTTGCAGTCCAATGCCTGCAGCTGAAGAGCCGGTTCCCTTCCTCTCTCCCTTTGCGCGGTAAAAATTGTAATTGTAATAATGATGTATAATTGATTGGATATGTAATGTTGTAAGCCGCCTAGAGTCCTCCAGTAGGTAGGGGATAGGCGGGGTATAAATAGGACAAATAAATAAATAAATAAATAAATAAATAAATAAATTGATCCATGTCGGCACGGAAACATTAATACATGCAAGATAGCAACAAGTTTAAGTAACAATATAGTGGGCCACAAATTATACTATACAGTATTGTTTACTGATATTGGATATAGAGTTACAGCATCATGCATAAAATACAATAATATCAATAAAAGGCAATGAAAAAGGCCCCAACAGCCAACATATATGAATAAATACTGAGAACAGGATGAACAAGCAGTAGTAGTAGTAAAGTTTATTGTTGTAACCACAGGTCATAACATAAGAATGCAATAAAATACAATAAAATATAATAACATTAAAACAATAAAATGAAATTATAAAATAAAAGAATAAAAGAAGCATTAAATATAAAAGAAAAAGGTTACAGCAAAATAGAGCCAGCGCTATAACTAAGAACTTAAATATTTCTTCCTAAGTTTAAGTGAGAGCAGAGCAAAAGTAGCAACTTGGTTGCTAACAGTTAGAAACACGTCTGCAAGAAGATAAATCAGTTTTTCAACATCAGAGCCCTTGAGTTCATCTGTCATTAATAATTTGGCCCTGATCTCCTTATAAATGGGGCAGTGGAGGAAATAATGGATAACATCCTCCACTTGACCAACACCACAAGGGCAGAGGCGTTGTTCGACAGGGAGCTTACAAAACCTCCCTTCGAGATATGCTGAGGGCATGGTCTGCAGGCGAAGGGATGTTAAAGCCCTTCTCAGTGATGCACTGGTTATGTTAACCAAGTACTGGGAGAGGCTTCTATGTTTTTTATAATGATAGTACCAGGATGAAAATTTGGATGATTGTACCGTAAATGCAAAAGGGGCGTGGTGACTCAGCGGGTAAGATGCCAGGTTTGTTGATCGGAAGATCGCAAGTTCAGAGGTTCGAATCCCTAGTCCCGTATGACGGAGAGAACTCCCGCACTCGCCCCAGCTCTTACCAACCTAGCAATTCGAAAGCATGCAAATGCAAGTAGATGAATAGGTACCACTTCAGTGGGAAGGTAACAGCGTTCCGTGCGCGTCATGCCAGCCACATGACCATGGAAGCGTCTTTGGACAACGCTGGCTCTTCGGCTAACAAATGGAGATGAGCACCGGCCCCTAAAGTCGGACACGACTGCACAAATGTGCGGGGGGAGCCTTTACCTTTACCTTTACCGTAATTGCATCTTTATTAGCATCCCTTTCAAAAAGCTAATATTTTATCATTCCCATTTTATAATATCTCTAATATTTTCTCTATTCCAAGTTCTGAGTTCTCCCAAAGATGGTAGGGAATACATTTGTAAAATGGGTGACAAAAGTTTAGTCCACTGATTTCCAGCTGTGTAATGGAGAAAACAGAGTTTTGCGAGATGGGATTCTTGAAGGCTTTCTAATTTCTTATAGTGGCCCAACAATGCAAGATGTATTCTAACAGCGATGGAAGGTAGTCCTACCTCCATCCTTAAATAGGCAGCAGGGGTGCCCTGGGGGAGGCCCAAGATCTTCCTTATAAAGTTGTTTTGGACTACTTCCAATTGGGCAATGACCTTCTCATCCCACCCCCAAACCTCAGCCCCAGTAATGCTAGCTAACATTCAAAAACCTGTCTAAACGCGTTTCGGCTAATAAGCCTTCATCAGTAGTCACAATTATAGGATTATAATAATGCTAATAATGATTATAATAATAATTCTGGGAGTTGAAGTCCACACATCTTCAAGTCGCCAAGGTTGAGGAACACTGCTTTATTGGATGCTACCCTTGTCTGTGAGTTTAAGGACTCCTTCCATTTGCTGAGATCTAATTAATATCCAAACCAATTTTTAAAATAGAATATAGCATATCATCTTAATATTAGAATAACCATCTTGAAGGTAAATATCAGCATTACTAACTCACAATTGTTAAATTGGAAAGAAATGATGTCATGCTTACAGCATCCTAATGATCTCATAGCGTAAGCAAACTTTGAAATCCTACCACAGTTTTTGATTTCCGAGTAATATGTGTTCCACACTCCATTGATGCTTAACCTGTTTTAGTAAAACCAGTAGAATTTCCTTGGATTAAATGGATTGTGATTTGCTAGTGAATACTGCAAACTGAGAAATATTACCTTTTTATAAGAAAAGTCAGGCAGTAGAACTAAACCTCATAAAGCCTCATCGTTTGACAAGCATCTGGGAAGAGACTTCACATTATTTAGGAATATTTAAACTGCCAAGCTTATTACTCCAGATTTATACCATAAGTGAATGGGATTGTTTTCTTTGTCACTGTATGGTAACTCCTCATGTGATTTAAAATAAAATATTTGATTGACTGATGTTGCATGTCCATGTTTGTCCAATAGTACTGTAAAATAATTATCTTAGTAAGTTATTGTTTATCGATGGATGTTAAACTATCCGATCATGCACTAACAGGGAAACCTACTATGAATCATAAAACATAAAAATATAAAGCATAAAACATATAAATCTTGCCTACAGTCATCAATCTGATATCCTGGGAATGCATTAAACTTCAATGGCCATAATTGCCATGACCATGACAGGTAGTGCTGATCAGACTATTAATCCAACACATTTTTTTTTTAACAAATTTTATTAGATTTTAATTTTACATAGATGAAAGTTTGAAACAGAAAAGAAAATGGAAATACAAATCAAGAAAAAAGAAAAGATAAAAAAGTGTAGTAAAGGAAAAAAGAAAAAAAGATAAAGCTGAAACATAGAATTTGGTCAACTTCCGATTTGTATCTGGTCATGGTATTTTAAAAATTTTATCTTACATGCTAGGTCTATATATAACATTAAAGAATATTTCTTGTCTATTACATCAATATATATATATTTTAATCTTCAAATCCCCATATAAGCTTTGCCCCTCCCGCATCTTGTAAATAGTCAGTTAATGGTTTCCACTCTTTAAGAAAATAATTATTTGGATTTTCTTTTAATAAACATGTCAGTTTATCATTCTCTGCCATATCCATCAATTTTAACATCCAATCTTGTATCGTAGGCGATATCTGGTTTTTCCAATTTTGTGCGAAAATAAGTCTTGCTGCTGTAATCATGTATTGCATAATCCTTGTAAATTGCTTCCCAGGTTGTCCATCAATTATTCCCAGTAAAAAAAATTCCGGTTTAAATGGAACTCGAATTTGTAATATATTTTGCATCAATGCATGTATTTGAGTCCAAAATTTCTTTGCAATCTCACATGTCCACCACATATGGTAAAAAGACCCCTCTTTTTTTTTACATTTCCAACATAAGTTGGAAACATTTCCATACATTTTAGAAAGTTTTTGTGGGGTCATATACCATCTGTACATCATCTTATAAAAGTTTTCTTTTAAATTATAACACAAAGTAAATTTTAACCCTTTGGTCCACATATCTTCCCATTGTTGCATTTGAATATTATGGCCAATATTTTTAGCCCATTTAATCATACAGTCTTTAACTTGTTCCTCTACCATTTCACCTTTTAACAATAATTTATACATTTTTGCAATTAGATGATCATCTGTCTCACATAGTTGTATCTCAAATTCCGATTTGGTTTGTTCAAATTCAAGGTCTTTCTTATCTAATTTAAATTTCTCTACGAGCTGCATATATGAAAGCCATTGAAAACTGTATCCCTCTGATACCAATTCTTCTATTGATTTAATTATATATTGTCCTTGTTCTTTCTTTAAAAAGTCTTTGTAGGTTAACCATTTATCTTTATTTCTTACTTCTGTTCTGTAGAATGCTTCTTGTGTAGAAATCCATAAGGGTCTTTTATAACATAAGATTAATTTATATTTATTCCAGATTCTTAACAAGGATCTTCTAATATAATGGTTTTTAAAGTCCACATTAACTTTAACTTTATCGTACCACAAATATCCATGCCATCCATATCTTAATTCATGTCCTTCCAAATTCAATAATTTTTCATTTTTCAAAACTATCCATTCTTTAATCCAAACCAAGCAACAAGCAGCATAATATAATTTCAAATCCGGCAGACCTAGTCCTCCTCTTTCTTTAGAGTCTTGCAAGACTTTATATTTTACTCTTGGTTTTTTCCCTTGCCAAATAAACTTAGAAATATCTCGCTGCCATTGTTTAAAAGGTTCTTCTGATGCCAATATAGGTAGTGTTTGAAAAAGATATAAAATTCTTGGCAAAACATTCATTTTAATTGCTGAAATTCTACCTAATAATGATAGTTGCAGTTTTTCCCAATGTTCCAAATCTTTTTTAATATCCATCCAAAGTGGAATATAGTTATTCTTAAACAACTTAACATTTTTAGTTGTTAAATATACTCCCAAATATTTTACTTTTTCTTCCATTGAATATCCTGTTATTTCTTTCAATTTCTCTTGTTGGTGGTAATCCATATTTTTGGTCAAAACTTTTGTCTTCTGTAAATTCACTTTGAACCCTGCTAGCGACCCAAAGTCTTTTAGTTTCTGTATTAATATTTCAATTCCTTCTAGTGGATTCTCCAAGGTAATGACTAGGTCATCAGCAAATGCTCTTAGTTTATAAACTTCTTTTTTAACTTTAATACCATGGATACCATCATCTTGTCTAATATCTCTAAGTAAAACCTCTAATACCAATATAAACAAAAGTGGAGATAATGGACAACCTTGTCTAGTACCTTTTTGTATTTCACATGGCTTACTAAATTCTCCATTAACAATTATTTTGGCAAATTGTGGAGTATATATTGATTTAATCCATTTTATAAAATTTCCTCCAAAATTCATATTTTCCAAAACTTTGAACATAAAAGGCCAATTTAAGTTGTCAAAGGCTTTTTCAGCATCAATAAATATCAAGGCAGCTTGTTTATCATAGTGTTGATCCAAATATTCAATTACGTCTACTATGTTTCGGACATTGTCATGAATTTGCCTCTTGGGTAGAAAACCAGCTTGGTCTTGATGAATAAAATCCTTAAGTATATTCTTCATTCTTTCTGCTAATATCGTTGTAAATATCTTATAGTCATTATTCAATAAAGATATTGGTCTGTAATTTTTAGTTAATGTTAAATCCTGTTGTTCTTTGGGTATCAATGTTATATGTGCTTCTTTCCAAGTTTCAGGCATAATTCCTGTTTCCAAAATAGAATTCATAGTCTTCTGCAAAGGTAGACATAAATCCTCTTCAAAACATTTATAATAGGCTGCTGACAATCCATCCGGTCCAGGAGCTTTTCCACTACTAATTTTCTTAAAAGCTTTTATCAATTCTTCTTTTGTTATAACATTATTTAATGTCAATCTTTGTTGGTCATTAAGAACAGTTAGTTTTTGTTTATTCAAATATTCTTCAATCTCATCCAAGTTGACATCTTGTTTTTTATATAATTTAGAATAATAGTCATGAAAGGTTTTTTGAATGTCCATATTATTCACCAGAGTTTTTCCTTCATGTTGAATATTAGTAATCAAATTCTTTTGTCTTTGTTTCCTCAATTTATAAGCCAGCCATCTACCTGGTTTATTTGCATATTCAAAATATTTTTGTTTTGTAAATTTCATTTGAGTTTCTATCTCTTGAGTTAATATCATTGATATTTGCTTTTGTAGAAATTTAATTTGAGTGAGCAAAGTGTCATCCATTGGTTTATCTCTCAAATCTAACTCTTTACTTTTAATTTCATCTAAAATCAATTGAATTCTTTTTTGTTTTTTCTTCCTCATTTGAGCATTGTATTGAATAAAATAACCCCTCATATATGCTTTACTGGCTTCCCATACAGTTTGAATATTAGTCCCTTTGTTCAAATTAAATTGAAAATATTCTCTTAATTTTTTTTTGCATACATCAACTACATCATTATTCCGTAG
This sequence comes from Charina bottae, assembly GCA_023362775.1. Taxonomy (NCBI): domain Eukaryota; kingdom Metazoa; phylum Chordata; class Lepidosauria; order Squamata; family Charinaidae; genus Charina; species Charina bottae. The sequence goes on along the minus strand of JALMGJ010000004.1, from coordinate 99,278,048 downwards.
TAGTGACTCATTCAATCTCCATCTAAATACATTCCGTTTCCCTTTAAGAGTCAACATTACTGGATTATGATCTGATAAAGTCTTAGGTAATATATCAACTTTGTTAATATCCATCATCAAATTTTTAGATATCAAGATCATATCTATTCTAGAATGTGATTTAAATCTCTCTGAATAATATGTAAATTCTCTGGAAGTCCCATTCATACATCTCCAAATGTCTTGTAAATCCAACATCTCTTTCAAGTCGAAAAATGTTTGTGGCAATTTTCCCTGTGTTTGCTTCACTTCTTTTTGTGACTGTCTATCCAATCTGGGGTAAATTACCCCATTCCAATCCCCCATGAAACACCAATTGTCATAAGTTAAGTCCAAAAGTTTATCCATCAGGTTTTTATAAAATACTCCTTTATCCATATTCGGTGCATACAGTCCAACTATCAGTGTTTTAGTTCCTTGTATGTTAATTTCTACTACAATGTATCGACCCTCTTCATCAGCTAATATCAATTTTGGGTTTAACTTTGGTTGTACATATAAGACTACCCCTTTAGTTTTTTTATATCCAGCCGAAATAAATTCTTCTCCAAGCTGTTTTTGAATCAAATATTTAGTATCTTTTTTACAAATATGAGTCTCTTGTAAACAACTTATGTCCAATTTCTGTTTTTTCAAAAAATGAAATATCTTTCTTCTTTTTTGTGGAGCATTGGCTCCATTAATGTTCCATGTCAGATATTTAAGTTCCATTGGTGTTTTATTCTTTAAAATCCCTTTGTTAAGTCCACACCTGTAGCTCCTTTCTCAGATAGATCTTCAGTCTTCTCTTTGTCTTTCGATGTTTCTCCTCCTTTTGTCAATTCTCCTTCTGGTAAACCCATTTCTTTCTTGTATTTCTCTAAAAAAGCTTTTGCTTTTAAAATGGAAGTTTTTTTGAATCTCTGTCCTTTGAACTCAAACGATACGCCTTCCAATTTTTCCCATCTGAATGAAATACTATGTTGCCTTAATTTGTCTGTAAGGAAAGAATAGTCTTTTCTTTTCCTTAATATTCTCAAGGGAATTTCTTTTAATACAATTATTTCCTTCCCTTCTATGTTTAATCTAGTATTATAATGTTTCCTTAAGATTTGCTCTTTTGTCACTTTTCTTACAAAATATATCAATATGTCTCTAGGGACTTTTCTTTCCTTAGCATAACGTGAGTTTACTCTGAATATCTTGTCTATCTCCAAATCTAAATCTTGTTCTCTTGTCTCCAAAAATTTAGCCAATTCAAAAATCATCCTTTCTCTCACATTTTCATCTACTTGTTCTGGAATTGCTCTAAATCTCAAGATGTGCTCCTTCTCTCTCATTTCTGCTAAAGCTGTGATATCTAGATTATGTTCAATCTCTTTAATAGCATATTCTGATTTATCTTCTAATTTTTGCATCTGGCTTTGCGTATCTTTAAGTTCTCCTGACAGAGAATTTACCACTTCCTTAACTGTTTGAATTTCTTTTTTAAAATCTTGCTTAATCTCTCGGGTTATTTCTTTCTTCATATCGTCCATTTTTTTGTCTAATGCTGTAATCTGGTCTTCCATCTGCTTCGTGGAGTCATCCATTTTCTTATTTATTGCTGTATTCTGATCATCCATTTTCTTATTTATTGCTGTATTCTGATCATCCATTTTCTTATTTAGTGTTGCAACAGCTTCTAATATCTTTTTCATTTCTGGTAATAAAGCTTCTGAGGCAGATGTAGCAGGTATAGCAGAATCAATAGGTGGTCCTCCAGTCTCCTTCTTCTTCTCCTTCTCCGCCCGTCTCGTTCCCAAAGACGCCATAGCCCTTCCCACTTGTAATTCTTCAATCCAACCACAAGTCAAAAAGAAAAAATGTTGCTAGAAACATGTAAAAAAGCCTCTACTTTCCATATAATAATCCAATAATCCAAATTAAACGTTAAATAACTTGACTTTTTCAGAAAAATAAATCCAAACAGAGTTCAAAGTTCAGAAAGAAAAAGAAAAAGCCTGATCGGGCCAGCTACTTATCTTTTAGAATCACGGCTGCTGCAGAGCTCCGTTTTTTCCCCAGTCTCCTTTCATTGCTCCATCTCCCTCCTCCCGCAGTGGAAATTACGGGAGTCGGGGGAGAGCAGTTACTCCGGAGACCCCTTGTGGTTAATCTTCTGATCACACTCTCTTCGAGTGTGATTTTTCCAGCGATTTTCTTCTCCCAAATCGCTGCAAACAGCTTAGCCGTGGAATCGAGGCTAGGAGCCCCGGTTCTTCGCTGCGCTCCGACCAGTACCCGGAAGTGAAAGTCAATCCAACACATTTGAGGGATGGTCAGGTTGAGATAAATTGCTCTGGATAACTACAGTCTTAGTTCTTGGTTCTAAGCAATAAATGTAGAATAGTTGGCAGTTGGCATTTACACTTGTTCCAGCAGGAAATATTTGATGGATTCCTGTCCCCCTGTTCTTTATTTTGGTAGTGTTTAGATATTTCTCTCTCTCTAAGAATACTGTGGTGGCCAGGACTTTTAAATCCATATGCATATACCTTAGCTTTCTTGCAATCAATGCTTCTCTTGCAATTTACTTGGCTGGCAAATCTGCTACCCATTAATGCAGAGGGCTTATGAATTAACAATGAGTTTCTTGGGGGAACAAATGCAATGGGTTGCTATATTTTAATGGATTTAACTTTGTTTGTTTGATCACTCTAAATATGTTAAATCTCGATACATATACCAAGCTAGGTTTGGTTCTTTTGGGCAGTCAAACATTCCTTCTAGAATGAAAGCTTTGAGAATATAGGCTCAGCCTGAATAATAAGAAAAGCATATGAACTAATTTAAAAAATTAATTTGAGCACCAACAGTAAAAAGAAATAATGAACTGAGAAGAATTTTATTTAAACAGGCCAACTCTCAAGCGCCTTTTTGAGTCCCTTTTTTATAAAGCAAGATAAAAATAACAAATATATTAGCTAAAATATCACAAGTCCACTGACCATCTGCCTAGATTTTACCACTGGCATTTTCTCAAATCCACAACAATAGCACTTACATCTTCAGAAGACATCGAGGCGGATGATATGGCAACCTTGTACAGACGTTGGGTGCTTGAAATGACAGGAAAGCTATACTGTACTAAAGCTCTATCCTTCCTCATGAACCAAGATTTTTGTTATGAAATCTTTCCATGGCTTTTTGTTGCTTGTCTTGTAAGCATGCTCTTTTGCCATTCAAGCTCTTCCAGATAGAAACAAATATGGTTGAAACGGCTAGGAAAGTAATTTCCATGCACAAGCTACTGGATGTGATGCAAGGAAAGGACATTAGGGGAAAAGTAAGCTAAGGAGTAGTATTGTTTTATAAGATGCACTGTGGATTCTTTACAAAGAAAAAGGACAAGGGAAAAAAATCCATAAACTCAAATAGGAAACGTGGAAGTAGAATGTAAAAATAACCAATTACAAATGCATGCATTTTTTATTTACCCTACCCTACCATCTCACAGTGCTCAGGATGGCTTCCAACAAAGTTATAATTAAAATAGCATTAAAATTTCAAACATTAAAATAATCTGGAAATGAACTATTATTAAAGTAAAGGTAAAGGTTTCCCCTGCACAGTCGTGTCCGACTCTAGGGGCCGGTGCTCATCTCCGTTTGTTAGCCGAAGAGCCAGCGTTGTCCGAAGACGCTTCCGTGGTCATGTGGCTATCTAATATAATAATAATATATTATAATGATAAATAATAATAAACTATTATTAAATATACAAAAAATATTTAAAGCCAAACCAATAGGTTATGCCAGGGTAAACAGGTAGGTAGGTCTTCAGCTATTTTCTACATATCTGAAGTGAAAGTCTGTGCTGCTTGAAAAAGATCCGCTGGTAGACAACTGCCCTAAGAACCTCTCATATAAAATCAGCAAGCCCTTCCCAGTAGATCTTGGATTGCAGTATGACTGGCACTGGATAAAGCAATTTCTTACACATCAAGGTCCTGGGCTATTTAGGGCTTTATAAGTAGAGTAAGTACCAGCACCTTCCACTGCACCCAGTATAGTATTAGAAGCAGTGATAATGTACACGCAACTTCCAAGCTGAAACACTACAGTGGCTACAGTTTTATGCACCAGCTGTAATCTTTGTATCTGTAAGGGCAGCCCTTATAATAATCCAATGGAGACATTTTGATATCTATAATATAAACATAAGAGTACAAAGCACTTTTCCGTTAATTTTCCTTTGGTTTCTGAGAATCCCAACATTACAAAACCCAACATTGCGAACACTGACATCATACAATATAGTTTGAATGAATGGGATCCTAATTCCCAATATAGTGATAAAGAAGGCATTATCTTCTTTGTCATTTCTGTGCCTTTGATTTAAAAGGTATGTAAGAATTTCTTAGGAAAGACCAAGAATTGGCCAGAAAGAGAATGGGAGAAATGGAAAATAAATATGAAAGATTCTCAAGAGTCAAAGAAGGTGACTATCATTTAGATGGGTCAAACAAAATAAATAAAATAAATAATACAATATTACATATCACAGTTTTTAGTAAATATACTCCAGGGACAGTAAAAGCAAATATTCCATTTGCACTGAAGGTGTAAAGGCAACTACAGTTGAATCATACAGCTGCTTTTAGTAGGCGAGAAGGCAGAGAGAGTGCTTGAAAAACGACCTGTCTTAGTCCTTGGCTAGTTTCCTTGTAGGATAGTTTGAGTTGAGTCCTGTTCTTAATTCTGGAACAGACTTTCTGCTTGACCAAGGACAAGTCACTAAATTTTTATCTCAACCGCTCCATCTGTTACTGTAACAGAATAGCACAGTTGAGAATCCCAATTTTGGAAATTCTGATTTGTTTTTTTATAACACTAGATCTGCATTATTATTTCTGTAATTATAGACATTAAATATTTTCAATGGAACAGTTTTTTGACTACTGCAGTAACCACTACATGTTTGCGAAATTCTTCTATTATTATTTTTTTGCTTTAAATTGCATGCAACCTAATAGAATAAAGCACACTAGATAATACAGGTAGTCCTCATTTACAGACTGCCTCATTTAGCAACAATTTGCAGTTACAATGGTGATGAAAAAGTAACTTTACGACCAATCCTCACATTTACAACCTTTGCAGGTCTGTAAAGTAAAGGAAAGCTGAAGTAAGATCATAAGCATAGTCAGGGTTTTACTTTATTCTTTCCTTGTGGTTTGGAAAAGATAATAGTGCACCTGTTTTCACTAAAATCTAATTGAAAATCTTAATCCCTTTGATAACACCTTGAATCATGTTTCTTAGATGCTGGAGATTTTCCAGGACTGACTTCACAGATCTTGATCAGGACGAGTCACTAAAAAAGAATGTTGCTACAAAAAAGCAGGATGAAACATTCATCATTTTATTTATTTCTTTGGCATGAAGAAGTATGTTCTGTGGGAGGACTGGGCTGCAGACTCAGCTCCAAGCAACACATATTAAGAATGAAATTGTCTGTTCAGTTTTTGTTATTTAAGCTAAGGGAAATGGAGTGACAACATTGACAACTAAAGTTCCGGAACAGATACAATGCAGGCAATTAAAAACTTCAGCCATGCTGTTCACTTTGTTCATTGTCCTTGAAGAGACAACTCTGGAGAGAAAAGAATGCCCTTTACTTATTTGTGCCATTTATTTTTGTATGAATGTAGATTAAAAATATAGTACAAGTTAAAAATATTATAACTTGTCTAGCTTATTTTATGGCTGTGAATAGACAATAAATTGACCTTGGATACAAAATTTCAACAACAATAATACAGAAAAAAATAATTCTATAGACTAGTCTTTTGAATGCTTAAGTAAAAAAAAAATCCAGTTTGCCATTTACCTCCTAAATTATTGTACTATCTAAACCAGTTTTTATCTGGTAAATTCCAGTAGAGGATAATATACTGTATGTAGCTCAGGGAAGAAGGTAAGAGATCTGCAACGTGGTCCATATATTAAACGAACAACCCACTGGGAATCACATATTAGAACAACATATTTTATGTGTGTCCAAGACCCAAAAATAACACATAACACAGCTCTGTACTTAGGTAAATCAATACGCTTGAGATCTGCATACGTGGGGATGATCAGGGTAAATTGCAGGGGTGACACGGAAATATGATTTGCATTTTCACTTATATGTATATTTATCCACTGTATTTTTATCTACCCCTTATTTAACTTGTCTTTTATATTAAATTTCACATAGAGTTTTATTAATATTCAGTGTTTAATTTTGTATTCTGATATGGCCTAAGGGCTAATCAATAAACTTTGATTTGATTTTGATGTAGCTCAGGGTTGAACTGTTTCAGTACCCAAATAGGTAACATCAAGAGTGTAAGTCGGGGTTTACTCCTTGTTTATTAACAGTAGCTTGCCCTGCCAGTTTTGGTGGAGGTGTGATTTCCTCTTTGAGTTCCTTGATTACAGTATTGCTTTCTGCCTGATTGTTTGTCTGGTGTTAATGCCTGCCTATCTGGGTGTTGGCTGCTGGAGAGGATGTGTTCCGGTCTTTTTGTTTTCTTCTTAGCTTTTTTTTATTGTCTCTTTTGAATGGTGTGTAAATGTGGTTTATACTCTGTGTGTGTGTGTGCATTTTGGGACAGATCAAAACTTTCGTAACTTTTCTGGCTTGGTCCAGGATGGCAATATACTGTACTGCTCAAACTGACCAGTTATCTCTCCCAACAGTTCCATGTAGATATAAAACAGCAAAGGAGAGAGACCTAACCTTGGAACTCTACCAGAGGGTACCCACTAGACCAACCTCTCATTCCCCTAATCACCAACTGCCTACTTAGGACAGAGTAGAACAATATCCCCATTCCTCACAGGCAATCAAAAAGATTACCTTGGACAATGGTATAAAACGCCACTGAGAGATCTAAAAGGGAGGAATTCCTCCCCATCTACAAGGGAGGTACTACCCCACATCTAGATCCCAGAAAAGGCAATCAACCAATGCCATTTATCTCCCATACCTATACCTGAATCTTGATTGAAAGGAGTCCAGATAATCTACTTCCTTGAGAGCCCTCTGTGAGTGAAGCAACAGTATACAGTATATACACATTTTTCTTATAGCTAGCCCACCCAATGCAGCATTTTTCTTATGCTCTTATGCAGTTAATACAGTACACTAGATGCACTATTTGAATACACGTGTTGGATACATAACAAAAATCTGTTCACCTATTTTATAGCATATAATTCTCATACTGAAGCATAAAGGTAAAGGTTTCCCCTGCACATTTGTGCAGTCGTGTCCGACTCTAGGGGCCGGTGCTCATCTCCGTTTGTTAGCCGAAGAGCCAGCATTGTCCGAACATGCTTCCACAGTCATGTGGCCGCATGACACGTGTGGAACGCTGTTACCTACCCACCGAAGTGGTACCTATTCATCTACTTGCATTTGCATGCTTTCGAATTGCTAGGTTGGCAAGAGCTGGAGCTAGTGCGGGAGCTCACTCCGCACGCAGGGCTAGGGATTCGAACCTCCGAACTTGCGATCTTCCGATCAACAAGCCTGGCGTCTTACCCGCTGATCCACCACGCCCCTTCAAAGCATACAGCTCACTATCATTAGACAGGAAGGGAGGAATAACGATTGCATACAACCCTGTCCCATTCTTTCATATTTATACTATTTTTTCATCAAATGCTTATTAAATACTAATCAAAGAGAATATTTGTAGCTCAGGGTTGAACTGTGGAGTATTATTAAATACTGCCCACTCCTGGGTTTAACCATCTCTTCATTTAAAATATAAAATATTAGTGTACAACTGGCAACATTGCTGATGAAAATGTATTTTAATTATAGTGGTTGTAAATTAAAAAACGACATTTTATGAGAGAGTAAAACTACAGGAAAAAACCTCAAGCCTCAAAGGTGATTTGATGTTCTACCTGGGTTAGATTTTTTTTCTAGCAAAGCGGGATATTTAATTGCCATAGCAGGATATTTAATTCAAAGAAGCAAAGCCATCGTTGCCAAGCCTTGAGTGCTGCCCCTGTGAGAGAGTGATTCCTTACTTACACAGGTTCCTCCCAAGCAGCTCCTCTTAGAGAAGTTGCTCTTTCAGCTTTGACTGGGCTCCATCGCTCAGAAGGGAACGGGTGTCCTGCCTGATCATTATTATGTCACTGAAGGAAAGAGGGAACTTCAATTTAGAATAGACGAGGAATAGGTAAGGGAGAACTTAGCTAATTTGAAGGAATTCAAATCTCCAGGTGGATTATGCACCAGGGTAGTGAAAGAACTAGTGGGGGTAAACTCAGTTCCACTCTGTATGGAGAACTGGAGAGGCCCCGGAGACTGTAGGAGAGCAAATGATGTTCCCATCTTCAAAAAGACGAAGGAGGAAGAAACCGAGACCTGTCAGCTAGACATGTTATCAAACAACAAGTTTGCGAGCACTTGGATAGTCATTCTACCATTAACAGAAGCCAGCATGGGTTTTTCACAAATAAATTGTCCCAACTAACCTTATATCCTTCTTTGATAGAGGTACTAACTTAATAGATCAGGGAAATGTCATAGACATAGTGTACTTGGACCTCAGCAAAGGCTTGACAGAGTCTCTTATGATATTCTGCTGAATAAAATGGTAAAATATGGGCTAGATGATAATATTGTTAGATGGACTTACAGTTGGCAGAATGACTAAACCCAAAGTGTGTTCCAGTTTAGCTAGAGAGAATGCCACAAGGCTCTGTCCTTGGACCATTGATGTTCAACATTTTTATTCAAGATTTGGATGATTAGGAGAGAGTTCTAGAAAGCCTGAGCAGTGGACTGAAATGAATAGGATGGGATTTAAAAAGAAGAAATGTAATATTCTGTATCTGAGTAGGAAAAAGGTAAGGCATAAGTATCAGATGGGCACTAGTACATGTGGAAAGGATCTGGGCATGGCAATAGTACATGTGGAAAGGATATCTGTTATCCTTGTTGAATACAAATTAAACATAAGCCAGCAGTGTGATGCAGCTGTTAAAAAAGGCAAATTCTATCTTGAGGTGCATTATCAGGAGTATAGAATCAATACCAAAGAAGTAATTGTTCCACTCTGCTTTGGTCCCATTTGGAGCACTATGTTCAGTTCTGGACACCACCATTCAAAAAGGACACTGACAATTTGTAGTGAGTTCGAAAGAGGCCTACCAAGAGGGTGAGTTTGGAACCCAACTCCTATGAGCCTACCTATGGAAGAGATGACCGAGAGGCAATATGATAGCACTCTTCAATTGTCTGAACAGTTGTCACAAAGAAGAGGGAAAGGACTTATTCCCTATTGCCCCAGAGGCAGAACCAGACAAATGGGTTAAAACAACAAGAAAGTAGGTTCAGACTTGATGTCAAGAGGAACTTCTGGACATATGAGCTGTCAGTCATTGGTACAGGATGCCACACCACATGAAGTGGTGATTTCTCCTTTATTGGAGGACTTCAAACAGAGGTAAAATGGTAATCTGTCAGAGATCCTGTAGGTGAATCGTGCACTGAGCAGGGAGCTGTACTAGATGACCTCTAAGGTACCTTCCAATTAGCACAACTAGAAGGATTACACCAAGCCTTTCTTGTGGGTGTGGTAGGTTATTGTTGTTGTTGTTCGGTTGTTTAGTCGTGTCCGACACTTTGTGACCTCATGGACCATAGCACGCCAGGCCTTCCTGTCCTCCACTGTCTCCCAGAGGTTATTACACAAAGGCAATTATTTATTTTGTTCAGAAATGTGTTAAGAAGTATAAAACATATAGATACATACAGTAGACACAACTATCAGAATTCAATCAGTCTCACATCTACTCTGCAGAATGTATAAAATTGTTCTAACATATTTCATATTCATGGTTAAGATATTTCAAATTTGTTCTGCTTCTTGTTTCATCCCTTAACTGGCATGTAATATAAAACATTCTAGGTTTAACTTTTTATTTAACTTTTGATCAGTTAAGCAATAAATCAATAAAATTTTAAACTGCATATGTTTAATCAGTTCTTAACTATACAATAAGTCCTTTCATTTCTCTGTCTTAATACAATAAACAAATATTTGTTCAATAGACAGCATTCTTTCCCCCTAAAGCTTGTGCTTCTGTTGAAATAATTTTCTGCATATTGGCTACATTATATTTTGTACCAGGAAAAATATACAAATATTATGTATAGAAAATGTTACACAACTGTGCCAAACTGTACAACTTCTTGTGACATCCCTATTATGAGAACTTCTAATTTAAATTCAAAATCCAAATTTTAAATGTTGTGCTTTAATTTTTTAATTAAATTTAAATTTAAAATTTTAATTTCATTAAAATTAATTCTAATTTTAAAAGGACAGAATTGCTTACAATGAAACTTTTTCTTTGAAAGATCACTGATCTCTTTTAAAATACCAGAGAAAGTGTATTTGAATTATAACTGAAAGCGTAAAGAACTGATTCAGAACTTATGAGAATTCAACAGCTGAATTTGATTCAAACCTGTCCTCATCTCAACACCATTTTAAACTGTGGTCTGTGAAAAGCAAAGCTAATATTTTCTCCACTAGTCTATCCTTATTTTTATTGTTGCAGTCTTCTCTTAAGAGAACTTGTTATTGTGAATTTGTATTCAGTAGACATTCTAGCTAATGGGTTTTAAAGACAATCACTCTGTGCTGTGTTGACAAAGACAACAAACATTCAGCTATCAAAATATCTGAGAGCGAAAGACTGGTTGAGAACACAAGGAACATGTAAGAGAGGTTTATACTGTAAAGTTAGAAGAAAGAGATTAGGTATAACCAGAATCTGATGAGAGTTGTGGGGAGAGGAGGTGGTGAAACAGCAGCTTATTCTATCAGCACCAAGGACAGAGCTTATAGAGATCCTCACAAAGCTGCCTGGAAATTTGGAGGTATAAAATTAGTTCCAAAGAGCACCCCATACTGTAAATACCTATCTACAGAATTGTGAAATAGCTTGCAGATAATATGGGTGATGCCTGTTTTCTTACACACTCGCTGTGCCTGGGAAGAAGGGTAAAGTTTCACACCCCTGTGGCATGTGATTCCAGAGCCACATGAATCTACCATATTCTCTGCATTCTTCCACAGCTTAATCAGACCAAGAAGGGTAAGTCATTGTTTTCCTGTTTTGCATTTTAATGCTAAGTTTTTCTGTTTTAGCATGCTGCCTGTAAACATTTTTAAATGTAAAGAAGCCTGGAAGAAAATATGATAAGAAAATTGTAAAGCCTATAGATTTTTTCTAGAAGGCAGAATTAAAAAAAAAAGATATATTCTGTGGATGCACACATAAAGAATATAGGAATAAGAATAGATTCTTTCCCCTCAATATTCTGCCTTTCTTAATTGAGAAAATATTGTGTTTTTTAAAATGCTTTCATCTTATTAGAAGTAAATACTGTACCTGGAATATTTTTTTAAAAAATAGAGAAAGATGTATGTCTTTTACTTAAATAGTGGCAAAGGGGCACTGACAATGCTGAGATAGTTTTGACCTGAATCTATACTTTTCAATGCAGCCATAAAAAGGATTCTCTGTTTGAAAGAATCATATATTAAAAAGTGAATTTTCTAATCAGAAACTACTACTTCCCCATCTCAAGGAAGTTCTAATCTTGGGGGAAGGTGGGGGGAGAGAAAGAGCTTTATATTTAGGCTTTTATTAAGGTTAAATTAATTTGTTGTTCAAATTAATTTGAAGTTCAAACACATTACACATTATTTTCTCAAGAGATATCAAACATATATAAGTGTAAATCTGTGGGCAGATATACAGTACATATCTTTCAGATGTGATATGAGCTTCTAAGAACATTTACTTCTGAAAAATGTTTTTGAGTTGGGTATTTTCTCCCCCCCCCCTTTTTTTTTTTTTTTTTAAAGAAATAGAGGGATAATGTCCTGTCTCTGATGGTGGTGGAAAGAAGTGGGTATGAGGATCTGGAGAAGAAATAAAGCAGGCTCAGCATGAAGTAAAAGATGAAATGAGAGTGAAAGAGATACTAAAGGCATTAAAAATATAGAGAAAGTCTTGGGCCGTTATGGACTAGTGAGCTTTTAATTGCAACTTTCAATTAAAAAGGGGATCGCTGCCTTTCTATTGTCACAATTATTCAAGAAAAGGGTTCTTAAAAATCATGTTAGTTTTTCATCAGTATTTGAAACCAGCAAATTTATATATAACTGGGAACATGATCACAGTCAATGTCATCCAGTAGTTATGCTTGGCCCAAAGACAGTTGCTTTGAAGTCTTTCAGGCAGACTGATATTCTGCTAACAGGAAAAGCTAAGAGTTAAAAAGCTGAAAGTTGCAAACAAAAACTGTAATTACGAATTTGATTTGGAGTTCATGTAGAATGATGAGGAAATTAGTGTTGTCAATATGGTTGTAATGTTTGCATTTTTTTGCAGATTGCAGTTTTGATAAGCCATTTTAGATACTGTCATACACAAATGCCAATTGAATCTTAACATTTATTTAATTACCAAATTGTGATTTCAGGGATAACAGATTGTAGCAATTTCTAGAGATTGCTGATATGTGAAATAGCTTTGCAGAAGAAATACCATAAACAGGACCTTTATATCTTCTCCATCAAAACATGAGCAACACGTACCAAAGTCCAGATGTTTAAAGATATTTATGCAGTTCTGGAAGTTATCTCTTTTTCTGTTTGCGTTTGGAGTACAATGCAATCTGGGTCCATTAACAATATTAAATGAAGCTATAGTTAGAAATAATCCCTGACTCCCAGCTCTCCAGGACAAAAAAAATAGCTCACAATTTTCTCATGTAAAAAAAGGAGTGCAGAGACTTAACTTCAAAGCTACAATGATTGATGTCACAAAGGACTTTTTAGAGAATCATTCCTTCTGCCTTTCTTGGCTCCACCAGGCAAAAGGCTCAGTTTTGAGAGATGTTACTTAATTTCTTTAGCAATGTCCCTGTGGTCAGCTTGGCATTCAAGCCTCAAACCTTCAACTTAGAACTGCATGTGCAATTATTTCTACCCCTAACCCCTGACCAGAAGGAACTCATATTAGATTTGTGTCATCAAACTATATAGATAATCTTCGAACACATAAGACACTTCATATCCCAGATTTAATTTTTTTGTATAGGAATAGATATGCTTTGAAATTGGCTGAATATATCTATCCATCATCTGTTTTTCTCTGTATTATTTTTCTAAACTATCTTTTCTCCAAATAGCACACAATTCTTCTCATAATAACACATGTTATCATCACAAGTGGGAAATAGATGAGGCTGAGATACAGTGAGTGAGTCAGTATCATTCAGTGAATCTCATAATTGCATGGCAGTGTGAACCTGGATATTTCTGATACTAATCCAATATGTATACATGAATCTAATTTATCTCGGTGATACAATTTGCACAAATTTTAAAAATTAAAAAACCTTTGGATTTTATTTCTTGCTTGAAAACTCCAGAAAATTGATTTTCTGAGTTATCGACATGAAAAGTATTTGAGAGCCTCTAAATACTTCCAGAACAAAATGGATATCAGTGTCCACAGATTATGGTTCCTTCACACACTAAACTTTAATTAAATCATTCATACAATAGAGCATATTTATTTACTTTGCTGCCCTCCTGAAGTGTGAAAGTATGTTCCCATCATTCACAAACAGCACACACAATTGTTGCGCTGGCTGTAGAGAGTAGAATTTATCGTAAATACATCCAGAAAATACCAGATTTGGGGAAACTGCATTAGAATGACAATTGAGATATTATTGGTTTATCTGTTAAATCCATCATTTTGTGATCTATCATGCTATATCCAATAAGCAGCTGCTAGATAGCATGTTGATGGTGTTCTTATGGCACTTGATAACTGTGGAAAATAAAAAGACAAAAATACAATACAACTGGGATCAAATATTATGGAATACATGAATTCTATAAAATCCTCAGAAATCAGACTAGGTAGAATCCATTCCAAAATTTGGTGGATTTATCAAACTATTCATTGGGTTCTGTATAAAACTAATTAAGATTCTACATTACATTAAATATTGTATGTGCCTCAAAACTTTCATGCCTTAATTATCCCAATCATCAATGGCCATAAAGATCTAGAAATCCTTGCATTTAGTTGATTTGCATATGGTAGATTGGCCTCCACGTGACTTGTTGCAGTTATTTGAGGAAATAACTTGTAAGTTGAATCCCTGCAGACACCGCAAAGGAAATAGCACTGTTCTAATTTTATTGGACAATGTACAGAATGGCACAGATTTGCAAAGTGAGAAGCACAAGTTTCTTAGGCAGGATGGTGCATGGAAACAAATTACTAACAGTAAGAAAAATATTTTAAAATGTTCATTTGGGATTATTGGTTTAAGATTAAAAGTCATTCATCAAAATATTTTATTTTGAGTCTACTGGACACATCAAAGAATGTATTTTAAACAATGGATATTAGATTTTCTTTGCTGACAATGTAAAAAAATTGAGGGGTTGTTGACTCACATGATTCGTTCTTGTGAGTCATTGATATATTTCAGGAATAATAATTTATCGTAAGTTGATTTATGGGGAAATCTTTTACTTAAATAGATGGTAATGTTATGTTAAATTACGTCCAAAACTTTGGAATCTGGCTATTTTTGAGGAATTAAGGTTATACCAAGCCTGGGGTGCTATTAAGTTAATTATTTTGAGAAATTAGGAAAGAGTATTATTCCTGATATTAAGGATTGGATTCAAGAAATGTGTAATTTAACTGCTTTTGAAAAGGCCTTTTTTTTTCTACAAATAAAAAAGAGATCATATATGTTTTCCTTTGGCAGAGATTTCATTACATTTTATAGTGATAGAGTATGATAGAGTATGATCATTTATTCTCTTTAACTTAGAAATGTTTAAACCTTGTTTAATATTTCATGGATTTGTGATATGTATAGACAGTTTGTAATTCCTTTTTTGTCATTCCTTTTTTGTTTGTTTAGTTTGTTATTGCTTTTTCTTTTTTCTTCTTTTATATATTTTTTCTTTTTTCCATGTTGTGGTTTTATATAAAACTTGTTAAAATAAGTGCACGGAATAATTAAATACTCCATACTAGTCACAGATCCGATCAATTCCATGAAATCTGATCCAAAATTTAAATGGACTTTTGTGCTGGACAGGGCAATCCACTGCTCTGCCAAGCCCAGTAGCCTGCAAACTCAAAAACCAGGAGTAAGATAGAGAAGGGAATGATGAGGAACATGTTTAGATTAACTCTTGGCTATAGATACTCTATAATGCTAGAGAATTCCTGGAAGCTTGGCACTCAGACAAAGCAGCCATCAATAGACACATAGAGGTAAACAACATTTACATACCATTCATAAGAGACAATAGAAAAGCCAGAAGACCAGAACACCTCCTTGCCAGCAATCAACAACCAGATAGGCAAAGATTAACACCAAGATTAGCAGCAGAGGAGCAATCAAACAGCACAATATACCCTAACCAACCCTATTAACTCAGTCAATAGACCCTAATCAAGGAACTATTAACTCAGTCAATCAACCAAGCAGCAAACAACAACCCAATCAAGGAACTACCAAGGAGAGTACAACACCCCCACCAACACAGGCAGGACAAGCCAGGGTATATAAAGAGAGAGCACTGAAGTCCCTTTTCGCACTGAAGATGTTGCCTAGCCTGGCAATGAAACGTCTGCAAGAAAACAACAAGGCTCAGAGAACACCAAGGACTCCACAGTTCAACCCTGAGCTACAAATATTCTCTTCGATAGATACTCTTTTTCTGAATCATGGGAATGATGAGGGGACAGGAGACAAATAGCCTTTTTGATCAAATACTTTTCTTACACACGGAGAGACACACTTCAGACCCAGCCGTGCCTACTTCATGGCTTACTAAGATCAAGTTTTCCTACTTTCAGAAAAAGCAGTGATAGCTGGCAGATACTAAACTGGAGATCATAGGGCTCTTTTCAACCTTGAAGGAGGTAATCTTACCAATCTCATCATTATTGCCACTAAGTAATTAATAATAGCAACTAAATTCATTTACAAGATGATTAAAGCTAAATTGAGTATTTTTAGAGAATGATCAGAAATTGTCTGGGAACAAGAGCTTTCAAATGTCCTTCAGTGCACCTCCCGCTGAATGCTGCCTTGGATGGGATTGAATCCAGTGGGTTCAATGATGCAAGAACCGTTACTCTTTCTCTACTTGTAAACTACTCAGAAATGGGCAATAATGCTAATAATCAAGTACCCTTAGATTTTTATCAAATCTTGCATGGAAATTTCCTCAAGAAAAAGCAGAAGTAGTTAATCCAAATTTAAAATGAAGTTTGGCTTGTAGTTTATACTATATAAAGGATGTTTGTTTTCTTTGAAACTCTTAACAGCTTTATCAAGATGCTTAGGAATCTGAGGAAGGAAGGAAGGATCTCTAGCATGGAATTTGCCTTTTCAACAGCTTCTGCATATTGAATGCATATCTTCATTGTGCAATCCAATCTAAACCCCAGATCATTTTCCTGATTAGTTACAGCCAGCTCAGACACCATCAATGTGCATTTGGGGTAGGGGTGACCAATGTGCATCGCTTTACACTCACTTCAGTTGAATTGCATTTGCCATTTGATTGATCATTCACTCAGTTCAAAGACCTTCTGGAGCACTTCACTGACACTTCAGTGACAATTTCGGTTTTTACCGTCTTGAACGGTTTACTATAATCCACATACTTAGCCAGCTCACTGCTTACCTCTCCATCAAATGCATTTGTCCCAAGACAGTTAAAAAGCATTGGTCCCAACACAGTTCCTTGAGGGACTCTACATTTTATTTCCCTCCACCAAGAAAATTGCTAATTTATTCCTAATCTTTGTTTTTGTTTTTGTTTTAAATTATTTAGCAATCCACAGTTCTTATGTCACGGTCACTAAATTTTCTCAAGAGCCTTTGATGAAGAAGTTTGTGAATAGCTTTTTGAAAATTAATATCAACCCTATCAGTTTGCTCCAGGCCTGAAATCCTATACCAAGAATGAGAGCATAAATGATTTCTTTCTTCTTTCTTTGTCTTTCCTCATTTTTCCTTTTTTCTGAAAGAGGCTCCAAGGCAGCCCAGGTACAGCAGTGATAGGATTCTTCATGAAAGGCCTATCAAGTAGGTAGTAAATCATCTGCAAAATACAACTTTTGTGTCCTTCAGTGTGTGAAAGCACCCCAGTGTTTAGAAGCATGCAGAGATTATTGAATGCTTATGAAACATAACATGTCATATATACCTATGTTAATTACAAATCCATGCGCAATAAATTAAATGACATTTTTATAAAGCAAAGTTCTTAGTGAAGTGTTCCTCAGCCTCTACTTTCAAAATGCTCAGAAAACGTGGTCATTCAGAAGATGGGAGTTGTTATAGTCAAAGACATCTAAACAGTTCCTGCTTGGGCAAGACCTTCTTGGAGAGTCAGTAGAGGCTGATCTATCCATGTTTGAACATTCTGGCGTTTAATTTATCATTAAAGAAATTATTTTGCTGCTAAAATGTGTTACTTCACACAAACTTTAAACAGATACCTCTCTTTTGCAGATCTCCTTCCTCATAATGGGATCCTTCAGCAGAATTATTAGCTCTCCAAGTTTTACCATATCAGCCATACATTGGCAGAATAACTCCACCAGACTTGGATTACCACAGCCTCATGCCTACTATGCCCTCTTTTGCTGCATCTTGATCTTGGTCATTGTTTTTGGGAATGTCCTAGTCTGCCTAGCAGTTCTGAGGGAACGGAACTTGCAAACTACTACCAACTACCTTGTGGTAAGCCTAGCGGTAGCAGACCTGCTGGTGGCCATTTTAGTGATGCCATGGGTGGTATATCTTGAGGTGAGTAGAGTCTGGGCTGCTGGTACATGGGCATCACTTTCTGAGTGATATACTCTCAACATTTACTGAATAGTAAACACCATAGTCTAAACTGTTTCTTTTTCTTCAAATTCAGTAATTATGGAATTATTAACAAAAAAATATTACTTGCACATCATATAGTTAGGGTTAAATTTGCCTTTCAAATAAATCTTTGGGATATAACTTCACAACACATAAAATTGGTAAGCTATGAGGAAATACATGACAGAGAAACAGCAGGGAATATGCTGGGAAGTTATATACTAATTATTCCATTATACTGTTAGAACAGAGCTTTCCAAACTTTTCATGTTGGTGACACACTTTTTAGACATGCATCATTTTGCAACACACTCTTACAGCAGGGCATCATTTCGTGACACACTCTTACAGCAGGGCACAAGACAGGCACTAGGACCTGCACGGAATCACAACAGGTTTGGAGGCAGCAAGGCACAAGGCAGGCACTAAGACCTGCGTGGAATCCTGGAAGGGCTCAGAGGCAGCAGCAGCCGTGACACACCCAGACACTGCAGCCGACACACTAATGTGTCGCGACACACAGTTTGGAAAGCTCTGTGTTAGAATTTCACATTCCAGTTCACTAAGTAAGAACTCTGGAAGCACATCTGTGGAAAGAACATTAAAGGCACGTTAGCAAGGGTTTGGAATGAGGTCCCTGGAATTCTGTACTAATTTCTCAAATATGTAATTTAGAATGCAGATTCAGACCATTACTCCAGCTAGTATTATTTACCCACTAGATTTCTGGAGGGACTTATACCGTAATGATGTCTAGAGTTCCAACTAAGTGCTGTAACATCCAGCCTGATCTTGTCCAGTAACTGCAGCTATGCCTCAGAAAACACCCAGCAATCTGTACTTACATATATAGCAAGCTGTGTCTTCACTAGGTTTGCTTTGCAACTTTCACCCTATGGAGGTTGTTTACCCTTATTATATTTTTGTTATTTTGCAATCTTTGGATTCCCCCAGGCTTGACAGTAGTTCTTAACATGTGTGAATAGAGTAATGTTGACTACAATAGGATCTGACAAATAAGTTTTCTTTTAATATTCAGGATTCAGGATATTTGTTCCTGACAGTGCAATTACACAACTAAATGAATAATGTTTAATTTCTGATGTTGTAGATTGGTAGAAGGCATAGAGACCTCTCAGCAAAAAGCCTTCTCCCCTGGCTTTGTATTATCTCTGTAGGGAAGTCCATGCCCTGTTTGGACTCTTTAGCTATAAGTGAGAAGGCACTTTAGTCACACTGTGTTGAATGAATACCTTCCTTCTGTTCCAAATATGATTGCTACAGTTTTAGGGAATATCCACATAAGAAACTGCTACCACTGAATGTTGGTATTCTTAAGTTCCATTTACTTCAATGACTTTAAAATGACAAACTGTGCTAAGGTGGTATACTGCAGTTATACCACCTGATTGTATGAGTTGCAGCATATAAATTCAATCAATCAATCAATCAATCAGCACTTTTAATTTCTTCATCAGCCATCCCCTACTTGATGATTTCCATATATGCAAGCCGACATCGACGCTGAAATTCAGCATCGCCTGAGCTCTGCGAGTGTAGCTTTCTCCCGAATGAAGCGTAGAGTGTTTGAGGATCGGGACATTCGCAGGGAGACCAAAATGCTTGTTTACAAAGCCATTGTACTACCAACCCTTCTATACGCCTGTGAAACATGGACCCTCTACAAACGCCACCTCCAACTTCTTGAAAGATTCCATCAACGCTGCCTCCAAAAAATTCTGCAAATTACTTGGGAAGATAGGTGGACTAATGTTAGCGTATTAGAAGAAGTGAAAACCACCAGCATTGAAACAATGATCATCCAACATCAACTTCGCTGGACCGGTCATGTTGTTCGAATGCCTGACCATCGTCTTCCAAAGCAGCTACTTTACTCCCAACTTAAGAATGGAAAACGGAATATTGGTGGACAGCAAAAGAGATTCAAAGATACTCTCAAAGCTAATTTAAAAAAATGTAATATCAACATTGAGAACTGGGAAGCCCTAACTCATGAGCGTTTCAATTGGAGGTCATCCTTTATTAATGGCGCTATGGACTTTGAAGAAGCACAAGTACAGGGCGAAAAGGAGAAAAGAGCTAAAAGGAAGGCAAGTCAGGCAAACCCTCATCATGACCGTCTCCCACCCGGAAACCTATGCCCTCATTGTGGGAGGTTCTGCGGATCCAGAATTGGCTTTTATAGCCACTTACGGATCCACTGTTAAAATTTTACCTTTGGAAGACAATCTTACTCGGCTACGAGGGATCGCCAATGGGACCACTAATTAAGAATTCTGGGATTTCAGCCTCCAACATAGTTGGTGAGTTAGGGAAGGTAATTGGCAATTAAATTGTGGTAAATAAGCTTCTCAGAAAGAGAGAATTGTATGCAAAGAAATGCAAGCAAAATGTGGGTCTTTATTTGGGCTCAGTAGAGCAATGATGGCATTCTAGAAACACAAGTCTACCGGAAATCTACCCACACTAACCAAGTGCTCCACTATCAAAGCAATAACCCAACCTCACACAAGAGGAGCTGTGTAAGAACACTATTCAGACGAGCACAAACACACTGCAGCAACCCAGAACACCAGAAAAAGGAAACAGACCACTTATATAGCATCTTCCAGCAAAATGGATATCCACGCAACTTTATCAAAAAGTGCCTGACCACTCAACCCACCACAACAAAACCAACAGAAGCTATGAAAAGGATTACACTGCCATACATCAGAAACATCTCAGAAACTACTAATAGACTGTTACATCCACACGGCATCACTGTAGCACACAAACCAACCAAAACCCTTCAGAACATTGTAAGTAAACCAAAAGACCCAGTAGCCCAAGAAGAAAAAACAGGAGTTATCTACAACATACAGTGTAAGGACTGTAACAGCCACTATGTAGGACAGACTGGCAGAAGACTAGCAGAACGCATCCACGAACACCAACTAGCAGCCAGAAGACATGATGAAAACTCCTTAATCTCACAACACATGGATAGACTTAACCATACTTTCAACTGGGAAACTGTGAGCATATTAGACCAGGCCAAATCCAAAAATGCTAGAGAATTCCTGGAAGCTTGGCACTCAGACAAAGCAGCCATCAACAGACACATAGAGGTTAACAACATTTACATACCATTCATAAGAGACAATAGAATAGCCAGAAGACCAGAACACCCCTGGGCCAGCAATCAACAACAAGATATGCATAGATTAACAGCAAGATTAGCAGCAGAGGAGCAATCAAACAACACAATAGACCTTAATCAAGGAACTATTAACTCAGTCAATCACCCAAACAGCACACAACAGCCCAATCAAGGAACTACCAAGGAGAGTACAAGACCCCCACCAACACAGGCAGGACAAACCAGGGTATATAAACAGACAGCAAGTTCCACTCCCTTTTCGCACTGAAGATGTTGCCTAGCCTGGCAATGAAACGTCTGCATGAAAACAACAAGGCTCAGAGAGCACCAAAGACTCCCCAAATCATTTCTAGCAACCTTCTCAAGTTGTATAAAAAAAGGTAAATCTAGGGGGCGGTGCTCATCTCCATTTCTAAGCTGAAGAGCCAGCGCTGTCCAAAGATGCTTCCGCGGTCATGTGGCCGGCATGACACGCGTGGGACGCTATTACCTTCCCACTGAAGTGGTACCTATTTATCTACTTGCATTTGCATGCAAGTATGTATAAAATATGTATAGATGCCATATTTTTGGAATTTGGTTGCCTTCAACCCTAGTCAGTGTGGCCCTTAAGAATTCTGGGGGTTAAGGACTTCCAGGGGAGGTAAGGTGAACTGAAGACGGCTCTGCGAAAGTGGAGCCAACGACCATGGCAAAGACCAAGGAACTGGTGAGTAGACTGGTTCCTTCAAACCTCTCCAGATAAGGAGAGGAAGGAAGATCACCTACATGTCTTCCAGTTGGCTGCTCCTCACAAGGAGACCTCAGGGCAGCAGTTTTCTGCGGGTTTGAGTTCTGGGAGATGACAGGATTAGCCATCTTACTCGCAGCCATGGCAGAGACTTTTAAAGGACACTAAGTTCACAAACCTCACTTAACTACTTCTAAGCTATTAGAGACAAGTTTGAAAATGCCAGGTGAGTCTGCCTTCAATCCTGAATGAAAGAAAATTTTAATCATAAGCTTAAGAATTTAAATAATCTGAAATAAACAACAAAAAGCTAAATAAGATTTTGATCTTAGAAAGTTATAAACAGACTAAGGGTCCAGATAAATTTGGAATATTGAAACTTTCAGAATCAGATTTTGGAATTAACTATAAAGTACAAACAGCTTCTCACGGGAAATAGATCTGTTTTGGTTTTTGGAAGATATAACAGAGATAATCAATTTCATTATTTAAAAACTGGACACTAGAGGGGACTAAAGATTTTAGGTAGAGGAAAGATATACAAGCCTATAAAATGCAAAATGTTATAACAATGAAAATACTGAAGGAGACTTTTGAAGAATGGAGTCAGAAATTAGTAGCCACAAAATCAACAATGTCAGCTTCTATATATAGACTATGGCCAAAAGATGTTATTGAAGAAATGACAGATGAAGAACAAATTTTATCTGACAAGATAGAAATGGTATCAAAAGTAGATTTACAATGGTATCAAAAGTAGATTTACAATGGTATCAAAAGTAGATTTACAATGGTATCAAAAGTAAATTTACAACTGACAGGCCAAGAGAATGACTTGGAAAAGGATGTTTCACTGGATTTACAAAAGATATTGGCTGAGGTTTTAAAATCCAAAAGTCAAAAACAAATGATAAACCTAGGGAGTGACCTGGATAATTTTTTCCTATTGGATTTACAAAAGAGGCTTTTTAAAGACTTGAAGAGGCTTGTTAAAGACTTGAAGAACTCTGTGCGATGGGACAAAGAAGAAATGAAGAGAAATCAAATGCTATGACAATATTTGAATGAACTAAAGATTAAGACTGATAGAAGTAAAAGGAAGGAATATAAAGTTGGTTTATTTGATCAAAGTTAAAACAAGATATGTTGTTACTTCTGGCAACCCTTTATGGACTTTCTGCTGATACCAGACTGAAAAGATGATGCTTTATGGATTTGTTTATAGATAAGAGATGGGATATGGGATGAAGAGATAATTGTTTGTAACCTTATAATGAAGAGTCACTAATTTGTTTATACTTGTTGTGATGAAGGTTGGAAGTCACTATTTCTTTTCTTTTTCTTTATTATATCCTTATTTTTCTCTTCTCTTTTTTCTTTTTCCTTGCACTTTTTCCTCCTTTCTTTTTCCTTTCTTTTAAGTTTAGTTTGTATTAAATTTTACTATTATAATCAAAATTCATATATATATATATATACACACACAATATATATATATATATATATATATATATATATATATATATATACTGTATGTATGTATGTATGTATGTGTATATATATATATACACACAGACACACACACATACACACACACACACACACATACATACACACATACACACATACACGCATACACACATACACACACACACAGACAGACAGACAGACAGACAGACAGTTTGGTCTAGTGGTTAAGGCACGAGGCTAGAAACCAGGAGACTGTGAATTCTAGTCTCACCTTAGGCATGAATGCCGGCTGGGTGACTTTGGGCCAGTCACTCTCTCTCAGCCCAACTCATCTCACAGGGTTGTTGTGGGGAAAATAGGAGGAGGGTGTATTAGGTATGTTCCCTGCCTTGAGTTAAGGGGCGTGGTGGCTCAGCGGGTAAGACGCCAGGCTTGTCGATCAGAAGATTGCAAGTTCGGAGGTTCGAATCCCTAACCCCGCATGACGGAGTGAGCTCCTGCACTCGCCCCAGCTCTTGCCAACCTAGCAATTTGAAAGCATGCAAATGCAAGTAGATTAATAGGTACCACTTTGGTGGGAATGTAACAGCGTTCTGCATGCATGCAGGCCACATGACCATGGAAGCGTCTTTGGGCAATGCTGGCTCTTTGGCTAACAAATGGAGATGAGCCCCGGCCCCTAGAGTCGGACACGACTGCACAAATGTGCGGGGGGAACCTTTACTTTTACCCGCCTTGAGTTATTAATAAAAATAATAAAAGCGGGATAAAAAATCATACACACACACACACACACACACAGTATATATATATGTATGAATTCTGGAAGTTGATATATATGGGGTGCATCAGACCAGGAACGTCTGTGTTGTAGTAAGGCTTGTGCCATACTTTTTTCACTGAAGCATTAATTAAAAGATAACTTAAAGGCTTATATTGCTTATAGGCAACCTAATAGAAATGCTGGTGGTTAATTATTCATATCATGTTATAGTAGCTCAAAATAAAAAATGGAAACAGTATAATGCAAATCCAATTATGTTCACACAGTGAAATGTGCATCAATATACTAAACTGTTCTGAAAAAGAAATTATCTCTGTGGAATCGCTGAAAAGCCAAAAAGTGGATTGACAAAGGAGAAGAAAAAAGGACTTTGTGAATATAAGTGGGGATATTAACAGAGAATAAGATCTGGTTTAAAGCCAGTAATCTATTGTACCCTAGAACACCTTTCATCTCAAGAATTCAAAGCACTGTATCAGCTCCTTTCTACTTACCTTTGAAGGGGGGAGGGGTATTAAATTGTTGTCACTTGATATTTGGTAAGAGAAAATTGGGCTTCAACTAGTCTCTTGCTCAAAGGAAGTAACTGGAATTTTTTAAAAATGAGAATTTGGAAAGAATCAGCAAGATATGCTCAGTAGATGTATTTAGAAGAGCTTGCATTAGCAATGTCTGCTAATGTTTTGTGCAAGACACTTTAATTAATAAAGGATAAGAGTGATTTTACTTTATTTAAGATCTACTTAACTAGAAGACCCGTGGCTGAACTTACTCACTTGAACTATCATATTTTCTAGTTGGCACTAGTAGGGCATCAAAGAAATTAATGCCAAGTTGCCAGAAAATTCTATAATCCTATTCCCAAACCCAAGTATTTGGAATATTTTATGTCTGTAGACAGTGAACGTTAGAAACACTGGCCTCTCTCTGGCTACAGGTTTGGAAATAGATGAGCTAAAAAGAAGGTATGGCAAATACAAGCCATACGCCAGTGGACCATGGAAGCAGCAGAGGGCAGTCTACAAGATGATCATTTGAAAGTAAACATTCCCCACAACTGCCTAGAGAGTGATCCTCACAGAAATCCTCATACAGAAAAGTACTTAGGTTGTTTGTTAATCCTAATGTTGGTTGTTTTACAGTCTGAAATGTTGCTTACTGAACAGAAAGAGAGATTTTTAAGAATGATATTAAATACATCATTTTCTAACATTAGGCTATAGAACAAAATTCTGGATGCAAGTTATGAATACCAGTTTGATCATTAATGTTTTATCTTGTCCATAAAACCTTGATGAAAATGTCTTCAGCTTATTGTCAAGGGGCTTTCTAGAGAACATCTAAAACAGTTGCTTAAATGGCAAACCACATAGGATATGTCTTGCCTTGATATCAGCACAGGTAACCTACATATAATGTCAGATTTTTTAATTTAACACTAATTGGTGGGATATAAAAGGCAATTGTTAGAGATTTGGGATTTGACTGCCCAGTACAAAATGATACGTTTTGTGTTAGCAATCTGAAGAATATTCATTCTCCTCTGAATCTAATCAGATTCATTAATTAGAACAGCAAATGTGTGATTCATGACACTATACACAGATGCTGAATGTATCACTGTTTTAAGTAACAGTATTTTTTAGAAATATAATTATAACCTTTTTGTAATTTATGTATTGGAATAAAAAACATTATCCATAAATATGGAAAACCTCATACTTGAAAGATGACAAAAAATTGACTAAGCTAATATTCCAATGAATTCAGTGTTCAGGACTTTTAATGAAATTAATATCTTTGTTAACTGTGCTATAAATGAATCGCATGTGGGCTCTGATTTGTATTTTTCTAAAGGTGGGGCAGAATAAAAATGGTTAGGACAGATATATGTTTGACAAGAGGTACAAAAGCCATTGTTCTTAAAATGACAGTGATACCTTGCTAAGCTTGTTGGTGGCAATAACAAGGCTGATCCTCCTGATCCTAAGAAATCCTCTCTGCCACTGATTTACCATGGAGGAGATGATGACAACCTTGTTTCCTTAGTAGTCTGACCTGATGGGAATGCTTGTGCGAAAGAGTAGATCCCTTTTGCTGAATGAGCACCACTGGCTCATTCAGAATTCTAAATCTATATTAGATATAGCAAGGTTAGATACTAGAAAAAGGTTGAAAAGAAAAAGGGAGGAGGAATAAACAATTGCTTTCTGAAGAAGCTGATCTCAGTCCCCGTTAGCTTGGGAACGAGCTGTTCCTTAGCAGTGTGTGGTGGAGTCCAAGCATAGGGAAACAGCAGCGCTTGTTGGAAAGATGTTGGCAGTCAGAGACAGCCACTTGAACTCTGCACAAAATAGAGTAATTTGAGTAGTCTCGTCCCAAATTGCATAGAGACTTTTTTCCCAGCGCCAGCCAGCCAGCCAGCCAGCCAGCCAGCCAGCCCTTGTTCCTTTTAACTGAATCCTTCTAACTCTCTTCAAATGCAGAGTAAAACTCCTCCCTCCATTTCCCCCTGCTCTGGCCTGTATAGCAGGGATCTCATAGTCCAAGGATCTAGGCATGCTGCCCAGGCCATCTGCACCGTTACAGCTTGGGTTGGGGGCTGTCAGCACCAATCACTGATCTGGCTGGCAGCACCAAGAGCACATCCTTGTTCCTGCCATGCAGTTGTTCTTCCTCCTTTGCATTCATCTATTTGCCAAGATTGTCAGGTTTTGCTTTGAGACACCACATCACTGCTACTTATTACCTCTTCCCTGTTTTCCTGCCATTCTCTCATACCCTAATGGGTGTGGAATGTAAGGAGGTCCTGAAGAACACCAAGTTCATGTGACCCATACTGTTGTCTTCCTGCTGTTCACCTGAGATGGGAAAAGGGAAGCCACCAGGAGGGAGGAAAATCACTGGCAACAAGGAGCTGCACTGAAGGCAAGGACAGTTGGAACAGGCATCTCCCCTTGTACTCTGTAAGGCAGTGAGCAGCAGCAAGATACGGTGAAGAAAAAAATTATGGCCTGAGTCAGGGGAAGCTGTTTCAGGCAAAAGACCACAATGTAGCTTACCTCGGCTGATCCCCAACAGCTAAGCAGGATCAGACTTGCTCAGTGCATGGACTGGAGATCACTGGGGAATCTCACACCAGAGGCTGGACTGGGAAGAAGAAAATGCATCCTGGAAGAAGGCATTGACAAATTACTTCTGAATCTCTGCCAAGGGAACTACATGGACAGAGCCATATGGTCACCTGGAAGTGAGCCTATTACTTTTTACGTTCAGAATTAATTGGAAAAAGAGGACAATAGGGGCATCTCAAGCAGTATAAAGAAATCTCACAATGTTTCTAGCTCACTTAACAAAACAAATCAAACGAAGAACAAATTCCTAGAACAAAAGGGGTTAAGAACAAATGGTACTCTGTTAAAACAATGATAAGATTCCAGGGACTGGACCATTTTTGTTCTGCTATGACTTCAGATTAGCCAAATCTAAAATTCTTGATTATGCGCCCTTTCTAACATAATTGGAAGTGGAAGTTCATGAAAACCATAGACTTTTGTCTTGACAGTCCCATAAAGGTCTGTGTTTAGCTGATTTTCTAGACATTTACTGAAACATTGAACCAAAGTATTTAGTTAAGGGCAATAAATGACACAACGTACATCTGAGCATTGTGAGTTCCTTCTTAACAAAACAGAGCTTTGAAATAATCTATTATAAATGTAACACCAATGCAGCGAGGCATATTCCCAAGAATAAGCATACATTTCATTCTGTCCCCCACTAAATATACACTGCTCACTTAGGATTGGACAAACATTTATAGAATATATAAAAGAATAAGCTAATGTTTTAACCCAGAGACTCACGACCTGATGGACAGGATTGTCCAGCAGTAACTCTTTCTCTTGAGTGCTTATAAGACCTGGCTTGTGTCATCAGTGTTAGTACTGAATCATCTTGTCTTCTGTCAACCTCCTTTTATATTGCTTTCAGTTTTTTTTATTCTTGCCTTCACATTATATATCCAAAATATTTAAGATTTACCTTCATTATCAGAACTTCCAGTAAGCGGTCTGGTTTTACTTCAACTAGTATCAAATAATTTGTTCTTCTTGCATGGTATTCTCAACCATTTTCTCCAGCACCACAATTCAAAGGCATCCATTTTTCTTCATTCAGTCTTTCTGATGATCCAGCTTTCACAGCCATAGGTTATAGATGGGAAAACCAGGGCCTTCACTATACATATGTGATATGTGGAGTCCTTGGTGTTCTCTGAGCCTTGTTGTTTTCTTGCAGACGTTGCAGACTCCACAGTTCAACCCTGAGCTACAAATATTCTCTTCAATTGGTACATATGTGGTATCTTAGCTATGTAATAGTTTGCCTAGATCTGTCACATTCTTTCTCACAAATCAGCCCTGAGAATTCTTGAATGTGGAATAATGCATCTGTTACTACTTTGACTTATCCACCAGTTTGCATTGGGTTGATTTTCTCTGTTGACCTAAGCTTAGCTTTAGGTTTTTTTAGAATATTGAGCAGCAAACTGATTTTTGCACTGTATTCTTTCACTTTCAGCAAGAGATTCCTTAAGTTTTTCTCACTCTTCATAACAAAGAATGGTATCACCAATATATCTGAGATTGTTGATGTTTTGATATATTTGTATTTCCCTATTATTCAGAATCTTAGTGCTTTTTAATTAATTGAATCTTAATTAAGTGTTGGTTTTAAGTTTTTTCCCCAGGAATTCTTCTGAAGATAGCAAATGATAAGACATTAACTAAAATAAAAAAGTAAGTCATCAACAAAGCATAACTACTTTTGAAAAAAGAAATCACAAATGAATGCTCTTGTTAGAATCATAGGGACCTATGGTAATCCATGGATAAAAAAAGAATCAATGCAAACATTTTGTGTATTTCTATCTATTAATGCAGGAAAGAGGATTTTGTTCATTTGGAATTATTTCTACTGGCCTCATTCTTCACTTAGTAATGGATTTAGCATTTAGCACTTTAGGTTACATATTATTGTTTTCTAAAGAATTTTCAATTGAGTTTTTAGTCTATTAAATGTATCTGTCAGGATGCCATCCTGCCAGAGATAGATGGGGTTGTAGTTATTAGGTACATGGGGTTTCTAGTAATGCCAGAGATACATAGGGTTTGTAGTAATTAGGTAGCATGCTTGCAAGGCAGTAGAAGAGTTGTTAGAGATAGGCATGGTACACAAGGCATTGGAATGTGGAAGGAGGAGAGACGGGAACCAGACACCAAGGTCGTTCAGCTGGGATCATCAAAAGGCTGACAGTTTAGAGTTATGGGAACTGAGTCAATAAGGCAGGGGTTGGTAGGAGTACGTAAAAACTGGCATGTTTAAATATGTGATTGTGCGTGCTTTTGCTCAATCTGCTCTTTGCATTGATTCTATTCACTTGTATTAATTAAAGAACTTTTTCATATCCTACCACAGAGCTTTCCAAACTTTTCATGTTGGTGACACACTTTTTAGACATGCATCATTTCGTGACACACTCTTACAGCAGGGCATCATTTCACGACACACTCTTACAGCAGGGCACAAGGCAGGCACTAGGACCTGCAAGGAATCACAGCAGGTTTGGAGGCAGCAAGGCACAAGGCAGGCACTAGGACCTGCGCGGAATCCTGGCAGGGTAGGTTTGGAAGCAGCAGCAGCCGCGACACACCCAGACACTGCAGCCGACACAGTAACGTGTCCCGACACACAGTTTGGGAAGCTCTGTCCTACCATGTGTCACAATGGGAGCCAAACTTCTCCCATCTTGCCATGAAACGCAGAGAACGAGCAGAGAGGCAGAGAGGGGGGAGAGATGGTGCTGAATGGAAACCGTGTGAAAACGGCCGGCATTCTTTCTCGGGCCGTTGGAGAGGTGTTTGGGCGAAGGAGGAAAAGTCAAGGACAAATACCATCTGGAGAGAGCAGGGATGGCGCGGGCAGTGGGGGTGCACCCAGGAGACGAAAAGGAAAGTTACCAGCAATTGCTGTCTGTAGGAGAAAGGGGGGTTGGAAGGGTGCAAATGCTTTAAGCTGATGAATTGGGCGCGAAAGTTTAATCATGTCTTCGCTTTGGAACTAGATGCATTAAAAAAAACTTATTCATATTCTACATGGCTTGTGTTTAAGTTGCTGTTTGTGAAGTTTAGAACTAGGATCCTCACAGCATGGCTTGTGCTGAGAGTTTTTAAATTAATATCAAAGGAGTGGATCGTCACAGTATCCATTTTAAGAGAAGACATTGTTGAATGTATTTTGCTGAAATCCTAAGCATACATTAATGGAAGTAAATTCCATTGAAACCATTATATGTAAAGAACAGAAACATAGCTGAGAAAATGAAAATTAGGTTCTAATTTGATTTCCAGCTGCCAGCAATTGTTCTGGCTTCAGTGAAGTGATTTCCAATTTGGAAGTGCATATTAATATCAGTAAGTATGGATTTCAACCCATTGTTTAAATCCACTGGATTAATTTTTTCGTGATTGCATTCTTACAATTATATTTTATCTCACTAATGCTCCAAGGAACTCAGGAGGCATTGTACATTTTCCCTTTAATGTGCTCAAAACAAATCACAGAATTGTGTAGTTGGAAGGAACCATTTAGTTCACAGTGCCTCCCCACTTGCTCAGTGCAGGAATCAAAATTAAAACATCCCAAACAGATGCTCTCTATCCTCTGCTTCAGAACAGCCTAGTGTTTTTCAAACTTGGCAACTTTAAGATGTGTGGACTTCAACTCCCAGAATTCCCTAGCCAGCATGCTGGCTGGGAAATTCTGGGAGTTGAAGTCCACACATCTTAAAGTTGCCAAGTTTGAAAAACACTGGTACAGCCTATGAAGATGAATCTGTCACCTCGCCAGGTAATTGGTCCCACTGTCCATATGCTTTATGTTAGGACTTTTTCTAACATTCAATTGGAAAATACGATTTCCTGTCATTTAAATCCATTATTCTATGCCCATAGAATTCTATTTCTCATGTACTACTGCCAAACCAGGAATCACAGTCTATACCTATGCTTTCGACTTTTGTAAAGAAAGTTGAGTTTATTTTGGTTAAATTTAATTCTGTTACTCCAATCCCATTTATCTAACCTTACAAAACTATTCTGAATTTTATTTGTGTCTTCTTGAATAATAGCTATCTCCCCATTCCTATCTTGTGCAATCTGTAAATCTGATAAGCATCTACTTCCATCAATAAAAGATTATAGTATATATTATATATTTGTATTATATATATATAGATACACACACACACTATATCTATCTATCTATCTATCTATCTATCTATCTATCTATCTATCTATCTATATCTATCTATCTATCTATCTATCTATCTATCTATCTATCTATCTATCTATCTCTATCTCTATCTCTATCTCTATCTATCTATCTATCTATCTATCTATCTATCTATCTATCATCTATAATTATATTGAGACTTGGCCTCTAAGAAGGGGACATATTTTACCTGAATGGTGAAATAATGTGAGATTCTCATCCAGTTCTCTTTTAAATTCCCAGGTGCAAGCCACTGAAAGGTTTAAGACCAAGACCATATTTTGAGTTGATCCTAGATATGAACATGATAGCCAGTAAAGTTTTTTTTAAATTCTTCAGTTGAACATTATTAATAGATATTCCCAAATAATTATTCAAACCAGTTGCAATTTCTGGCAGCTCTACACTACAGGACAGCTAGAGGTAGCTTTATCAGACTGAGAAAAAGGGACAATATTGTTAGACCAGTAGTAGCTGATGGAAGGTGAGTCTGAATGAAATATAAATACCCTGTTAATATTCAGCCTGAAAAATAAACTCTCCCTTGAACTGAGTGGGCTCAATTACTCTATTGGTAAGAAGCTTCAGATTCCTGCAAGTAATCCCAAGTGCACCTTAACCTTTCTGTGCTAGGAGAGCGCCTATATTTTGTGTCAACTGAACAAGAGACAATGGCTGGGCTCACATGTTGCACACTAAGCCACATTTTTTAACAGTGTTCATATACAGTATAATAAACCATAGTTAATAAATCACAATGACTGAGTTCATATAGCCTGCTAAACTGAAACTAAACAAACCACATTATGTTTTAGCCTAATGAACAATCCCATTCTGTCCTTTGCCACTTCACTTTAGGATTACGTATTTTCCCGTCTTTTTTAATAGTAATGTATATCCAGGAGCCTACAGTCAAAAAATCATCTTGCTGTTATGAGTCTTATTAGAATGGGGCTGAGTTTCTAAACATGATTTCTATTATGGCTAATGCTGTGGGATTGGAGAAAGGTAGGGCAAATAAAACAACAAAATAATGCAATAATGTGTGCATCAGCATGACACAATCAGCACCAGGATGTCAACCTCTAAAGAAGAAGAATGTATCCCAGTCCCGATTTTCTTTAATCTGGGCCCCAGATGTCTTGGGACACCAATTGATAGAGTTCCCGTCTTGCTGGGAAGACATCTGGAGGACACCAGGATGCAGAAGGTTACTTGCTATGTGCATTTCAGAGTCATAGTGTTCTATTCAGTTAAAGATTTTTAAATCTATTGATAGTGTAACTACAGCTGAACATTGCCATGGTGGCTTTCTAGCTCAATGGTAGCTAATTCATCCCCATTCTTCAGTGGCCTTTGAGTATGTGAAGTGAGGATTAAAAAAAAAATCTTCTGGTGCTTCACTCCAGATTATTATAATTCAGCGACCAGGAAACAGTGAGGTCCAGATGAGACATGCACTGCTTCAGATTTTTGTCATTCATTATTATCAGCCACAGAAGGATGTTTGACTAAGTCTGTAGTGTGTTGTGATGGGAGGTTTGTTTCAAGAATAGTGTTTTGAGTTGCACCCACAAGTCAGATTTAACTTTTTTCTCCCCTGTCACAGTTCCAAAGGAAATTTTCTCACTCTGCATGTTACTATTAATGCTAATAATAATATAATGGGGATATTCATCTGGATGACAGTAGTAGTAGAGGAAGTAGCTGAGTGATATTTTAAATTACTCATTAACAAAATATCTAACTGTGTCATCAGTGTTGACTTCTACATATTCAAACGCCTTAAAGAAACCTGCTAGGGAAGCATACCAAATATTTGTTGGATACTTTATGTCGATGAAGGTTCTCAGTCATCCAGGTGGAATTGTCTGTAGCTTGAATCATGTCAACTGGATTTCTATTTTCTCAGTGGAAACGTTTCGCTCCTTATCCAAGAAGCTTCTTCAGTCTGAGCAAAGTTAGTAAGGGAATCCTTAAATATGTTTCTAGGGTGGCTGTGTGACCTTGCACCTGGGGCTAGGTCATGGTTATTTGAGATGTTAATTTCTAAGTCCCTTTATCATCCAAAGGAGGATCGTTAAGATCACCATGCTGCTGTTGAGCTTGCGAAATGGTCTTAATCTTCCTAGGCACAGAAGACAAAGCAGGAAGGAAAATAGGGGAAAGATTGTTCCTGAGGCCCCCACCTCTATTCAAGGAAGGATTTTCCGAGTTGGCATAAATGGATTCCTTGACCCCTCTTTCAAACCACTTATCTTCCCTGTCTAAAATGTGAACATTAATGTTCTCAAATGAGTGTCATTTTTCCTTTAGATGAAGGTAAACTGCTGACTCTGGTCCTGTGGTGTTGCTCCTCCTGTGTTGGGCCATCCTCCTGTACAAAGGTTGTTTGGTTTCTCCAATGTAGAGCTCAGAGCACTCCTCACTGCACTGGATTGCATACACTACATTGCTTTTCTTGTGTTTTGATCTTTGGGGTGTACAAGCCTCTGTCTCAGTGTGTTGGTGGGTTTGAAATATACAGGTATGTTGGATACTTTGTGGTTTTGTGATAGAATAAAAATTAAATATTGCTTCCAAAACATCCTTTAATTCATGAAAGTAGTTTCGTGCCATTCCAACATCGATTAAGCAATGTCATCTAGTGGGACCCCAGAAATGGGCCTTCTCTGTTGGTGTGCCTGCCCTTTGGAACAGCACTGCCACAGAGATCTACACGGTCCCCACCTTGCCCACCGTCAAACGTTCGTTAATAACCCAGCTTTTCCCTCAGGCCTTAGGTTAAAGGGATCGGTGGGCTCCTTGAGGTGGCCAGGGATATGGAAGGGTTTTGTTCCCTCAAACAGTTGCTGTCCTATGGAAGATTGTTGTTTGTACGGCACTGTTGTTCTTTTAATTTTGTGAAGCTACCCAGAATCATTTGAAGTGGGGTGGCCTAGAAATTCACATAAATAAGTAGATTTGGTTAACATATCACATTGAGACCTAATATAGTTTGGTTTTGGCTTAGTGCAGTGTGGGAACTCACTCGTTATAGGTTAGCATTAACCGTTAATGAGACCATTACAGCTTGTTCCACAAAACATGGATAAAAATCCTAGTTGGCGAACATAGCCTTAGTATATGACAGGGCTTTCCAAAGTTTTCCCACGGCGACACACCAACCGCCGTTGGTGTGTCGCCGCGGGAAAACCCGGAAGTGCAGCCGTTGCGGCAGCGTGCAAAAACCCGGAAGCACTGCTGCCGCTTTCGGGTTTTTGCACGCCGCCGTTGGTGTGTTGCCGCGGGAAAACCCGGAAGATCAGCGCTTCCGGGTTGTGTGGCGACACACCAGACTGTGTGTGGCGACACACTTTTGTGTCGCGACACACAGTTTGGAAAGCTCTGGTATATGATGAAAAAGTCTCCTTTTTTTTAATCTTCCCAGAGGCAGAATACTGAGGCAATGCAACCTGTGAAAGGAGATAAACTAGGAGTTATACTATACATTACAGATGCATGCTATCATTATTAATATAGTTCAGATTATAAATTTACATAGGTCTTAAGGCATTACTCTTCTGAATAAATTCTTGCTTGTCAAAGGTATTGTCAGATGAGCAGCTGTGTCCCAAAAAGGATAATAAAACCTTACCTCTGAGGACAACCATGAAATTTCATTTATTAGTATTCATTAAAAAAAAAAAAAGCTTAACAGCTGTGATTGGAAAGTGCATCTTCATTGCAGTGTGCTGTAATTCAGTGCAAGGTAATACAAATATCTTGTGATTGATATTCAGGTAACTGGAGGTGTCTGGAATTTCAGCCGTGTCTGCTGTGATATATTTGTAACCATGGATGTGATGATGTGTACAGCCAGCATTTTAAATCTCTGTGCTATCAGCATTGACAGGTAAGATCCCAAATACGCAACAAGGTATCTGGATGGAAGTGAAACATTGTCAGATTGGACAAAAGGGGAAAATGTGTTAAATGTGAATATGTTAGAGTGAAGTATAGAAAATGCAACTCGTACAAGACCTGTACACAATATTATATTCTTACTATATGAATCTTAATCAGATTTATGCCTGCCCCTTTGCAGCTGAGGGACGATGATAGTGTTAATAATAAAAGTAAACAAATAAGAAGGGGAAAAGATATTGCATTCAGTTATATATAATGGCACCTCAGCATGGTCTCTCTCTCTCTCTCTCTCTCTCACACACACACACCACACACGGACCCCCCCACACACACATTGTATTTATTTATTTATTTATGTTTCAATTTATATACTGCTCCATCTCCCCACAAGGGAACTCTGGGCGGTTTACAAAACACAAAAATTAAAATCCGACAATTAAAACAACCCAATAAAACACTCTAATATATTAAAATTAAGTATAAAAATCCAAGATGCGGTGGTATGATGTTTGGATGTTTAAAAGGTAAACATTGTATTGCCTGAGGAAGGCATTTATCTTTTTGTGCTCCAGCCGTCTTTCTTTTCCACTCAAAATCAGGCTTCATGAACTCCAGAAAAAATAAAAAGGTTAGAGTTGTGCCATTTCTATTGGGCACTCTTCTCCGGACACAACACTTCCACAGAAAGTTAGAATATTCAGAGACTGCATTTCATTAACAAAAATGCCAGAGCTCTGTCAGAAGATATTCTTTAACAAACAGAAGATGCAACAATAATGTTATAAAGAAACCCA
Source organism: Charina bottae (assembly GCA_023362775.1). NCBI lineage: Eukaryota > Metazoa > Chordata > Lepidosauria > Squamata > Charinaidae > Charina > Charina bottae. The sequence continues at coordinate 99,241,836 of JALMGJ010000004.1, read as the reverse complement.
CGTGTAAAGTGCATGAAATCTTGAGGGAAAAATCTATTTCCCTTGTTACTATCTGTGTCTTTGATCCATTGCATTTTCTTAACTTTGACAGGAAGACATATCTATTTTTCCTATTTTTTCATTCTCTATTCCTCTGCTTTTAATCTCATACCATTAATAAGAAAATCTCAGACTATTGTTCCCCTTCTCCAATGTGATTGCATTCACTCTGTCTTCCTTCTTTCTCTGGTCTTCCCTTCACCTTTTCCTGATTTCCCCCCCTTCATTTGTCATATATTTTCTATAACAGCTACTCCATCATCCTTACTTTAGAGTTGGTTTACTTTGCAGATACACCGCAGTGGTTATGCCTGTACTTTACCAATACAACACTGGCCCCAGCTCTTGCCGGAGAGTTTCTATTATGATAACAATAGTCTGGTTGTTGGCATTTGCTGTTTCCTGCCCTCTTCTCTTTGGCTTCAATACCACAGGTAAAAACAAGAATGGATTATATACTTAATTATAGGCCACACAATTATGATTTGAAATTATTAATCAATGTTTTAAACAAAGATTATCCATTGGGGGTGGCGGTGTTGAGCAGATTTAGAATTTTGCAGAAGTGTCAGGGTTGCTGCTAAGAAAGGTTTTCCAGGAGAGCAATTACATTTGTGAAATGCCTGCTGTAGCTTTTATTTTATAAAAAGGTCTAGTGAGGCTAACAGATAGATGTGAAGTCCATAACTTCAATTTGAGATGGGATCTGTGCCTTCAGAATCAAAATATGTCCCACAGTGAAAATAACAAAAGCCTTTTTCCTGCTAATGCCTTGCAGCACCTTCACAGCATTACCCAACCATTGCTGAAATGAAATAAAACCTGTCTGTCCTCATTACTGTTATTTTGGCACAACAATGATTGGGTGACTTTAGAACAGGCCTGTGCAACTCGTAGAGGGGAAAGCACCAAATACCTTACAAATAATTGCAGGCCACAAAGGAATAGCTGGCACACTGACCAGCTGTTCGGCGGCTACCAGTGTGGCAGTGGCGATTTTGCTGGCAGGGTCGGTGAAGTCTGGAGGTGTTGGAGCATGTCTTTTGGGGCAGAGGTGGCTGTGAAAAACGAAGTAGCGGTGGCAGATCCTTCTTGGTGGCAACAACGTTTGGCAGCAGGGGATTTGTTGAGTTTTCAAAAAATGTCGCACAAGGCTGCTTGGCAGGTCGCCTATGTCCCCCATGGGCTGTGTGTTGTGCAGGCCTGCTCTAGAGGTTCTTAGTGGGGAAATGACCATAATTACTCCCCATACATTTAAAATACCTGGAGTACATACAAAACCTCCACACAAAATTCATAGAGAGGGACTCTGCTTTGCTTTCCTTGCCCATAGAGTTGTGCCTGTTTTATCCTTCCCAAGGTTACTCCACCACACTCAAAAACAATAAAACAATATACACAGGGAACAGGAGAGCATCTGACAACCTTTCTGAGATATACCTTCTCACACAGAGAAAAGGGGCAACATTTAGCATCATACTGAGAAACATATTTTGTTTGCCAAATACATCAGGAAAAGAGCATTTCCTCAACCCATACTTCCCTTCTTCATGAATGAGCCAAAGTGGCTAATTTAAGGTCCAATTTATGGTCCAACCCCAACTTCTATTGTGTATGATTATAGAACCATAAACTACTATAGCTGGACTTTATAATACACTAACAATGGGTGTTGTTTCAGAGTGTTACTTTCTGTGTTTCCTTTTATTCTCAGGTGATCCCAATATTTGCTCCATCTCTAATCCTGATTTTATTATCTATTCTTCTGTGGCATCCTTTTATATTCCATTCTTGGTGACTCTTATGCTCTACATCCGGATTTACATGGTTCTGAGGCAAAGACAGAGGAAGCGAATCCTCACCAGACAAGGCAGCCATAGTGTCAAAGCCTATTGTAAACAGCAAGTATGACTCATTTTTGCATTAAGTAAGTTTCCCCCATTCCTCCATCTTAGGAAACCTATTAAACCTATCTGCCTGCTTAGGTAAAGTTTTCTCACAGTGGTCTGTCCACTCTTCAACATCAGAATACATTGTACAGTATATACTCTAGCATATTTTATCCCACACACTTCTTTCAGTGTGTTGCTTACTACAGAGTCTATCCATGTGCACCTTTTAATGACCAGCTTGGGTTTCTGAACATGCATTAGTCACAGATTACTAATATACAGTGCTCATTCCTCTCCAACCCCAGGAAGTACATGCTCAGAGTAAGTGAATTGGTGCATACTATTGCTTAATGCTGTGCAGGAGGGCATACAAAGCCATGTGCAAGCAGTGTTTATCCAGAGGTACTCAGTAGCTTGCAGAGAAAAAGAAATATAAGAGAGGACTAATATATTATTATTTCTGATGGCTACAGTAGAGCATTCCATTATGCTGGAGCAAGTAATAATTTTTCAGTCAAAGAAAAAACTGGTGTACACTAATCACATGTAACAGAATCTGTTGATTTAAAAAGTTTTTAAAATCCCACTGCATTTGCTTTATGTCAGAAGAAGAATAGATGGAAGGGGTTACTTAATACTGGGGTTGTTGTTTTTTTTGGCCTTATTTATTCATTCATTCATTCATTCAATGTATAGAGCTGCGCATCTCAACATATGATTCTGGGAGGCTCACACTTAAAAACAATGTAAAAGCACCAAAACTATATAGCAAGTTAAAAACAATATGAAACCATATATAAACCTTACAACCAAATTCATAGCTGAGGCAGTCACATACATCGCTAACAATCAATATAGCCACTGCACAGGCTCAGGGGTGAGCAGGGGTCTCTTTATATCCTATATCCTTTTTATATCCCTAGCTTTTCTACCTGGGTGGGGCAAGGGGGAGGAAGGTAAGGACATCTCTAGTCAAATAGCTTTTCCAGATTTTAAAAAACACTATAAACCTCTGCAAAATGTGTTATGGAAAGACGTATCAGGGATGGAAGGCATGAAGAAGGATGCTCCTTTTATTTACAAATAACCCACCTCCCTCCCCACCTCCCGCCTGTTTCTAGTGACCTTATAGCAGGGGTTCTCAATTGTTTGGTGCTGGGGCTCCTTAAAATAATACATGAATTTGTGTGACACAGCCTCCCTTCATGAATGCTGCTGCTGCTGCTGCTACTACTATTGATAATATTTATATGGATATCAATAGCTCTTGGAGGAACTAGACCATGTCCAATTGCATCTATATCCAATTTTTACACTGCACTCTAGAAGCTCCAGACAACAACACCTGTCAGCTCCAGTCAGCTGGCTGGGGATGATGGCATCTGGACCACTTCCACTTCTGCTGGAAGCAAGGTCATTGAGAAGAAAGCTGCTGCTGAAGTCTTGCTCTTAGGAAGGCCAGCTGGCCTCCATTGGCATGCCATCTGGTGCTTTGCCCACCCATATTGCAGATGACCCAAAGGGTAGGTGGGCAGCCAACTAGGCTTTCCATCTCTGTAGGTGGGTCCAACCTGGGTGGCAGCAACTGCCTTGACAATGCAGTAGAAGTGTCTGAGGGATTGTTTCATTTTAACCAGTGGCTCCCCAAAGTGGAGAGTGTGATACTGTGGCACCTTCACTAGATGGCATGCCACTGGAGGCCAGCTGGCCTTCCTAAGAGCAAGACTTCAGCAGCAGCTTTCTCCTCATTGACCTCACTTCCAGCAGAAGTGGGAGTGGTTCAGAAAAGCAGTTCACCTCTTTTCTAGGCTCAAAGGCAGTGTTTCTCAACCTTGGCAACTTTAAGATATGCTGGCTGGGGAATTCTGGGAGTTGAAGTCCACATATCTTAAAGTTGCCAAGGTTGAGAAACTTTCTAAGTTGAGAGTTGAGAAACTGCTCTAAGATGTCACCCCTGTCTGAATTGGGGCTCCCTGCTTGTGCTTCTAGCCTTTTAACCCATCTGGCTGTCTACATACAGTATTTGAGACCTGCCCTCAGATTTGCATGCAACCCCCACCAGATCCCAGACCCCAGGTTAAGAGCCCCTGTCTGGTAGGAATGACTTCAGCAGCATGAAACATTATAAAATAAATGATGCTGCCTTTAAAATTCTCATCTTATTTCTCACTTTGTGGAGAAAGCATTTTATTTACTGTTTTAGATTTATTGTCCTAAATGACATTATTGCGGTACTAAAAATCTCAGTTGGAAACACAGAATGTCGTTGGCAGTCATCTCAGACAATCTACCTCAGGCAATGTAATGAGGAAGAGATGGTGAATACTTTTGACTGCAGCTGTTAAGTTTCGTTATGAACTTTATAACTGGTAATTCCACTAGAGACATAAATTATTCAGAATACTTGCATTTTAAATATCAGAGTTACTAGCCCTGCACTGATGCATTAAGATCTGTATCATCAACACTCTGTGGGTCAGCTTAATATTGGCATTATACTAACTGCTAGCCAAGAATAGCCATCAAGGTTAGAGCGGAAGCAGATAATATATTTGTGTGTATTGAGAGGCGATTTTGAAAAACTCTTTCAGATCCAAGGGCTGCAGTGGCTGTGATGGTGACTCAGTGATGTCTTCAAGAAAAAGATTATCTGATTTTTCCCCTCTTTCTTAATAAAACAAAAGACAAAACCTTTGGCCTTGGGAAATGTATTATCAGAGGTTTAAGCCTATTTTACATGGTTTATTTTTTAAAAAAATTAAGCAGAAAGCCATGTAATTATTCAGTGTGATCTTAAATGGCTGCAAGAGGTCACCAAAAAGAGTCTACAGTCTGCTTTGGCCCATAAGGCCAAGACTACATCCAACTAGATATCTGTCTCTTTCTACTTAACAAAACAAAATTTAATGTATTGTCGAAGGCTTTCACGGCCGGAGTTCAATGGCTGTTGTGGGTCTTCCGGGCTGTGTGGCCGTGTTCTGGAAGTTGTGGTTCCTAACGTTTCGCCAGCATCTGTGGCCAGCATCTTCAGAGGGCAGGACTGGCCACAGATGCTGGCGAAACGTTAGGAACCACAACTTCCAGAACACGGCCACACAGCCCAGAAGACCCACAACAGCCATAAAACAAAATTTGCTTTTTCTGACAATAAAGCTGGGGGGAAAATATGTACACCACTTTTGGTCTTAGCAAGAACAACAAGGCAAAGCTCTACAGTGAAGTTCTTTTTCTTTTGGTGGCCAAGAAAGGGAAAGGAAACCTTTTCCAGCTGGTTCAGATAATTCCAAGACTACAGGCACACTTAAATAAGAGGAAAAGAGGTAGATGTTATTGAACATAAAAACTTTGGCCCATTTTGCGTGGCAAGGGAGACTCTTTTACTTCCAAGGGTGCTCTTTTGGGCATTTTGGCGCTCAACCCTGAGTAAGTCTCAATGCCCCATACATTTGAGTAGGATGTTACAGGCTAAACATATGAAGACTATGCATCCACATACCATGTTTATCTCTTACAATTACTATTTACAGGACATTATTATCCATCTTATACTGTACATGTGGATTCTGTGATGGTCATTCATTGTTTGTGCCAAGATCTTAATAGCCTGCTTCTATTTCACCCTCCTAGTGATGGGATTTACAATGCCTTCCAGGTGAACTTTTAATCCCAAATGACATAATCAAGTCACCTCTTGATCCAGCTTGCTACAACACTGTATCTTAGTGTTTTTCCCCCCACAAATGCAATTGCTGCTCAGTGACCACATCTTAATGGAAAGTAGCATTTCCTGGTGCTTCTAATGCAATAAAGTGCCAGTTCCATTGCATAATATAATTGTAGGAGGTCACCCATGACTGACATTGTTGATATTGTGGCTACTAATTTCTGACTCCATTCTTCAAAAGTCTCCTTCAGTATTTTCATTGTTATAACATTTTGCATTTTATAGGCTTGTATATCTTTCCTCTACCTAAAATCTTTAGTCCCCTCTAGTATCCAGTTTTTAAATCATGACATTACTTATCCCTGTTATGTCTTCCAAAAACAAAACAGATCTATTTCCCATGAGAAGCTGTTTGTTCTTTATAATTAATTCCAAAATCTGATTGTAACAGTTTCAATATTCCAAATTTATCTGGACCCTTAGTCCATTTATAACTTTCTAAGATCAAAATCTTATTTAGCTTTTTGCTGTTTATTTCAGATTCTTTAAGTTCTTAAGCTTGTAATTAATTTTTCTTTTGTTCAGAGTTCAAGATAGTTACCGCATGAAGACTTTTCAAACTTGTCATACCAAAGGTCTCTCATAGCTTTAAAATGGTTAATAGGCAATTTCCGACAGCAATTAGAAAGTGAGGCTTGTGAACTTAGTGTCCTTTAAAAGTCTCTGCCGCGGTTGCGAGCAAGATGGCTGATCCCTTCGTCTCCCAGTGCTGAAACCCAAGGGAGACTGCTGTCCTGTGGTCTCCTCACAAGCAGGAGCCATTTAGAGCACATGTGGGCAATCCCCTGTCCTCTCCTTATCTGGAGAAGTCCCAAGGAACCAGTCTACTCACCGGTTCCTTTTTCTTGCTTATGGTCATCAGCTCCTCTTTCGCAGAGCCGTCTTCAGTTCGCCATAGCTCACCCAGAAGTCCATTAATCCAGGTTTGATTAGGTTTGGTGTACAGATATTGTTCATAAGTAGCTTTTAATTTTCTTGGCTTTCTGTTTTTTAGCCACCTACAGAGAGAAAAGCTTTGCACAAGAATCCCCCAGATGCTCTTTCATGTTGCTTACTGCTAAAATGTTCACACCAGATGTTGCCTGCTGAAAGGAAGCCCCTGACACCCACAGACTTACAGGGGTATTGCAGTTTTTGCCATGACGTTTCCTTATCCAGCAGAGGGGATAAACAGGCCAGTGACCTAAAAATAAGGAAAAAAACCAAGGAACAAAACTTAGAAGTGCACAAGCTCAACAATGGCAAAACAAAAACCTCTTTGAAGCTACCATATCAACCACACCGCTCAAAACAACTTAGAGAAAGGAAGGCCACTCAAATGCTAGCTATTGTTCTTGGTAAGTAGAGGGTTTTCCACTCCTTAAAAAATGTAATTATTCTATATCAGTATATAGCATATTGCTACTAGTACAAAATGCCATATTACTATTTAGTTTTCTGCTATGTCTTTGGGTGAAGTGTGGAAGGACATGTATGAAAGGTGGTATATATAAGACCCAGTTAAAGCAGGAAGCAAAGAAGAAGAGACCATTCTGGTGGATGTCAGCCTGTGCAGCGTGTGAAAAATAACAGAATGAAGACTTCTAAGACGACTCACCAGGAGCAAGCTCTCATAACAAAGGATGGTTCTTACAACCAATTGTTGTTGTTTATTCGTTCAGTTGCTTCCGACTCTTCGTGACTTCATGGACCAGCCCACGCCAGAGCTTCCTGTCGGCCGTCACCATCCCCAGCTTCCCCAAGGTCAAGTCTGTCACCTCCAGAATATCATCCATCCATCTTGCCCTTGGTCAGCCCCTCTTCCTTTTGCCTTCCACTTTCCCTAACATCAGCACCTTCTCCAGGGTATCCTGTCTTCTCATTATGTGGCCAAAGTACTTAAGTTTTGCCTTTAATATCATCCCCTCAAGTGAGCAGTCTGGCTTTATTTCCTGGAGTATGGACTGGTTTGATCTTCTTGCAGTCCAAGGCACTCTCAGAATTTTCCTCCAGCACCACAGTTCAAAAGCATCTATCTTCCTTCGCTCAGCCTTCCTTATGGTCCAGCTCTCACAGCCATAGGTTACTACAAGGAATACCATTGCTTTAACTATGTGGACCTTTGTTGTCAGTGTGATGTCTCTGCTCTTAACTATATTATCAAGATTTGTCATTGCTCTCCTCTCAAGAAGTAGACGTCTTCTGATTTCCTGGCTGCAGTCAGCATCTGCAGTAATCTTTTCACCTAGAAATACAAAGTCTGTCACTGCCTCCACTTTTTCTCCCTCTATTTGCCAGTTATCAATCAAGCTGGTTGCCATAATCTTGGTTTTTTTTGAGGTTTAACCACAACCCAGCTTTTGCACTTTCTTCTTTCACCTTTGTCATAAGGCTCCTCAGCTCCTCCTTGCTTTCAGCCATCAAAGTGGTATCATCTGCATATCTGAGATCGTTAATGTTTCTTCCAGCGATTTTAACTCCAGCCTTGGATTCATCAAGCCCAGCACATCGCATAATGTGTTCTGTGTATAAGTTGAATAGGTAGGTTGAGAGTATACAGCCCTGCTGTACTCCTTTCCCAATCTTAAACCAGTCCGTTGTTCCGTGCTCTGTTCTTACCGTTGCTACTAAAATGGCCCAAATCTCACAAGATATACAAGGTTTGTGTAATCTCTGTGTTTCCATATAGAATCTCATAAGATTTGACTATTTTATTATTTTTCATGTTTAACCATTTTTAAGATTAAATGTGTACATTGTTTAAAAATAAGTTAACTTTTTAAAATATGCAATATTTTTCTTATATTTTAAAAAGTTATGTTTTGGCACACACAAGATTGTGTAAAATCAGACATTGGTGCAACTTTCAGAAAAGATTGCTGAGACCTATTTAAAGGAAAAGTAGATATATGATTATGAAGCCACAGAATAAATTAATACTGGTTTTTGTTCAACTCCCCCCCCCCCATTTTGTTTCCAACCATAGAGAAAAAGACACAACAACACATAGGTTTTTCAGTTCAGATTACCAAGAAATTTGAAGCACCTTGCTTCAAAGGGTAGGGAATGGGAATAAATTAACAACAAAAAGAATCACATTTGAAGAGCTTCTTCCATTACCTTTTAAATGTAAATCTATGTTGGCTAAAACTTATATTTAGTTTTATTGTTATCTTCCACTTGCTCTTTGCTTTTAACAAGACTAACACATGTGAGGAGATAACCAAGGATCTCCAAGTAGCTTCTAGAGTAATGCGCAGAGTTACCTTGAAAAGAGACAGAATTAGGTTGACCTTTTTCACTTATTAACTTCAGAGTGGCAGCTTGCCTTGATATGAGTAGCTTTATGATTTATGTGAATGAAGATTTATGCCCACAATTAAATACTACTAAACAAAAGTGTGTTGCTTTCCCATTTTCTTTTATATCCTAGGGACTTTCATAGCCTGCTGGCTGCCATTCTTCGTGACACACATATTGAATACTCACTGTCAAGCGTGCCACATCTCCCCAGAGCTCTACAGTGCTACCACTTGGCTTGGTTACATCAACAGTGCCCTCAACCCTATCATCTACACCACCTTCAACAATGAGTTCCGTAAAGCGTTCCTTAAGATTCTGTACTGCTGAAAACTCAGAGAGTGCCTCAGCTTTGCATTCCTTGAAGAAACAGTAAAGGAAGGTCTGTAGCTTGAATCATGTCAACTGGATTTCTATTTTCTCAGTGGAAATGTTTCGCTCCTTATCCAAGAAGCTTCTTCAGTCTGAGCAAAGTTAGTAAGGGAATCCTTAAATATGTTTCTAGGGTGGCTGTGTGACCTTGCACCTGGGGCTAGGTCATGGTTATTTATTTATCCTTTGGATGATAAAGGGACTTAGAAATAAACATCTCAAATAACCATGACCTAGCCCCAGGTGCAAGGTCACACAGCCACCCTAGAAACATATTTAAGGATTCCCTTACTAACTTTGCTCAGACTGAAGAAGCTTCTTGGATAAGGAGCTAAACGTTTCCACTGAGAAAATAGAAATCCAGTTGACATGATTCAAGCTACAGACTGTTCCACCTGGATGACTGAGAACCTTCATCAAAGTAAAGGAAGGTATAGCTGAGATTGATTTATGTAGATCAGGATGAATTTTCTCAGTCATCAGAGAAAATGAATTTTGGACTAACTTTTCTATGGACTTCCTCTACCATCTAATCTGGGAAACATTTTTGTAGTAGTGGGATTCATGAATTTCATGATCTGTGGCAGAGAAAGAACTCTAAATCGCACTATTTGGTACTGTAATATATTTTCATTAGTTCAAGGGACACAATGTGGGAAGCACAACCTCTGCCTAAGAATTTGTATCCCTGGCAAATACATATTCTGATATTGTTCAAATGTTTCCAATATACAATATTATTGTGATTGCCTGTTGAGTGCTTTAATAGAGCTACATTTTAAGATCTTCTGGCATCAGTATTCAGGGGTGGTCCAAGACGATTTACCACCTAAAGTGGGAAGACTATCTGTACTCTCCACCTTTTTCTTTGCATGTATATTCTATAAATCTATGAAGGTTCTCAGTCATCCAGATGGAATTGTCTGTAGCTTGAATCATGTCAACTGGATTTATATTTTCTCGGTGGAAACGTTTCGCTCCTTATCCAAGGAGCTTCTTCAGTCTGAGCAAAGTTAGTAAGGGAATCCTTAAATATGTTTCTAGGTGGCTGTGTGACCTTGCACCTGGGGCTAGGTCATGGTTATTTTGAGATGTTATTTCTAAGTCCCTTTATCATCTAAAGGAGGATCGTTAAGATTACCATGCTGCTGTTGAGCTTGCGAAATGGTCTTAATCTTCCTAGGCACAGAAGACAAAGCAGGAAGGAAAATAGGGGAGATTGTGCCTGAGGCCCCCACCTCTATTCAAGGAAGGATTCTCCAAGTTGGCATAAATGGATTCCTTGACCCCTCTCTCAAACCACCTATCTTCTCTGTCTAAAATGTGAACATTAATGTCCTCAAATGAGCGTCCTTTTTCTATATTTTATATTCTATAAACTTCTTCAGTACTATCACTGGCTGCCTATAGACACCAGTCTGAAGATCCTATGGGAGCACACTCCATTACCACCTTATAATGTATCATTGTGAGGACTTTTTCACAGGAACACATACAAAACCATTGGCCAAACAGACAGGCTGTTCTAAGGACTGTGATCCTGAGGCACAATGAACTGTCTGTTCACATTAATACTGTAAGTCCACTTGTTCCAATCCACCAACCAAAGTGGCTACTTCATTCCATGAAACTATAGTGTTTCTCAGCCCAACTCACCTCACAGGGTTGTTGTTATGGGGCAAATAGGAGGAGGAAGGAGTATTAGGTATGTTCGTCATAATAAAGGTGGGATAGAAAATAAATAAATCATAAAATAAATAAATAAATAATAGAGCTGCCATTGTAATTACTTGTAATATATTTACTAGGTCAACAAATTGGATTCAAAGAACAAAATGTGATTTAGATTGTGTGTACCTAGGATTTATCAGAATATCTTGAAACCAGATGTGACTTTTCCCAGGACTGAAGGTCAGCTGCAGAAGGTAACTGTAATGAGCCCAGGAAATGATGCAGTTGTTTCAATATGTCCCAAACAGTTGCTTCATATATTGCCTTTGAATCTAGACCAGGGCTTTCCAAACTGTGTGTCGTGACACAGTACTGTCGCCTGGGGGCCCCAAGTGTGTCATGTGACAACCCGGAAGCGCTGGTGGTGCACCAGCGCCGCTGCGCGAATCAGCAGCAGCGGGCCATCAGCGCTTCCGGGTTCCAGGACGCCGACGCCACCGCCACAGTACATAAAAGCCCGAAAGCGCGGCGGCAGCAGCAACCCGGAAACGCCGCCAGCGCTTCCGGGGTTTTGTGTGCCGCGGCGGCGGTGGTTCCGGGTTTTTGCATGCTGGCCGTTGGTGTGTCACCAACGGCAAAAGTTTGGAAAGCCCTGATCTAGACCTTTGATCAGCTCTAATATTTGAAATGTAATGCAACCATTTGCTACGAGTAACAAGGCTTTGGCAACTGTAAATTGTACAGCAAACTGAATGCACACACTTCAAAAAGCTTGGGTATGAATCATGCTAGCAAGTAGGAACCAAGGAAGAAGAGATCTGAGGATGGACTTCATTCACTGAAACCTTAGATTTATAGCTGTACATTGAAAAAAATTACAAAAGTTGATGCCAGACAAAGCAAGGTCTGTATATTAATATCCATGGACGGCACCCTCCTGGGGTTCTGAAAAGCCCTTAAAACCTGGCTTTGGCCCCAGGCCTGGGGTTAATGTGTTTACAGTGGGGCTGTCATGCTTTGTTTTAATGGTTGTTTTTAGTTTGGGCTGTCTTGTTTCATTTTCTTTATGTTTTCTATTGTTTTAATTTAGTATTATATTTTGTAAACTGCTCAGAGTCCCCTGGAGTGGGCAGCTATAATAATAATAAAATAAAATAAAATAATAATAATAATAATAATAATAATAATCTTTTTAAAATACACTTTACTAGAAAATAAATCCAACCAATGTCAATAATGTTTCTAGACAATTTATTTACAGTACAGCCCTACATACGTTATAACGTGGATATATCCAAAACTAAGCATACATAAAATGGTTGCCCCTTCAATCCATTTAGCTTCTGAAGATGCTTTGGGTGCCTTTTCCTTTGTATAAGGAAAAGTTCCATTAACAGATATTGCTTCTGCTTAGTTTTCAGGGACTTTCCCCTCAGTCTTTCACACAGCCAACCCCATTCAGGGTATTCCTCCAATCCTTTGTGTAACATTTTGAGGGAGGTAAAAGTTTGCCATAGGAGGAAGGGCCAGGAAACTGCTCCCACTCTAATTATGCATGCTTAAATTTGAATACAATTATATTTATATTTGATTGGTCTTATCCCAGAGTAAATTGTTAAATTGGGGCGTCCTGAGTTTGTACTTTTGTGATTGTGTTAATCTTTGCACACTGCCCAGTTACTGCTGTGAGATGGGCAGCTCTATAAATCATTTTAAACAAACAAACAAACAAATAAAATGAGCATAAGATTATAGGTACTTAATAAAGATCAAGACAAACTAGACTCACACTGCAGTAACCCAGGGTTTATTTTAAACATGGTATGTTGAACAAGCATTATAGTCTAACCCATAAACCCTGGTTTGTGAGTAACAGTGAGTGGACTGATATAGTTCTGCTAATGTCAGGCCCAGCCCAAGAACTTCAGAGAATCAGTTCAGCCAAACTTCAGTTCTTTATTTGCTTATACCATATAGACAGAATATTTCCAGACTAAAGCTACTCTACCTAACCTAAGGGGAAATAACCTGGGAAGGCTCTAGGGTGGGGCTATTCTGAATCTCTTCATTTTCCCACATTCCAATCCCAGACTGTGTCTCCTTTTATCTTGCCCTCCTCCTTGGAATGTGCTCCCTCCTTTCTGAGAATCAGCAGCATTACTGAAATCCACCACATCTAAGCCGGAAACAAACATTTTATGTCTGTGTCCAGCCACTATCAAATTATTCTCTTTTTCAGCATAAGATACATTGTAACCTCTGAACTTAGAGCTGAATTTCTATGCTATTAGTAATATGTGCGGCAATATTTCTTTCTGTCAAAAGGTTTTGAAAGCAACTTATAGATTTTCAAATACCAAATTTAACCTCTTACAATTTTCTTCGGTACCTAGTTACCTAGCCCACCTTTTACCTGCTTCTTTGTAACATCAGTATGGCAGCTATACCAATAAACACTTCCATCGAATCAAAATATACATGCCAGCAGAACAAGCAATATGAAGAAAATACAGATTTTTTTACATCTCAAAAACCTGGCATTTTAACAGGGGTGTGTAGACTTTTTATATCCACTGTATTGCTGGAATATTACCATTCCTATACATGAATACTTCCAACATTTAAAGTATGCTTAGTGGCAGTGCAAACTTAATTTTGTAAAATCATGTACTGGCAAAGCAAGCATATATAAAGAGGAGTACAAAGTTACCTTATATGGAATAAGACTACTAATCTATCTGGCTCAGTGCTATTTATTTTAGCTAGTAGCAACTTTCCCAGTTTCAGGCAAAGGAACACTTCACCCCTGAGGATATTTCTAATTTAAAAAAAAAGATATTTCTATCAGGAATCCCTATGCCCTCCCTTCTTCCCCCACACCCATGAGACAATGGCTTTGTTAAATAACCCTATACATTTCATCTTGAGATCCTGGTGAATAAGGAAGGTAACTTCTAAAGTATATCTAACCTGAATAGTAAAGTAACAAGGAAAACTTGTGCCTCCTGAAAACTCCTGCTTATTTTCAAATGAGGACAACTCTGATTAGAAGTCATGCAAAATCCGCAGTCTCAACAGTTGTTATAGAAAATCCACCATGTATTTCCTTCCTTCATTTATGTGGCTAAGAGCAAAAACTTGTATAAACCTACTTAGAAATAAATCTTTTGGATTCAGTATATGCAGCTTATTGTTTGATACAGGACTAAAGCCTTTCTCTGTTGCACAGCATATAGTGAGTCAAAATTTGGCACTCCATCTATGGCAGTGATTTGGAATTAAGCCCAAGAGAAGGGCAGAATTTGGAGATGAGCAAGTTTTTTTAAGCAAACTGGGTGAGAATTCCTTTGCATCATAGCAAAACACTGCATTGCTTAAGGCAGAGCTTTCCAAACTGTGTGTCGGGACATGTTAGTGTGTCGGCTGCAGTGTCTGGGTGTGTCGCGGCTGCTGCTGCTGCCGAGCCCTGCCAGGATTCCGCGCAGGTCCTAGTGCCTGCCTTGTGCCTGGATGCCTCCAAACCTGCTGTGATTCCTTGCAGGTCCTAGTGCCTGCCTTGTGCTCTGCTGTAAGAGTGTGTCGCGAAATGATGCATGTCTAAAAAGTGTGTCACCAACATGAAAAGTTTGGAAAGCTCTGGCTTAAGGTTTTCCATTCATCGGCTTTTTATACATGACATCCCACACTTAAGTAGCATCCTTTGTTAAAAGCTTTTTTTTAATGAATTTTATAAACTGCTTCAGTCAAGGCTCTGTAAGTGGTGTACAAAAGCAACAACCACAGTCAATGCAATAATAACAGTAACCTACAAGAACAGAAATAAAATACAAAATTATGGTAAAAAAATAATATAATATTCCTGGCACTAGGAGCTCTACAGCAGTTGGTTCCAAAAGGCCTTGCAGAACAGCTAAGTTCTTATGAGCTTCCGGAGGGCCAGGAGAACAGGATCCAGCCTTACCTCGTGAGGCAAGCTGTTACCAAGGAGGTGAGCCTCTATTGTCCAGAGCAGTGTTTCTCAACCTTGACAACTTTAAGATATATGGACTGACTGGGGAATACAAGTCTGGCTGGGGTATTCTGGGAGTTGAAGTCCACATATCTTAAAGTTGCCAAGGTTGAGAAACACTGGTCCAGAGCATTGTCACAATCGATCAAGGAAGTTACCCAATCAAAACATGAGATAAGGTTAGTCTACTAAGATTTGTTCTTGACAAATTCATACAGATCTCTGATAATTACTTCATTGTTTTCAGTAATGCTTAAACAACTCCAGCTCTTTCTTAAACCTATGAGACTTGGCTGTTATGAGGGGTGAGGCCAATCTGTCTCTCCAGTCTTCAAATTGCTTTCTGCAGGATCATCTTGTCTGGTTTCTCCTCTCTCACAATATTTCCCTATTTTATGAGTTCTCTCACTCCCCCCTTCCTGCTGTTTCCCAGAAATAATGCAAAAATATAAGGGTCTTATTAAAGTTCTTCATGTGGTACAATAAATATAGTAATATTAAAATCTTTAACATTCAAATATAGTAGTTAAAAATTCCAGTAAAAAAGAAAATTGAACCAAATAAACTAAGAAACCTGAAATATACAGTATTCTCTCCTGTACTTGCTTTTACTATCAAGGCCTTACCCCCTCTCCAAAAAATACCACCATAAAAGGATATTGTTCAAAGAGTCCACCCCCTTCCCTTGAGATAAACAGTTATCCTTTGATGTTATTAAAATCAGGTTCTCTAACAGACAATATAAGAAAAAAACTCTCTGGCTAACAAGAACACAGAGAACTTTAAGGAATGCATTCATTTATAAAATGTTCCAACTGTCAGAAGAGCCCAAGTGAGGCACAACTCATTACAGGAAGTATTATTTTTTTCCTATGATTTCTATCTTTTTTCCTGATAATTTTTTTAAAAACCAAAATAGATTAATATACAATAGCTGTATGTCAGTATCCCAAACAGATGTGGAATTTTTCCCCCATTCTCTAATTCTTAAGTTAGTTGTTTTTTTCTTCTCACTGCAGTTCAAGTGTCCATAAATAGTTAATATCACTAATACAATTCAGAAAACCATGTGAATGTTTCTAAAAAAATAACCTTATTTTTATATTTTTCAAAGATTAATGACTCTGAAAAAAACTCAATTTTTCCTAAATTTACAGAGACTAAGAAAGTTATGCTCAGATATGAGATGGCAGGCAAAATATCAATCTTCTTCTATCATGGGCTTCTACCCCGCTACTATTGTGTAACAGCCGTTCTCCATAATCTTGATCCAGAAGGGAAAACCAGGTTGGGGAAGCTGCTTTTTACGTATCTGACCTCAGAGGGCCTGCCTGCTGATAATCTTTCTCAACTGATACAACTTATCTTCTTTCAAAGCATTTCGGACAGAAGAAAAGAAGCTAAAGTAATGCTGAAAGTTATGCGTCATAAGGAGCACATAAGCCAGCAGCTCCTTGGTCATGAGGAGGTGATGGATATAGGCACGACTGTGGTTTTGACAGCAATAGCATGAGCATCCATTTACTAAAGGATTAAAATCATCCTGGTACCTAAAAGAGAAAAGCACATTCACAGATAAGAAAGAAGTAAATCTCCACTCAACTAAGCCTTCATTTTGGGCACAGTAGGGCAACTCTAAAAACTAACTATATATCTAATTGCTGAAAATAGAATGCACTCTTAATGATCACTGCCATTATCATCATTATATACCATTATCCATATACACAGTACTTCACAAAAGATGTCAGAACAGGTCCCAGGTTTAAGATGCTTACCATCTACAGAAGCACTGACATGTTTTGCTGTAATATTGTGGGTGAAATGACATTAGATCAGTTGACATTAGATCAGTTGACAAAGGGCTTATCAGATAAAACAACCCCAATGTTATGGGACATAAAAACGTGTGTCGTCATGATCCACATAATGAAAATTTTTAGCAAGTTTTAATTAGTATTACAATAGTAGCTATGTTTTTTTCTATATCACTTATTGCTTCTCTCTGTACCTTCACTAGTTTTATTCAGACTTATTTTTGAAAATGGAGCCCTAGGTATGAGCCACACTATATTATGCCATTGTATTCCCCACTGGTCCCACCTGCATGGAAAAAGTATGAAATGGAATGTTTCCTGGCTGTTCCTGGGAATTGCCATATACATGTTTGGCATGTTGGGGTTTTTTTTCCAGATCTTTTTTCAATACATGGCTAGAGCAGGACCAGTGTAGTGGAAGACAAACAACAAGGCAGAACCAGCAAGTATGACCCTGCTGTCTTCTAAATAATGTCACTCACATGGAGGAAAAGCACTCTGAGAAAGCTACATTATATTATTGACATTACAAGAGATCCATACAAACAGATTGTTAAGCAGGTAGTTGCAGAAACATCATGATGAAATACCTAGGAGATCTGTTAACCTCATAAAATTATATGGCCCAACAGATCATATAATAGGACAGTTAAGGATTCATGAGTGTCCCAAATTATAAGTTCATCCCCCTAGACCAGGGTTTCTCAACCTTAGCAACCGCCCAGAGTCCCCCTAGGGGGGATGGAGCGGTGATATAAATCGAATTATAAATAAATAAATAAATAAACAAACTTTAAGTTGTGTGGACTTCAACTCCCAGAATTCCCCAACCTCTGGGAGTTGACGTCCACACATCTTAAAGTTGCTAAGGTTGAGAAACCCTGCCCTAGACTGTCCAAAACACAGCATCAAAACCCAAGCCACTAAAAAAATGCTATTTTAAAAAAATGGCTGTGATCTAATTTTTCCTTGGCCCAGACATACATACAGTTCTAAAAGCATCAAAAGTATTTAGTAGCAAATAGGAGACAAGATACTTATTCAATAGCAACTAAGAATTAATAACTATTGGTCATCCTGCAGAATTATTGGTCAGCCATGGCTTGACTCAAGACACAGTAAATTCATATGCAAGACAACTTAATAGCTCCTTTACATTCAATGGGACTTGTTACCAGATAAGCAAATACAGCAGGAATGGGCACCCTTTTGACGATTAGGGTTTGCGTGTAATGTATCTGAGGTCATGCAAAATTTGCAGGGCTAAGATTTTTTCGGAGAAAGATTGTGAATTTGTCTCTTTAAATCACAGCTTTCCAAACTTTTCATGTTGGTGATACACTTTTTAGACATGCATCATTTCGCGACACTCTTACAGCAGGGCACAAGGCAGGCACTAGGACCTGCACGGAATCACAGCAGGTTTGGAGGCAGCAGGGCACAAGGCAGGCACTAGGACCTGCACGGAATCACAGCAGGTTTGGAGGCAGCAATGCACAAGGCAGGCACTAGGACCTGCCTGGAATCCTGGCAGGGCTCAGAGGCAGCAGCAGCCGCGACACACCCAGACACTGCAGCCGACACACTAACGTGTCCCGACACACAGTTTGGAAAGCTGTGCTTTAAATGTTAAGCCTATTTTAGGGTTTAAACTTCAATTTTTGAATGTTTCCCATCTGAAATTGTTAAGAAACCACACTAGTAATTTTCAGCAACTTTTGTCAGAAGTAGCTCTCAAGATGGCAAAGAAAAGGGGTGGGGTGGGGAAAAATGGGCAACCACCTGGTTATGAAATTAGCCCCACTGTGTTCAGGAGAACGTATTCCCCAATTAATGCAAAGAGCGCTATAACATTACTTGGGACCAACCCACAGGAAAAGCTGACATTTTAAATAAACACAAACCAACATACTTTTTTTCTTTCAGATGTATTTCAAATGGAGTCATTTCCTGAGCTTCACCGCATGTTTCATTTTCTGTTTCTTCATCAACTTTCCTCACCTCTGTTTGTCCGTTTTCTTTTATAACTGCAATAAAGGAAAAGTTTATACTTAAAGACTATGGCACTGTTCAGTGCCACTGTGGATTTAAAACGTTTAAATAATTGTCACAAAATGCTGGAATCAAATACATCTTGATACTCACAAGGGAATAAAACTGTGAAAGGGAGGCAAACTAATAGGATGGGAGCTTGAAATTTAAATGGCTGCGCTTCTCATTCTTTTGCAAGCCTCCACCCACTCAAAATAAGCAATACAACATTCTAACCAAATTTTATTAAATGCAATGTGCAGTTGTACTTATTTTTTTTATTAAAACAGAGTTCACATTCTATCAGTTTGCTCTTATGTTTTAAATCAGAAAATTGAGGTTAAGCCATCAAGGTAGAGTCCCCTTTGGGGGAGATGATGCGGTAATAGAAGTTGAAGTATAAATAAATAAATAAAATAAAAGGTAGTGATAATTTTAAAGGGGGAAAAAGCTCCATATTCCAACTGTAAACGTCTAGCAAGATGAAACTTTCATATAATCATTGGGAGGAAAGCTATAGAATACTTGAAAATCCTCTTTATCTTTTTAAAATTCTGAAATTAGATTATGTGTTTGTGTATACTTTAATAAGATGCACAGAAACTTGACAGCTTGTCTTATAATGGTGGGCAAAATAATAGATTATTTATTCTTTGCACTTTACTGTAGAATATGTATGACTTGTCAAACTGTGAGCAGCTTCTCAAAAAGGTGATAAAAGATATACTTGTCTGATCTGAGTTGTCAAGGCATGAAAATCCTCAGCCATTAAGAATATCCTCCACTGCTTTTTTATTCTCACACTTCCTCTATTTGTGGAAGGCAGTAGTTTCACTGTTTTGGAAAATATTTACATTTTTAAAAAGTACAGTCCTTAAATGTCCTTTATCAATCTATGTATTTCAGGTTTGAAATCCAAAGAACAAGGAAACAAACTGTGCAATTGTGACTCTCATTAATGTGTGTAGTTCTAGAAAAAGCATCAGTAAGGCAAAGCCAAAAAGAAAAAGGTTTTAAACAGTGTTTTGGTTTCTTCAACCATATGGGGTTGAAGTGAGGAATTACTTAAACTTTCTGATTTAAAATGCTAATCACCAGCAAAACCTTGTTTTAACAAACTAACTGGGAAGGGTTGTCCATTATTCATCAATATCTGTCAATCATGAAGACACTGGGGTGATTTACATTATGTGCATAATGTCATTACACAAATGATGCAAATTAGGTCACACGCATCCCTTTACATCATTTATGTGATGAAATTATTACAGTAATTGTGTAAACTGTTGCAGAACTTTAGTTCATCGAATGCAAAATCTCTTGTGCTGAGATCTGCTAAATTGAGGTTTCACTGTAAATAATAGTGGTCTTAACTGTAACCTTGAGCCTCAACTGGAAGCAGCACTTCTAGTATAACAAGTAAGGTTTTGTTTACAGTACAACAGAACAGAAAGGAGAAGGTGATTAACAACATAATCTTGAGCATGGCAACTCAGAAGGACGTTATACAAAAGAACAGGTGTACAGATTGTAATCTAAGGAGCATAAAACCCACGTTATCCATTTTTTATTCAAATATCCATGCACACAGAAGATTATCAAGACAAATACCTGCTGATTCAGGATTCAGTTGATAATCATAGCTGAAGGACAAAGCACAGCATCGTTCTGTCACCTGATAAGGAAAACAACTCTCAAAAATATCTATTCCTCTCTTAATGCACTCCAGGACTTCATCTGGCTTACCAATACCATGAATCAGTCTGCAATAGACAGAAATAAAAAGCCATTTTAAAGTAATAACTGATACAGTTTATTGTTGTTGTTCAGTCGTTTAGTCGTGTCTGACTCTTCGTGACCTCATGGACCATAGCACGCCAGGCCTTCCTGTCCTCAGTTTATTACAATCTGTTTATTTCCCATTCTATTCATATACTGCTCTCCAATTTTACCTTAAAGTTCTGAGTTATACTTACAGTAATTATGCCAAATAATGAAGTCATGTACTGTAGACATTTATAACTACTCCCAAACAACCAACAAATCTGCTGGGTAATATGTGAAGCATGTCCCGTAAAGCCTGACAGAAGTGGAAGGCCTAAATGCCTTAGGATTCGCATCCACTGATTTATCAGAATTCCAAAACAGCCTTGCCCTAAGATTAAGAAGTAGATGAGAAAAGCCTTAAGAGGTAACATATGTGAATATTTACTCTTTGAACCAAGCATGTTGTATAGAGCATTCTTCCAAAGTGGGAGGCCTCCAGAAGTGTTGTACTTCTTCCGAAAACCTTAATATGGCTAAACATAGGAAGACTGGATGGAAATTCTCAGAATAGAAGTACAAGTCATCTGAAGGGCACTTGATTAGAAAAAACTCCTATAAAGATCTGTAAATTACTAACCATATCTTGAAATAGTAGTTGAATCCACTAAATTTAATCCAAACTTTCTCTACAACGTAAGAGGGAAGATGTAACATAAGGACTACTTTCTGTTTCTAAGTCATTCAACATTTCACAATAGATTTCAAATTGCCTTGCATCCCAACCATCAGATGGACATTTTATTTGACCCATGACAACAACTATTTATTTAGTGGCACACTTGAACGGGTAATGATAATTGTGACAACCAAGAGACAGTGCTTTTAATTTATTTCTTATTTCTTAAACATGCTAGTTTTTGCCTGTTGCTGGTTCATGATATATGTTCACTTTAAAGTGAAAGAAAATGGAACAAACACTCTCATAGACTCAGCATGAAACTCTGAAGTATACATCATACTTATGTTTGTGATGTGGCCCTATGCACTCCAGCTGCAGACTCCAGCACCCTCAGATTTTGGATGGTGGTGGTATTTTTCCAAAATAAAGGTAGATAAAATTCAATCGCTTGGGACCATTTTTTCACATGGGATTTTGATGACATTACTGCACTGCCAGAAGGCCTCTGGAAAGATGGAAAGCTGCACTAGGTCCCTGGCATTATTACACCATTACAGAACTGTATTTGATGACATAAATACTATTATAACATGCAGAGCTTCTCAAAACTAAGGATGCATAAAAATGTACCTGAGAGTCAGTTTGATCTAGTGGTTAGGGTGCTGGACTAGAAGCAAGGAAACCGAAGTTCTACTCTTGCTTTGGCATGGAAACTAACTGAGGGACTTTGGGCTAGTCATCCTCTCTTAACCCTAGAAAGAAGCCAATGGCTAACCACTTCTGAAAATGTTGTCTAGACTTGTCCATGCAGTTAGTCACCCTAAGTCAAGTCTGACTTGAAGGCAAAAAAATAGAATGAACACACACACACACACACACACACACACCCCTACTTACTTCCTTTTTAGAGTTCTCTTGTGGTCATGCAAAACCAAAGCAAAGCAAAAAGGATAAATCATAGCACTGGTATGTTGCACATTTCACTTTCATATTTTCTACACCACCACGAGCTTGTTGTGCCCAAAATAATTTTTTCAAACACAGACAATGTTTTCCCAACAGCATGCACAAAAATGCTCCCTTGGGACTTGAAAATGTAGCTGGATTAACCAAGCTTCTTGCACTATTATTAGACATAGGGATGCCAGACTCTAAATTCAGCTGGCAGCTCTGACAAAGACTGGAGAGGTGAAGAAATAGCAATTTTGCTCTCCACAGGAGTAATGTGCTGACAACTACGTATATAAACTAACTTGGTTTTGAAGCTTCCTGGATAGGATAATTACATTCTGTTAACAAAACAATTACACAAATAAAAATACATTTGTAGTTCCTTAACTGCAACCTTTCTAATAGCAATCTAAGATACTTATTAAAAATAGGATGATGCCTGCAAAATTTGATAGGCATACCGTTGTCCCTCATTATTAGTACAGTTCATATCTTTATCTAGACCTGAGAGAACAAAGATGATAGCTAATGCAGAGGTGACCACTTTATCAGGAGGAAGGCAAACTGTGTTTATAATTCAATATAGCTTATTTTTAAAGGCTTTTGGGGGAAATAAGAGAGAATTGAGTTCTCTGTAAGGAGCATTGAACAACAGGATTAGAAGCTGAACTAGACAACTCTTTGGTCTGATAATGTCCTCATTCCGAAAGGTTGAACCCAATTCCTGTTCTCCTTCCATGTAAAAACACACACAAATTTTAAAAGCTGGAAAACATGTTGTTTTCCCAGGCTGTTCCCTGGCTATTCACCCAGGCCTTGGGGAAGGATAGATGGGTCCCCCTTGTTGGATGAGTCTTTGTACATATTATTTTTTATTTTTTAAGATTTTTTTATCCTGCCTGTATTATTTTCATATAATGTATTGATTGATCAGATGCTATCTTGTTTATTTATATTGTATTGTGTTTTTTATCTTGTCGTTTGCTTGATACTGTGGGCTGCGCAGAGTCATTTTGGAGTCAGGCAGTGCCTAAATCAAATCAAATAAATAAATATTCAGAGCTTCAGTTGGCAAGATTCTTTACTAAAGATTGGTGCAGTTTGCAGATGGCTTCATAAAATAAAGATCTGCAATTCTCAGGATGTATTTTTGATTGAGGCTACATTGTCAATTTGAAGTAGTACTACAATAGTAGAAAAATACTAGTAACTTTTGACACTGGTAATTTAAAAAATAATAATTTTATGGTGCTAAATGGATTAACAAAAAGAATGTATAAATGCAGACATCAGTACTAATGGCACTGTAATAACCTCAAACTTAATAATCACAAATGGGATCCCAAATTCCACTCTCTTTTCCCCCCGAGTTTGAATGTAATTGGGTGAATGACACAACGTAAACTTTAAAATATCCTCAAAACAACACATGCTTCCAAAAATGGCCATTTTATTACTTCCCAGCATAATCTTGGGTGCTCTGGAGCATAAAACAAAAGGGTGGGGGCAGCTCAGGCAGCACACATCAGCTGTGAATTTCCCAAGCCTTCTTAAGTTACCAAAATCTAATTTTCTAACAGCACATAACAGTATCTCATCATACATTTAAAAAGTGCTTTGTGTTTGTGTGTTTTCAGAAAGCCATCTAAGGGCTACATTATGTATGTGTAATGGAATGTGAGAATGACCTTGGAAGGGGGTGGGGAGAGATGCTGCCTAGGGAACAACGGGAGATTTGTACTTTCAGACTTGCAAGATTCTGTTAATGTAGCCTAACAATAAAGTAGAAGTAGCTCATCTGGTTGTGTTTCCTGTCTGGTTTACCTGGGAGGGCTGACATCAATCTTGCAAGTCTGAAAGTACAAATCTTCTGCTGTTCCTTTTTACCTCTGATCAGTTAGGGAAGATCCTTTCTAAGTTTCTTTCTCTGCCCATTACTCAGTTGTGGGCTCCTCCCCCTTTTATGTGATCGTTCCCTAGGCAGCATCTCTTCCCCGCCTCCTTTCCAAGGTCATTCTCACATTCCATTACAGAATGCTTAGATAAAAAATCCATTTAGCTCTCACCTTGGTTTATCTTCTGGCAGCTGAGCTGTAACTGAGGATAAGAGCTCCAATTTAGTCTCAGTAGTCATGGTATTTCCCTGAAAGCCATCCAACAGGAATCCAGCCACCGGTCTCTTGGCAGTCTCCCTGGCTGATCTTAGTCTTTCTTCCAACACATCTCCACCTTCAATAACTCCAATCATCAAACTCTGTTGCAATTCCTGGTATGGAAGAAAGTTATAAATGTAATATAAATACACCCTTTGGCTCAACAGATGTTGGATCGAGTCTGAACGGAAAGTAGTATAAGTCTGCTTTCCTGCAGATTGTTGCACCAGTGATATCAAACAATAACATAGTATAGGGCGAGCAAAGGACATAAGACTTAAAATAAGATGGCATTTATTTATTTTTCTTCCTCTTCACCCCCATATCTAACCAAAATTAGTATTATGATCTTAGACAATACTTTAAATACACATGTGATTCTAAGTCCTACTATTGATGGCTTTTGTTAAGACTATGATTTTTTAAGTGTTGAGTACTATTCTTCCTAGCAGGTTGAAATTTTCTGTCAGAGACCATGTACTTCTCCCATTCAGGTCTAGACTGCCACTCCTTATAAAATGTATGGTGATTAAAGATTTCTGAGCATTATTTTTCATACCTGAAGATTAAACTATTTTTTTTTCTTTTAAAAGACCAAATGACCAACACTAGAGCAATTTTTATTTGTTTTGGAAAGACAGTGCATGTACTAGTTTCTCAATGCATAAAAGGTAAAGGTAAAGGTTCCCCCCGCACATTTGTGCAGTCGTGTCCGACTCTAGGGGCCAGTGCCCATCTCTGTTTGTTAGCCGAAGAGTGAGCGTTGTCTGAAGACGCTTCCGCGGTCATGGGGCCGGCATGATGCACGCGGAACGCTGTTACCTACCCACCGAAGTGGTACCTATTAATCTACTTGCATTTGCATGCTTTCGAATTGCTAGGTTGGCAAGAGCTGGGGCTAGTGCGGGAGCTCACTCCGTCACGCGGGGCTAGGGATTCGAACCTCCGAACCTGCGATCTTCCGATTGACAAGCCTGGCGTCTTACCCGCTGAGCCACCACGCCCCCTAGTTCTCAATGCATACATTAAAGTTATTTTTTCATTATTATCAGCCTTTCTGCCAACACAAAGATAGAGACTCCATATGAAATTTATTCCGTATTATTATTTTTAATATTTATTGTAAGCTTCCTTGGGCTTTGTAAAGGCAAGATATAATCACTTTAAATAAAATGATGTACACAGATTCTGATAGAGAAATAAAGTCTCCATGTGAGAAACTGAATGGCTCCAGTTAGGGTTTTTTGTTTTTTTTGCAAAGAGGTTTGTGGAAGCAGTGCATAGCAACACAGCCTTAAAATAATCTGGTTTATCAATATAAAATTAAATTAATAATACAAAGTGAATGAATCATTATATTTAGTCCTATACAACAGAAAAGAACACGGAGAGAAAGATAAAAAGACAGTGTATTTTTTCTGTTCTATAGCTTTCAGAAATACAGGACTTGTCAGACACAGTCCAGGAATTCTGCAACCTATGTTTACCAAACTGTCTAAAATTAGCAAGTAACTATGAGTATACCTCAAAAAGATTTAACACTTACTGGAGAATTTTCTTGCAGCTGTAAACATTCATCCAAAAAGCACAGCGATCGATCAACAGATTTCTTGGCTTTCTTTTTGGAGATGTCTCCTGAAATAGTGTCTCCATCTGACAGGCACTGGAACCAGTCTGGCTGGATAACCTTTTGGATGTCCATGAATTTTGATGCTGTGAATTCTTTCCGTCCTCTATTGTTCCATATAGATACAGTCTGTCAGAAACAAGGAAAGAGAAAATTGGCTGATTTTATCCACTATAAATTAATTCTATTCTCCTACTTGTCTTCCCTCTGGCTATGCAGAACTTCAAACTTCGCTTGACGACCATGTGATTCGCTTAATGGCCACCGCAAAAAAGGTTATAAAATCAGGTCGGATTCCCTTAACGACCGCATCGCTTAGCGACCGAAATTCCGGACCCAATTGTGGTAATTAAGCAAGGACTACCTGTAAGCCAATAATATAAGGGACACAGCCGAAAAGGAAAAGGTGAGGGAACAGGAGGAGGAAAACAAGCAATCACAGGCAAATATTCTTCAAGGCTTTTTGACAAGTCAGCCAGAACCATCCATAGAATCCTGCCTTGTAGCCGCCGCGGAACCAGAGCCAGTGTCTCAACTCATTTCTGAATTGACCCCAGCTGCATCAGAAGCCCAGTTTGCTTCAGTATCAAGGAGAACGGAACCTTGTCTCGTAGTTTCTCAGCAAAGCCCAGCTAGCCCGGCTTCGGTCGCTTAGGGGATTTGTCAGCTGGCATCAACAGCTTCACAGCGTTCAGGAGCCTTGTCAAGGAAGTGTTTCAATGCTTCAGCTAAGTACTCCGTTCATCCTTGTGTGTTTTGTTGCGCTCATTCAGTGCAGGCATGTTCTGCTGTTGGGAGGTTTTTCTAGTGTAGAGTGTCCTGCCTGGTTTTTTGGGCAGTGTTTCCTAGTGGTTTCAGTCCAGTCTGCCTTGCAGTTCCAGTCCAGTGTCCTAGAGGAATCAGCCTAGTCTACCCTGCAGTTCCCGTCCAGTGTCCTAGAGGAATCAGCCTAGTCTACCCTGCAGTTCCCGTCCAGTGTCCTAGAGCAAGGGTCGGAAATGGCGGCTCGCGAGCCAGATGCGGCTCTTTGGCCCCTTGAGTGTGGCTCTTTTACAAAATACCACGTGCGGGCGCGCGCGCGCGCACGTACAGTCGCCGTCAGCCTCCTGGCTTGTTTCGCTCCTGCCGCTGCCAGAGCCTTCATTCAGCTCCACAGCAGTTCCGGGGCATACCGCCGGTGAAAGCGGAGGCCGATCCCTGGCCTCCTTCCCCGTCTGTGTAGGTCTCGTGGGCTGAGTTTCCTTTCTGCGCTGCGGGACGGGGGTGCTCCCTGAAAGAGGGGCGCCGTGGAGGCTTTTGTATGTGATGTTGCTCCCAGTGCCACAAACTTTTCTACCCTTTCTTTCCTTTGCCTCTGGCGGGAAGCCACTTTGTCCCGGCAATGGGAGGATCAGGGGATGGGGCGAGTAAGGCATCCCCAGCTGATTGAAGTAAATCTTGGGGGTGGTAGTTGTCCTTCGATTATGGGGGGGCTACTGGGGGGACAGTTTATTTCCCTCTCCTTAATTTCTGAAGGCAGGAACAAAGAGGCCAGCGTTGCAAGCAGCACGCAGGCATGGGAGAACTAAGAATTGGGGGTGGCTCACAGCGTGTGCGTGTGAATGTGTGAGAGGGCCGGCCAGATCCGAGCCTTTCCTCCACTATGGGGTTCAGGGTCTGAACAGGCAGCATGGCTGTGGGGAAGAGGAAGGCTCTCTGTCCGGCTGGTCGCTTTTTCGCTTCACCCCCGGACTCGGCGGTGAGGTTTGGCAGCGTTTGAGACTGGGAGCCGGGCGGAGGGAGAGAGAGGGAAGGGGGGGGCGTCTCGCTTCTCTAACCTACCTGCTGCAGGGGCATTTCCAAGCCTAACAATGCCTCCCCACCCCACAGCTCCAAGAGTTGAGAATCGGGAAGGGCCATGTGTCTGTGTGTGTGAGAGAAGAGGCCGGTGTTGCAAGCAGCGCGCAGGCATGGGAGAACGAAGAATTGGGGGTGGCTCACAGCGTGTGCGTGTGAATGCGTGAGAGGGCCGGCCAGATCCGGCCCTTCCCGATTCTCAACTCTTGGAGCTGTGGGGTGGGGAGGCATTGTTAGGCTTGGAAATGCCCCTGCAGCAGGTAGGTTAGAGAAGCGAGACGCCCCCCCTTCCCTCTCTCTCCCTCCGCCCGGCTCCCAGTCTCAAACGCTGCCAAACCTCACCGCCGAGTCCGGGGGTGAAGCGAAAAAGCGACCAGCCGGACAGAGAGCCTTCCTCTTCCCCACAGCCATGCTGCCTGTTCAGACCCTGAACCCCATCGGGGAGGAAAGGCTCGGATCTGGCCGACCCTCTCACACATTCACACGCACACGCTGTGAGCCACCCCCAATTCTTAGTTCTCCCATGCCTGCGCGCTGCTTGCAACGCCGGCCTCTTCTCTCACACACAGACACGTGGCCCTTCCCGATTCTCAACTCTTGGAGCTGTGGGGGGGGGGAGGCATTGTTAGGCTTGGAAATGCCCCTGCAGCAGGTAGGTTAGAGAAGCGTGCGGGCGCGTGGGGGGGGCGTGGGGGGCAGTTAAGGTGCTAGCTGCAACAGCTGCCCCCGAAGTGACCGTATTCCACTCTTCCAACAGAAATTCCCCCAAGGAAAGGGTCGCACTTTTTTCTCCGGGGAGGGGATATGAAGTTGGGGTACTAACTTACCCTCTAAAGTGTCTCCTCCTTTCCCTATGTGGTCCTTTTGCTAAAATTACCGTTATGACACCCCCCCCCCCCCATGTTTTCCTCTGGAGTTGAGTTCTGGCGTTTCTGCTGTCACTGGAGATGGCTCTCTCAAAGTTGGACGGTTCAAGTAACTGCTTCAGGCCACCGTTGTCTGTCTGCTTATTGCCGCGTGTTTTGATCGCGATTTTAAACGAAAGGAGGGGGGTTGTGTGCGTCCCGTTGGATAGGATCCGAAGGGCCGCTTTGGAAACGCTGCCCGACTCGGGCGAAAGTTGGAAGGCTCCCGAGGGCGGGAGGAGGAAGAATCAATCGCCCTCCTCCAGCGCCGGCCACCAACGTCTCCACCCGCAGCCTTTGGAGCCTGGTTTTAAACGGGCGCTCCTCTCCGCCCCGGCCGCCTCTGCCCGGCTCAGCTTTGTTTCCTCTGTGCACGCCTCCGGAGAAGCAGCCCCGTGAGTGGAAGTGAAGTGCTAATGTGGGACGAAGAGTCTCGATCCCGACAGGCACCCCGTGCATCTACTTCACAGAGTAGAGAAAGAGCGGCTTCTCCCTAGCTTGCGCGCTTGCTTGCTCCCCCTGCCCCCACGCACGTGCGCACGCCTTCGCCCACCGTAGGGGGCATACCGCCACCTCAGGCCGCGCCAGTCTCGAGGGGGGCGGGAAAATACGCCAAACGGTGGAGGGAAAGGCATAGGACGTATGAAAAAAGAAAGCGGCTTTTTCCTCGCTTGCGCGCGCGCTTGCTTCGAAAGAGACAGGCAGACAGAAGACATAAGAAGGAGACAGAGACGAAATCTCTGTGAGGGGGAGGGAGGAGAAGGGGCAGAGGTGGGGCAGGGGTGGTGGGTGCCGGCGAGGGAGAGAAGAAGGAAGGCAGTAAGGAACGGCGGTGGGAGCAGCGAGGATGGAGGAGAAGGTCTTCACGAAGGACCCCGGGGGAGGAGGCGGGGTGACGCTTCGCTCGCCGCCCGCCCGTCGTGGCTTACTCGGACCCCGGGGGAGGTGCAGTGGCGGATGTGGCGGGGCAGGCGTGGCAGCGGGCATGGTGTGCGTGGCCGTGGCGGGCAATGCAGTGGGGGTGGCGGGCATGGCGGCAGCAGGCGCTAAGTGTGCGTGATTGGTCCCCGCCCGCAAACCCCGCCCCCTTCCACGTGATTGGTCCCCGCCTGCAAACCCCGCCCCCTTCCACGCGATTGGTCCCCGCCCGCAAACCCCGCCCCCTGGCTCTCGAGCACTTCAAAATGTGCACGAGCATATCAAAATGGCTCCCGGCAAAAAAAGTTTGCCGACCCCTGTCCTAGAGGAATCAGCCTAGTCTACCCTGCAGTTCCAGTCCAGTGTCCTAGAAGAATCAGCCTAGTCTACCCTGCAGTTCCAGTCCAGTGTCCTAGAGGAATCAGCCTAGTCTACCCTGCAGTTCCAGTCCAGTGTCCTAGAGCAAGGGTCGGCAAACCGCGGCTCGCAAGCCACATGCGGCTCTTTGGCCCCTTGAGTGTGGCTCTTCCACAAAATACTGCATCACTGTCTGGAACGGTCTAAAATAAAACGCCGCTCTACGAATACCGTCACGTGCCCAGATAAGCCTTCGGACGGGTGCGCGTGTATCTATGGGCTCAGAAGCCAGGGTGCGTGCGTCAAAAGGTGAGCCGCTCTTCTCATTGGCTGCTCGGACGGAGACGCGTCGCACCCAAACATTGCGGGGCGTGACCAATAGCCAAGCCCGATGCAGAGATCTCGAGAGAGTTGATCTGAAGCTGGCACCGCCATGTTGAAATAGGGAGAGGCCACAGCCAGTTTATGTCGTTCTTCGGGGTTTTTTTATTTTCGAAAAGGAATGCGAACACCTCAGGGAAGCATTTGGATCGACGCGTGTTTTAAATTGTTCCCCCCCCCCGAGAAATCCCGGTGGTGTCAAAGAGGCGGGCGGGGGGACAGCAACGAGAGGATGGTGCAGTCCTGCTCTGCCTACCGTTGCCGGAATCGATACGACAAAGAGAAGCCCATCTCTTTCCACAAGTGAGTAGGGGCGGGGGCAAGAAAACGGGAGCGGGGGAGAGAGCGAGAGAGACGCTCTCTGGACCAGGCGGGAAAGGGAGACTGCGTTCGCTTCGCCAAGAGCAGCAGGCGCAGTGGGGACTGCATTGGCGGCAACCATGAGGCAGCAGCAGCGAGCTAAAGCCACCTTGTGCCTGATCCACCTTGCCTTGCAGGCACAGAGGAGCTGGCCGAGGGGGCGGGGAAGAAGATCCCTGGTTGCAATCAGGAAAGGGGCAGATTGTGGGAGACTTTGTCTCCAAGGCGCTGTAAGGGAGCGAAGGACAGGCAGAGGAGAAGATCAGGGAAGCGGACTTGTCTCCGAGCAATTAACTCGAAGATTATACAATGCTGGTGGCGGGTGGGGTGGGGTAGGGTGGGGAGCTGCAGCTACATTTTGCCACCCAAAATTGTTTTCAAGGCTCCCGCCCACAAACCCTGCCCCCAGTACGTGCAATTGGCTCCTGCCCGCAAACCCCGCCCCCTTCCACGCGATTGGCTCCTGCCCACAAACCCTGCCCCCTTCCACGCGATTGGCTCCTGCCCGCAAACCCCGCCTCCTGGCCCTCAAGTGATGTTATAAATGTTATAAATGTCAAAATGGCTCCTGGCATAAAAAAGTTTGCCGACCCCTGTCCTAGAGGAACCAGTCCAGTCTACCCTGCAGTTCCAGTCCAGTGTCCTAGAGGAACCAAACCAGTCTGCCCTGCAGTTCCAGTCCAGTTGCCTAGTGGTTCCAGTCCTGTATGCCGTGCAGATTCAGTCCAGTATAGTCCCGGGAATTCCAGAGAAATCCTGTCCAGCCCTGCCTTGCAATCCAGTCCAGTATTATCCTGTGGACCAGAAGAACCTCATTCAACCAGTCTTGCAGTCTCTTGTTCCAGAACGGATGTTCTACTTGTTGTGAACTCTAGCATGTGCTACCGCATAGCTGCCTACCTCCAAGTACAACCAGTTGTGAATCTTTCGTTGATCCAAACAATCTTCAGTTCATGTTTATGGACTTATCTTGTAAATAGTTTTTATATAATAAAACTATTTTAAGTTCTGGTGGTCATACTCCGAACAGAACAAAGCCATAAGTAAAATTGATCTTCTGGTGGAATGCCATTAAAAGAACCTGGAATCTTTCAGGGGGGCAGTTGGACTGTTTGATTCTTTCAAGAGAAAAGCTCTGTGCACATTGTGAGGATATGTAACTGCTCTGGTTTATTTTGAAGTGGGATAAGGGTTGAAGAATGTTTATCTGGTTTTCTTTAAGGCAGAGCTTTCCAAACTGTGTGTCAGGACACGTTAGTGTGTTGGCTGCAGTGTCTGGGTGTGTCGCGGCTGCTGCTGCCTCCGAGCCCTGCCAGGATTCCACGCAGGTCCTAGTGCCTGCCTGGTGCCTTGCTGCCTCCAAACCTGCTGTGATTCCGTGCAGGTCCTAGTGCCTGCCTTGTGCCCTGCTGTAAGAGTGTGTCACAAAATGATGCCCTGCTGTAAGAGTGTGTCGCGAAATGATGCATGTCTAAAAAGTGTGTCACCAACATGAAAAGTTTGGAAATTTCTGCTTTAAGGATTTGATTGATAATATTTGCGTTTAAAGATTTAAATTTGCTGTTTTGAATTGTCTTTGTTTTTTGTGTTTATTAAGATTAAAATTATTAAAACTGTTGTATTAGGGTTAAAGAATGTTTATTTAGTTTGCTTTAAGGATTTGACTGATGTTATTCACTTTTAAAGATATGGAATTACTATTTTGAATTGTCTTTGTTTTTTGGGTTTATTAAGATTAAAATTATTAAAACTGTTGTATTATTAAGTATAATAGCAAAAAACTTATGTGCTTTTTAATTTTATTCTTATTATAGTAGACAGAAATGTATAGAATAGTGGTAGGAAGGGAATAATTAAATAGTGTTATCTTTTGGAGGGGAGAAAGATGTTTAGGAGGTTTATACAAACTTTTTTTTCTTTATTTTAATATAAGGGGGAGGAGTAACTGTACTTAGTGATTTTTATTATGTGTTAAAGTGGAATGATTTATCGAAATAATGTGGTGTTTTGGTTTAATATAGAGTAAGAGATTGATTATGGAAATTTTTGTATATCCTTGTTAAAAGTTGGAAGCCAAATCTTTTTGTAAATTTGAAAAAAAATTCTTGTGTGTTTCCACACCATTTTAGTTTTTTTCTTTCTTTGTAGTTTTTTGTTTTTCTGTAGTTTTTATTCTTCTCTTGAAACTTAATAAAATTTACTATAAAACAAAAATTGGAACTAGAGGGAACTAGAGATTACAATTAAAGGAGAACACTCAAACTCAACTTGCAATTACAGAATGAAGCAAAATATTTTAACATTGGACATATTGAAGGATATTTTTGAACAATGGACCCAGAAGTCTAATTTTAATAGTATCTGCCTCTATAGGTAGACTGTGTTTAAAAGATGTTGTAGAA
Source organism: Charina bottae (assembly GCA_023362775.1). Classification (NCBI taxonomy): domain Eukaryota; kingdom Metazoa; phylum Chordata; class Lepidosauria; order Squamata; family Charinaidae; genus Charina; species Charina bottae. The sequence continues at coordinate 99,208,666 of JALMGJ010000004.1, read as the reverse complement.
GAGAAACAAGTTCTACCTGACAAGATTGAGACTGATTTGAAAGTGGATTTAAAAATGACAGGCTACAAGAATGATATGGAAAAAGATGTTACACTGGACATACAAAAGAAACCGGCTGATGTCTTAATAATTAAAAGGGATATACAAATAACAAACCAAGAGAGAGACCTGGGTAATTTTCCTATATTGGATTTACAAAAGAGGCTTGTTAAAGTTTTGAAGAATTTTGTGAGAAGGGACAAAGAAAAAATGAAAAGCAATCAAGTTCTACGACTTTATTTGAAGTAACTGTAATCCTTAATGAAATTACTATAAAAAGAAAAAAAGAAAGGTATCATCTGGAAGGGATAATTGTCTTATGGATACTGCACTGTAAGAAATCCAAGCACATGTAACTCTATTTGTTTCCCCAAGTTCTAGACTACAATGTTAACTTGTACTTCATATCAAAGCTGTCATGAGGGCATATTAGAATTAGAATTCAAAGTCATCTGCAGATAATTAAATGAATGTTGATAGGCAGTTGTACTCCACAAAACTTCATTGCTATAGCTGCATCTGCTGGTTCATAATTTTCAAGACATTCAATTAATTTAAGCATTGAGACATCAACTGATCAGATCAACAAGGTTCTGCTCTTCTGGACAATCACTTCAGCAATTACCATTGCTGGTAATTTTAATTTTAATTAAATTTATTAATTTAATAAAATTAATATTAATTTTTAATTATTTTTAATTTTAATTTTTTCTATTAATTTTCCATACATAGCATACCGAAGAAAAAGGAATTCCCTTTCAGTATACATGATGTTTGTCTTACAAAATCAGAACCCAGGTCAACACTCAGGATTGTTCCACTTTTTCGTTTGTTTGCAACCATGTTTCTCTGTGACAGATTGTGGCAGGTGGTGTTTTTCCCTATGTGAGAGCCATGTAAGTAATGGTTACCTCCCTCAAAAAACAATCTGAACATCTTTCTCTGTACATCAGAAAGTCCATCTTAGCTAGGTAGGGTATACTGCTTGAGTAAGAGCATGTGCAGAGCATGCTTCTTGCACAAAATATGTTCTGAGAGAGTTTAAACACACCTTTGGTCACCTGCTTAATAGCTTCAAGGACATAAACAAACTTGTATCTTTAATATTTATAAACCAGTACACAAGAGCATTAAAAAAGCCACACTAGAGTAGATCAACATCAGATCACAGTAAATAATCAAATTCCCACATGGAAGCCCACAAGTTGATGCTTTGTAGTTGTAGTTGCAATGTGAACTAATACTGAAAGAAACTCAGTATCTCATCTAAATAGGAAAACTGAAATGCATCTGAATCTAGCTAGATTCTCAATTACTTTAAGTAACCATTATGAAGGGAAAGCATTTGGAAACAATGTGCTAGTACTGACTTTAGAAGGGTATGTGATTCTAAAGGGGTGAGTGTTTTTTCTGCCCCTGATTTTTAGTCATAACTCCCTTGCTATTATAATTCTGATTCTCACAAAAAAATAAAATAAAATAAAATAAAATAAAATAAAATAAAATAAAATAAAATAAAATAAAATAATAAAATAAAATCAAATCAAATCAAATAAAATAAAATAAAATAAAATAATAAAATAAAATAAAATAAAATAAAATAAAATAAAATAAAATAATAAAATAAAATAAAATAAAATAAAATAAAATAAAATAAAATGAGAACAAAATTATACAGTCATTTCTCTGCTGCTGCCACTACTAATATTGTTCCTTAAAAATATTTGGGAGGGGAGTGAATAGCTGAAGACTGAAAAGTCACTAAATTGTCAAGTTCACTATACCTTCATGCTGTTGTAGCCGGGAGGGGAGGAAACAGCAGGGTCTTGAAGGGAACAATATAATATAGATTCTGGCATACCTGAGTACAAAATAAAATGTTATCTTTAATATAGAGACTATGAAAATTTGTCTACTATATTGATTATAGCAATACTGCATTGTATCATTTATTCTTTTTGAATAAACTGTTAAGAATCAAGTCTCCAGAACCTATAACATTCCACTGATCATCTCTATTTGCCTTTCAGGACAAAGTAGGAGAAGAACTGTGTTAGTTTATGGGTTTATGGTAACAAAAAATCAGGAGGAATCTGGTAGCAACTTTTCCAAGTAACATTTTTTTTAAAAAAAGTATAAACTTTCAGGAGCTCAAGCTCGCTTCATCAGATGCCTAGAATGGCTAGACTTGACTATATGTGATATAGGATTTAAGGATTTAAAATGTAACAATGAAAGTGAAGAAGCCTCTAGAATCTACATACTATACAGCAGGGCTTTCCAAAGTTTTTCCCGCAGTGACACACCAACCGATGTTGGTGTGTCGCCGCGGGAAAACCCGGAAGTGCGGCAGCGCGCAAAAACCCGGAAGTGCTGCTGCTGCTTTCGGGTTTTGTGCGCTGCAGTTGGTGTGTTGCCACGGGAAAACCCGGAAGCGCTCATTATGATCTGCGCTTCCGGGTTGTGTGGCGACACACCAGACTGTGTGTGGCGACACACTTTTGTGTGTCGCCACACAGTTTGGAAAGCTCTGCTATACAGACTACAGCCAAAGATTATGTTATACTTATTCCAAAGTCTTATTATTACTTATTCCAAACTCCTAAGCCATCTAATCAACATCCTTTACAAGAAGCAAAAGTCAATCACCAATACCATCTCTATCCTGGAATTTCAAATGGACCATGCCTTTACCCACATCATCATAATTTAAAACCCAAAGCATAACTCCTGGATCATAACTGATCAGAAATTAGTACACGAAGGTTGCCAAAAGCATGCCTTATGGGGGTTGCCCATAAAGAGAACTAATTCTAATTCCCAGGACTCAGTTCCCTAGGCTCTCAAATGAGAAGGCCGCATTTCTTGATTTCACTTAGAGAAAAAGGGTACTTTCTTTTGGAATGTCAACTAGCAACATTGCAAGAGAACATTTCTTACTGATTCTCTTGCAATCAGTTAGAACGCAGACTTGCTATTGCTCCCACCATACAGGTGGAGAATTAAGGGGACAATTAATTCCTGCTCGTAAGATAAGTCTTCTAAGAATATCACAAAATGTGTACATACCATTGCAGTCTGTCACAAAATTTTATGCAATCCCCAATAATAAATAGATCAGTATGTTATTGGTTATTAACTATGAAGTATAATGCATATTGCTGGATTCTAAAGCTTTCTGATGGTACTACAGGTAGTCCTTGTTTAACAACCATTTATTCAGTGACCATTCAAAGTTATGATGGCACTGAACAAGTAGTACTTATGACCGGTCCTCATAGTTGTGGCCCTCGCAGCATCCCAGTGGTCACATGACTACAATCCGGGTGCTTGGCAATCAGATCGCAATTATGACATTGCAGCTTCCTACGGTCATCTGATTGCAATTTGCGACCTTCACTGCTGGCTTCCGACAAGCAAACTTCCGACAAGCAAACTTTTGGGTTGTGCGCCAGTTGCGCCCATTCCTGGACTGGGAGGCTCTACTCACTGTCACTCATGCCCTCCCGTTTGGACTACTGCAACACGCTCTACATGGGGCTGCCCTTGAAGAGCATTCGGAAGCTTCAGCTGGTACAAAATGCAGCTGCCCAGGTTGTAAATAGTGTCAGCTATTCCGCACATGTAACACCACAGCTTTGGGAGCTGCATTGGTTGCCAGTGTGTTTCCGGGTGCAATTCAAGGTGCTGGTTGTCACCTTTAAAGCCCTTCATGGCTTGGGACCAGGTTACCTGAGGGACTGTCTTTTCCCAGTTGTTTCTACTAATCCAATCCGGTCCGGCAGGATAGGCATGCTCTGGGTCCTGTCAGCCAAGGAATGTTGGCTGGCGGGGACCAGGAGACGTGCCTTTTCTGCCGTGGTGCCTGCCCTGTGGAACATCCTCCCTCCTGAGATTAGGATGGCCGTGACCCTTTTGGCTTTTCGGAAGGCCTTGAAAACCTGGCTTTGTGCCCGGGCCTGGGGCCCTGAGTGTGCGAAGGGCCCCGTTTCATGGTTGTGCTGACACTGATGGATTTTAATATCTCTTGGCTGTATTTATATATAATTTCCTGTATTGTTTTAGCTGTTTGACTGTTTTTTATTATTGTTAGCCGCCCAGAGTCACTGGTCTGAGATGGGCGGCTATATAAATTAATTAAACAAACAAAACAAAAAACAAAAAAACTCAATGGGGAAGCTGGCAGTGATGTCACACTTAATGATGGCGTGCGATTCGCTTAATGACAGCAACCGGAAGTGCCGGAACTATCATTGCTAAATGGCACAGATACATGACGTTGTGCTTTATGACCACGTTGCTTAGCGACAGAAATTCCAGTCCCAATTACCGTCATTAAGACTACCTGTACTATGTTTGTTCTGATCTATGACTGTAATGAAGTCTTTATCAATATCTATATCTCTGATTTCATAATCAGTCATAATTATATATGGCATAATTATATATGACATATAATTATATATGATAGGGGCGTGGTGGCTCAGCGGGTAAGATGCCAGGCTTGTCGATCGGAAGATTGCAAGTTCGGAGGTTCAAATCCCTAGTCCCGCATGACGGAGTGAGCTCCCGCACTAGCCCCAGCTCTTGCCAACCAAGCAATTCGAAAGTGTGCAAATGCAAGTAGATTAATAGGTACCACTTCGGTGGGTAGGTAACAGCGTTCTGCGTGTGTCATGCGGCCACATGACCGTGGAAGCGTCTTCGGACAACGCTGGCTCTTCAGCTAACAAACGGAGATGAGCACCGTCCCCTAGAGTCGGACACGACTGCACAAATGTGCGGGGGGAACCTTTACTTTTACATAATTATGAGTCTTTTGTTAATTACACAACAGCACCTATATTTTCACAAACTGATTATCTGCATTTATCCCATGTCCATATCAACAACAGAAAACTGGATTTGCAGTGCTGAACATCACTTCCAGATCTGCATGAAGCAACTTTTTAACAGAAACAATGGTAGGAGCTGGAAACCTCCATATAAAGCAAGGAGCCATTATGTGTAAAGAGGCTGTATGCCGAGCCCTTAATTCTGTGAAATGTTTAATTAGAGAGTACTATATGCAGTCTAAGATATACATATCAATGGATTACTGAATCATTATGCCATATATAATATATAACACTCTATTCCAAATCATTTTCAATGCTCTATTGGGAACACACACTAACATGTTCCATTAATCATGAAACCCACCCCTACAGTTTTACCTATGAATTTTCCAATTCCTTCTTTATATTCCTGCAAGACCTCCTGAAGATCTGCTCTGCATCCAAACAGAAAAACATATTAGATAGGCAACTACAATTCATGCATTTTAGACATAAATGGACAATATGTAAATAATGCAGTTTGAAAGACATCTCAGCTTATGAATTCACTGAAGTGCTAGGTGATGACTGTTTAGCCATTGACTCCAGAGCAACTCTAACCACAAAGAGACCCCAAGGTCTCTGACTATTCAACAAATATCTTGGCTCTACTATAGTTGAGGAACTATAATGCAAAGTACTTCTCAAAGTGCACAAACTGCTTCCTCTTAAGTGACTACTGTTGATATACAAGACCAGTAAACTAAATAATTATGCTATTTAACACTAGCACATAAAACCATTGTAACAGTTGTATCTCAGGCTGCAATCCTATAGCCAATTGGAAAAAGACTTTAGAGTGAGTCCTGTTGAACTTAAAGGGGCCTACATTTGCACAAATAGGACAGCACTATTTGAATATAACTCTATCAGTACTGCAAAAATTAAAAAATATATAAAACTTTTTGTTAATCTGTTCGGTCGTGTCTGATTCTCATAGACTGACTGGACAAGTCCTTGCAGTTTTCATGGCAAGGTTTTTCAGAAGTGGTTTGCCACTGCCTCCTTCCTAGGGCTGAGAGAAAGTGACTGGCCCAAGGTCTCCCAGCTGGCTTTGGGCCTAAGGCAGGACTAGAACCTTTGGTCTCCTGGTTTCTAGCCTGATGCCTTAACTACTACACCAAACTGGCTCTCATATAAAACACACACATATCTAAAAAGAAATCAGATCAAAGTCTGCATTTGCCTCACCTATTTTACCTACAAAGGCTGAAATTGCACTCACAGTGTTGTAAGTGGAATCTGGGCAACCACAGGAACACCTTGAACATTCTGTAGAGTATCGTACGTCAGGTGTGGTGCTGATCCCATTTTGGTATAAAGCAGACATCCTGGAATTTCCATCGACTGAGCCCCTTTTTTGCCAAGATTTGTCATTGTCCCAAGGCGACAGCCATCAACTATTTTGCAGAGATTTAATTTCATCTTCATCAACACACCTGAGTGAGCAGCAATGATCAATAAGCAGAACCTTTTATCAAACAAATACTGTACCTACCTGATTTCTACAACAGTCATTCAGAAGATTGAGAATCCCCCTTCTGAGGAAAACTATACATGTGTTTAACGGTTGTAGCAAAGATCTTATTTTTTTCCAATAGCTTCCAATTCCATTTTGAAAGACCTCCAACTGCTTTTAAAGGAAAGTAACACTGGGAATCCAAAATACCGGAGGTTCAACTCTTGGAATTCCCAGATACTATTGGAAAGATTCTACACAGAACCCCAAAGATCTAGTGCCAGCCAGTTTTGAGAATAATGTGCACTGATCTTATAAAATATAAAGCATGTCCTATACTCCTATGGACCTCTATGATGTCTAGTTAAGAAAGAAATATGCAGTTTGGAAGGAACTGTCACACAGAGAGTGTGGCTGTGATGTCATGAAATCCCTGGAACGAGAGGGGCCACATTTTGGGAGTCTGTGATTTAAGACATTTAGTTGTAACATTTCCCCAGATCATGAAAAATAGGGTAGTTTCAATTTTTAAAAAATCTTTTTTAAAATTTTTTATTAGATATTTAAAAAACACCATCAAGAAGAAAAATGGAAAGGAAAATTAGAAAAAAAAATAGAGAAGAGATTTACAAGCTTCACAGTACTGAATAAAAAATTTCAAAGCAACATTAGATTAGTGCTGCATATTAGAATATCTTGTAACAACTGAGATCTTTAGAGATATTTTCATAATATCATGTCAATATGCAAAATTACAAGATTTCTGCCTGATCTAAGAATTTTAACTTTATTTAGCAAACCAAATAAAAGCTTAGATATGAAAGCCTTATGTTAAGAGAAACCCAAACTATATGTAGAGTTATAATTCATGAAGATGCATACTCCTACAACAATTTGTCATTTTTTCTATGGAGGAAATTATACATGATTTCCAATTAAAAGCATACAGAGTCTTGGAAGCTGTTACCATATGCAAAGCTAACTCAGTATACTTTGTGGGAATGTAATTTTTGGTAATGTTTAACAGAAAAATGGCTGGTCAGAAAGGGAATTCAACCTTTAGAATTTGTTTCATTCCATAATAAATTGTCTTCCAGAATCGTTGGGCTTTACAATATTGTCACCAAATATGAAATGTTTCAACTTGATTATGACATTTCCAACAACTTTTAGAAAATTAGTTATCTATTTTAGCAGTCAATACTGAAACTATATATGAAAATATGAAACTAATGGGGCGTGGTGGCTCAGCAGGTAAGACGCCAGGCTTGTCGATCGGAAGATCACAAGTTCAGAGGTTCAAATCCCTAGCCCTGCGTGCGGAGTGAGCTCCCGCACTCGCCCCAGCTCTTGCCAACCTAGCAATTTGAAAGCATGCAAATGCAAGTAGATGAATAGGTACCACTTCGGTGGGTAGGTAACAGCGTCATGCAGATAACTGTTCATGCAGCCACATGACCGTGGAAGCGTCTTCGGACAACGCTGGCTCTTCGGCTAACAAACGGAGATGAGCACCAGCCCCTAGAGTCGGACACGACTGCACAAATGTGCGGGGGGAACCTTTACCTTTTTACTGAAACTATACGATTAATAAAACATATTGTACCAGTTTTCTCCAAGTATAATGATCATGATGAATTATTTGTCTTGCATTGATATCCCCACTGTTGCATGTAAATTGTTCTATTTAAATTCTGCATATATTTAATCATATGTTTAACTTGTCTAATTTCTGTATCACATTTCACCAGCAGCTTGTAAGCCCCAACATATGTTCTGAATTTTGTATTCATATTGTTTCATATTAATTTTATTAATAATTAAGTCTTGCAGTCTATATGAGTTATATCTCTTTGCTTAGTCAAATCTTTTTTTACTTTCACCTACTTTACCTTTACTTTACATGAAATAATATTTAATATTTAAGCTAGGGGCTGAAAGTCAGGGCCAATTCTTTTTCTATATTTATCTCATATTTTTAATAAGCTGCTTATAACTGAATGATCTTGTATAGGTTGTACTTTCTGTTTGTACTGAACCAAGGATATTTATATAAACCATGTGGGAGTCCTTTGTTACTATGCACAAGTTTTGTTTTCAACTCTCATTAGCACCAGTGAGAATGAACTGCATGAAGTACAATCCAAAATATCTGGAACACATCAGGTTACTTTACCTAATTTAAACACCAAAACATGCCACTTATATGGACTAGGGCGGGCAATAATGAGTATTTATAACACTGATAGTGGACTGAAATATTGCCCTGTGGTATGGCTACTAGATCTGGGCTTCATGCAAAAGTCCAGAGGAGCACTAAAGGGCAGCAAGGGGTGTATTTTCTTGTCTCTCTATGCTGCCATCTTGTGGTTCTCCGGTTTTTTGCAACCCAGACCTGGTAGCCCTAAACTACAACGAGGGGCTCGTGATGCTGAATTCTTTTCTTCCACTAAATGAAAAAGATTTGCACAGTTCTATGCTAGTTTTCTCTGTATCAGGTGCCCTCCACACCGCAATAGCGAAGCGAGTACAAACTAGAAATTTATTTTCTTAGCGTATTTTGCTTATTATGTACAGAAAACCGAATCCGATGCCCTCCAAACGTGCTTTAACAGCATCTCCGGAATCAGCGTGCTCAGGGATACGGAAGCCATCATTACAATGCACCTGGAGGCACCAGGTTGGGGAGGTTCCTACGGACACATTAGATAAAGAAAGTAGAAGACGAAACTAGCAAGTCCCGAATTGGATAATACGGTACCTGCTTTTGCCCTAGAGCGTAATTATAGAACCACGCGCAACTACACTTACACCTCAATCCCCGCACGCGATAACGCGCCGTTTCCGTTGCGGCCTTTAATTTTTCCGTAACACTGGTTCTCCAATGGAAAAATACCTACGTCATAATAAGTCGACGGCGAAGGGTTGATAGGAAGGAGGGAGAGAAACAACCACGCGTCTGCTTGGCGGAAGGGTTGCTATGACGAAGTTTAAGGACGCCATTCTCCGGTCAAGCTGCGAAGTGGATTACGCGCTTTGCCTTCGCCGTCGGTCGTCGGTCCGGCTGTAGGGAAAGGATTTCGCCTCCCAACCCGAATTTCGCGGGTAACAAGTGCAGTGCGAGGCGGAGGGGAAATCGAGGTGTCTTCTTCTGGCTTTTTCAATGGCGGTCGTGCGATCCCGCCCCGAGCTTTATCGTTGGCGACGTTTCAGTCAGTCTGCATCGCGGCAAAAGGTAGATAGGAAGGCTGTGGCGCTGACTCGCTCGGCTGGTTATTGCTGACGTCGTTTTCCAAACAGTCTGTGCTGGCTGTTTAGTGGTCACATTTTTAGATAATGTTAAAGTGTGCCTTTATCAAATGAAACTGAATAGCGAGTAACTATCCACACAGCGCATACGAAACTCGTTGCCACAGGATGTGGTGAAGGCCAACTGAAATTAGACCAATTTATGGAGACTCAGGGTACCAATGGGTACATCTCAGGACAGATGTAGTAAGATGTAGCAATTGCTGGGGAGGAGCAGCCTTCCAGTCCTGCGAGGAGGCTTCCCTTAATCTTCTGGTTCTTGCTATGGAAAACAGATGGCTGGGCTCTTTTCTCACTGTTGCACTTTATGCCTTATTACAGGAAAGATAGTCTACTTCAAGTCTAGCTCAACTACTGATGACTTTGTGAACACATGGATGTAGTTTTCTTGGGAATATTACAGAAGTGGTTTTCTGACTTCCCAGTGTAGCCTGCATGTGGGATGTTTTTTGACTTCTCAGTCTAGCCCACAGCCCTGAGATATGCCATTTAAGTGGGCCTTCTTACAGAGGTTATGAATAACCACCAGAGCACTGTTGATCAATGAAAGAGAACAGAAAAAGCACTTCTGCAATTTATTTCTAGTACACACCTAAGTATGTTTACTTCCATCCTTCCTTGTAAGTGTGCTTAGGGTAATTGTTTTTTTTACCTCAATATCTATTTTGAGAACTTTTATTGTAAAACATGAGTTAATGTTGTAAATCAAATAATATGCCTGTTGAATAGCATGACATAAATATGGTAAATAAATAAAAATAATAGTAATTAGTTTTATTAGCGCTTTATAAAATGGGGAATCTCATATAAAGACATCCATAGAGATCTCTTAATTTTACTTTAATGTTTATCTTTAACTGAATGTTAAAATATTGTAATTGTTGTTTCCAGGTACAATTTGATGCTGACAATGTAGAGCACTGGATTAAGGTAAGGAAAAATAAAGTAATTCTCAATCTCAAATATCTGAAAACAAATATCTTTTTATTCAATGGGAAGAAATCTTGAGTTCCCTGATGTGGGAGTAAGATTTATTTAAATCTTAAATAAATAAAAAGGTTCCCCCTGCACATTTGTGCAGTCGTGTCCGACTCTAGGGGCCGGTGCTCATCTCCGTTTCTTAGCCAAAGAGCCAGCACTGTCCGAAGACGCTTCCACATGTGGCCGGCATGACACACGCAGAACACTGTTACCTTCCCACCGAAGTGGTACCTATTAATCTACTTGCATTTGCATGCTAGGTTGGCAAGAGCTGGGGCTAGTGCGGGAGCTCACTCCGTCACACAGGGCTAGGGATTCGAACCTCCAAACTTGCGATCTTCCGATCGACAAGCCTGGCATCTTACCCACTGAGCCACCACGCCCCTTTTATTTAATCCAATGGGACTCATTTTCTGAATAACTATGGATGAGATTGAACTGTAATAACTTCACAAATGTTAAAGTCTATTAACATTTAGTCAATTATGCTTAGAAGAAGAAAAACATATTTAAACGTAATAATTATGTTGAGAAATGTTGTATAAATCTATAATTTACTGATAGAGCTAGTGTGGCATAATGGTTAAGGGTTGGACTAGGACGATCCAAATTCAAGCCCCCTCTTAGCCATGGAAACTTTGGGCCAGTCACTTTTTCTCAGCCCAATCTACTTCACAGTGTTGCTGTTGTGAGGATAAAATGAAGGGAAGTCTTCTCATAAACTGCCCTGAGCTCTTGGAAGAAAGGTGGGATATAAATCTTAATACATACATATATAAATGGAATTTTACTTAAGCCTTGTAATTGCTATTAATCGTGCTTTCCCAGATTGCTGAAGACAACTGAGAAGCAGTTGGGGCTTTAAAACCTGGATTTGTGGAATTAAAAATGCATCATTTTGAAGACAGCAACATTTTTTCACTAATACATACTTCTAGTACAGTCCAAAGTAGGACTGTTAAATGATAGACTCCCATTGTTCATAATAGGAGAGGGGGAAAAAACCCTCCAGGCTGGGATAGATGAGAGCAGATGAAAGGTTTACAAAGTTCTTTCTTTGTTATTTACCTGTGGAAATGCATCCAGTGATGCCGTATTTCTGAAGAGCTCTTCATGTGTATTGGTGAGACCACCTAATCCTAACATCCCCTAAGAAACCTGATATTGTCATTAGAATTGCTATGGGGGTTAGTTATGCTTAAAGCAGATTCACTGAAATCAGTGGGACAAATAACTTAAACTCCTGTCATTTTAGCGGGTGCAATTTTAAGTATTTCTAATTAATTAATTAATATGCTGCCCAGTCTCAAACTCTAGGTGGCTGACAATATCATTATAAAATAATACATCAATAAAAGAGAACAACCCCCCAATACATAAAAGGACCAATCAGAATGAAAAAGATAAAACCAGCAGAATAGCTACCATGTGCTAGCAACCCCACTACTCATCAAAGCATCCTCTCCTCTTGTGCTAGACAAAATAAATGGATCTTAACAACTTTTCTAATTTTTTTAAAAAATTTCAGCGGGTGGAACAAGCCTCTGAATTTGCTGTTTCTGAAGCTTTTTCATCAAAAAAAGCATCCTATTCTCAAGGGTTTCATGGTCCAGTGCTGGATTTGGAAACAACAGAGCAGCTGCTAGATCATGATGAAGCATATGTAGAAGGTATTTCCTAAACATTTTGCTGTGGACTCCAGCTGATCCAGAATAATCCACGTTCTTTGGCTACATTGTAAAAAAATGAGCAATAGATTCCGCATCCCTAGAGAAGCAGATCTCTTCTCCCTTCTCCCTATTACAAACTACTGTACTTTGTGGGAGGTGGAGTTGGAACATTCAGTTATGCCAAGAGGATGGCGGAAGGGAATGTCTATTTAGCTTTATGGAGGAATTTGACGAAGCATGCCTAAGTTATTCATAGTGATGATTAAATGTCATCATTTAAATAGAGACCATAAACTTATTGTGCAGCTTCTTTTTTAAATGTCTATGTATCATTTTAACTAATGAGATTTATACCTTCCCAATTCCTCCTAGGCTTGTGGGCTTTAAAATGTAAGACCACGGTAAATAATATCAAGAATTTTTAACAAATCAGAATAAAATTTTGGGTAAATGTTGGGATTAATAGTGCAGAAGCCAGTTTGATTTGCCTTTCAGAAGAGTTTGGGTTTGGAATGTAAAACTCCTTTTGATGTTTTACAACTTTTGCTTTAGTTGCTACGTCTGATTCCAGTAATATTGTTTATTGCTTTCATCAAATCAGCTCAAGAGTTGCTTAATGACTGGATGAATTCAAAATTGAAACTGGAACTGGCAAGTGATGAAGACAATGATGTTCAAAATTCAGCTTCTCACTCTGTTCCTTTACAAGAGCCCATCGCTGGCTTTCAGAAGTATAAAAAATTTGATGGTGAGTCTTGCCTGATTTTAAATTATATATTTATTTACTTTAATTGTATACCCATAGCAGCAGAAACACTCCTGGTACACTATTATAATAGCAAGCACTGATAAAATTCACACAAAACAATTAAATTGAAAGTAAAACACAATTGTATCTAATAATCTGAATAGTCCAATAAAGCCCACTCTGAGAAAATTGCATTGATGTGGCATGACTGACCCCAGAAAGCATCCTTTTCCAGAGAGACAGGAGTGTCATGGAAGAGCCCTTCTCTCTTTTGTTGTATTCCTTTGTAGACAATTGAACAGCCCTCAAAGATAGACTAAAATATTTTTAGAAAACGGTGTAGCAACAATATTAGTTTGATTTGTATCCAGTCTTTCTGCCCGCAGGGCAATCAAGGAACTTAACAATAAAAAAATAACTACTTATGTTTAACAGTTGAATTCTGGTAAAAACAGTTGTACACAATGTAATAGGAAATTACAGTCCGCATGATTTGACTTTCTTTAGAGGTATGTGTGTATTTATGTATGCGTTTACAGCTAGTCCTTGGTTAATGACCACTTGTTAACCAATTGTTCAAAGTTACGATGGCACTGAATGCGTGGTGGTTATGACCGGTCCTTGAAGTTCCGGGTGTCCCAGCATCCCTGCAGTCACATTATCACAAACTGGGTGCTTGGCAACTGGCTCGCACTTACAATGATTGCAGCATCCTGCGGTCACATGATTGCGATTTGTGACCCTCCCTGCTGGCTTCCCACAAGCAAAGTCAATGGGGAAGCCAGCAGGGAAGGTCACAAGTTGCTTAGGTAAGTCTCCCCCACCCATGCACCCTCCCTGAGCCTCACTGTGCTTCTGCCACATCTCCCCAACCACTCACGCACCCTCTCCCACCCGGCAACAGCCACTTACCTGCCTGCCGACCTGCTTGTAAGCCACCTGGGGCTTGCAATGTCCTGCCAGCTTCACTACTGACTTCCTGAAGCCAGCAGGAAGTTGCAAGGAGGTGCTCATTTAACAACCCATGATCCTCACTTAACAACAGCAACAGGGACTTCAGGGATTGCCATCGCTATGCGATGCAGTCACATGACATCGCACTTTATGACATTGCTTAACAACGGAAATTCCGGTCGCAATTGCCGTCATAATTTGAGGACTACTGTTATAGGGTCGGTGCCAAAGTTAATAGTATTCCATGGTTCTACATTAGAATGCTCTGTTCTGACACAGAAATTGTTATTTTCACAGTGCAGAGCAAGTGAAACACGAATGAAAACCTATGTTTGCTTTGAAAATTACTATTAGCTGAACAGTTTAGATCTTCATTAAAAATATGCTTGAATCAGCACCAAACATTTAAGTTTACATACTTTGAAAAGGAAAAAGTATCTTATTCTGAGCATAAGTATCTAAATTTGTAGCCTAACAAATATTTGGGGGTGGGGCAGAGTTAAGGATGGATCTGGGGGGGTTACCTTTCACAGGCTTAGTACATCCATTTCCACTCTTATTTTAACATTCTTAAGCTGCAAATCATGCTATTGGAAAGTGACATTTTGCTACTGAATTTCAGTAGTGCAAACCCAGTGTGATTGGGGTGTGTATGGAGAGATTTTAAGGGTAGCAATTGGTGTGTTTCATTTCACAGAGGCTTAAGACTTCTACAATGGTTTCACCATTTCTAAATATAAACGCCTTCAAAAAGCAAACATTTGCAGCTCCTTCGTGGTGGTGTGGGGGTGCTCTGGGAGGCACAAATAGGACGTTGGGGATGTCACACATGGAGACTGCAAGTTACGACTCCTGATTTAGGATAGAAGTTTATAGATACTGTTTTACATTCTATTTCAATATGATTTATGTATTCTAGATTTCTATGGTTATTTGGAGCAAGAGGTGGAAAGCACCACAGTGCAAGATTTTTTACAGCATCTATTGCAAAGTGAAATTGTGAATAGTGGTATGCTGGAAGACCTTAAAACTGAAAGCGTCAGAGAGAAAAAGAAACCCAGAGACCTACGAATTACCATGGAGCTAAGGCATAAACAGGTGAAAAATACAAGGTTTATGGAAAACCTCCTAAAACTCAGGTTGCACTTTAATTTCTTCATAAATTTACTAAGTCTTGATATTGTTTAAATTAATCCCATAGAGGAAGGAAAGAAATGCAATCTGAAAATAATAAATTGAAAGTATAATGGCCTGGTTCAGACATTATATTAAGCTATAATGTGGTTTGTATGTTTTTGACTTCCACCTATTATTGCTTAGTATCATGTGCAAATCAGGCATAATGGCTTGTTCAATAAAGGTTTAAAAAATCATAGCATTTTTGTGAGTTTAGCCTTTATTTCTCAGGATCTACCAAAAGTGCAAAATTACATTGTTCTTCACTAGAATGATGCAACTAAGTCTGATGAGAAGGAAAATATATATTTAAAAAAAACTTTTTTCCTCTCCCTTCCAAGGAAATCACATTCAACCTTTGGCTCTGCCTTCTCAAGGAAGTCTGTGGAATATAAATTAAACAAATGTTACTCTTTGCCTTCTTTGGATAACCATACAAGGTGCAAAAGAAAGAGCAAGGCTAAATGAGGAAAGGGAATCTTTAGCAGTGGCAGAGTCTGCTTGCATTTCTCAAAAAGGTTTCCAAGAATTCAGAGTTCTAAAAATGGCTTCACTCTTAATCCATTCTATAAGTGAATTAGAAGATTTCACCCTTATTTCAAAGGAGAGAGCCAGGGAGACTGTTCTTTAGTCAAGGGTTATCTCAAAAAAGGAAGAAGATAAACTTTCTGGCAAAGAAGCGCCCCCATCAATGCCCTCACATTACAGACTATTTAAGATGGTACAATACTCAGTACAAGTATTAGGCAAGTCAATAAAAATTCTTTAACTGGAGCAGGTAAATGTTGCAACAGCACCAGCCTTGCACTCATTTCTCAATTTCCAAGTATTCCAGAGGAGACACCAGTCAAGGAATGGAGAGACTCAGCTAAGCCCAGCCTATTTCGGTTTCTCCCAGAAATAGCCAGAAGTATTCATTCCCAAAGTAGACATTGGAGGCATTGTGTACTGCATCTATAGACAACCTACTTGAGGCCCTAATATCTAAGCGGTATCCCAGGTTGAGAGGCAACTCCCCCACAGACCCAGGTACTCAGTGAGTCAAAGGAGTGTTAAGATACCTGTATGATGCTATAGTCCTAGCAGTCCAAGTTGTGTCAGTCATAGCCACAGATGCAATATTATTCATTTATATTTTCATTGTGTTTATACGGTACTGGAATCGGTATACTCCCTATTTCTTGAGGTTCCAATGGATGCGAGGCACCTGTTGAAAGTCTGAACAAGCTGGCCTGGACTCCTAAATTCATGAACAAGTTTTATATGGATATCTTAAGTTTTTGCCAGGACCAAGACCTCAGGCATGACAGTCCACTGGGGCCTGTTACTCAAGTACTGGAAGGTATATCACCAGTTCAAAGCCCACCTCACATTTAAAAATACTTTTCTAGGAGGAAAGCTACTTTGGTAAATTACTAGCAATGGAGTTGATCAAGAACAAAGATCAGGAAAAAAATGCTTTGGTCATAAAAAGGAAGACAACAGAACAAGAAACAAATCTTAAGCTACGTTTGCACTAGAGACAGGACATCTTCCTTTTTTTTTTTTTGTTCAGGGAACCAGCACTTTGAACCTCACTGTGATGCATGGGCACTTAGATAGTTGTCTGATTGTAAACATTCTGGCACACCTGGAAATCCAACTCCACTCATAGATGTATGGTAGAGTCTGGATGGAACATGCTTTGGAATTTCATAGAAAGCCAAGAAGCAGATTTCTCCCATCCCCAATCTACAGGAATAAAAGAAAATACCTCAGTGTACTCCAGGCCACTGACAATCTCTTACACCTTAGCCATTGGCAATATAGAACATCTGCCTGTGGAAGAGCGTATTTCCTTGAGAATCTTTTTGTCCCCAAGAAGAATAGGGACTGGAAAATAATCCTGAACCTAAAGACCCTCAACATGTACATCAGAGAACTTTCAAGATGGAAACTCTGAATTTAGCCATAGAGTCCATTCTGTCAATTTCCTGAATTAACAGAAACCCTCCCCTGTTAGAGGTCTACTTCCACATTCCCATCAGATCTTTCTTAGGTTCCCCTGCAACAGAAATCAGCTCCAATTCAGGGGTTTATCCTTTGGTCTTTTAATCAGTCCCCACAATGTTCAGCAAGGTGTTCTGAATCTCTTTCCAATCAGCTTTGTTGGATCACCTGTCCTATTGTTTTGAGAGAGGAAAGAAATAATCTCCCTGTCCACTTTCTCTCTGCAATGCATGATTTTATGCACACAATTATTTCCCCCTCAGTTGCTTAGCTTATGGAGGACAGAGGCTGCTCTGGATCTCAATCTAATGTTTCATTGTCTCCAAGAATGTGGCATCATAGTGAATTTAACCCTAGAGCATACCTTATGCTGTTCAAATGAATCTTGCACCTGGGAATCACTATCAGAGGAAAGAAAACTTTTTCTGTCTCAAGAATGAACCCTCGAGCTTTGTTATAGAGCATGAAGGAAATCCTAGCTTATTGAATACTGATCCTTATAAAGATTACAGAACT
Source organism: Charina bottae (assembly GCA_023362775.1). Lineage (NCBI taxonomy): Eukaryota > Metazoa > Chordata > Lepidosauria > Squamata > Charinaidae > Charina > Charina bottae. Next base: position 99,190,948 of record JALMGJ010000004.1, on the reverse strand, counting down.
TGATTATTGTAGCAATAGGCTTGTTTCCACTTCATATGGGTACAATGGCTCCTTCTGCTTTAGGGCCAAATTGCCAACTGAAGGTTGCTAAGAAAGATAATCCAGTTCCTACATTGGTAGCTAATCCCAGCCAATCTCTTACAGAGAATGCCACTCAGAATGCCTGTCAGGGATCAGATGATCACAGACACTAGCCTAACAAGGTGAGGAGTCCACTTCCCGGTTTTATGATAAATCAACATTGCTGATTAACCATCTGAAGCTGAGGACAGTATGGCTAGTTCTGCAAGCATCATTAGACTGGAAAAGTAGATGCCACCTATTGGTGCAAAAGTCATAATAACATTCTGTTTAAAGCAAATCAAGGGCAAAGTGAAGTCATATGATTAATGACATGGGAAGAGAAATACCTCTAGTCCATATCAGTGAAACATATAAAGTTGTCACTGAATACCACAGAAAACTTACTGATTAGGAGAATTGGTCCTAATTCCAGAGATATCCATGAGATCTCAAAAACAGAGATACCTCTCTGCTGAGCGCTCATGAGCAATAGGCAGATGAAGCATTTATTTTCCTGGTTCTAAGACTATCATTGAAGGAATCGGTGGCTTAGTGGCACCATGGCCAAAAGAATACTTTATCCTGATGTCCAAAGTGAAGCTACTCAAGGCACGAGTGATTTAAATAACTCTACTGTGACCCAAGAATCTGACTTTTCACCCTGGTGGAAATGAGTGAGTGACCTGTGGCATTTTCCAAAACATCCAGACAACTTGTCTCAAAGGTTAATACTGCACCAAACCCAGACTGGCTGCATGGACAGCTCCTGAACAACAACCTTCCAAGCTTAGTGGTAGACCCAAACTTAATGGCAGCCAGTCACTGCCAAAAGCTGTGAGTTGCTTTGGCATGCCTTGAAGTGTGCAAAATTCAGCCTCTGCAATGGAGGTCCCTAGACTATTGAGCTCCCTACAGATATGGATGTATAGAGGGCTAAAAGCAAACACATTGTATAGACTAGCCTTTTGGCTTTATTCTTCTGAACGTACTGGGAACCATTTTCAGGACATGTTCATGCATGTTGCTTCCTCAGGAGTGCATTCCTGCTCTTGCTCCTAGTAATTCACCATTTCCATCCATGGGAACTGTTATTAGTATTGAGGGCGTTAATAGCCATATTCTTCAAAGCCATCAGATTGATTCTCATGTTTACTTGGAGGCAGTTTTTCTGGTAGCCTTAACCTCAGCTAGGAGGGTTGAGCTGCTAGGGGGCACGGGGGGAATCTGAGTGTTCTACCAGGACAAGGTGGTTCTAAGGCCAAATTCCTGCTTCATACCCAAGGTCAGCTCCAGATTCCAGTGAGCACAAGAGATTGTGCTTCCCAGTTTCTCTTCATATCCAACTAACCCTAGCATAAGTTAGAGCTCTGAGACTCTCTCAAAACATATAATAAAGGGGTGAAAGTCCAATAGTTTATTCATCTCTCACAGAACAGGAAATCAGGGGAATCACATTTACCACCCCACTGTTAGCAGATGGGTTAGAAAATGTATTGCCCTGGCATATAGAACCAGCGACAGGGTTGGGGGCTACATTCACAGCCTTAACAGGTTATCAGTAATGGATATCTATAGAGTGACTACCTGGACAGAGCAGTCTATTTTTATAAAACATCATAAAATATACAGTATGTTTGCTTCCTCAGATACCAACTTTGGCCATTACATGTTACAAAGGGTGCTAAAAATTGTTACACTGACCCACGCTGGGAATTTAATTTATTCATTAATTTATTTAATTTAGGCACTGCCTGACTCCAAACTGACTGGGCAGTGTACAATAAAACCAAACAAAATATTAAAAAATACAATATAGTAAAATTATAAAAACAAAGGAATAAGAAGGGGAATAAGAAACAAGAAGTGATGATGAGTCTGGATAACTACACCCACACCCCCAAACATATCTGACAACCACTCTAACCCAAGGCCTGGGAGAACATCCAAATCTTCAGTGCTTTCTGGAATACTACCAGGGTGGGAGCTACATGGATATCAGGAGGCATCTCATTCCAGAGGGCAGGTGTCATGACAGAGAAGGTATGCTTCCTGGGTTCCAATAGATGACACTGTAATTGAAGGGACCCAGAGTATGCCAACACTGTCAGCTCATATTGGCTGGGCAGACACCACAGGAGATAGGCAGTCCCTCAGATAACCTGACCCTATGCCATGTACGGCTTTATCAGTCATAACCAGCATCTTGAACGCACCTGGAAGCAAACTCGTAACCAGTGCAGTGGAACGGGGGTGTCATATGGGCATATTGAGGCATGCCCATCACTGCCTGCACTGCTGCATTCTGTTATAGGATATTCCTTTCCTGCCAGTTCCATCTCCCAACAACCAAATCCCTAGAAAATGGACCTGACAGTCCCACTCTATTTAGGAGGGAAGGAAAATTAAATAAGAAACCAAGCTATCAAATAATTGACATGCAAGTTATTTTACTGTGTTAATGCTAATTGTTATACACTGTTCTCCATTCCCATGTGTTTTACCAGTTGCAAGTTTGTTGTGAAATATACAATAAAGGAGGAATTGAATCACACTCAGCTGAAATCAGTTCATGCAACTGAAGGCCAGGAATTTCTCCATGGGATAATGAGAAGGCTTAAATCCTGCCTTCTAGCTAGAATTAGCTTGCTAATAGAATTAACCCATTTCTTGCCTTTCCCTTGTGTTTTATTCTACCATGTTACTGTATTATTCCCTTAGTTACAAAGAATGAAATGTATAGAGCTGAAGTCCTGTAACAGAGCAGGGTGTCCTCCCAGACAGAAAGGAAGTATTTTTGTCCCTACATTCTTACTGGTAGATGAGTCAACTCTCTCCTGTGTGGTCCATCATCTAGTGATTAGAAGTTATTTCGCAATTAAGTCCAATGACTGGTCTGTGCTTCAACACTTCTTTTTGTTCTTGTTTCCCAGGTAAAAGAAAATCGCTTGAGACAGCAGAAGGAGCTTGAACTTCTAAAACAAGAAAAGGCCTTGAAAAAGTTTGCAATATCAGAGGCTCAAAAGCAATTACAAGAGGAGAATAAGAGGAAAGCTCTGAAAGCCAAAAAAGAAGAAGAAGAAATCCAAAAACAGATGGTAATATTGCGGAAGGAGTTGGTACAGAAAAGACATCTCATGGAAGAAGCACGGAAAATGTAAGCTTTGGAGAACAAGAACATAGAAAACCAGTTCATTCTAGATCCTAAATCTAAATCTCCAATAATGCTGTGGAGATTGATTAGCTTCCTAGTACAATTAGATTTGTAGACATGGAAAGCGGCAAGTCTTCTTTTCCAAACTATCTCTATTTACTTTTCAAAACAACTGACCAAGCAGGTGCCATGTTGTATGAACTGTACAAATTAAATCAGAAGTCAAACCGTTTCTCGTGGGTATCCCTATTTGATTACAATTGCTTCTTCAAATTGTCAGCTTCTACAGTACTGTAGTATATAACATTAAAATGATTGACAGTCTCTACAGTTGCCTCTTTAGGACACCATGGGAGCCTACTAAGACAGTTTTCCTTTTATGCCACTATAGAATTCTTTAAGTGCCTGTGTCTAAGTTTACTCCTTAACAGCTGCATTATAAACATATATTGTGTAATACTAGCTTATGAAATGGAGAACATAGCAATAACTGAATGTATGATAAGAGTGCTATAAAGCTTGCTCAGCTTAAATAAAAAGCACATCAAATAACAATTTGATAACTAAGAACATAAATTGATTAACATACTCCTCTTTCTCTACTATTTTTCTCTAACCCCTCACATACTGTCTCATTTTCAGGGAAAGAAAGAGACACCGTTTAAAAAAAATGCAGAGTCTGATAGAAGTTGGCCTGCCTCCTGCTGGGCTTACCTATCTGGATTGTGACAATGAAGCACAAAAGAAGGAGAAACGAGCCCAAAAGCAGGAGTTGCTGAGCAAGGTCAACACTGCTGATCAGAAGGTGAGGGCATTCGTGATCCTGGCCCAGCGCTTTACGATGGAGTGTTGCTTTAGCTGGAATTGTGGGCAATTCTCACTAAACAAAGCTCAAGGCCTCAGTTGTATTAGTTGACGGGTAAATGTATAGATTTGAGGTTGAGATTAGCAAGGGTATAGATTATAGCAAGTAGGAGGTCACTCTGGTGAGCAGATGGATGGAAAAAACTGGAACATGCTGTGGAAAGTGCCTGATGATTAAGCTTAAACCTGAGAATATAACACAATGTTATGTTAGCACAGGTTTTCTTAAAAACTACTTTTTTATTCAATCATTCTTTAAAGCAAGAAAGTCAAGAGAGTCATTTATGCACTTGCCAAAATGTACTACGTTTGAGTATGATCTGATGTTGTAAACTGCCATGCATGTTTATATCACTGAAGTGTGTGCTTGAAGACAAGAATATAGTAGTAAATGGGAAACAACACTCTGCAGTTGCTATGGAATATGTACTTACCTTTATTAGCCACATAGAAGTTACTAATGAATAGCCATGCATAGGATTGTAGTATAATTGCTATTTAAAGAGTTATACATGTCCTGTTTTAACTTATTTTGATTCAGCTAAATACAAGTTCACACTATTATTTTATATGCATGTCTTAAGTGGCCATTGTATAAGTATTTGTGTGTGTAATCTTTGTTTAAACAATTTGCCTTTTCATAAAACGTGGAGGTATATTAGAGATCAGTTAAAATAAATAAGCAAGTTTTAGGTCAAAGGTCAAAAGTCAACAATCTCTTCAAGCACTAGGTGCCTCCCAAAGTAAAAATAAATCTGAAAAATCTTACAAAAGTTCATGCAAGAACATTGAGCTCTCATATGAGAATGACGAGATTTTTTTAAAAAAATAATTAAATTAATATTTACTTTGAAGAGATTTGTGGGTGATTCTAGGGATGCCACAGATGCCTTAGCTCCTAAGAGCAATTCATGCTGGATCCTTTGCTGAGATGCAGGTTCTCACTTAAAATTTTTAGTTAATGTGATCATTCAATTATGATGGCAATACATATGAAATAGCATTAGAATACTAAGGTTAACTGAAAAAGTGGGCAATTGATATACTAAAAAAATGAGCATTCTTGTTTTTTTTAAAAAAATGAGAACTTACCACATACGAGTTTGGAGGAAAAAAATGAGAGATCTTTACTTGTATACAGTATGTCTATGTTTTTAAAATACCCATTTCTACTCTTTCAGGATTAGCAGCATTATGGAAAACACAGAAAAAGAAAAAAGTAGTAGTAAAAAAAAAGAAATTAAAGTCAAGAGATGAGAGAAAAGAAAAGAAAATCTAACTATCTAGATTGCACCAATACCATTTACTCCATACCTTTCATATCTTATGCTTTTATACTGCTTCATACATACACTTCTTACGTCATTCATTTTGAGAATATCAACTTCATCCTTCCATGACTTTCTCAAGTCTGCTCCTCAACCTTCATATATTTGTTTTACATATATCAGTCTTCATTTTCTCCATATGACCTAACTGGTATATTTCTTTCATACTTTTCTATTCATTCTGACATATCCAACGTTCACTACCATGTAACAAATCATTACAATTTATGAAGGGTGGTACAATAGCCAATGAACACTGAAGGCATTTAGTGCAGTTCTCCAAAATTTTATGTGATCAGAAGTGTAAATATGTTACAGTGGAATATGGTTACTTGATTCCCAATATAGTGCCTACGGAAGTATTTCTCTGCCTGGTACAAGCTTATTCTGGATCTCAGAATGAAGATGGGAAAAGCAATAGCCCTTGCTGAGTGGAAGTGCCAGCTGAAGGTTTTGCGAGCCTGGAGAGGTTATTCATGGTCTTGCAAACTGGAGAAGGAAACTCAAAACATGGAAAATCAGCTTCGGGATCAAAATAGGTAGCAACATTAACACAATTCCTTCCTGTAAAGTTGAAAGTTATTGTTAAGGTAAAGGTAAAGGTTCCCCCCGCACAGTTGTGCAGTTGTGTCCGACTCTAGGGGCCGGTGCTCATCTCCATTTGTTAGCCGAAAGTTAGTATGTTTGGTTTACTTATTTTTGTTTGTTTATTGGAATGCTTTTAAAAAAGAAAATACAAGAAGTTGCATCTCAAAGGCAATTATATTGGTATATATTCAAATTTTTCACCCAGTCTATCAGATTTCACTGTTTCATGACGAAGTCAGCAATATTAGCATTCATTAATATAATAATTTGTGCCATCAGTGTGCAAGATATTTTCAGAATGTAAAAGGACAAATGGCAGTTCCAAAAACTTACAACTTAAAATTTGATACAGAGGGAACAGTAAAGGAAAAGACTATATGCCACTTCAATTATATGTACTTGAGACTGGTTTGTTATAGGTATAAGTTCTATTTTAAACATAATAAAACTTCAAAGGCTGCTGCACTTTACTGTGCCACTTACATAAACTCGTAAGGGACAATACAGCTGGTAGAACTAATATTGTGAATATTAAAGTTTGCCAAAGCTTTCTCCTCCCTTCCCTCCCACCCCCCAGTCTTTATTTATTTCTTGGCTCTTACAACATGAGCATGACCCTAGAGTTTTGATCAGTAACACATCCTGGATGAATCTATTATTATTTCAGTGAGTTCCAAGAAATTACATTAGGAATCCATTAGCCTAATGCAGGGCAAAGCAAAGTGCATCTGATCTGTCCCATTCAGCATGCTGCATCATGGCCACAGTCATTATTGAGAAAAACCTTGTTAGACAAGATATTTCAAAAGGTTCGTGAAAGGCCTAATGGTTTCCCTTAGAAGTATGCTGATATGGCTCTTACTAACAGCAATTACTTTATGCTTGACCCATATTATTGGAAATTTAGTGGAAACTACAACAAGCAGAACAATATATTTATCAAAATAAGAAGTCATGTCTCTTCTTAAATAATTGAAATTTAATTTCCTGCCAGGGACTGCAGAAGCTACAGATGATGATGTCACGGTAGTTTGGAGGACTGAAAGTTTTAACCTGTTTGGTTGGAGGTGGAGACCAAGGGGTTAGACCCATTTTGCCTCTTAAGCTCCAAGAACACCTTTTTATGTGAACAAGTCCGCTTTGCCCACTGCAGGGGATCTGGGGCCTGCAAATAGGGCACTAGAGGCCCACATCTGATTTGTGAGCAATGCATTTCCAACTCTTTTTTAAATAAATAAATAAATCTCAAACAGTTCTACCAGGGACTCTAAAGCTAATTTAGTATCTTAATAATTTAGGAAAAAACAGTTGGCTGTAGAGTTCAACCGGAAATGTATTTTGCGCCATTGCTTTGCTGAATGGCGATGCTGGAGCCGATTAGAGGTGGAAAAGAGAGTTCTAGAGGCGAAAAAAGAAAAAACGAGAAAGAAAATGGCAAAGCTCTTGGAAGAAGTATCACTGGGGCAACTAACATCAGATTTCTCAAGACCTACCAAGAAAATCCATGAGACGGAAGTTACCCAGGATAAACCTGCAAGTGATACAGAGGTAAATCATATTCTTTTCCTTTTTTTTTTATTAAATTTTATTAAGTTTTACAATACATAATAAAATTTAAAGTAGAAAAAAGAAATAGAAACAGAAATACAAAATAAGAAAAAGATAAAGAAAAAGTGAAGTCAAGAAATAATAAGCAAAGAAAATATAGAAAATAGATGTCCTCCAATCTATCTTTGAACTTAAAGTACAACAATTGATTTTAAATGTTAGTCCTTCATACAGTATACAGGAACTTTTCTTTGTCATATGCCTTTTGATTTCTTTAATCCAATCTTCTAACCTTCATCTTACTGTCTCCCAATAATCCATCTTTGGCTTCCACTCCTTGAAGTAGTAGTTAAATGTTGAATGTTCATTACTACATATTTATATCTTCAATAAAGACCAATTAGTATAACAAATAAAAGCCTTATTTACTTCTAATAAACTACAATATATTCTATTCATATTATGACTCATAACCTAACATGTTATGTAACTTAATACATAATTTAGCAATTCTTATAGTGTTCATACATATATATTTCTATAATTTAATTCTAATATATATATATATCTCCATAAAAAAGGAATTCTTGAATCTCAATTATCCATCTGTAATTTCCATTCCTTGTAGTAGTGTCCATTTAAACTAAGTGCATAATCTATCATATCACTTAACCTAATAGCTAATATATCAATTCTTATAATATTCATACAATACATATTGATATATATCATCCTGTAGTAACCATCATTCTAATTCCATCATATCATTATCTTCTCATAAATATATCTCTAAGGAAAACAATATTCTATAATATCAACTTGTGTTTGTATTTAGCATCTTACATTTAGAATATCACTTTTTATATATCCATACAATTTCTCATAACAATTCAAGTCCATATTTTCATTAGCCTTTATATCCATACAGTTTCTCATATCTTCTGTTTAGGTTATGCCAAAATCACAATACACTGTGACAGATTCGCAATATACAGCCTGCTCTTTTCTATATCTCATATAGAATATCAGAGCAACCTTCTCTCCCTTTCCACATATTTCACAACATCCATCCAACTGTGCACCCATATTTTCACTCTGTCTCCACTGCCACAACATATCTATACCAAGATTGTAGTGTAAAGCCTTCAGAATGTTCTTCTGAACTAATATACTCAAAATTTCCTCCTTCTGTTTCTCCTCCACTTGAAAAACATTTTTCCTTTCTGTCTCCGTTTCTGTTCTCTGTTCTTTCTCTCTGTTTTGCAGAGTTACGAACAGTAATTCCAACGACCTTTGAATATTTGAAAAAGCCTCAGTAATCTCTCTTCTGAGCTCCTCAGGTACAAGTTGGAAAGCCATCTTTCCTGTGTCCTTCAAATTAAAACAACAACCCTTCTAGTCAAAACAATAATCATGTAATCTGTCCATGGAATACTACCAGCAGAATCTATTAAGCAGAACTTCGTTGTTGTTGTGTTTTTTTTAAAGTCAAAAGAAAAAAGAAAGCTCCAATAATCCAAAATACAGGAGAGAATAATATTTTAAACAGTTTATAGAAGGAGAAATAAAAAATATATTCCAAATGAAGCAAAATCCAACCAGGGAGGATATAGAAAAAGAAGACAAGGAAAAAAACACGTTACCCTGTGTTTTTATTCTTCAAACTGCGAGCTTTCGTTCTTCAAGCTGCAAGCTGCTTAATCCAAACAAAGAGTTTCTCAAAAAATGAATAGTCATTTAGTTTATCAAGCGAAGAATTACAAACAGAGTCTCTTAAATCCCTCTAATACAAAAGAGAAGTAAAAAAAAAATGCAGACGTTTCATTATGTTGCAAATATAGAGTCCATCAAACTTCCACCAGAATCAGTTATAGCAAAGAAAGCACAAAGTTAGCCAACATTTTCAACAAAGTCCAAAAAATCGATCTTAGATTTCAAAAATATTTTAATCTAAAAAAAATATTCCTAAAGTGATCTAAAAGCGGCTGGGCGCTCTTGTGTCTCTTCAAAGAGACTTGTTTCCCCTGCGAGAGCCTGATATATCTCAGCCATTGCCTTGCACTTACCCTGTTCCTTCCGCGGTGGAAAACTACAGAAAAAACAAGGGTAGGCAATCCCAATGGCCCCACGAGTAATCTTCTGGTCTCCCCCTCTCCAGGGGAAAAAAAACTTCAGTGGACCACAACTTCTGCAATCCACTGCAAGCAAGGGAAATTCAGTCAGTTCTCAGCTTCTCTGAGAAATCTGACTGGTCAAGCTGGCAGCCAAGCCTGGAGTAATCATATTCTTTTCCCATTTTGTGTTTTATTTTTATGTATTCATCTGTTAATTACTCCAAATCCACATGTTTGAAATAAAATAGAGGTGGATTGACTGTCCTGGACCAAATTTAGAACTACATAAGCAACTATGAAACTCGGCGGAAGGTTATTTTGATGGGTGACATAGTCAGGATTAGTTCATCTCCCCTGACTCCTTTCTTATATTGAGTGATTTTTTTTTTTACTAAAACCAATTGTTTGCTATTTTTTTCCTGACCTACATAACCATAAAATACTCAGAACTATACTAATGTACCTACCTAGAAACCATGGCTGGTTCTGTATGTAGGCAAAAGCAGGGGTCCCCAACCCCCAGGCCGCAGACCGGTAGCGGTCTGTGGCCTGTTAGGAACCGGGCCGCCATGCCGGTCTCCAAACCCCGCCCCTGGTCCGCACAATTGGCTCCTGCCTGCAAACCCAGCCCCCCGGTCCGCACAATTGGCTCCCGCCTGCTAACATACACCCCCGGTCCGTGGAAAAATTGTCTTCCACGAAACCGGTCCCTCGTGCCAAGAAGGGTGGGTACCCCTAGGCAAAAGGACAGCTCCATTCTTTGTGCATAGAGGGATATGGAAGAGCAGAGCCTAAGGGGAAAGGATGGCCCTCTGTGGGCTATATATACAGTAGGAGAGAGCTTTTCTGTCCCTGTTTTAGGCTGATCATCTTTCAGGATCCTAAATTTTCTTCCAGTTTATAGATTTTATTTCATTGGTTTCCAGCAGAGAAAGGATGGAAGAAACTGTATTCTAGACATCAGGGAAAAATAGGATTTCTGCAGCAGCGTAATCCTAGCATTATTTGGGAGACAGTTGAGAGGCTGTGGAAGCAGTCATTACAGAAGCAATCATGGTTTCATAAAATGTTTGTGCAGATTGATTTGTTTATAATTCATTTCTGTTTTTTTCTTCCTTTTTCAGTTGACTGAAGTACCGTTTGTTCAGAATGACCCCACAGTTGCAACATTTGAAAGAGAAAATTCCTACTCTCCAGGGACAAGTAGGAAATGCAACCTCCATTTACCAAGTCAACCAAAATGGGCATGGCAAGTCACCAGGAAACATGCTGCTTTGAATGTTCAGGACCATGCCAGGTTTGGGAACCAAACAAAGCATTCCCAGCAGCATCTTGGTCCATCAAAACAAAAAAATCCTGCTGGCCCCCTGGAACAGCAACATCTGATTGAAGAACAGCAACGGCAGCTTCAAGAGCAGCAGGAGCTGATCCATAAACTTCAGGGAATTCAGAGGCTGCATGCTGCTTGGGAGGAGGCTAAGCAAACCACAGCTGCGACCATGGCACTTAATATTCACACTCCAAAAATTAAGGAAGAAAAACAGTTGAGAGAAAATCAATCAAGTTACAAGAATACTAAACCTGTAAGGTATAATAATAATATAATCAGCATTTTGTTATCTAATAGCTCCAGAGCATCTGGTTGAAGCAGCACACTTCAAGGCAGCACTATGATGTTTTTAATCGTAATTAATAGCTTGGTATCAAATATGATACGGATTGAATACTCACCGATCCTTCTGTATTATTTGAATAATTTTAGTTAATTTATTGCTGTTGCTTTAATAATAATAAAAACAACAATAGTAGTAGTAATACAGTGACTATCCTAGGGTACTTACAGTCCAAAATAGTTACAGGAAAACAATAGAAATCAGCAGAGGAAAACTGTATTTTTACTTTAGTTGCATGTGGCTTGCAAAGGAGGGTGTTTTTAATTTTTATTCTTACCACCCAAAAGCATGGATGAGAAATAAGATGTCTGTTGTCATGCAAAGGACATTTTCCTGATGGTTACTTAAAAAAAAGGGGGGGGGGATAAATAAATTTATTTATTTATTTATTTATTTATTATTCAAATTTATTCCCCGCCCATCTCCCATGCAAGGGACTCTGGGCGGGTTACAATAAATAAAAATTTAAAACTATACAAAATATCTAAAAACACAAACAAAACATAATAAAATAAAATCCAGGATGGGCTTGGACCCGCAGAATAGATAGTAGAGCTATGGGGCCAGCCAACCCCAGGAGGCGCTACCACCTCCGTCGTCCCAGGCCAGGTGGCAAAGCCAGGTCTTAAGGGCCTTCCGAAAGGCCAGGAGGGAGGGGGCCAGTCTCACCTCCGGGGGCAGAATATTCCACAAGGCGGGCGCTATCGCAGAGAAGGCACGCCTCCTGGACCCCGCTAGATGGAATTGTCTTATTGAGGGGGTCCGAAGCATGCCCTCCCTGCATGTACGGGTGGGGCGGGTCGACGTTATCGGGACGAGACGGTCCCTCAGGTACCCTGGTCCTATGCCATGTAGGGCTTTAAAGGTAATCACCAACACCTTGAATTGGACCCGGAAGCAAACTGGCACCCAATGCAGCTCGCGAAGCAGAGGTGTTACATGTGCCGATCTTCTGGCACTCATAACTGCTCGCGCCGCTGCATTCTGCACCAGCTGAAGCTTCCGGATACTCTTCAAGGGTAGCCCCATGTAGAGCGCATTACAATAATCTATACGGGAGATGACAAGGGCGTGAGTGACTGTTCGGAAGGCCTCCCGATCCAGGAAAGGGCGTAACTGGTGCACAACTCGCAGCTGTGCAAAGGCCCTCCTGGCCACGACTGCCACCTGCTCTTCAAGCAGGAGTCGCGAGTCCAGGAGGACCCCCAGATTCCGCACTGGATCCGAGTGGGGTAGTGCAACCCCCCCCAGAACCAAAGATGACAACTTCCCGGATCCAGGGGGGCCATCAATCCACAGCCACTCCGTCTTACCAGGGTTCAGTTGAAGCCTGTTGTTCCCCATCCAGACCCCCACAGCCTCCAGGCACTGAGATAAGGCATTGACCGCATCACTTACTTCACCCGGGACGGAGATGTATAACTGGGTATCATCAGCATATTGGTGATACCTCATCCCGTGGTGACGGATGATCTCGCCCAGTGGCTTCATGTAGATGTTAAATAGGAGTGGAGAGAGAACCGACCCCTGCGGCACCCCACAAGTCAGGGGTCGCGGGTCAGCTCTCTCCTCCCCTATCAACACTGACTGGGAACGGCCCTGGAGAAAGGAGGCAAACCAGCGCAAAACCACGCCGCCCGCCCCCAACTCCTCGAGCCGCTCCAAAAGTATACCATGGTCGACGGTATCGAAAGCCGCTGAGAGATCTAAGAGAGCAAGGATGGACGCACTCCCTCCATCCCGCTCTCGCCAGAGATCATCCATAAGTGCGACCAATGCGGTCTCCGTCCCATATCCCGGCCTGAAACCTGACTGGAAGGGGTCCAGATAATCCGTTTCATCCAGTATCCTCTGGAGCTGCAACGCCACCACCTTCTCAACCACCTTTCCTAAAAAGGGAAGGTGGGAGACTGGGCGAAAATTGCCCAGGATTGTAGGGTCCAGGGAAGGTTTCTTGAGGAGGGGGTGCACCAGCGCCTCCTTAAAGGCAGCCGGGAACACCCCCTCACTCAAGGACGAATTAATCATCGCCTGGACCCAGCCACATGTCACCTCATTAGCTGATTTCACCAGCCAGGAGGGACATGGGTCAAGCTGGCATGTGGTGGCGTTTACAATCCGGAGGATCCTGTCTACTTCATCAGGCGCAACAGGATCAAACTGTGCCCAGATAACGTGGTAAGTACGAGCCCCTGGCATCTCCCCAGATCTTGTCTCACGCTTGGAGTCCAACTTGGAATGAATCTGAGCGATTTTGTCCTGCAGATGCTCAGAAAACTCTTCCGAACGGCCCTGTAAGTGGGTCTCGCCCTGCTCCCGACCCAAAAGTGATCTTGTAATCTTGAAAAGGGCCGTCGGGCGGCATTCTGCGGACGCAATAAGAGCGGAGAAATATTCACGTTTCGCCGCTCTTACCGCCACAAGGTAGGCCTTAACTGCGGCTCTAGCTTGTGTTCGGTCAGATTCAGTCTTCGTCTTTCTCCAGCGGCGCTCTAGACGTCTCTTAACCCTCTTCAAAGCCCTTAACTCTTCCGTGAACCACGGAGAGCAGCGGGTCGAGCAGGGCCGGAGAGGTCGCATAGGCGTGATCTTGTCCAGGGCTCCGGCCGCGGCTTTATTCCAGGCCGCGGCCAGGACCTCCACTGGACCGTGAAGCAAGTCCTCGGGAATAACCCCCAGCTCCTTCTGAAACCTCACTGGGTCCATCAGTCGCCGGGGGCGGACCAATCGAATAGGTCCCGCCTCCCTGCGGAGTGGGGTAGCACAAGAGAGTCTCAGGGTCACCAGGGCGTGGTCTGACCATGACAATGGGGAAAGATGTAACTCTCCCCTCAGATCACATTGCCACTGCTCAGACAAGAAAACTAAGTCCGGGGTGAGACCACTGTCACGAGTCGGGTCACGAATAATCTGAGACAGGCCCATAGCTGCCATGGTAGCCATGAACTCCCGGGCCGCCTCCGAGGACCGTCCCAGAGACGGCAGATTGAAGTCCCCCAGAACCATAAGTCTGGGGAACTCCACCGCCAACCCCGAGACAGCCTCGAGCAGCTCAGGCAGGGAGGTTGCTACGCAGCAGGGAGGCTGGTACAGCAGCAACACTCCCAACTGTTCTCGTGAACCCAACTTGAAAAACAGGGTCTCACACCCGGTCACTTGTGGAGCAGCGCCCCTGAAGGCCACAAGAGACTCTCGGATGACCACTGCCACCCCTCCTCCCCTGCCCCGGTGTCTCGGCTGATGCCACACCCGAAACCCGGCTGGGCATATCTCCGAGAGGGCTACTCCCCCCTCTGGGCCCAGCCAGGTCTCGGTAATACACGCCAGGTCGGCCCCCACCTCTATGATTAGATCACCTATAAGGGGGGCCTTGTTGTTCACCGACCTGGCATTCAGCAGCAGCAGTCGGAGACCGGAGCCCACGAGGATCTGCTTACCAGGGCCTGGGTATGAACACGGGGGGCCGGAACGCGCCACCGGTAGCAAACACCGGGGGCGTCTTCCCCAATGATGGCCTGCCCTCCGGTTCCCGTCATACCGTCCCCTGCCCGTCACCACCTGAATCAAATAGCCCGCCACACAGCCCCCAGAGATTCCCGGCTCTGGCCTGGTAGCCTCCACTCCCAGACCTCCGGAATTCCTGGGCTTAATCAAGGGTCCCTTATCCCATTCATCCATCATACAGTCGCACACAGTGTCGGGCAGTGACAAGACCCCCCAGTGCACCAGCTCTCGCTCTCGGCACTGTTAGGGTCCAGCACCACCCCCGCTCATCCTCTGTACCTCTCCCTCAACTTCTCTCACTGGTCAGGGAGAGGTACCAACACCCACCAACAGTCACTCCTACCCCACCTGGCTCTCACTCAGGGGGTACTCTTACATACCCATACAATCTTGGCTCCCCCTCGTCTCTCACCCAGGGGGGTCCACATTCATACCAAGGGACCCCTACAAACCCTCTGCCACCTTAGCTTAAATGGGACGACATGCAGAATTTTATGGGAGTTAGTCCGTGTTCTTCGTAGGCCCTGGTCTCCTGGGCTATCTGTCCAGCCTCTGCGTCTTCCAGGGCCGCAGGGCTCTCCACCAGCTCCAGTCCAATTAATTTTGTCCAATTAACAAAATCATACAATTATTAAGTTTGTAGGGTATTTTGCAACAGAATTTGGTTTATCCAGATGCAGAATTTTCTTTTTATATGTTTCAGAGATCGATTACAGTATCTTAAAATGCTTTCATTTTTAAAATTTTTGTAGCATAGTTGTTTATTTAAATTAATTGTCATAATTTAATTTAGCAAAAAAGGCTGAAAAGGAAATATAACATTGTACATACTATAAAGTTGTCAAGAAAAAATAAGGTCACGAAGTATAGTAGGAGAGACAATGAAGTTAGGACAAAGTCCTGGAATCATATCTTAGAGGTTGGATAATAACTTTCTGCATGTATAGAATAGAGCTACTGCAGTCATTCTACTTATTTTGAGTTGGATTTCATAGCTTCATAGAAACTAGCAGAAAGGAGAGACCTAATAAGTGATCTAGTCCAATCTTCTGCTGAGAAAAACAAACCACTAAACCATCCCCAACAGATGGCTATCCAACCTCCAGAGTGGGCAAGTCCACTTACTGTGGGTAGACTGCTTCACTTCTTACAATTTTTACTGTCAGAAGGTTCCTCTTAATATATAGTCTGAATCTTTCTTTTAATTTCAACTGGATGGTCTTTGTCCTGCCCTTAATTTTAACAGAGAACTCCTCTTCTCCATTGCAAACTAAACAGGCACAGATTCTTTAACGACCCTTATAAGGCTGGGATAGGATCAGTAAACCAAGCCTTTTAAGGGTCAGTTGTAGTTGCTAAATATTCAGACTTGTCAAGGTCATGTTGAATCTCATGCTTTTGTCTATAATCTATGTTATTCACAGAACATTTTTTTCTATTTAAGTATTTGCTTTCTAGAATGTTAATCCAAAACCCAAGACCTTTCTCTTCTATGTCAGTTTTATTTCTTTCCTCTCTCCCACACTTTGGTTTATTTAGGTCAGAAAATCAGCAGCCAGTCATTCAAAGGAGAAGGACTTTGAAAGTGCTAGTCACACCACATCCCTTGCTCAAAGGTAAGTTCCTGAGCTTCTGGAGTCTTTCCTGGACAGTTATTTATATATTTTTATTTATATACCCTGGAGAAGATGCTGATGCTAGGGAAAGTGGAAGGCAAAAGGAAGAGGGGCCGACCAAAGGCAAGATGGATGGATGATATTTTGGAGGTGACAGACTCGACCTTGGGGGAGCTGGGGGTGGTGACAGCCGACAGGAAGCTCTGGCGTGGGCTGGTCCATGAAGTCACAAAGAGTCAGAAGCGACTGAACAAATAACAAATTTATATATCAATTTAGTCACCGCCCATCTCATTCAAAGAGCGACTCTGGGCGGTTATGGGAAGCTTTAGTAAAATATGAGATCGTTATAATACAAATATGCATACTGCTTATAGAAGAAAGCATAAAAAGGTAAAGGTAAAGCCCCCCGCACATTTGTGCAGTCGTGTCCGACTCTAGGGGCCGGTGCTCATCTCCGTTTGTTAGCCGAAGAGCCAGCGTTGTCCGAAGATGCTTCCACGGTCATGTGGCCGGCATGACGCACGCGGAACGCTGTTACCTACCCACCGAAGTGGTACCTATTCATCTACTTGCATTTGTATGCTTTCGAATTGCTTGGTTGGCAAGAGCTGAGGCTAGTGCAGGAGCTCACTCCGTCATGCAGGACTAGGGATTCGAACCTCTGAACTTGCGACCTTCTGATCAACAAGCCTGGCATCTTACCCACTGAGCCACCACGCCCCTTTTGAAGAAAGCATAGGAATAGTCAAACTTATGAAATGTTTAATAAACATAGCTAAAGAGCTAATTTTCTATTGGGCTTCTTGGCAAACTTTTTCAACTTCTATGTGTGAATTATTTCAAACCATAAATTGTGCAGTTTTCTTTGAATTACAATTAAGGTTGTTTTCTTTCTTCCCTTGAGATCTTGTTGAATAACATCTTAACTGGACAGGGTGAGGTCACTAGCATTGTGACAGCATAAGATGATTCATGCACTTTATCTGACCACTAACAAATAATGCTACTGTATTTCAACCAATCTCAGAAAGACTAGAATAAGTGTGGCAAGAAATAATAGTAAATATACATATTACTTCCTGAAAAGATACACTCAAAAATGTTTAAATCTTTTGTTTAATTAAGTTGATGTGTGTTCAGAATCACATTGCAATACATGTAATGTGCTTCGTAATAAATAATTGCATCTCTTAATGTCCTATATTGTACTCTCAGTATCCTTTGTTGTTCATATTAAATTAGTTATTGTCTATACCACATAAGAGTAGAGGAAAAGTATTCTGTGTGGCTGGTTATGAAGAATGGCTAAACTTGTCCAACTTTTTTAGCTGGTAAGAAAGCTGCCTTAAAATACTGGTGGTAGTCAAGAAGAAGCAAAAAAAAAAATACTGTGGATGCTGGACTTTTAGAAGAACAGTTAAATGTATGGTCACAAGATACCACGTGCAGTCTAGAGGTTGTCCACCTATAACTATAGTATCTAGGATCTCTTTAAAATATTTCAGACTTCTCTGCCAGTCTCAGAATCATCTCATATTTTGTCCCCTGAAATACAAGAATCAGTCTGAACTACTAGCTAGAATGTTAGAATAATAGAAATATAATTAAAAGTTGTAACTAGGAGTAAAAAATTACAGTAAAACATAAAACAGTATTTAATACTTAAATGGAAGACTGCAACACTTGATGCTGAATTCCTGAAGTAGAAAATCTTAATTATACTGTGAATAATATTCCATGGTGTTCCCTCTTCCATTCAAAATTATTTACTATTTTTTTAATAAAATATAAGTTACAAACTCAAGCTGTTTCCTTTTTGCAAGTGGTTCTTAAAGTGGTGAAATTGATTTAAATTATTCTCTTGATTAAATCTTGCCTAGTAACCAATATCTTCCACCGGAACCGTAAAGGTTGCAAATTGAAAAAAAGATAAGAGTACAAAATGACCAAACTGAGTATTCATTGGGAGTAATGAGTGTTATTAGATCTTATTCTCTTGGAGAGAGTGTTGGAAGCCTTGAGCCACTAGCTGTAGCCCCAGCAAGTACTGTATATTAGCACTTTACACATTTAAAAGTAATATTAAACTGACTACTTAACATTGTGTAGTGTTCTACCTTAGACAGTTTGCTAGCAGCATGAGAGAATATTGAGCTAGGTGAACAATATGGCAATATTTAGTTTGGCCAAAACTAAAATTGATCAGCCCCCCAAAAAATTGAAAGCCGAACCCTGCGTTCTTCAGGTCTCAACACTTAATTTATCCTCATCTTCGTGCACCTTTTCCTGAATGTTTTAGCCATGGAAGAGAGAGCAGTTCAGCGAGCAGAACGGAGGAGGCAATTGGAAGAAGCCAAGAAAAAGCGAGAAGAGGAGAAACTGGCAAGTAAAACTAACTTCTAGTTTAGACATCCATGCAGATAGGCAACAAATAGCAGAAGGCCCGATACAATTTTTTAAATGTAAACATGAAATTTGATTTTATTAATTAACCTATTAATTTATTTATTAATCAAATTTCTGTGGCCACCCACCTATCCAAGGGAACTGGGCAGCAGACACAAAACAAATTGCAAATCATTAAAACCAAAATAAAGCCGCAGCTGAGGCCCCTGTAAAAATATCGGTCTCCCCTTGTAAACTACATACACGTGCCAGAGTGCCAATCGACTAACATCCTGGCATTGGCCCCTGAAGTTGGTTTATCTTAATAATATAAAAATGAAATCTTATCCTGAACAGCAGATGAGAAGTTTCATAGACGATGAGAAACCGCATGCAAGCAAGGGCGCATGTTAGGGGAGAAAGGCCCTCAATCCTTTTCTTCTTCCCAGCGTAGGAACCAAGCAAGCCGTTAGAAGAGTGATAGGAAGTGTATCAGCTTCATTTAAAATGCCTCTATCTTTCATCAACAGAGCGGGAAACAATTTTGCAACCCAGTAACTTAGACTTAAAAAATTAGACTTTTTACCTAACTGGACTACATCTCCAACTAGCAAGTTATAACGGTGGTTACTTTTTTTGTTTATTCACAATATCTTATAAGAGAAAACCTGCTTTGAAACGTGTAGGTGTCCTGACTAATAACTGCTCGTAAAGCTATTCTCCGCCATTACTGAAAATTATTCTGAATAAAATACTATTTTTACCCCCTTTGCGCATAACAACACGTACAGCAGCCATGTATCATTATTTAGGGGGGCATCTGCTTTGGAACTTCTGTATTTCTTTGGGACAGGGATTTAAATACGATGGGTTTAGCTTATCTTGTCTTCCTATCCCACCTGAAGGCTGAGATGGAAGCCAAAGAAGAAGAACGTCAGAGGCAAGAAGCAGCAGAAAAAGAGGCTAAATTAGAGAAGAGGCGAGAGGAGAAGAGATTGCAGCAAATGGTGAGTGGAATATTGTGCTTGCAGCTATCTCACAGATCTATTTCTGATAGAACACCAGTTTAAACTGGCTTTCAGTACGACTTTGTAACGGCACCAGTCAAAAGCTGCTCGGGGGAAAAAAATAATCACTTTCACTTCTCTTTCATAAAAATTATTTTAGACACCCCTATATCAAAGCTGTACTAATGGCTGTAATATAAAGCAGTAGCCACAGCCCTGTGTTCTAGAAGTGAGCTAGCCTGGCATTATTGCTCAGACGATACAAAGCTTCTGAGTGGTTTTGATACGAGGCTGAGTTCAAACATTGTTGGTGGCAGATTGGGAGGAATGTTTGGGCAGTATGCCCTCAGATGAACCTCCTGGTGTATGAATGAGTGACTTCCTCACCACTGTCATTTGATGCCCTTGTGCTCTCAATCTTACCATGACTAGGAGGAAGGGGCAAAGCAGGTGAAAGCTGCGGCTACTTTTTTTTTTTAAGTCTTACAGCTGGCAAGAGTAGATAGTAGATAGATAGAGGAAGCAACAACAACAGGCAGAAACAAGGCCTGGAAGCTCTGAGGCTCAAAATGCTGATGCTTGAGGTTTTGCAGCTCCCCAGACATGATTTTCAAGGAACTGCATTGGTCATGCTGTGCGCGCATTCCCTAACGGAAGGAAAAAAGAATGATGGTCCATTCAAAATGGTGCAGACTGGCATGAAGGAGATGCTTTTGGCAGTGACATTTAGAGCCATGTAGATGACCATGACATTAGCAATCTCTCCATTTCCTGCACTTCAGAAAGAAATCAGAAATTGAGCACCTGTGTAATGGTATGCTTGTTTGCCCAAGAAATAGTAATACTCTTAATGAACTGTCCAAATCCTCTAAACTGTGCTCTTCTGATTTATTAATTACAGAAAGAACTGGAAAAACAGAGAAGGCTAGAGAGAGAACAGCAACTTTTATCCAAGGCTGAAGACCATTACATTAAGTTTCTGCTCAAGAAGCAGGGGTTAGAACCCTGGAAAAGACTTATAAAGCAATCTGAAGAAAATATGGTGGTAAGAACTAAAATAAAAATGGGCATCTTTAAAAAGAAAAGTTAGTTTCGTGTGCTGAAGATGAATTCTCTGCTATTCTCCAATGTGTGAACTGTTGCAGAGTGAAAGACTTTTTTCATCAAACCAAGGTTTGTGTGTTTTGCTTGATCCAGCATGGGCCAACACGACAGGAAGGAACCACTCCCTACTGTATGTCTAGTTTATACACCCTTGATGGTCAAGGCTTAAAAAAAATCCTGTTTCCAACAAAACATCTGAAGACAAGCTTAAAAGAAAGGGGAAATGTAATAGCAATACAGGAATAATAATATTATAGTTAGAGTCCCCAAACTTTTTGGCCCAATAGGCACATGTCAGACTGTAAGAGCATGTTGTGGCCATTTGCAGAAAAGGCTGGTATATGGGGGCAATTATTTCCAACATTGGTGCTATGGGGCTCGTTCACTAATATGTAAGTTAGCGTTTAAATGAATATTTTACGTAATGCTGTTTTGAGCTGTTTTTTTTTAACATCTGACCTTTCAGAATTAAATGTAAGAAATAATGGTTCTCAACACTCGCATGCCCACAAATCAAGTATACGTATGAATCCCCTGAGTTCTAGACATATTTCCAACTAAAATAAGTGAAGATGTAATTGTGCTGTCAGACTACAAAGTTGAAATGGAGAAAAAAGAATGTGCTTACCCTGGGAAGCTATCTATGTACTGTGCATTGATCATTGGACATAATAAAAGGGCCTGGTCAGTGGTGTTTCAATGGCACCACCTTAGTTACAGGGCCTTGCTTTCATCCATTTGTATGAGTAACCATGTCTTTTCTTAATCTGTGAATTTAGATGGCACAAAGGCATCACTGTACCAGGTTGCAGCAGAAGTGTCTTCTTGCCTGGCTTCATCATACGCAAGAGATCCTTTCCAGAAAAATAGCTCAGGCTGAGGAACTTTATTCCTATCAATTGCTTAGAAAGTACTTCAGGAGCTGGATAAAGGTGAGCAAGAGGGAGGATCTTTTTTTAAAAAAAATAGTAATTGTAGGCATTTTCTAAGAGAATCTAATCTAATCTAGACTGGAGGCCAGTATCTTGGAGTAATTAATAGATTAAAATGAGATTGACCAACCTTCAGGATTTTCTCCAATCCTCCTAACTATTATGATGATTTTATTTATTTATTTATTTTTCAAATTTGTGCCACCGCCCATCTGTCCCAAAAAGAGGGACTCTGGGCGGTTTATAATAAAAGCAATATTAAAACAATAAACATACTAAAATACAATTTCCAGACCTAAATACAAAACGAAAACAAATATAAAATCCAAGTGGTGCAACATGTCTAACACAGAGAGGAGGGCTCTACGGAGCTAGCCACCCCCAAGTATGGGTACTCGTCTTCCCACCCCAAGCGAGGCGGCAGAGCCAAGTCTTCAATTTTCTACGGAAGTCCAGGAGAGAGGAGGCTTGCTGCACTTATTCTGGGCTGTAACCATGAAGTCTCTTTTCTTATTTATCTATGTACTGCATTGACATGGTACCTAATTGCATTCTGTAGGTAGACACTATGCAAGAATGTGGGATACTAATGGTCTCAACAGGCTCTTGTGGGACAAAGGCTATTGAGAATTTGTGTGGGAGGGAGCGTAGAGCAGTGTTTCTCAAGTAGTGTTCCTTGAATCACTAGTATTCCTTGAATAACCTGAATATGTAAAGCAGGTGGAAGATAAATCCATTACTAGGTTTTTGAATGAAAATGAAAGTTCACAAAGAATGTGAGCTTTCAAGTGGAAAGACACTGAGGGTCTTACTATATTTTCCTTCTTTGTGAAAATGGATTTTCAGCAGTCACTACAGTTGGTTAAGACCAAATATTGAATCAAGCTGAGCATTTACACCAACATTATGGTATTCTTTTAACAATTCTCATTCCAGATGTTGATTAAATATACAGGTAGCCCGCGGTTAACAATGGCAATTGGGACCGGAATTGCTGTCACTAAGCAACATGTTTGTAAAGTACGATGTCACGTGACTGTACCACTTAGTGATGGCAATTCTAGCAGTCCCTGTTGCTGTCATTAAGCAAGGACCACGTGGGTCATTAAGCAAAGACCTCACATGACTGTGACTTCTGACATCCTACTGGCTTTCCCATTGACTTTGCTTGTGGGAAGCTGGTGGGGAAGGTTGCAAATCATGATCATGTGGCTGTGGGATGCTACAATGTCATAATCTCAAGCTGGGCACCCAGAGCCCAGATCGTGATCAAATGATCACGAGGACACTGATGGCCAGAACTCTGAGGACCAGTCGTGACTACCACTCATTCAGTGCCATCATAAGTTTGAACAGTCACTGAATGAGTGGTTATTTAACGAGGACCACCTGTACTGACATATGCAAATCCCATTAAGATTTATAATCAGCGTATTTATAAAACAAGTTCTTATAATATTATTTAAATATTCATGTTTTGGGGGGAGTACAATCCTAGCTCTTCCCCTCCTTAAAAAAGTATTGTCTTGGAAAGTTTTAAGAGATGCTAGTATAAAGGATTTTTGTGTGTTGCACCACATGCTGAATTGTACATTGTGAGGGAGGGTTTTTTCCTCTGATACATGCAGCAGAATATTTTGCTTCTTTGACCTGCTTGGGTTGCTGTATTACTGTGTAAAATATAAACATAATTGAATGATACCATTTTCCTTTCCTTGGGCTTTTTTCCCAGTATAGGGATTACATACTTACTCTGGAAGAGAGTGCAAGCAAAGTCCATGAAACTACCCTAAAGAAGAAGTTATTTTGGGCTTGGCTTGATTTGGTGAATGAGGAGAAAAGTACATTGTGGAAAAAACAAAAGACTGCAGATCAATACTGTAATAGGTAAAAATGAATATACTAAATGTGTTTTCACTTGTATTTATTGCAGGTACTATGCAGTACGTTCCTTGTTCTTTAGCTTCCTTTGGAGTCTCTGAACATTGTGTGTGTGCATGCGTGCATGTATGTGCATTTTTATGCTTCTGGGCATGGTGGCTCAGCGGGTAAGACACCAGGCTTGTTGATCAGAAGATCGCAAGTTCGGAGGTTCGAATCCCTAGTCCCGCGTGACGGAGTGAGCTCCCGCACTCGCCCCAGCTCTTGCCAACCTAGCAATTCGAAAGCATGCAAATGCAAGTAGATGAATAGGTACCACTTCGGTGGGTAGGTAACAGCATTCCGCGTGCGTCATGCCGGCCACATGACCGTGGAAGCGTCTTCGGACAGCGCTGGCTCGTCGGCTAACAAACGGAGATGAGCACCGGCCCCTAGAGTCGGACACGACTGCACAAATGTGCAGAGGGAACCTTTACCTTTACCTTATCCTGGGAAACAAGATGCAAATCATGTTTCTATGATGTAATTTAAATGCATCTTATCACTTTATGTGGTAAGCCATCCACAGAATAATAAAAGAAAGCACCACTAAATAGAATGAGCCATACCAGATAGAAAGAGAAAATCTGGTTATCTTCCCTCCATCCTTCTAGTAATGTGCATAGGCTGTTGGTTGTTACTGCTTGCTGTTCAGCCCATCTTTTGCTCTACAGAAAGCTGATACTCCTAACAATGCAACGTTATTCAAAGGTATCCTTTATTTAATTCAGTGCTTCTTTAAATTTTAATTTCTGCATAACACAATGTAGAAGTGCGGCTCTAGCATATGTCTATCCTCTTGTTATTGTAATTGAGAATCACTAGCCATTGCATAAATTAGGCAGAGTAAACAATGGAACCACTGCCATGGTGGGGAAAAAACTCCAGTCCATTTTATATATCAAAACTTCTCCAGGAAACTCTATATTCATTTATCATTAACAGAGAAAACATTCTGAGCAGCGGCCTTTATACAAGACTTAAAAGGTAAATAAAGTTCCCTTAGATTTGTAGACAACACTAGGTGTCTTCATGGGCACAGCCATGGACTTTTCTTTGCAACAGAACAGAAGTAGTGTGCCACCACTGCCTTCTGGGATGGTTTCTGAATTCCTGAACTAACCTATAGCTTTGGAATTCTCTGGATGTCTCAAGTTTGACTCTGACTAGTTTCCAATTCAAGAAAAGGCCAGACAGATACCGTCACTCACTGAGATGTGTAAAAATTACAGGCAAATAGAGTTTATCCAAGTAAAAGGTTGGTACTCAAAATGTACTGGGTTGAGCTTGTGTGTTTCTTGCAGCGCTGAGGTTATTTCATTTACTTATCACAAATTTGCTTCATGTTATTTGGAAGGCCCATTCCAGTTTGAAGGCAGCGTGTTTAATGTTTTGCTATGTATGTGCCTGACGGTAGATGCTTTTTACTAGTATATGGGCTTCACTCTATGCTAATCAAAACACAAGCTGATTTTAGACTGGATAAAACCATAATCTTACCATTCAGGGAAAAAATTGTGTTACAAAATAGAGATGAGATCCCAAATCCTTTTCTTTTAAATCTTAGAATTAGAAAGAAAGGGGTGTAAAGGATTTTTAGACCAAACCACAGAGAATACCAAATGTATGCCTCAATCTATTTGACTGTATCACTTAGACTTAAAAACACTAACAAAAGTCATAGATGGAAGAGAAGCATCTATGCATAAAGATATTTTGGAAGCCAGTGTGGTCTATCAGTGATAGACTGAGTTGAGAAAAATCCAGATTCTCATCCTCATCAAGCCACAAAGCTCATTCTCTTTTTAATTTATCTCACAGGGATAGAAAGATGTGACAATAATATATCTTTGGAAGAAAATGTGAAATGCAACCTAATTAAAAAAAATCTGTATTAGGAATATGTTCCACCCTTTAGGAATGATGTGTATTGTAAGAATAAAAGTTTTGTGGTAGTAATTAACTATTTAAGTACCCATTTTCCTAGAGTAAATTTAGTGACTGCCCTCCTGTCCCTATCTGTGAGGTTCTTGAACACATTTGTTTGGCCATTATGTAACACAGAGAATGCTGGATTACATAAGCCCTTGGCAAACATTCACTTCACTTTCATGAACCTACAGTACATTGGATGCAGTCAATTTGTTGTTGTTGTTGTTGTTCAGTCATTTAGTCGTGTCCGACTCTTCGTGACCTCATGGACCATAGCACGCCAGGCCTTCCTGTCCTCCACGGTCTCCCAGAGTTTACTCAAATTCATGTTGATTACATTGGTGATGCTATCTAACCATCTCATCCTCTGCCGTCCCCTTCTCCTTTTGCCTTCAGTCTTTCCCAGCATCAGGGTCTTTTCCAGTGAGCCCTCTCTTCGCATTAGGTGGCCAAAGTATTTGAGCTTAAGCTTTGAGGTATCGTTCCAGACATAAAATCTTAGCAACTAGTTCTGTACTTTCAATACCTTTTATAATAATTATGAATATTGAGATACTGTGGTTTCTGAGCATGAACAGACCCCCTCACGTTTGTCTAGAGACTCGTGACATTTAGCATCGTTTTTCTCTAGGGAAATTCCCTATCAAATAAACTGACACCTGAGAGAGTAAGGAGTAAATAGTACATTACTTCATAATCATCTCTGCCACAACAACAATAGCATATTTTAAAGCTGTTTGCTTACTCAGTATGGGGCAAGTATGAGAATAATGAAAAAAAAGTTCTAATAAACATATGCATGCCGGCTTACAATTCTACTGCCTTTTTTCCCTCTTACACATTGTGTGATACAGGAGAATACTACTACTTGCATTCAGAGCCTGGCAGCAGTATCCAGAAGAGATGAAACAGGAAAGAGAAAAAGAAGAAAGACTAGGAAAGCTAAGAAAGAGAGTAGCTGAAATTTTGCCAGATTTCCAAGCATGACAAAAGGATTTCAGACCAGAGGACAAATGGAACCCGGAAGGGGAAAAAAAGTCCAAGTGACCAATTCTCTGGTTGAGACTGACTCCGTAGCACCATTTCAGTAATTTCATCTGTGTGTGCCTTTTTCCTTCTATCAACAATGTGGCAGCATTTTTGGTTTGCAAGGGAATTCCCACTGAATGTCTGCTTTGCAATCGGAATTGGCCTTAAGATCAGAACTTGTCTTTTGCTGTACATCTGTTGAGATCCCACAGGGTGAACATAGTGATGGTCCTTAATGTTTACATACACCTACATCAAGACATTTTCTTGCTGTCTATCCCAAACAGCTTTAATATAAATGCAAAAACAACCAGTTAACTAATACTAGCTGCACCTGTTCTTGTCCCTAGCTGTTTCCACATGGTTGGAATAATTGTAAAGGGAGTCTAGAGTTGGTAGAAAAAACTAACATCAGACCGATTTTTATCGGTACAAGTTAGTTTGCGGCAGAAATCTTGCTTCTCATTTCTGAACTACCTTTCCTCCCTTCTAGATAATGTCCTTACTTCATGCAGCATTTTTTTAGTATCACACATACCATAAAACCAGATCATACAATCAAGTATTTTATAAAATGCTTGGGGATTATTCAGTTTAAGCATATACTTTTAAAGGGATGGAGGATTTCTTTGTCCATCATTGATGCAAAGATGATTTTACTGTCACCCATATAAGGTGCATATTGGCCCTGGTTTTCATATTCAACTACCCAAAATAAATAGATTTTTGGTAGCTTGGAATAGAAACTTTGGCTATTCGGGACTGTATCAGAAAAATGCTACAGGAAGATTTATAATTAATATGCTGCCAGTTATTAGACAGTAGGTTTCAGGAGTTATAGTTCCAATGCTCAGTGCAGCTGAGGTGATTAACAGCATACCATCTTATACATATTTTATTTTCATGTTTTAATTACTATAAACTACCATCATATCCTGTATGTACATGTGGGCTTTTTCTTTACTGAAGAAGTTGGTTGGCTGGGCTGTATCCAAAGTTGTCCAAATATTATAATTAAACTTATTAAATGATTCACAAAGTCTCTGTATGTGATATATAGATTTAAAAAATCCACTGACACAGGTTAAGAAGCCCAAGCTATATCAGCCTTATACTAAAAAAAATACAGAATCACCTACCCCAGTTCAAAAAGTGATAAACAGAACTTCACACTGTGGAAAAACTCCTCAGCAGAAGTCATCCCACAGGGCAATCAAAGCAGGGTCAGTATTAAAAAATATGCCTTAAGCCCAAACTGAAATATAATAGGAACATTTGTAGCATCAAAGAGATTCCCAAGTACTACACAGATTACAGAATACGTAGTAGACTGCCATATCCTAAGATACCTCTGCCCTGTCTGCTGATGATGCATTACATTACTGCATGTGTCACACTAACTAGAATCCATCCCTGTTGTGGAAAGCCTAGAAATTTGTCTACAGTATTACATTGCTGAAACCAGTTTCACTTTCTCATGCTGCTAAAAGAATCAACCAGCAAGTCAACTGAAAAACTTTTGAATCCACACTGCAATTCATGAGAAAACCCAGTTTAGAGAATGGGTAAAAAAATAAGCCAACAGCTGAAGAGTGCTGGCAATGTTCCTAATTATAAAGTTAGCAATAATTCTGTGCTAGGTTCTAGTTCACTTTTTCAACACCAGAGTTAAGTTGCCCCATTTTTAGCTAGACTTTTCTGCTGTAAAAATGTAAGGTTTTCATAAAATAGCACTGTCCTGATTCCGATTCCAGATGGCCAATTCATTTAGGAAATATTTGATTTTAAAGCTGGAATAGAGATACCCTATTTTGTCGTTTTTCAAAGATATGAAGTTGACAGATTTGATTTGCCATCTGTGATTCTTTAACCTACAAGCAGGAGCCTTGAAAAGTTCAGAAAATTTTGGAAATTCATCTACCCATAATATCTTCAAACTATCATGTTGTCTCTATGCTGGAACCTCTTTCAAAAAATGGTCTGCTTTTCCAAGCAGTAATCTTTTCTGTACTGAAGGTGGGGGAGGAGGCATCTTGAAAGGAACAAAAGAATATGACAAGAGATAATGCACAACTAAGCCCTAAGCAGGAATTGTCAGCTCTTCAAGGTAGACCAGACTAAGAAATCAATGCCATTTAAGTCAGTACTACTTTTATTGTAACAGCTGTAGTATAACAGAATCTTGCAAGTCTAAATGAGCTTCCTGCTCCTTTCCTTTATGTGAACTAGGAGGGCCTTATCTGAGTTGTTTACTCAAGTTACATTCTTGGCCTGCGCTCAGGCCCTTTTTATCTGACCTTTGCCTTGCTAGTGGCTCTTCTTCCTGTCCTTCAAGGCCATTCCCTCTTCCCTCTACAGACATTAGCACGTCAAAACATGCATCATGATGCAAAATTGGGGACTTACATGCTTGCATTCAACCACGTGGGATATAAGTTTGCAAGAGCAGAACTTGCATCATCATGTCCTCATGTGCTTTGTTTTGGCAATCTGAATTTGCTGCAGATGCTCATGTCAGTAGGCTTCACTATAGTTTATCCACTTGTGCCACGGTTGTTTTTTCCCCTAAAACTGCTGGTTTAGCCTGGAGAAAATCTCATAGGACAAACGATTAGGCACAGGAGAGATGTGATGTTTAGCTTCACTCATCTCCAATGCCTCTTATATCATTCCCAGGTGGGGGTACATTTGACTTTAATTGCTGCTAATATATTTAGTTTGCCTCTACTTTATAGAGAAAAGACACTACTGTCAAATATATTTCTAATACTGCCAACCCAGAAGCACTCATTTCTGTGTAATGCAGGTGAAGAATTCCTTGCTACTGTACAGTACTGGTTAGTTTGGAGAACATTTTAGCAAGTATCCACAAGCACAACCAAAGCCTAATTTCACTGCAAGCACACTCATGTTATTCTACACAAGCTAGGATCTGCAATCTAGAGGCTTCCTGGTGAGCCAACATACTGTTGCCCACATCCCACCAACTGGGAGGTAAATGCAGTGTACTTACTCAGGATGCATGTTAAATTACCGTAAGGATATAGCCACTTCTATACCCCAAATTTAGCTTCTTCTTTTTTTAAAAAAAAAGTCTAGCTATATTAATTATTACCAATTTTTATTTGCCTTCTGCTTACTCATGAGCAATACGCTCAGTAACAATCACTGTAAATCACTTGAACAGCAATACAGTTAATGAGGCAGGGCTTGGAAATCCATTGGAGATCTGGCAGGCAGCTTAAAATAGCTTTATAGTATTGGATACCCAAGTATATGCCTTATTATGCTTGATATTTTGTCAAAATGATATCCTTTTCCCCTGCACAGGTTGCTGATAGTCTTGGGTTTGTATAACTCAGTCATTTAGAAAATACCACATCCAGCAGATTTACAAAGCTAAATTAACCAAATTGCATCCGGAGTTCACCAACTCACAAAGTAATCATGTAATATCCAAAGCCAGTCGAATTACTCTGACAACTAAGGTAATCCACACAAATGCCTTTCACTGGCACTGTAAATAGAAATATGGTAATAACTGTTATTTTGGCATTCATGACTCACAAAATCAGCTGCCTGAAAGGGCCATTGTTCCACCTAATTTAAAAAGCACAGGAGTCAATCCCAGATCTGAGGCAATGGTAAAGATCTGTTTGCTATATTTACGCATTTTTAAGTTAGTTACTTTTAAAAAACAGAGAGATTCATGTTTCTCACATTCATATGCATCCCTCCTTCAGCCTTCTGAAGCCCCTGGGAATTTGCCAGTTGTCAGTCTCCCTCTTTGGCAACAAAATCCTGCTGCTGCTACACCTATTTGAGAGTTTCTCAACTGTTGGCTTTTCGCTTCAACTTCCAGTTGGAATCTTGCATTCTACAGCTAATAATTTTCGGCTGAAAACTGAATATTTGTCAGAAATGTGAAGGTCAAATCACCCTAGCAACAATTATGACTACAGAAAATTATGACTATAGAAAAACAGCAAGGGAATAAATCTCTCTAAAGATGGATTAAGTTATTTTAGAAAAAATGTTGAAGTGAGAATACAAGAATTCTGGGCAGTAACTTTGATTTCAAATGTGGAACCTATTTATAGGCAATTCAATGCTATTAGTTTTGGCTTTCTTCCTTCCACATTTACAGTGCCAAAGGGAGGTCACCAATCTCTCGCAAAAGGCAGGCCAGTTTGCCCTTGGTTACTAGCTACATATCAGTACAGGAATCCTTTCTTACATTGTGGCAAGCCAACCATTATTAACCTCAGTGTCTCTATCTATCTGGTCACTAAGAGTTGACAACAACTTGATGGCACATGATAAATCAATCTGTAATTCCAATGCATCTAAAATCTAAAGAGCCATTTGCTGCTCATCCACAAGTTTGTTTATCCTCAGAAACATAATAATAGCTAGTTCTTTAAGGACAAATAGGGAAAACTTTAAATGATATTCCATTTGTAGTGCAAATGTGTTCATCTGTTACAAGAAATCACATGCAGAATAATCTTATAATTACCTATTCTATTAGTACCCTTAGTTTTTTCAAATGACCTTTTGACTGCATGGTTAGCAATAATTACACTTTTTATCTCTAGCTTCAAAAATTCTAAGTACAAAGCATCTGTTTAAATTCCCTCCGTTCCCTGAAACTTATTAGCAATTAGGCTGATAAACATACATATAAAATTTAACCCATCTTCCCATCAGCCTCAGATTTAAAAAATGTAAAAAAAGAACAAATGAAAAGGATAACAGCTGTGGTTTATTAAATCAGTTTTTAATAGTGAAATAGTCTATTTCTATAACTAGTGATTGTATACATTTTTAAACATTTGTATTAACTTATATCAAACAAGCTTATAAAAATAAATACTACTATACTATGCAACTCCAGCAAAGGAGATCATTACCTTGTCATGGTGCTGGAGCTTGAGCACCTCAATGATGCCATGAGCTAAACCGTGAAGGGACACCCAAGATGGGAAGGTCATGGAAGAGAGGTCAGACTAAATACGATCCCTGGGGAAGGTAATGGCAACCCACCCCAGTATTCTTGCCATGAAAACTAAATGGATCAGTACAACCAGAGATATGTCAGTATACCATCGGAAGATGGGACTCCCAGGTTGGAAGATGGTCAAAACGCTACTGGGGAGGAACAGAGGATAAGTTCAACTAGCCCCAGATGTGATGACGCAGCTAGCTCAAAGCCGAAAGGACGGCTAGCGGCCGACAGTGCTGGTGGTGAACGACGAATCCGATTTTCTAAAGATCAACACACCATAGGAACCTGTAATGTAAGATCTATGAGCCAGGGCAAATTGGATGTGGTTATTGGTGAGATGCCAAGATTAAATATAGACATTTTGGGTGTCAGTGAACTGAAATGGACTGGAATGGGCCACTTCACATCAGATGACCACCAGATCTACTACTGTGGACAAGAGGACCACAGAAGAAACGGAGTAGCCTTCATAATTAATAATAAAGTGGCTAAAGCAGTGCTTGGATACAATCCAAAAATGATAGAATGATCTCAATTCGAATTCAGGGTAAGCCATTTAACATCACAGTGATCCAAATATACGCCCCAACCACGGATGCTGAAGAAGCAGATCAGTTCTATGAGGATCTGCAGCACCTACTGGATCAGAGCTTTCCAAACTGTGTGTCACGACACAAAAGTGTGTCGCCACACACAGCGTGGTGTGTCGCCACACCACCCGGAAGCGGCGGCGCGCGTGTGCACGGCAGCAGCAGCAGCGGCGCTGCATTAGTGCTTCCGCGTTTTAGCGGAGGCTGCCGCCGCTGCCGTACACGCACGCGCCGCCGCACGCCCCGTGCCGCCACCGTGCACGCGCACACCGCCGCACGCCCCCCCGTGCCGCTGCTGTGCATGTGCACCCCCCGCTGCGCCGCCACCGGCGGCACTTTGGAAAGGCCTGTACTGGATAATATGCCAAAAAGAGATGTTATTTTCATTACAGGAGACTGGAATGCTAAGGTGGGTAGTCAAACGACACCTGGAATTACAGGCAAGCATGGTCTAGGAGAACAAAATGAAGCAGGACATAGGCTGATAGAATTTTGCCAAGACAATTCACTGTGCATAACAAACACTCTCTTCCAACAACCTAAAAGACAACTTTATACATGGACTTCACCAGATGGTTGACACCGAAATCAGATTGACTACATCCTTTGCAGCCAAAGGTGGCGGATATCTATACAGTCGGTAAAAACAAGACCTGGAGCTGACTGTAGTTCAGATCACAAACTTCTTATTGCAAAATTTAGAATCAGACTAAAGAGAATAGGGAAGACCCACAGATCAGTTAGATATGAGCTCACTAATATTCCTAATGAATATGCAGTGGAAGTGAAGAATAGATTTAAGGGACTTGATTTAGTAGATAGGGTCCCGGAAGAGCTATGGACAGAAGTTCGCAACATTGTTCAGGAGGCGGCAACAAAAAACGTCCCAAAGAAAAAGAAAACCAAGAAGGCAAGATGGCTATCTGCTAAGACACTGGAAGTAGCCCAAGAAAGAAGGAAAGCAAAAGGCTATCACCTATTCAGTGATAGGGGGAGATATGCCCAATTAAATGCAAAATTCCAGAGGTTAGCCAGAAGGGATAAGGAATTATTTTTAAACAAGCAATGTGTGGAAGTGGAAGAAGATAATAGAATAGGAAGGACAAGAGACCTCTTCCAGAAAATTAGAAACATCGAAGGTAAATTCCAGGCAAAAATGGGTATGATCAAAAACAAAGATGGCAAAGACCTAACAGAAGCAGAAGAGATCAAGAAAAGGTGGCAAGAATATACGGAAGATCTGTACAGGAAGATAATAATAATAGGGATAGCTTTGACAGTGTGGTCAGTGAGTTAGAGCCAGACATCCTGAAGAGTGAGGTTGAATGGGCCTTAAGAAGCATTGCTAATAACAAGGCAGCAGGAGACGACGGTATCCCAGCTGAACTGTTTAAAATCTTGCAAGATGATGCTGTCAAGGTGATGCATGCCATATGCCAGCAAATTTGGAAAACACAAGAATGGCCATCGGATTGGAAAAAATCAACTTATATCCCCATACCAAAAAAGGGAAGCACTAAAGAATGTTCAAACTATTGAACAGTGGCACTTATTTCACATGCCAGTAAGGTAATGCTCAAGATCTTGCAAGGTAGACTCCAGCAATTCATGGAGCGAGAATTGCCAGAAGTACAAGCTGGGTTTAGAAAAGGCAGAGGAACTAGAGACCAAATTGCCAATATCCGCTGGATAATGGAGAAAGCCAGGGAGTTTCAGAAAAACATCTATTTCTGTTTTATTGACTATTCTAAAGCTTTGACTGTGTGGATCATAACAAATTGTGGCAAGTTCTTGGTGGTATGGGGATACCAAGTCATCTTGTCTGCCTCCTGAGGAATCTGTATAACGACCAAGTAGCAATGGTAAGAACATAACGGAACAACGGACTGGTTTAAGATTGGGAAAGGAGTACGACAGGGCTGTATACTCTCACCCTACCTATTCAACCTGTACGCAGAACACATCATGCAACATCCTGGACTTGATGAATCCAAGGCTGGAGTTAAAATCACTGGAAGAAACATTAACAATCTCAGATATGCAGATGATACCACTTTGATGGCTGAAAGCGAGGAGGAGCTGAGGAGCCTTATGATGAAGGTGAAAGAAGAAAGTGCAAAAGTTGGGTTGCAGTTAAACCTCAAAAAAACCAAGATTATGGCAACCAGCTTGATTGATGACTGGCAAATAGAGGGAGAAAAAGTGGAGGCAGTGACAGATTTTGTATTTCTAGGCGCAAAGATTACTGCAGACGCTAACTGCAGCAAGGAAATCAGAAGACGTCTACTTCTTGGGAGGAGAGCAATGACAAATCTTGATAAAATAGTTAAGAGCAGAGACATCACACTGACAACAAAGATCCGCATAGTCAAAGCAATGGTATTCCCCGTAGTAACCTATGGCTGCGAGAGCTGGACCATAAGGAAGGCTGAGCGAAGGAAGATAGATGCTTTTGAACTGTGGTGTTGGAGGAAAATTCTGAGTGCCTTGGACTGCAAGAAGATCAAACCAGTCCATACTCCAGGAAATAAAGCCAGACTGCTCACTTGAGGAAATGATATTAAAAGCAAAACTGAAGTACTTTGGCCACATAATGCGAAGACAGGATACCCTGGAGAAGAAGCTGATGCTAGGGAAAGTGGAAGGCAAAAGGATGAGGGGCCGACCAAGGGCAAGATGGATGGATGATATTCTGGAGGTGACGGACTCAACCATGGGGGAGCTGGGGATGGTGACGGCCGACAGGAAGCTCTGGCGTGGGCTGGTCCATGAAGTCACGAAGAGTTGGGAGCGACTGAACGAATAAACAACAAAATACTATGCAATCAAATTTACAGATAAAGCATTTCAAAATTAAGTACCCAAATATTTCAGATGGAAGTATTTTTGTAATATACATCACATATTCCAACTGTCAAAAAATCTAAAAATTGTAAACCAATGAGAAGGCAAATGTCCTGTTTTCTTTAATGTTCTTTAATGTACAGTGAGATGGAAGAAAGATTTTGGGAAAAGATAGCTACTTATGATAAGGGGGGGGGGAACGTTGATTCTACCCTGTAAGGGCAAAATACATTCATAATTTGATTAAAATCAGAGAACATTTAAGACATTAGACTGTTAGGCAGTTATTACTTGCTCTAGAAAATACTCTCACCACAAATTATTTTTAAGACACTTGAAAATAATTTAGTATAAAAGAAAAAAGCACCATTAAAATAATGTTTGTGTGTTTATGTGTAATGCTGTTGATCCACTGAGATAAGATATACATTACTTAAGCCATTTTAAAGAAGTGGTTGAATGGTTAAATGCCAAGATAGGTGGCAAGATAATGGCATAACTGCAAAGTAGCAATAGGTTACTGTACATCTCAATGGGCTCACAGCAAGGCTTTCATATTACTAGCATTTGATCTTGACCAGCAAAGCAATCCAGGAAGTCTGCTCCTTAAAAATCTACCATAACCTCTGCACTGGAATTCACTGAGTAACACTGAAGAGATTTTATACAGAAAATGCTATTGTACAATAATGTGTTTCAGATTTTCAGAATTCCATTCCATACATAAGGCTAGGTAGTATTATATTCTACTTCATTGCAATACCCAATGGGTGCTTTAGAAGTCTCTTTCAGTTAGCCTAATTGTAGCTACAGTACATTGAACTGCCTTTACATGGCAACACTTCCTTCAAAAAAACATGTGCTTTATGTTTCTGACATTCAGGAGGTAATCCTTTCAACTTTCCTGAGGAAAGCTAAAAAGTTGGTGAATATGGATTTTTAATGCAGTCCATTGTTCCTTGCAACATTCCTTCATATTACAAGATATTTATCTTCAATGTCCAGCCTTTCCACATTGTGTCCTGATAGCACAAGACAAGAATATTTTGTCAGCCTCTTTGGGGTTGTATGAGGGAGAGGACATGGAGGCAAAATTGATCATTTTAGTGCATTGAGGGGGGGGGGGGGCAAACCCTCTCAAACATGTATCAGTAATCATTTATTCAGTTACAGCTGCACTATCTACACTATCTTGAACAGTTTTTCAATTGTTATAGTTAAATATGTTGTATAATTTACAATTTCAAGTGGATATTAAAAAGAGAACCTGGGAATTAAATGTATTTTTAAAAATTGAGGAGTTTAATTCTAGCTACTAGCTAGCTACTCAGAAGATTACCATATTTTCTCAGAAAGATACTGTACTCAACTTCCCAGCCTTTAGTCTGTCCCAGGAATGTTCACTTGAATTTTGTCTTGAGTACGTATCATTACCACAGAAAGAAAAACTTTCCTGTTTAATTGCCAGTTTGTACAGACATCATCAAGATATACAGCTATTCTACATAGCACTGCACACTAACTGAGGACTAGAGGATTTCTTCCTAAATATTCTAACAGACAGGATTTAAAAAATCCTGGAGTTTTGAAATCAGATCCTTTTTCAAAAGAATAAAACAAGCAAGTGGGCTGTCCATTAGCACGAAGCTCCAGAAGTAGCAGTTGCTGTAGATGAAATGCTGTCCTACTGATCTTTCACATACCAGCAGTGTGCCAAAGCAGAGAATGCAGGTGAAACACAGATGTGTTTCAACTTGAAAATTGTGCTATCTAGCACTTACATAGGTCCCAAGATATTGCTCAGAGAAAATGTAGCACAATTTTTCATTAGGAAAAAACTTCCTTGACAACAGCAAGTAAATTACTCCCTACAATTGTAGCCATGATAAAGCTACTTAAGAATATTTTCTATTTTAACCCCCCCCCATAAATTTCTACTGTTGGACTTTAGCATGTACATACTGTAATCCTATCACAACTGAGTTAATATCATCTCCTTTGGAATGTCGTTGTTGCTATATATGTATTAGAATCATAGCAAATTTTAGCAAATGCCGGATCTATTACAAAAAAT
This sequence comes from Charina bottae, assembly GCA_023362775.1. Lineage (NCBI taxonomy): Eukaryota > Metazoa > Chordata > Lepidosauria > Squamata > Charinaidae > Charina > Charina bottae. The sequence continues at coordinate 99,153,671 of JALMGJ010000004.1, read as the reverse complement.
AATCTAGCACATGCTCATCTCTACACCAGACAAAAGAAAGGGATGTGCATTTTCTACACTCCCCCGTCCCCCAAGCAACTATTTTTTCTCAATATAACTGCAGCTTTCTTTTCTACAACTTGATTGCACTGTAGTTTATACAAATCACACTTGCATCTTTTAAAATGTTTAAAACTATCAGTTCAATGAATTTTTATAAGGCCCTCAAACAAGAACCTAAATTTAAGCTGATGATCCATAATCAGCTGTGATTTTAATCATGTGCAATTTGCAGTATTCTTTTTCAACCTAAAGTAGTTGCTGATTTTATATGATTTTGAATTCAAGTGTTTTAAGGGCTTGCTTTTACTAACTACCTAATGTTTATTTATTTATATGCCACCCGCCTCTCAGCGACTCTGGGCAGTTTATAAATTTAAATGGAGAAATAGCTTTTGTAATGTTCATCTTACATTGTTCATTATGAGCCATCTTTGAGGTGAGGAATAAGTATATAAATTAAAATCAATCATATTTTCTAAGTAAGGAGGTAATGATAAAAAAATACTAAACCATCCAACCATGCAAATCACAGCTTTAAAAAAAAGCCCATCCTATAGGCACTTATATATCTCAGTTCTTCTAATACGAAGATATTAAGGAGCACAATGTTGTAGTTTCTTTTTTGGTAAAAGCATGAAAGTGAGAAGAGTTCCCTTTTTAATTCATCATGTCCATTAACAAAGAATTTGCAACAATAAAGTTTTAAAAATTCAAGTGTTTTTGCTGTAATATATCATGATTAAGCAACAACCTTATTCTCCACTATCCAGTAATAACTATCTTTTAGTCAGACAAATGCATGAAATTAAGTATGCAGCCTGCTATATTTGGGGCATGAATCCAAAGGAGACACGAATCCCAAACAGAAAAATCAGAACTAGAAAATGGTGTATCAGGATCCCTCCTAGAGTCAACCTGCCCCTCCACAATTCATATTTGGCATAGCAGATTGGAAAGTTGTAATGTGAAACTCTTCTGCTCAAAGTTAGATACCTTTGGCTTGACATACAGTAAATTCTCCTCTTCTGAATCTTTAGAGTCAAGTTTCCTGAATCTTCCCTGGGAGATGTAGGGGGTTGCCCTACATTTAGAGAAACAATGAATTAAAGGCAACTCATTCTGTTGGAACTGTGAGACTATGCCTCCCTCAACCTATGACTTCCAGCATATAATTCTAACACCCGATTCATATATTCATATATGTCACAGAATGACCCAAGAGCAGAATGTATGCACTGCCTCCAAAGAAATGCCAAAAACCCCAGGTCATATCAAACAACAGGGAGGCCTCCACTTCTTTCACTTGTGATGGTTGTTTTATATTTCCATTTCCTCACTTGACACTAACAGGTATCAAGTGAAGAATATAAGCAATCACAGGCATACCCAGGTCTTCCTACCAAATGTTTGGTATATGCATTTTTTTGAGAAACTGGTGTTCCAGCTTGCAATATGGCTTAAAGGGATCTTCAAACTCCATTCTTCATTTGCAGCAGATGAGAGCTATTTGCCCAGAATGCCTTATAGATACTGTACATATGATAAAGTTAGTCATTAAAAACTCCTTCATACAACATCCTCAGTGGACTGCTGCAGTTCAGATGAATGCAAGGTCAAAAACTGGATCCAATTGTACAAAAAACCTCGATTATACTGGCCTGTGTCAACCACCATACCCCATAACAACCTCCGTCCAGTATTCTCCCGTAATGCAATCCGAGCCTCTCTCTCAGTCACATTATAGCTGATGTTCAAGAGCTGAAGAAGAAGGATGTAGCCCATACCAGAAGTTACAATGGCACAGTACCATACGCAGGTGAATGTCAGGGCTGAACTAAGTGAGGAACAGAAAGCAAGGATACTCTGTTTAATATAGGCTTGATTAATGCAAACGTTCATGAAAAAAAATATTTTTTTTCCATTGATAGCCTGGAGCATCCCCCTATTTCTGGTAAAATTCAGTAGCAAGTAAACCATGTTTGTAACTTAAAGCACCTAACCCCATGGCATACACATTAGATTAAATATGGGAATGGGGTGGATATTCTTATGGTAACAACATACAAGATGGAATTATTTGTGGTGACTCTCTGCCACTGAAATCACTTCTCCCCCAAGAGATTGCTTGGCTCCCTTACTTGTTTTAATATAAAACTTATCTAGAAGGATTCTTCAATCCTTCTGCGTATGCAATGCTACCTTGCTAAATGTCCTATGAATGTTATTGCCAGCTACTTTTTATTGACCTCATTTTACTCTTTTTAGCACACATATGTATCACTACTTTAGGGAGGAGGATTGTAAATAAGTGGTTTAACTTTTTTTCTCCACAGATAACCCAAGATTTTAACAGGAATAGGTCAAATATAGATTACAAAAAATGTAAGCCAATGTGGAAGAACAGCGCATATCAATGAAGCTAGAGAATTATACCCCTTTCAGTTAAAAAGGCAAGAAAGAAGAAATTAGGGGAGAGCTCTCAGCAGCAGACAAAAACAGCCCAGGGCATTTGAGATGAGGGAAATTTCCTCCACAGAAGGAAAGGGTATGCAACATTAAGCTCCCAATGCACCACCCTGGAAAGCAATCACATTTTCCTAATTAAAGTGCAAAATTTATCATGCAAAAGAGCAAGTAAAATCATCACATAGACTTTTTCTATTCCCATAATTTTCTTGTTAGAGATGATTCTAATACGATCCCCAGGACCAAACACTAGAATGTAGGCCTTCCTATCAAGCGAATGAGCATTTCTCTTACCCGTATTCTCCATAGACACCAGGACAGTAGAACAGAGCATGGAGGGTGGTTTCTCCCTTGCAGATGGTATCCAATGTCAAAGAAATCCCATACACTGAAGTGAACAGAAAAAGGAAGAGAGCGAGGACAAAAGCTTGATGGTTCTGTTCTCCAACACAGTTGTTAATCCTCCAAGAGACAAAGGGAAAGTGTGACGTTATGGTAACATGGTTTAGAAAGCGTTAGAGTCCAAAGTGCCCATTAAGTACTTGGTTTCATTTTTTTTAAAAAAATCTGAAATAAGTGTCTTAATCATAGCTTACAAAGTAAGCACAAACTACACTTCGCTGGTTTGGACAAAAGAGCAGCTACAAGTCTCAGATCAGAAAAGGAAGAATTCTTTTGGGGGTTTTCAAGAGACACCTGTATAAATGCAACCCAGTGACAGCCTGCTGTGCTGCTTAAGAGCAGCTGCTAGAAAAAAGTCTGCATTGCTGAAACAGAAACAGCCTCAACCAATCAGAAAAGGTGAGGTCAGAACTGTTTACAATCTATATTCCAAAAGGTTTTATGCATCAAATGTGCATAAATTTAATCTATATCCTTCAAAGAATGTGTGCTTACTATTTAACCAATGTCTTGCCCTTGTCTTTGCAAAATAAACTTGGGTAAGGACTGTCCAATTTAGCAGATGCTATGCACCGCCCTCTGGATCTACTTACCTTAAATGGTCCAATATGGTCTTCTGTTCGCCTCTGCCAAGTTCCATCTCAGTTTTTTTGTAAGGAAATCACCCCAAATCTCTGATAGCCTTATTCATGGAGGCAATTTAAATCACAGAAAACAGGCACAAGATGATGTGTGCAGATTACTCTGATTTCCCACCCCACAGAATACATGAAGCTCTGAAAGAAATCATCATGGTTTCTTTCATGCAAGTTGAAAAACTGGTGATAGTGTGATAGAGCTCTTCTGCAATAGTGGCTTCCTGCACTGAACAAGGGGCTGGGGTAGATGATAGCCAAGGTCCCTTCCAACTCTTACTTTCTGATGGTATGACTTACATGCAGAAAGTCCTGCATGTCACTTCTGCCACCTCTAGGTAGTACTGGGAAAACTGCTATTTGTAACTCTGCAGAACTGCATAACAGAAATTCCCCAACTAATGGTGAGCACAGGAAAGCCCAAAGATATGGGCTTAGGAGCCCAATCTGTTCAAAGGAGATAACAGGTTAGCAGAACCACTTACTTACATACATGGATAGAACCAAAAGTGGAAAAATATTCAGAGAGAACCACAGCTCGCTGGCAACACACATTTTAGAAAGAAAACATGAAAGCCAACTCAAAACACTACAGAACGTACCAGACGCAGTGATGATCCAGTCTCTTCACGCACCTGCCACATATTCGGCAGTGCCCAGCTCGAGCTGGTCTCACCGACTGACACTCGGTGCACCAGTCCTCTGTGCCGGGACCTGTCCCTGCTTCCAAAGTTCTGGAGGGGCTCTCAGTGTTACTGCCTACAGCAACACCAGAGGCAGGTACTCTGCAAAGCCCACTGGAGTTCCCCAGGCCGTTCGTGCTGAACATGTTATTGCTGCGGCTGCCTTGGCAAAGTGCTTTGTTGCTGCTCATTTGGCAGAGAAGGTATCCAGGGTCTCCCTTGGCTCGATGTAGGGCTACAAGCATCAGGATTAAGCCACAAGTAAGAAGAGCCACCTGACTGTACTCCACATGGCCCCGGGGAACCACTTCCTGGAGAAACACATAGTACAAGTAACCTAGGGAAAACAGCCCCAGGCTTAAGAAAAAGAGGGTCTGACCCTTTTTCCTGTGTGTGAGGTAGTAATACCATAGTACTAGTATAGGAAGTGTTAACAGGATGACGAGGGCCAAAAGGAAGTGCAAAGCTGCCATGTGAAGGAAGAAAGGAAGCAAGATGACTGGCGGAAGGAGGCTGATATCGATCTTTACAGCCCCCCTAATCCATGGGAAACGGAAGCGATCCATGAAGGTGTCTGCAATTCTCTCTAATATCCCAGGGGGTAAAGACTTGCAAGTCATCCACCTGTTAGGGAAAAGCAGAGGTTCTGCTCACGTTAGACCAAACAGAACAAGAAATACATTTGTGCTGGCTTCTGTCACTTTAACTTGCACTGCATCCGAACTTGCAGGGGGCAGCTCTTTAGAGTCCACTTTTACAGGAGATAAGCATGTTTTTTAAAAGACATGTTGGCACAAGAGAAAGCAGCAGCTTTGGACAATCATCAGCTCCAGACAAGTTACAACACACGCAAGAGCTGTCTTCAACACTCATCGTGCCAGCATGATGAGAAGGCCATAGTCCAGCAGAGGAAACATGACACATTTCAACATTTCTGCCCCACAACCTACTAGATGAGCTGTACCAAAACTCCCGTCACTTCCAAATCTAGCAGTGATGGATTGCATCATCTAGCAGTGATGGATATTGTAATCTAACACACCTGGAAGGCTTCAGAGTTCAGGGAATACTGATCCACGCCATCAGCAAGAATAATGTTGGTGGGGGTTCATCCTGGGCTAAATGATTGCTACATAAAAGGTTGAGCTTCCCTTGCTTCTCTAACATTATGTGGCGCATGTAGACAAGGTCTAAGGTCACCTTAATTAGGAAGAATTGGTAACGGGAAAGGTTTTTATTTTATTAAGATTTATATGCAATCTATATTGTTGGAGTGTCATACAAGTGTCAGTTTCTCTGACTGCACAAGTATGATTCAGACAGTGTAGTATAATAAGGGGTGCAATTCTCTATTTATCTGATCAATATAAGATAATATCAACTTAAGACTACAAATACAGAGTAGTGCAGAGCTTTCCAAACTGTGTGTCGCGACACAAAAGTGTGTTGCTACACACAGCGTGGTGTGTCACCACACCACCAGGAAGTGGTGGTGCGTGAGTGCGCGATAGCGGCGCGGGATCAGTGCTTCCGCGTTTTAGCGGAGGCTGCTGCCGCTGCCCGCATGCCCCCCGCGCCGCCGCACGCCTCCCCGCGCCGCTGCCGTGCACGCACGCACGCGCCGCCTCCGCTGGTGTGTCGCCAGCGGTGGCACTTTGGAAAGCCCTGGTGTAGTGTGTTGTTTTTGCCTTCTGAAACTAATTACTGAGTTTTAACACTTGAGGAAAACAAAGATCCCTCTATATTGCCACAGTCCTATCGCCTTCCTCCCCAACGAACTCCCAGCCTGAACAAATTCTCAGAAAGAGCCCCCTCCTCACCTTTCACAGCACTCGTCGAGGTCCTCGCATTCGCAGAGACACGCCGCCAGGTGGCTCCTTTGGCCCTTCCGATCGAGATACTCGCAGCAACAGAGAGTGTCCTCCATCTCGCGGGCTCTCGCTCTCTTTCCTGCCCGTTTGTCCATGCTTCAGCGCCGGTAGCAACAATAACAGGACGTTGCCCTGGCCACTATCCGCGTCGAGAGGAGGTGGACAGAGACACCTGCTTTCGGATCAGGCCGAGGAATCTTCAACTCTGAAGAACTCTGGTGAAAGCGAGCTGCCGAACGCTGAATGTTGCAAAGGATCCGCGTAGGCAAAAGGCGTCGGTAAGCGCTCACGCGCGCACAGACTTTTTCCAGGGTAACTCCACCTGCTACCTGTGGCCGAGCCCCGAAGAATACAGGATTCTTGTCGGAATGTACACCTCAGATAAAACACAGGATTCCTCCCCGAAGGACCGGTTACTGAACCACCCTGCCTGTTCTATCAGAGCAAAGCTCGACCGCTGTAACCTGCACGTAAGCACTTCTTACCAAGTCCATGACTCTTCCCCCGCCCCATGATTCTTGTTGCCATTCCGATTTCCAACTCCGGTGGAGGTGAGGGAAAGGAAGAAAGGCTCCCAGCGCTCCCCTTCCTTGGCCACGACATTGGTAGAATTCTCGACGCGCTCCGCTTTATTTTCACGCCTGCTTTCAAGGCACGTGACCCCTCCCTTCTTGCAGTTCTCCCCTAAGTGTCCTCACTGCGACCTGAAGCTTCCGGCTTCCATAGAACGCCGGTCTTTTCCTTTCCTTTTGTGACGTCACGAAGATCGGCCCACGGCCGGGAGGGCAGTGAAGGCGTGGTTTACCTTAATCCCAATTAGTGCCGAGGCTTGCTTTGTGGAAGAGCTGTTAACGTGGACTGTAGAGGAAGGAGGACTGTTCCGCGATATGCTCAGGAGAGATTCCCTGACCGTAAATACGACGTCGGAGGGGGAGATAAAACACATACTAGACCACAGCCCAGCGCCAACTTTTTGGTCTCGCATGCACATCCAACCCATGTAGTTAAGTTATGTCGTTAGGACCTAAAATATGTTGAATTAATGCATGATTTGGATCTTATTCCTTTTATGCCCAAAACGTTTTTGCTCCCGAGTGAGTTTCACCCACCGATCAATTATGCCTGCTTATTTTGGCTGTCTTATTTATTTAATTAATTTTTATCCTGCCGTGATTATTTTTTATAAATAACTCAAGGCATCGAACATGCCTAATACTCCTTCCTCCTCCTATTTTCCCCACAACAACCCTGTGAGGTGAGTTGGGCTGAGAGAGTGTGACTGGCCCAAAGTCACCCAATTGGCTTTCATCCCTAAGGCGGGACTAGAACTCACAGACTCCTGGTTTCTAGCCCAGCACCGCTAGACCAAACTGGCTCTTGCATCTTTTCCCCCATCAAATTAGTTACAGTTATTGATTATGGTTAAATTACTTCTGCAAATTTATGTACCCATGCAGTAATCACAACAAGGATATTGCACCAATCGATTACATCTGCGGCAGGCAAAAACTTTTCTGGCATATTTTACCAGTGGCAGGCAAAAAAGGAACAAGAGCAAGTAATTATGAGGAAGGACATCATGCCATAATGCCATAAGTTTTTTTAAAAAAGCCCTATTTATATCCATTCAGTAATCAAAACATAAAATTATTCTCAGTTCCTAATATTGACACATAAAGGCAAAACTAATGGGACGTCTGCGCTTTGCACATTTTCTGTCACCAACCAAGATGCATTAAATCAAAAAATCAATTTCTTCTAAAACAACAGTTCAAATTACAAGCTAGTGAATGGAATGGCTTTAGCCATGCTTTTGATAATGTAGATCTCATTTCTTACTTTATGAACCTTTTTCTCAGAATTAAAAGGTCTTAATTTGCCATTTTTAAAAAAAATGTAATTACAGGTTTGTTGAATAACTATGTTTATATTCCATCTTTTAAATTTCCATGAAAATGATTCTATTTATATATACGTTTGGGGGAGGATAAACAGCATGACAATAATAGATCTATGCAGCAGAGGTAATTCATCAACATTAACTTACAAAAGTAACACGTGCAGATGAGTTCCTACTCATATTACAAAGTAGCAGTAAAATAAATAAAAGTAATCTAGTTTTCTTTCACCTGTTTGTAATATAAGGCAGCTATTTAATACTGGTTGATGGAATATAGAACCTTGTTGCCTCTGTCCACAGTGTAGAGTAACATTTGCATTAAAGGAATTCAGGATTAGCTAGCTCAATAATTTTTCTATTTTTACCAAGTAGAAAGTTCATTTTCTAATTGCTTTTGTCAGTTCATCTGGCAAAAACTACAATGTTTGTTTCAAAGTATTTAAAATCACATTCCCTTTCATCCAGTAAGTATGTGCTCATGTTTCTCTTTAGTACTTTGAGATAATTTTACAGATAGATGATAGATACATGATAGATTCATTAATTTCTTTTTTTAAAAAAAATCTAGCATTATATTTACATTTTCATGCCAAGCGTTAATTATGGGTGTCTAGAGAGTCACATAAAGGCTTTTTGTCTTGTCTTCAGTGATTTTAGAGGCAATCCTATTTACTCAGAAGTTTCTCCTTTAATATTTTTACTATATTTTAGTCAACCTACTAATAAAAAAATTATGGTCAATCATGTGAGATTAGAAAACAGTAGTCAATAAAAAAAAACAAAAACAGACAACAATACACAATGCAAGATAGAATGGGTTCCACAATCTAACATCAAACAATAAAACAAGAGGAATGCCTTTGCTTGGCCCTGAAAATGTCACTTTGTTGGCCCTTAGCAAGGATTCTTATGAGGGCAAGTAGGGCATCACAATTGAGAAGGCTCATTTGCCATGCCCCTATATTTGGGTAATATAGCGTGGTGGCTCAGCGGTTAAGACGCCAGGCTTGTCGATCGGAAGATTGCAAGTTCAGAGGTTCGAATCCATAGTCCCACATGACGGAGTGAGCTCCCGCACTAGCTCCAGCTCTTGCCAACCTAGCAATTCAAAACCATACAAATGCAAGTAGATGAATAGTTACCACTTCGGTGGGTAGGTAACAGCATTCCGCGTGCGTCATGCCGGCCACATGACCGTGGAAGCGTCTTCGGACAACGCTGGCTCTTCGACTAACAAACGGAGATGAGCACCGGCCCCTAGAGTCGGACACGACTACACAATTGTGCGGGGGGAACCTTTACCTTTACCTACTTCAGTAATATAATATGGCAAAGATGACCCCCAAGTGTCCAAGCAGGTCAATCTGGGAAGAGATACTCCTTTAGAAACTCTGATCCTAATGGTTTAGCCTAGAAATAGACTGAAGATCTATGCAACTAACACAAAAAATGCTATCATATGATTATATCAACCTGTCTTGGTTGGTATCTGAGCAACTTGATGTTGGACTGAATTTTCCATATTATTTAGAAAGGTAGTTCTGTATACAGTATATTGTAATAACACAATCAATATGTTACCAGAGCATGGATAACTGATGCCAGACTACTATGTCTAGGTAACATTGCAGCTGATTGTTGTTGTTGTTGTTCAGTCGTTTAGTCGTGTCGGACTCTTCGTGACCCCATGGACCATAGTATGCCAGGCCTTCCTGTCCTCCACTGTCTCCCAGAGTTTACTCAAATTCATGTTCGTTACATCGGTGATGCTATCTAACCATCTCATCCTCTGCCGTCCCCTTCTCCTTTTGCCTTCAGTCTTTCCCAGCATCAGGGTCTTTTCCAGTGAGCCCTCTCTTCGCATTAGGTGGCCAAAGTATTTGAGCTTCAGCTTCAGCATCTGTCCTTCCAATGAGCAGTCAGGGTTGATTTCCTTTAGGATTGACTGGTTTGACCTCCTTGCAGTCCAAGGGACTCTCAAGAGTCTTCTCCAGCACCACAGTTCGAAAGCATCAATTCTTCGGCGCTCAGCCTTCCTTATGGTCCAACTCTCACAGCCATACATTACTACTGGAAAAACCATAGCTTTAACTATACGGACAATTGTCGGCAAGGTGATGTCTCTGCTTTTTAATATGCTGTCTAGGTTTGCTAGCAATTCGAAAGCATGCAAATGCAAGTAGATGAATAGGTACCACTTCGGTGGGTAGGTAACAGCGTTCCACGTGTCATGCGGCCACATGACTGTGGAAGCGTCTTCGGACAACGCTGGCTCTTCGGCTAACAAACGGAGATGAGCACCGGCCCCTAGAGTCGGACACGACTGCACAAATGTCCGGGGGGAACCTTTACCTTTACCTAGGTTTGCCATAGCTTTCCTCCCAAGGAGCAAGCGTCTTTTAATTTCATGGCTGCAGTCACCGTCTGCGGTGATCTTGGAGCCCAAGAAAATAAAATCTGTCACTGCTTCCATTTCTTCCCCTTCTATATGCCAGGAAGTGATGGGAGAGGAGGTTTGGCATCTCCATCTTGGAGCCTCAGCTGTTCATTGCACCACAAAAAATCAATTAAGCAGACAAATACAGAATACCTACAAATGCTTCTGGACTGATTTGTGTGTGTGTGTGTGTGTGCCTTAAGTCAGTGTTGACTCCTGGTGACTGCGTGGAGAAGTCCCTGAAGTTTTCTTGGCAAGATTTCAGAAGTGTCTTGCCATTGCCTCCTTCCTAGAGCTGAGAGTGTGTGACTGGTTCAAGGTTACCCAGCTGGCTTTGTGCCTAAGGCGGGACTAGAACTCGCGGTCTCCTGGTTTCTAGCCCAGTGCCTTAACCACTACACCAAACTGGCTCTTTTATGATAGCACTCTTCATTTAGAAGCAACTCTTTTTGTTATTTTATTAAATTATAATCTAAGAAATTATGTAGTAGTTTACATTTATTAATACATTGCTACCTACATTGTGAGGGGCGTGGTGGCTCAGCGAGTAAGACGCCAGGCTTGTCGATCGGAAGATCGCAAGTTCGGAGGTTCGAATCCCTAGTCCCGCGTGACGGAGTGAGCTCCCGCACTCGCCCCATCTCTTGCCAACCTAGCAATTCGAAAGCATGCAAATGCAAGTAGATTAATAGCTACCACTTCGGTGGGTAGGTAACAGCATTCCATGTGCGTCATGCCGGCCACATGACTGTGGAAGCGTCTTTGGACAACGCTGTCTCTTCAGCTAACAAACGGAGATGAACACTGGCCCCTAGAGTCGGACACAACTGCACAAATATGTGGGGGGAACCTTTACCTTTTTTTACCTACATTGTACATAGCTAGTACTAGCTATACTTGTGAATAATTTTTTTAAATCCCTTGGGTATTTCTGGTCCATCACTAAAACTAGTTTCATATATATATAAAAGAAAAAAGGCACTTTTGACAAAAGACAAATGGAAATTAAAGCTTCTAAGCAGAAGTCACAAATAAGGTCACTTCCTCTTAACAAAAAGATACACAGCATAATCAAAACTAGGCAGTACTGTAAGCTCATAATTTTATTTGCACCACACTTTCAATGTTTTTGTTCTTTCCTATCAGAAGTACAGTTAGAAATTTTTCAGGGGCTGATTAGTTTTCTTAATCAGAGCAGAAAACAGTAATTCCTTTTTATTGCACTTACATATCAGTTTGGGTCTTTAATTGTTACAAAGGACATGATCCCCCAGGCCTTGAAGACTATAAAATGGTAAGCCTATTCTTACAAAGAACTCTCTAAAGTTGTAATATATAAATCAAATAATACATTAGTTTTTAAAAATACGTAGGGTTGGACACTTCTAAATATGATTTCCAGACATGAATGAAAATTCCCTGAGAAATTCTGAGAAAATTGAAATGACAGCGACAAAGAGGAAGAAATGTTATAACCCATAAAGCAGATCCCCCAAACAGAAAAAGCTACATGTAAAGTTTAGATATATTCATAGATATCTGGAACACATAAACCAAATGTTTTAACAATTTACTTTTGAAGATTTGTTACATAGTCATAAGGAAGAAGATATGAAAAACTCTACATGTGATAAACTAAACAAGACATTTTATATTGCATCTTTCATAACACTTAAAATTGTTCCCATCTAAATCCAGTGTTTATTACTTTATATAGTGCATTGGTTTGCTGAAGTATATCTCTCCAATTTATATATTATATAATTATCAGCTCTCATTGTGTTCTCAATCATTCATTTCCACCAGGTATTCACAGCTCAAGAAAGTGTTTTCTCTCACATACATACAGTACACAGAAACACACACACAAGACATCAAGTGGGTGAGGAAGATTCACAAACTAGTAAGTTCTTTTTTAAAGGAGCATATTCCAGAGCAATATTTATTACATGTGAAAATGTTGTGAGGAGAAAACTGAGAAAAAGAAGCAGCTTCACCATCGCTACAATATACCTTCATTCTTCTTAGTAGTTGGTTTTGGTGACATCAGCTTTCAGGCTTCTCATCTTTGGTCTTGTTTAGGTGATCAAAACTACTCTGGAGCATAGACAATGAGGTCTTCAGCTGCAGTGATAAAGATTGCACAAGGATTACCCAACAAATTATACTTTAAATCAGAAATGTAATTATTTCCAACCCAAACCAGCTCTAGGTTTGACAGAAAATTATTTATACATCTCTTCAGTTGGAGCCCCTAATAAGGACTTGCAAAAGATAGGAGGAGGATAGGGGCACCAGTTTACTTGGAAGGTATGGCAATGCTATTATAATGGTCAACAGTGTCTCAGACTGAGATAACATCACTCTTGACCATCATAGATAATACCAATGAAGGTCACCCAGCATTTATTTAAGCTCTGGGGTGGGGGGGAGGCCAAAGGAGCAGTCCAGCAATGATTACTTCTTGGCATCTACACTAGGATTGTGTTTCATGATGTCAGTCCTGTCTCTAAAAATATTACTGATTGTAGTGGTCAGTACCGAGGAAATGCAAGCACGATATAGATTTGCTCTACCAGTTTTAGCTCAATTGAAAATTGTATTTTCAACACAGTTTAAAATTATTTCCATATTTAAATGTGTTCAGTTACACATACTGTAGCATGTAAGCAACTGAACTTGGCCTGAAGCACCTTGCTGAAAATGGAATTAGAATAGTATAGTTTTCAAATCTTCACCTTTATAGATGAACTCAGACCATTCTCCAGGCCATAACTAAAGTTTGAGAGATGGAGCCAAATTTGAAATGGATGTGTGAAGGTACTGGTCTTTGTTTAAGTTTCCTCACAAATATCAATTGTGCAAGCCTATAAATAATTTGATTTTTAAACATGTGCTTCTCTATCAAGTTTACTGAAAGGCAAAGAATATGTTTTGTAATAGGATTATAACTGTTCACTTTTAAAGTTCTTTTATTTTATTTATTTTATTTTATTTATCAAACTTTGTCACCGCCCATCTCCCCCCTCAAGAGGAACTCTAGGTGGTTTACAATAAAAATGGTCAATTAAAACAATAATCCATAAAATATAAATACAATATCTAAAATGTAAATACGATTATCTAATTTTCACTAGTTCTGCACATGGTATACACAAACACAGATATATTAGCTGGGTTCATAATTTATATTAAACCATTGTTAACAATAGTTAACTATTGTTGAATAAGCTGCAATTAGTTGGGTTTATTCAGTGTAGTAAGTCAGTAACCATGGTTTATAAATTACAGTGGCTGAGTTTACCCAACATTCTTTGCCAAAGCAAACCACATTACAACTTAGTGCTCCTTAGAGTTGTTTTTAAGAACACCTTGTCCTCCTGCTGTAAACATCTAGTCTTTGGCCTTATCCCTAAGGGCTCATTTCAGAAATGTAGAAACAAACTCCACTCCCCCCTTTGGATAGACATACCGAATTCTTTTTTGCCTTGCTGAATGTCACATTTACTAATGCTTTCTATCACTCTTCTCATTTGCAAGTCACCCTTTGGGGGCAAACTTTAATGGTGGCAAATTTGGAAGCTATTGTATAGCTGCTCATCTTCCTCCAAGCCTCCTACCATGCTCCCCAAATTATATGCTGACTCCATTGTCTCTTTGAGAGATCAATCTAATTTTCTACCACTTGCAGAGGATCCTCAGGTTTCTTCTGTACTGTTACTGGCACCAAGGAAACTATTAAGAGTTCAGAACCTTTTAAGAAATCTCCCCAATTCCAACCAAGGCAAAATGAAAAAGGAAAAGAGGGATAAAGGCTCTGCTGCCCCTCTGATTTTGGCTTCAGCAGTCTCAACAATACACTTCTCCAACTCTGCCTCCACTGTCCTGCCATTAAAAGACTCTCCAATTTATATTCTCCAGTGCTTATGGATTCTTCTTCAACCATCAGAGTAAATCTCAGAAGGGGGAAATTTGGGACAGATCCCCTCTGAGATCTACTCCTCCAGTCTACCTTCTTACCTGTCAGGATAATCAGAACCAAGACCTTTGGCTGTCTCAAGATCACCAAATTTGTAGTTGGTCGCCTCATATCCAAGCTGCTTCTAAAAGACGTAGTGTATCTTTCTGGTTTTGATTGATGCCATCCCACTCTTCTAGGGTGGATTACTGGTCCTCTGAGCACTGTGCTTTTCACAGTCCTTTGTTGCCTCTTGCCCCAAATCACTACCCTCCACTCTGTCAGTTAGGCCTGCATCTGCTGAGGTCACTTGGCCTCAGATTTTGGCAACTACCATTGAACCATAGGAACTTCCCTGTTTGTCTTCCATGGAGACCGAGATGCTGGCTGGGGAATACTGGGAGTTGCAGCCCACACTTTTTGAAGTTGCTAAGGATGAGAAACATTGCCCTAGATATTCACAACGATGCCTGATATTTTCATATACAATGACTCAAAACAATAAGGACAGGAATACTTACCTGTTCAAGCAATGCTATAGAATCCCTTAGCACCCCTTTCACATGCTGGGCTTGATCCATGTTACGCTGAGTTTTCTCTTTTGATGCCACATTAAGGTCTAGACTGAGGAAAGAATAGAACATTGAAATGTAACATGTTTGCTTCATCCAGCATATAATTTAAACATGCTCCCATCTCCATATTAATCTTACTAGAAAAATCCACACTGAGACAGTTCCTAGATTATCACATGACAGATAGAGTTTATCTGTCAAAAATATTAAGTTTTAACGAAGGATCAAAATCTTTAAAGACAGAATATTACCATTTTACACAATTTTTGCAAACTTAAGACATTGTTCCATTACATTGTGAGTGCCATGTGGGTGGCACCATCATTTTCCATACTGCTGTGAAAATGATTGACTATAGGATCATTAATAATGGCATATAATCTAGTTACTTCCCAGGTAAAGTGGCAATGTTGGCATAAAAATAAATATTAAACATTCAAATCTTTTACATGCATTATCTGGTTGTAAATGTTACAACAGCCTAGTAAGGTAAGCCATCTTTTGGTGTCTTGCTAAGTTAATCAAGTGAATTCATGGTACTGACAACAGTTGTACCAGGAATTCCTAATTTATAGCTCAGTCTCTTTCTTATGCTACAGCAGGACAGTGAGTTATGATATATTTTCAGGCCCTCTATCCTGACCTCCTGGCCTTCCCCCATCCTTAAGGACTGTCACATTTGAAAAAAATAATACAGTCCAATAGCATGCAAGGTTGTTTTTTTTAAAGCAAAACTGAATTGAAAGGGAATTCCCCTTAGTACTGCTTTCCCAGTGTTGGGTCCTTTGGGTGCGGTTGGATCAGAATTTTATTTATGTATTTATTACAATATTTCTTCACTACCCCAATTTCTCTCAACTAAGGGCAATTTATAAAAAATAACAACCCCCCAAAATTAATACAATAAAAATACATCACACAAGTCAGCCCCAAAAGGCCACTGGAAAAGGATAGTTTTCGGAGCTTTGAAATGTAAGGAAAGGGGGGATCATCAGATCAGGTCTGGATCCTGACTGAAAAGGGTCTAGATCAGAGATTTCCAAACTTTTCATGTTGGTGACACACTTTTTAGACATGCATCATTTCGCGACGCACCCTTACAGCAGGGCATCATTTCGCGACACTCTTACAACAGGGCACAAGGCAGGCACTAGGACCTGCGCGGAATCACAGCAGGTTTGGAGGCAGCCAGGCACAAGGCAGGCACTAGGACCTGCGTGGAATCCTGGCAGGGCTCGGAGGCAGCAGCAGCCGCGACACACCCAGACACTGCAGCCGACACACTAACGTGTCCCGACACATAGTTTGGAAAGCTCTGGTCTAGATAATGTGTTTAGGATCTTCTGTAGCTAAAGCCCCCATGCCTTCTCCAAATTCTTCCCCAAAAAGGGAAGGTTAGAGATTAAGTGGATGTTATCTGATAAGGCTGTATCAAGAGATGGTCTCTTTAGGAGAGGGCAGACCTCTGCCTCTTTCAGGGTAGACAGTACCTCCCACTCTCTTAAAAAGGTTTGGATTGCCTCTCAAGTCCAGGCATGTACATGCTGTCTGGCATTAATTTCCAAATGAACGCAAGTCTTTTTATCCATGAAGAACCTCATAAAAACAACGTAGCAGCCAGTAGGGAGTTCTTCCACCTCTCTGCCAAAAAGGGTAAAGGTAACACTAAACAAGGCCACTACACACAAATCTTCAGATGCAGTAAGAGTGGAGATTAGTAAGAATACTTCACCAATCTTATTGCCAAAGAATATTAATTAACTTGAGTACATAACCATGTTGACTGCAAACACAGTTCATTTTCCTGCCAGCATTGTTCTAGGGCTGCTTTATTTTCTGGAGCTCCTTGTAGAATCTAGGAGTCCCTCTGGGATCTACAATCCAGGAGAGACTGCTTGGGACAATCTCTTCTGATGCATTAGTCACCTCTGAGTTCCAGAGTACAACCAGGTGTACAGCTGGAAAAAAAACTCCAAACTTCCCCAGGAAACCATCTGAATTGGTTAGGGGCCTGCAGTGAAACTGGCCCGCCACCACCAATCAAGCAAAGTGGCAATATACACATGCACCAGAGAATGTTAACAGTCCTCTGCCATGGATGGATCAATGTCCTCAATCTTTAGATCAGAGCTTTCCAAACTGTGTGTCGGGACACGTTAGTGTGTCGGCTGCAGTGTCTGGGTGTGTCGCGGCTGCTGCTGCCTCCGAGCCCTGCCAGGATTCCACGCAGGTCCTAGTGCCTGCCTTGTGCCCTGCTGCCTCCAAACCTGCCCTGCCAGGATTCTGCGCAGGTCCTAGTGCCTGCCTTGTGCCCTGCTGCCTCCAAACCTGCCCTGCCAGGATTCTGCGCAGGTCCTAGTGCCTGCCTTGTGCCCTGCTGCCTCCAAACCTGCCCTGCCAGGATTCTGCGCAGGTCCTAGTGCCTGCCTTGTGCCCTGCTGCCTCCAAACCTGCCCTGCCAGGATTCCACGCAGGTCCTAGTGCCTGCCTTGTGCCCTGCTGTAAGAGTGTGTCGCGAAATGATGCCCTGCTGTAAGAGTGTGTCGCGAACTGATGCATGTCTAAAAAGTGTGTCACCAACATGAAAAGTTTGGAAAGCTCTGCTTTAGATCATGCTGCTACTACTCTGAGATAAACATCAGCTCTAACATGTAGCAAATCATGTCTATAAGGTGAGAGGTGACCTATGAGGCCATGAAATCTTGAGCTCAACTGAAACCTATACATGGAATTTGAAGTCATATGGGGAGGGGGAAGATAGTATGTAATCAGCAAGCCCAGCTTGTCTCTCAGCCCTAATTGCACATCCATGGGTTACCAGATGTGTGTGCTTGTGCCTCTGATCAACACCTCTGATTGCAGTCATTGCCAGGCCCCCTCCCCAATGTTGGAGTTGTGGCTGTTGCAGTTCCAGAAAACTAGTGGGTAAATATTGGACTAGGTTCTGTGAGAGAGGTAATCTACTACCAAATTGTGAAAAGACATGGACGTAGAGGATAGCTGACATCTGATCTTCTGGACTCAGAAAAGAGGCAGAAGGGCCAGAACTGGGAACTGGCACTAAATTGCAAGTCCCCCTTTTCCTGTGATGGCCAGCCCAGAACCTCCCATCATTCCTCCTTTGCCCACCACTATGGAACTGTACTCAATATATATATAGCCTCCTGAAGCTATATCCCACCTTCCCACAAAGTTCTGAATGGAGCACCTCAAAGCTAAACCACTCACTCACACAACCACACAGGGAATGGCTGCCTAGTATCCCACTCCTGCTCTGTGTTACTTACACTTTACACCACTCTGCTTCACTAATCTCCATCCTCCTTTCAAACTCCACTTTCTCTTACTTTTACTTGCACCCATACAGTATATCTCCCTATCACCATGACAGTCACTCACAATCTTGCTCCAAAAAATGCCAACCACAAAGAACAACACAAAACAGCTCATATGACAGACTAAAAATGGAGCTTGCCTTGTGCCATATTAAAAAAACAACAACAAGTGGGCTACAATACAACAAATCCAGTAAAACATTATAAAATTGTAACACATGAATTTATAAAATGGAATCATAAAAACAAAAACTCTAAGCAATGCAGTAGCATTAGTTTTACCCAAAGCCTGGATGGATGAGAGATCAACCGATACCAAAAATTAACAAAACTCAGCACTATCTGTAAGAGAATACGGTAGCATAATGGGAGACTTAATGCTTTTCTTAGGTGACTGCACAGCAAATCTCTGACAAATGAAATACCACCCAGAGGCCATCACTGTTGGATCTCAGTGGAGAAAGTTATCCATCAGATCTTCTGATCCAAGAGTTTAATGAGCTTTATATGTCAGTAAAACCACTTGGAACTTAGTTTGGTAGCATTCCAACTGCAATACAGATCTTTTGGAACAACTTTAAGGTGTTTTAGCTAAGTTGTACATTTTTCACTAGCTGCAGCTTTCAGGTGAACTGCAATATGTGAATCTTACATTTCCACTAACTACTGTAGATATTAGTCCACTGTGGGTATGGAGGAAGAGACAAATGACAAAACAAAGAAACCACTCACGTTGCTGACCCTTCTTTGTGAAGCTGAACATGGTAAAATGACTGAGCTGCACGCTCGATCTTTGACAATTTGAGGAACAGTGCCACATTCAGAAAAACCAGTACAACTAAACTGAAAAAAAAAAACAAAGCACAGAGATAATGGACAGTTTCATTATCATTTCTAATTCTTGCAACAGCATCTTTGATTGATCTTTGGTTGATCTTTGTTTGAGAGGAGACTGAGAGTTCTAGTCCTGCCTTAGGCATGAAAGCCAGCTGGGTGACCTTGGGCCAGTCACACACACTCAGCCCAACTCACCTCACAGGGTGGTGGTTGTGGGGAAAATAGGAGGAGGAAGGAGTATTAGGTATGTTCGCCACCTTGAGTTATTTATAAAAATAATAAAGGCGGGATAGAAATTAAATAAATAAAATCTTAATGGAAAGAATAAATAAATAAATAAATAAATAAATAAATACATACATACATACATACATACATACATACATACATACATACTACAAATATTTACAGCTTCCTGACAAACTTAGCAAGATGATTAAAGCTTCTGAATAGGTCAGGTGCATATAGTAAAGTGATACAAATCACAGTCTCACATTTAGCCATCTCATGTTCAGGCTTAGTGTGGCATTTGAGCCCAGATCGTAGGTTAATTTGTGGTTAAGGAATGGCATAATCACCATTCTGAGAGCTTGTTTGTCATTGATTTAGTTGCTTAGACTTGAACCTGGTCTCCCCCAGGCACTACAAGTGTTCCCTTGTATAGATTGTGGTGATATGTAAACAAATTATGCCTGGGGGTTGGTTGGAGAAATGGAGTGAGTCTCTCTCTTTTGCAGACATGTTCTATAGCCTGAAGAAAAATATTATGGCTTCCTGCCTTCCCCCAAATCAAACAAGGGCATGGACCAGTGCATCTGTGAGAGATCTGGAAGTAATTCTCCCATAATTACAAATTTGCAGGTTCTCACTTGGGGCATGAAACAGGATCCTGCATATTAGAATGGTGAGCAGCTAATTATCAGGTTAATGACTAAAGACCTTTCTAGGCATTTAAATTCCTCAGAAATTATGAGGAAAGAGGATGAAAAACAGCCTATATTTTCTACTTCCACCACCATCCTCATGTCCAGTGAATGTTTGAAGCATGGAGCTACTTTTACTCCTGATGGCTTTCTGCACAACACAGTACTCTAGTTTTCTAAGGGTTCATATCACTTCTTAAGTGCACTATACCCACAAGGAGGAGCTTATCTTCCATTCTCTCATGGCTTGAGAAAAGGTCCATCTGCTACAGTCTTTGTATGTAACGGACTCAAATATCAGTGGGATAAATTAACTTTTTCTTTGTATTTAGCTGCTGTAAGAAGGGTTAAACCAAAAGAAGTATCAAGAAAGTACTTACAAGATACTCATTGCCACTATGATGATGATGGTTTTATTTGTAGCATTCTTCTTTGTTCCTGTTAAGCAAGGAAAATACCTTTACCATATTCATCTTCTGGAATTCAATTTAACCTTATTTCGGTGAATCCCTTTGCTGAAGATTTGTCTCCTCAACAGCAGGAAAACAGCTCTAGGTTTTGCCTGACCTGGATGCTTATTGAACATAAGAAGCTAAAGACTCTCTTGACATAAACTTGGTTCCTGGTGACTACATGGACAGGCCCATGACATTTTCTTAGTAACAGTACAGAAGTGGTTTGTGTTAGTATATGGCCATATGCAATTCTCATTCAATCTGGTATGGCTCATATAGCAAGAACAGCTTCAGTATTCTGGAAATTAAGTGAAATATCTTCAGTTTGAGAAAAGACTCATCATTATTTCAGGATTTAAAAATAGTCATTCCAGAAGGAAAAATACAGACATATCTGCATAAATAACACATCAAGTAGTTTATGTCAATAATTCAGAATAAAACGCTCCGTATGCCAACAGCATTTTCCTTGAGCTTTATTTACAGTTAGCTGCACCACCTATACTTATGTTGAAATATTCTGGATTTGTTGCATATGGGCAAGGAAGAAAAGCCTGTATGACAACTGTGCAGAAATACTATGACCTATAGTATTCAAATGAACATCTTCAGCTTTATAAATGGCTGGAAAAAGACGTCTTTCTACTTGAACCCACCTACATCTCCAAGAGGGATTGTTCTTTTGTCTTCTGTAGAGTGTTGTACAGAGTGTTTAGGAAGCATCTCTTCTGCATTCCGCTGTAAAATCCATCTTCTCCTTCTTAGGACTCCAAGTTTTGCAGGATCCTCAATAGGTTTGTTTATTGCATATTCTTCCATTAGCAATTCTGATTCTATAAACGACAGAATCAGTTTACCCAGTTTCTGTTCTTCTACTTTAATTTAAGCCAGCCTTCTGCAGCAGCATCCATGAGTGTTAAGATTTCTGTTGCCAGAAATCCTAGCTAAAGTTAATGGCAGCTGAGAATTCTTTGGTCTGATAACATCTGGAGGGCAGGTTTAGGGAAAGTGTTTTATGACATTTACAATCAGAATTGTGATGTGTTCCATCTTAATTAGTATTATATCGAATGGTAGTTTCTACTTACATGTCAAGACATCCACTTTTTCCTAATCCCCATTATCTACATAAGCCTTTGTTACCTTCCTTAAAAGCTGCTTCCATGGCTTAGTAGATCCTCTGGAATAGAATGGGATAGGCCAGTAATTCATAGACAGTGAAACAAACTATGTAGGGGATTGTTTGCAGATTGTGAGCAGAGCTAAAGGGGACTAGAAATTTGGGAGACTTGCCCATTCAAAGCCAGATCACTGTGAGAACTTGGTCTCACTCTACTTGGACAAACCAGGATCCAGCAGGGCTTTGCATGTGTAAGCCTGATGTCCAGGGCACACTGGCATCTATGTACACTCCCTTTTCACCTGGTTCTAGACAGAGGATTTTAGAACCTGCACCAATCTTGCATGGGAAGTGGGACAGCTGACGGTCAGCAAGCAGGTCAGGTCAGTGGGTGTGGGAAGGGAAGAGATGCTTTACGTTGTTCTTGGCTTAGGGAGATGTTGCACAGAGTGGCATCATACTAGATGGGTAACATGTGCCTGCAGACAGGCTTGGATTGTATAGGGTACTGGCATTGTGCTGCAAAGAGCAGAACCTGTGTGTGTGTGTGTGTGTGTGTGTGTGTGTGTGTGTGTGTATTTTGAGAGTGAGAGCACATGCAATACTGGGTAGATCTGCAAAACTGGGTGTTAGAGGGAAAAGGGAGACATAATGGGAAGGCAGGAAAGGGAATGGTACATTCAGGGAGAAGAAGGGCATCTAGGAAAAGTGGGCTCTAGAAACAGAGGTGGCGGGATGAGCTGATTTGCAGAGTATTCCTGGAAGCCTCTGCATTTTTCTTGCCCTCTTCCTTTCCAGGATCCAGGATTCCATGAACAGAGAATTCAAGAAGAATGCTGCTGTCTTGCACACGGATTAAGATCCCATGTAGGAGAGGAATAAATGATTCTCATGACTCATTTGTCATGGCATAAAATGCAGGTAGTCCCCATTTCCATGAGGTACTTACTGTGGAGATTTATAGTTGCTGCTTTTCTGGAGCAGCCCCTAATTTGGAATAGCCTTCCATTTAACTGAGGTTAGCCCCTACAGTTCTGGCTTTCCAGAAACTATTGAAACCTATGGTCACATACTGGTAGTCCTCGACTTATGATCACAATAGGAAAATTTGCCGTTAAGTGGTGTGGTTGTTAAGCGAGGCATTACATGACCCCACCAGATTTTATGACCTTTTTGCCACAGTCATTAAGTGAATCTGGCTTCCCCCATTGATTTTGCTTGTCGGAAGCCAGCTGGGAAGGTCACAAATGGCGATCACATGACCCCAGGACGCTGCAACTGTCATAAATCCATGCTGGTTGCCAAGCGCCTGAAGACGTTTACTTCTTGGGAGGAGAGCAATGACAAATCTTGATAAAATAGTTAAGAGCAGAGACATCACACTGACAACAAAGGTCCACATAGTTGAAGCAATGGTATTCCCCATGGTTACCTATGGCTGCGAGAGCTGGACCATTAGGAAGGCTGAGCGAAGGAAGATAGATGCTTTTGAACTGTGGTGTTGGAGGAAAATTCTGAGAATGCCTTGGACTGCAAGAAGATCAAACCAGTCCATACTCCAGGAAATAAAGCCAGACTGCTCACTTGAGGGAATGATATTAAAGGCAAAACTGAAGTACTTTGGCCACATAATGAGAAGACAGGATACCCTGGAGAAGATGCTGATGCTAGGGAAAGTGGAAGGCAAAAGGAAGAGGGGCTGACCAAGGGCAAGATGGATGGATTATATTCTGGAGGTGACGGACTCGATCTTGGGGGAGCTGGGGGTGGCGACAGCCGACAGGAAGCTCTGGCATGGGCTGGTCCATGAAGTCACGAAGAGTCGGAAGTGACTGAACGAATAAACAACAAAAAAAGACGGAGGGGAAGGTGCAACAGTCGTAAGTGCGAGGACCGGTCATAAGTCACTTTTTTCAGTGCTGTCATAACTTTGAATGGTCGCTAAACGAATGGTCATAAGTCGAGGACTACCTGTATGATGCCTAGGATGGATGATGGTACTATGGTCTTTGAGGTTTTTAATTCTATAATTAGGTAATCTTAATTTTTTACCTTGGAGATACACTCACACACACACACACACACACACGTTTCATTACTGTAAACCCCCAAGAGTCTGGTGATTGCAGCAGGTTATACATTGAATGAAAGAATTCATTCAATGAATGGAGAAGGGAGAATTGCCTGTGTGGCTTTTTGCAGCCACTGGATGTTTTCCTCTCTTCCTGCCTTGTGCACCAGAGGACAGCTGCTTGAACTGGGTGGCCGAACAAAGGTTTTATTTAATATTTCAGTATGCCATGGTTTCACCCACATGCTCCAGCTTCATACCACACCATCTTCTCAAACTGGAGTGTTGGGCATGGGAGCTGTACTTTCCATATGGTACTCCCTACATTGTTTAGGTCTTGTGTATGCAAGCAATTAGGCTTGCACACACAAAGCTAGACCACAGCCAGAGCTCAGTCCTATTCTGTATGGGCAAGCTGGCAGCAGGACCAGGACCTGACAAAATTCAACGTTTGCATGTGCCGAGGGGGTAAGGAGCTATTTGAAGCTGAACTGATGGCTGGCCCAAACTCCAGGCGCTCATTAGCTTTATTCATGTCTGTTTCTCTCTCTGTGTGTATAACACAAATTCACTTATATTTACAGAGTGATAATGTAGGTCGGCAGTAATGGCAAGAATCAGATCTGCCCACTTAAGTACTTTCCACTTAAGAAAAAAAAAGAATGTGCATTTGATATACTGATAAACATAAATGTTACATTTTAGAAAAAGAAAATGAAACCAAGACAGGCTTTTATAAAATAAAAAAAAAAAACTAATCCATCACCTGATTCTAACAGTAAATTTTGAGCTTCATACAGAAACAGCCTGAAAAATTCACTATGATATACAGGAACAATATTGGAATACTAGTATAAAATATTTCTTTTGCTGTTCTACCTCTGAGGTATCACAAAGCGATGGTTCATAGTGGAATAACTATGTTTTAATGAGGCGTTACTATGAAAAACAAATGAACATTTTAATGGTATTTTTATTAGATGGATTATATTTGTTTATTATTCATGTTTTAATTTGCTTTTCATTTTTGTTGTACTTTGTTTTTACCTCCATCTATCATTTTAACTTATAAGCCACACCAAGTATTCTTTTTGAAAAGAAAAACAGAATATAAACTAAGTAAAGAAATAAAGTAAGATATGTGCTAGAGTGGACACCTATCTGATGACTGAAGAGCAGAGTACACACTGTTGGAATTATCAGGGGTCAACTCAGCATTGTCTCATAAGCATAAGGGGGGTCCTTTCTAGTAAACACATCTCCATTGTGCTTGTGGGATGTCACATGGGTCACCTGATTTCCACTTCCTTCTTCTTCTTGAGTTTGGGGGGATTAACAATCTCCATTACTCTTTGGGCACACCTGCAAGCAGGAGGTGCTGCAAAATGCATCTCTCATCCTTTCATCTCACTTGCACACAGATCTGCTATGAGTCTACTTGTATCCAGATGTACTGAATAAATGTAAGCTATCTCTGTTTTTCTTCATCTAACTACTATGTGAAGACTGAATTTATTTCTGAACATAATTAAGCATAATGTGCAAGTCCCTTCTGGTTCACGCTTCTACTTTGCAAGATTGTTGTTAACTGCTTGGGGTTCTTTTATTAACCTTCAAAACTCCATCACACACATCACTAAAAAAAGTTAGTAAACAATTTTAAATTAATTTGAAAAGCTAAGGACACTGTTCTTTGTATTGTTTCTTTGAAAATGCAAGTTCACTTCACTATATCTAACTAGCCAAGCTAATCAAATATAAAAGCCATGGAAACAATGTAAATCATCAAGAATGATGACAAAACACTTACCAAGTTGTTTAAAATTTTCCTGAATCCCACCCCATGTATTCTTTTCAATTATATTCTTGACAAGCCCCCACGGTTGTTTTTTGTATTTCACATCTGAGGAAATCCTGCAACAAACAAGAATAAAGCTAGCAACTGATTGGAATACAACTAAGATTATAGGAAAGGCTGGTCTTTTCACCTATTTTGAAAGTGATTTTTCAGTCCTGTCACTTGAATCAAGAAGCCGTATACACAAAACCATGATCACTAAGGTAACATCTTGGACATTCATGCTGAGAGCTGAATGAGGAAATACAGAAAATACTTAGTCACTTCACAACTCTCTGTTGTAATGTAACTTTGGATGACAGGTATGCAGCACACCCACATATTTTTAGGGCTCCTATGGATCATGTGGGGGCGTGGGGGCTCAGCGGGTAAGACGCCAGGCTTGTTGATCGGAAGATTGCAAGTTTGGAGGTTCGAATCCCTAGCCCCACGTGACGGAGTGAGCTCCCGCACTCGCCCCAGCTCTTGCCAACCTAGCAATTCAAAAGCATGCAAATGCAAGTAGATGAATAGGTGCCGCTTTGGTGGGTAGGTAACAGCGTTCCACGCGCGTCATGCAGCCACATGACCGCGGAAGCATCTTCGGACAACACTGGCTCTTCGGCTAACAAACGGAGATGAGCACCGGCCCCTAGAGTCGGACACGACTGCACAAATGTGCGGGGGGAACCTTTACCTTTATGGATCATGTAGCCAAAATTAGTTAGTTAAAAAAATTCTACTAAAACTTTCAAAGGGGAAAAAATTAAACTGAAAAAAAGGAGCAAATGTTTGTTTCTGTCAAGAGATCATTTTCCAACCATCCAAGTGTACAAAAGAAAGTCTGGCATTTCTACACCATCTTTTTCTGTTCAACATATGAAATAAAGACATTCTGCAGAACCAGCACC
The DNA here is from genome assembly GCA_023362775.1 of Charina bottae. NCBI lineage: Eukaryota > Metazoa > Chordata > Lepidosauria > Squamata > Charinaidae > Charina > Charina bottae. The sequence continues at coordinate 99,127,213 of JALMGJ010000004.1, read as the reverse complement.
AATGTTACTGAACTGAAGAAAGCTGCTCTTTTACTGTTTCCAATTTTCCTTCTTTCATTAAATGAAATGTCTCACCGGAGTCTGCATTTTTGACTGGACATATGAGAGATACCATAACTGTTCACAGTGTAGAAATAATCATGGTAAGGCACATCATGCGTGACCACCTCTGCGTCTACTCGGTAAGACCGATCTTTGTGGTTTCGTTTATGCAGCACCTATTAAAGAAGCAGAGAAGGCCTCCTTTTTAAAAATGCTGATGTTCAAAAAATAATTTTGATAATTTTTGCACTGCAATAAATGTAGAACTCCTGAAAGAACATATGCTTTTAAAATGATCACACTATGTAGTTAAGTATATCTTAACATGGCTTTTCCCAACCTGTTGCCTTCAGTGGAAATTGGACTTCATTTTCTATAATTCCAAGACAACATACTGATCAGGAATTACGGGAATTGTTGCTCAAGGACAGCTGGAGAGCATTTGTTTTGGGGAAAGCAAGTCTAGCATAAGATTAATGATGCAACAATACATTTCACAATAAATTATTCATTTGGTCACTCAAAACATTGTCTTTTAATCCATCTTAAAACAAAAATGGTACTAGGCAACAATTAGATAGATAGATAGATAGATAGATAGATAGATAGATAGATAGGATAAAATATGCCCAATTTCTATAAAATAGAACATTTTATTATTTTCTCCTGGTATTCTGTCAATGGTTGCAGAATATCACATCTTTGCCATTCTTTCTTTTAAAGCTTCACCTGCTGCAGAATGTGGCGGCGTGAGCAGGGATGGACGTGCCTTGGGACGTCCACATGACACCTATGCTCCACAAGCTGCACTGGTTGCCAGTTTGCTACCGGGTGCAATTCAAGGTGAAAGCTATCACCTATAAAGCCCTACATAGCATAGGACCCAGTTATTTATATTTTGTGGTTTCTGCTGGTCCAGTACAATCTGATACAATTGAGTTTTATACCTGTTTTTCTGTTGCAGTTGTGAATTTTCCAACAAGTGGATTGTTAAGCATAATCGTGTAAGTCAGGGTCCTCAGCTGATTGCCTCCATTATCTCTGTTCCAAGAAGTTGATACAGTATCTAAAGCCAAAACATATAAGGAATCATAGCTATTCATTTATACCGTATCATTTAGCACCCTTAAACTGTGAATTTCCATCCATGCATGGGCAAAGTGAATTAAAATACACAGTTACCATATAACATATGGCACACAATAATGAGTTTTAAATCATTAATCCCCGAGTACATAATTCTGAAACTGACATGAATCATGATAAAAAATGAGATTGTGGTCATAAATTAGTGTGGGTCAGGTTTTCTCCTGGTTTTTTCACTATGTATATTAAGATACACTTGTGTTTTAACCACATCAAATTACAGTGGTAGCTACAGTGGGGCAAAAAAGTATTTAGTCAGCCACCAATTGTGCAAGTTCTCCCACTTAAAAAGATGAGAGAGGCCTGTAATTGACATCATAGGTAGACCTCAACTATGAGAGACAAAATGAGAAAACAAATCCAGACAATCACATTGTCTGATTCGGAAAGAATTTATTTGCAAATTATGGTGGAAAATAAGTATTTGGTCAATATCAAAAGTTCATCTCAATACTTTGTTATATATCCTTTGTTGGCAATGACAGAGGTCAAACGTTTTCTGTAAGTCTTCACAAGGTTGGCACACACTGTTGCTGGTATGTTGGCCCATTCCTCCATGCAGATCTCCTCTAGAGCAGTGATGTTTTGGGGCTGTCGCTGGACAACACGGACTTTCAACTCCCTCCAAAGGTTTTCTATGGGGTTGAGATCTGGAGACTGGCTAGGCCACTCCAGGACCTTGAAATGCTTCTTACGAAGCCACTCCTTCATTGCCCGGGCGGTGTGTTTGGGATCATTGTCATGCTGAAAGACCCAGCCACGTTTCATCTTCAATGCCCTTGCTGATGGAAGGAGGTTTGCACTCAAAATCTCACGATACATGGCCCCATTCATTCTTTCCTGTACACGGAACAGTCGTCCTGGTCCCTTTGCAGAGAAACAGCCCCAAAGCATGATGTTGCCACCCCCATGCTTCACAGTAGGTATGGTGTTCTTTGGATGCAACTCAGCATTCTCTCTCCTCCAAACACGACGAGTTGTGTTTCTACCAAACAGTTCTACTTTGGTTTCATCTGACCATATGACATTCTCCCAATCCTCTTCTGGATCATCCAAATGCTCTCTAGGAAACTTCAGACGGGCCCGGACATGTACTGGCTTAAGCAGGGGGACACGTCTGGCACTGCAGGATCTGAGTCCCTGGCGGCGTAGTGTGTTACTGATGGTAGACTTTGTTACGTTGGTCCCAGCTCTCTGCAGGTCATTCACTAGGTCCCCCCGTGTGGTTCTGGGATTTTTGCTCACCGTTCTTGTGATCATTTTGACCCCACGGGGTGAGATCTTGCGTGGAGCCCCAGATCGAGGGAGATTATCAGTGGTCTTGTATGTCTTCCATTTTCTAATTATTGCTCCCACAGTTGATTTCTTCACACCAAGCTGCTTGCCTATTGCAGATTCAGTCTTCCCAGCCTGGTGCAGGTCTACAATTTTGTTTCTGGTGTCCTTCGACAGCTCTTTGGTCTTCACCATAGTGGAGTTTGAAGTGTGACTGTTTGAGGTTGTGGACAGGTGTCTTTTATACTGATAACAAGTTCAAACAGGTGCCATTACTACAGTTAATGAGTGGAGGACAGAGGAGCCTCTTAAAGAAGAAGTTACAGGTCTGTGAGAGCCAGAAATCTTGCTTGTTTGTAGGTGACCAAATACTTATTTTCCACCATAATTTGCAAATAAATTCTTTCCGAATCAGACAATGTGATTGTCTGGATTTGTTTTCTCATTTTGTCTCTCATAGTTGAGGTCTACCTATGATGTCAATTACAGGCCTCTCTCATCTTTTTAAGTGGGAGAACTTGCACAATTGGTGGCTGACTAAATACTTTTTTGCCCCACTGTAATTCCTGTGTGTGTTGTGGTGAGGCAGGGAAATGTACAGCAAAAAATATCAGGACAGAAAAGTAAATATGTAAGCAGGCAAGTAAGGTAAAGGTAAAGGTAAAGGTAAGGTAAAGGTAAAGGTAAAGGTAAAGGTAAAGGTAAAGGTAAAGGTAAAGGTAAAGGTAAAGGTAAAGGTAAAGGTAAATAATGGTGCTATTTTTAACAGCAGCCTAGGATTTATTGCAATGCCGTTAAAGAAACCTACTGATAGGGCCACAGACAAAAATACACCATTGCTTCTTGTAACAGGCTATTTTTATCTACACTGGGAAAAGTTCTAAAAGAAAGCACAGAAACGTCCATTTATTTATAAAAGCATATGAAACATTAGTCATAGGAAAGGATTTTAATTAATTAGAGTAAGATCAATCAGTGCAACAACAGTTCTGTGTATGCATAATGGTGTTCTCTGGTGTATGACATTGTTGCTTTTGGCTGAACCGAAACATAATACAAAATAATGGTTAGTATTAGTCATGTGCAAAACATTTTGAATGAAAACTGTTTCAAACTTGAAATGACCTGTTGTTTGGACACCCTTCTCCTTTCTCAGCTCAGGTGATCAGCACTCTATTTTATAAGTTCACTCTTGTATCTATAGTGTGATAACCTATTCTGGCCAACTGTAGTTTGTCAATTCAGATTCTGAATATAACTTGCAAAGAAAATTGTGATTTCAGATCCATACTGTATGTGTTGGCTGCCAGTAAACCATGACTTGTGAGCAAGTTTACATTCAGACAGTGACTGTGTTCAGGCTTGCGTAACTCAATGAAGTCAGGTCAAGAAGAACAGGTCATGACGGAGAGTTCTGACAAAACGTGGTCCACTGGAGGAGGAAATGGCAAACCACTCCAGTATCCTTGCCAAGAAAACCCATGGACAGTATCAAAAGGCTAAAAGATATGACGCCGGAAGATGAGCCCCTCAGGTCGGAAGGTGTCCAAAATGCTACTGGGGAAGAGCGGAGGGCAATTCCGAGTAGCTCCAGAAAGTGTGAAACGGCTGGGCCAAAGCCGAAAGGACGCTCAGTTGTGGATGTGTCTGGAAGTGGAAGGAAAGTCCGATGCTGTAAAGAACAATATTGCATAGGAACCTGGAATGTAAGAACTATGAATCAAGGTAAGCTGGATGTGGTCAAACATGAGATGACAAGATTGAACATCGACATATTGGGAATCAGCGAACTAAAATGGACAGGAATGGGCGAATTTAATTCAGGAGACCATTATATATACTACTGTGGGCAAGAATCCCTTAGAAGAAATGGAGTAGCTCTCATAGTCAATAAAAGAGTGGGAAAGGCAGTACTGGGGTACAACTTCAAAAACGACAGAATGCTTTCAGTTCGAATCCAAGGCAAACCATTCAACATCACAGTGATCCAAGTCTATGCCCCAACCACTGATGCCAAAGAAGCTGAAGTTGACCGGTTCTATGAAGACCTACAACACCTTCTAGAACTAACACCAAAAAAAGATGTCCTTTTCATCATAGGGGACTGGAATGCTAAGGTAGGAAGTCAAAAAATAACCGGAATAACAGGCAAGTTCGGCCTCGGAGTACAAAATGAAGCAGGGCAAAGGCTAATAGAGTTTTGTCAAGAGAACACGCTGGTCATAGCAAACACTCTTTTCCAACAACACAAGAGACGACTCTACACATGGACATCACCAGATGGTCAATACCGAAATCAGATTGATTATATACTTTGCAGCCAAAGATGGAGAAGCTCTATACAATCAGCAAAAACAAGACCTGGAGCTGACTGTGGCTCAGATCATGAGCTTCTTATTGCAAAATTTAGGCTTAAATTGAAGAATGTAGAGAAAACCACTAGACCAATCAGGTATGACCTAAATCATATCCCTTATGAATATACAGTGGAAGTGAGGAATAGATTTAAAGGATTAGATCTGGTAGACAGAGTGCCTGAAGAACTATGGATGGAGGTTCGTAACATTGTACAGGAGGCAGCAACTAAAACCATCCCAAAGAAAAAGAAATGCAAGAAAGCAAAGTGGCTGACTGATGAGGCTTTACAAATAGCTGAGGAAAGAAGGGAAGCAAAAGGCAAGGGAGAAAGGGAAAGATATAAACAACTGAATGCAGAATTCCAGAGAATAGCAAGGAGAGATAAGAAGGCCTTCTTAAATGAACAATGCAAAGAAATCGAGGAAAACAATAGAATGGGGAAGACTAGAGATCTCTTCAAGAAAATCGGAGATATCAAGGGAACGTTTTGTGCAAAGATGGGCATGATAAAGGACAAAAAAGGCAGGGACCTAACAGAAGCAGAAGAGATTAAGAAGAGGTGGCAAGAATACACAGAAGAACTATACAAGAAAGATCTTAATATCCCTGATAAATACGATAGTGTGGTCACTGACCTTGAGCCGGACATCCTAGAGAGTGAAGTCAAGTGGGCCTTAGGAAGCATTACTAACAACAAAGCTAGCGGAGAAGACAGTATCCCAGCTGAGCTATTTAAAATCCTAAAAGATGATGCTGTTAAAGTGCTGCACTCAATATGCCAACAAATTTGGAAAACTCAACAGTGGCCACAGGATTGGAAAAGGTCAGTTTACGTTCCAATTCCAAAGAAAGGCAATGCCAAAGAATGTTCAAACTACCGTACAATTGCGCTCATTTCACATGCCAGCAAGGTTATGCTCAAAATCCTACAAGCTAGGCTTCAGCAGCATGTGAACCGAGAACTACCAGAAGTGCAAGCTGGGTTTCGAAGAGGCAGAGGAACTAGAGATCAGATTGCCAACATTCGCTGGATCATGGAAAAAGCAAGAGAGTTCCAGAAAAACATCTACTTCTGCTTCATTGACTACGCTAAAGCCTTTGATTGTGTGGATCACAACAAACTGTGGCAAATTCTTAAAGAGATGGGAGTACCAGACCACCTTACCTGTCTCCTGAGAAACCTGTACGCGGGTCAAGAAGCAACAGTTAGAACCGGACATGGAACAACCGACTGGTTCAAAATTGGGAAAGGAGTACGACAAGGCTGTATATTATCACCCTGCTTATTTAACTTATATGCAGAGTACATCATGAGAAATGCCGGGCTGGATGAATCACAAGCCGGAGTTAAGATTGCCGGGAAAAATATCAACAACCTCAGATATGCAGACGATACCACCCTAATGGCAGAAAGTGAAGAGGAACTAAAGAGCCTCTTGATGAGGGTGAAAGAGGAGAGTGCAAAAGCTGGCTTGAAACTCAACATTAAAAAAACCCAGATCATGGCATCTGGTCCCATCACTTCCTGGCAAATAGAAGGGGAAGAAATGGAAGCAGTGACAGATTTTATTTTCTTGGGCTCCAAGATCACCGCAGACGGTGACTGCAGCCATGAAATTAAAAGACGCTTGCTCCTTGGGAGGAAAGCTATGGCAAACCTAGACAGCATATTAAAAAGCAGAGACATCACCTTGCCGACAAAGGTCCGTATAGTTAAAGCTATGGTTTTTCCAGTAGCAATGTATGGCTGTGAGAGTTGGACCATAAGGAAGGCTGAGCGCCGAAGAATTGATGCTTTCGAGCTGTGGTGCTGGAGAAGACTCTTGAGAGTCCCTTGGACTGCAAGGAGGTCAAACCAGTCAATCCTAAAGGAAATCAACCCTGACTGCTCATTGGAAGGACAGATGCTGAAGCTGAAGCTCAAATACTTTGGCCACCTAATGAGAAGAGAGGACTCACTGGAAAAGACCCTGATGCTGGGAAAGACTGAGGGCAAAAGGAGAAGGGGACGGCAGAGGATGAGATGGTTAGATAGCATCACCGATGTAATGAACATGAATTTGAGTAAACTCCGAGAGACAGTGGAGGACAGGAAGGCCTGGCGTGCTATGGTCCATGAGGTCACGAAGAGTCGGACACGACTGAACGACTGAACAACAAAGCTAAAAGAAGCCAAGATTTGCATCTCTTTGCATGAACAGGAAAACAAAGCCAAATTACTCCAGTTAAAACCACATTGCATCCAAATGTTCAATTATATCCAAATGCTTAATGGCTTCCCCAAAAGCCAAGATCTGAGCTAAGTTTAAACCATAGGTTGTTTCAGAGTGATTATTAATAGATTCTCAGTTCAGATGTTATCCAGAAGATATAATTGCTTATGGTTTTTCACTTGCTTGCCTACTCAAACAAAGGGAGGAGCAAAAGAAGTGGCCTATAGTTGCATGAGAGGGGCGTGGTGGCTCAGCGGGTAAGACACCAGGCTTGTCGATTGGAAGATGATTGGCAAGTTCAGAGGTTCGAATCCCTAGCCCTGCGTGCAGAGTGAGCTCCCGCACTAGCTCCAGCTCTTGCCAACCTAGCAATTCGAAAGCATGCAAATGCAAGTAGATTAATAGGTACCACTTTAGTGGGTAGGTAACAGCGTTCCGTGCGCGTCATGCGGCCACATGACCATGGAAGCGTCTTCGGACAACGCTGGCTCTTCGGCTAACAAGCGGAGATGAGCACCGGCCCCTAGAGTCGGACACGACTGCACAAATGTGCGGGGGGAACCTTTACCTTTATTTTTTATAGTTGCATGAAGATAGGCAAGATCTGCTCATCTGAATGCAACCATGAAAAAAGTAGGTCTACATTATATTTGAACCCAGCCTTTGTATCAATTGCTTTTAACAAAATATTAATTTGTTAAAAGCGAGACTAACATGGTTTTTCTCCAATGTAAGCAATACAAGTTATAACAGCTTACCTGTTATACTTCTAGTCCTGAGATATCTCTGCATGAAATGGGAATTAGTGAAAAGCATTTCAAACATCCTATCTGCACCAATATGGAAAATGCGATTAATAAAGAGTTTTCCATGGAGATCACTCTCAAGGATGATTTCCTCAGCTATGGGAGAAGAGTTTAAAACACAGGTTAGGAATTCTGTAATAGCTACCTCAGAAAACATATATCCAAAAAGGATAAACATGAAAATGTCTGTGCTATTTAAAGAACAAAGATAGCATTGTGTGAGCCAATCTGGATCAGGCCACCAAATGTGGGTAATGGGCATATCAGTTCCTCTTCCCAGCAACTTTCCTGATAAAAATTCCCTAAATAGAAATCCCCAAGTACATTTTAGAAAACTCCTTAAACATGCACCGGAAGAGGAAGAGGAAAAGGAAGAAGATGATGATTATTTCATCAGCTAACCCATTTAACCTTAATTCATCATAGGACTGGAAAAGAAGGAAAATGGCTAAGTCCCAACTTGTTAGGTGTGGAAGGAAGATCCTACATCATAAAAAAACCTAACCACCACAACAGTGGGATTCAGACTATGGTGCCAGTAAGATGATGATTACTGAAATAATAATATAACACAGAGAAATTGAGATGATCATTTTTTTCTATAGTAACAATAGACAAGTACTGCAACTTCCCAAAATAGCTGATAGAATAATTAGTAGCATTGACCATATGATTAATACAAATGAAGATAATTCACAAGTCACATTTTTACATGTTCTCCCTCTTCAAGTGCTACAGACTCATGTTTATTGCTTTAGGAATCTCACAAAAATTATACATCCATTGGTATTTGCAGAAATGGACGAATATCATTTTGGAATTATGATTACACTAGAAAAATAAAGCAGAGTACTGTACTATGAAATATGTTCATAACAGCTGGTGCTCATGTCACTGAAAGCTTTAAAGTTAGGGAAGATTTCTGTTCGGGGAACTTCTGTGGGCTGTTACTGAAACTTTACTGTCTGTAGGTGGGTTTATGACAGTATCATCTCTATCTGCATCACCATCACATGTTGAATGGTGCCTCCCACCCATGGCTACTACTAAAATGTCATCAATACTGTCATTGTGATTGGCACTGGAGTAGCCAGGGATACTGGGGAGACAATTCATGCTATGTCTGCACCAGCTTTGTTTTTAGCACCAGTATATTGTGCACGTAACATAATGACATCATGCTGATGTAGATGAAATAGCAGTCATTGGCAGAGTATGATAGTAGTTTTTGTCTGCCCAATTACCAGAACTCTCTAATGATGTCTCACCACTTCAGACAATATTTCCCCATCCTTGTTTGTACAGAAGCTCTCCAAACTGACCCTATTGTCTGCTTCTTTCACACTTGAGAGCAACAGACTAGTGTAGGAGAAATAGGATGATGAGCAGTATATGTAGCTCTGTACTCCAACCCTACATTATCTCCTCAGGGTCTTCAGGATCTACTGCCTAAGGCAGCCACATTACTCAGCAATTAGCCAGGTCTGCCATTTTCTAGCAGTTTTACTGGCAGTAAGAAAACCAAGTACAGATTCCATAGATTAGATGTTCCATATTTTCATTTGTTTCTGTAATGAGCATTATTAGGGACCATATTTATAGACTGGAACATTATTTACCTTCTTCATCTCTTTCTGAGGCACTGCTCTTCTCCTCAGGGAAATTCTCATTTAGTTCCAAGGATTGTACTGAAACTTTGTGTGGTACAACATCAGAGAGCTTCCTTTCTAAAGGAATCAAAGAATTCTTCCTGTCTTGCTTATCATAATGGCATTCCTCTGGTTCAGTTCCCTAGTAAAATAGAGTATCATTCTCATAGCCATTATACTTATTTGGCAAAGAACTGTATAACAAGACAATTCACAATCCTAGCCTTCCAAAAAAAAAATAAGAAAAACTTCTAAACGCTTCTAAAACTACTTACAAACTCCTGAAAACACACACACCTATATATATCTCAAATATACATAATTCATTAAAGGGATTGAACAAATGGGTTTCCAGAAATATGAGTACTCCAAAACTCCATGCAATTTCCATGAGTCCTATTGAAATTAAAGGTTCACAGCAACAACTTTTGAAGTTTAGTTATTCCCAGTCTTTCTCCGTCTATCCATCCAGAAATCCAAAACAACAAAAAACAAACAAAAAGACTCCTAAACCAAAATCATAAGACTGTTTTTACCACACCATTTGTAGCTTTCTGAACTACATAACAATGCTAACATTTTGGCTGGGTAAAACTATGAACTATGATCCAATAAGATCCCATTTCAGATTTTCTAATGACAGAGAACTTTCAGACGATGGATTTGACTCTATTTTGCCAAATCTATAGTAACCCTTAATTTATAACAGGGATATTATGTTTTTGTCTTAGTTGTACATATTATTGAGACTATATACAGGGTGTACCAAAAATCAGTTTTTAAAATATGTTTTATTATTAATTTTTTTCAGAAAAAAAAGTTACTGTACTTAGGAATGCTCAAAGTTCATGCATCAAATGAGTAAAGAAGTGTTTAGAAGAAAATGACAACCAATTCAAACATTTAATGTACTTTATATAATAAATTGTCTATGGGGCCTGACTTTTGGTATACCATATATATAGATGTGTGAGTGAGTGTGAGTGTGAGTGTATGTATGTATGTATGTATGTGTGTATGTGTGTGTGTGTGTGTGTGTGTGTATGTTATGTATGTATGTATGTATGTGTGTCTATATATATATATATATATATATATATATATATATATATATATATATTATACAGTATATATTTCAGTGGTATCAAATGCCTAGAAAAAAGCATTTAATGTTCATGTTGGAGTGGAAGCAGTAATGATATTATATATAATGACAGAATTAGTATTCTGAAACCTTTTGAGCAAAAATCTAAATTTCTAATTATATACAAATTATCACCATGCCATAATGTTATGTATTTTCAATATATATTCACAATAACCAGAAATTTAGTATACAAGAGCATGACAGTAATCCACTGCTTACATATCTTCCATTTCTCATTTGATTTTTTAGGTTACTTTTTAAAAATTAATTGAATAAGAGCAAATGTATATGTTACAGTAAGATTAGAGTTCATTTCCCTTTCAAACAGAAAATAATGGCCATAAGTAAGCCATCAAAAAAGTAACAACAACAACAACAATAATAATAATAATAATAATAATAATAATAAAACAAATATAATAGGAAAAACAATTTTTAGAAAGTAAGTTCAATTAAAGTCAAAGGACTTATTTATAAACCAGCAAGGGTTCCACTGAAACACTTTCAGTCTAGAAAGCTATGCTACCACAGTTTCGATTCAGCTAAATTATAGCACAGTTCATTTAACAAAACTGAAGGATATCAGAAATCTACTAGCAGACAGAAGGCAATCTGCATTTTTGTAAATACAGTATATAGATTGCCATACATTAAATTATTTATTTACGTGCTTATTATGTTTTTCAGTTATGATAAATTCAACATATTCCACCCAGGTTAGACTATGGTGTATATAAGTAGAAAGCTCAACACAGCTCCTAATCTGTAAATTGGCAATTACGTATAAGAGAAAATGAAAATTTAAATATACATAGCTTACAGGATTAAAAAAAGGGTTTTTTTTAAAAAAAATCAACGATAAAATGTCATATATTCATATGTAAGAATGTAACACTAACAACAATGGCAAGCTATTCATGATTTAAGTTAGTAAAGTAAATAATGCATTTATTGTGAAAAGGAATCTTTAATACGCTTACTTCTAAAAGTGCATTTCCACTAAGAAATTCTGCCTCAATTTCAGTCTGAGCAGTAGATTCTTGAACTATACCAACAGCTTTAGCTGGTTCCTTATCTCCAGATTCATCACTAAGGTTAGATCTATACAAAAATAGCAACAGAGTTAATTTACACTTATTCTAGAAGCATTTGTTAATACAGTGACATGTGGGATTTAAAGCACAGATTGGGGGGGGGGGGAATTCTGCCTTAAAATATTCAGTCTTTCTACCACCAAATGACCTCTTTTTTTTATCTCTTAGGAAGATTAATTTTATAGAACTTGCCAAAAAGTAGTAAAGATGAAAAATGCTATTTTGTTGCATGAATGGAAAAAAACCCCTTTGCTTATCTATACTTTTATTTTTCCAAGTATCTTCTGTACAATTACTCACATCTAAGAGTAGACAAAAAGACAAACACAGGAAGTTTCTAGGATAGCTTTCTCCAAACTAAAGCTCTTCAAATCTGATCTCTAGCTAGCAGTTATTGAATTTACCAATTTGGGATTGCAGGAGTTAAAGTCCAACCTATCTAGATGGTACTAGGTAGAACAAAGCCTAGGTAGAAGCTTGATTTGAAAGCAAAGTATTTCCCAGCCAATGCCTAAGCCAGAGCTTTCCAAACTTTTCATGTTGGTGACACACTTTTTAGACATGCATCATTTTGCGATACTCTCTTACAGCAGGGCACAAGGCAGGCACTAGGACCTGCGCAGAATCACAGCAGGTTTGGAGGCAGCAAGGCACCAGGCAGGCACTAGGACCTGCGTGGAATCCTGGCAGGGCTCGGAGGCAGCAGCAGCCGCGACACACCCAGACACTGCAGCCGACACACTAACGTGTCCTGACACACAGTTTGGAAAGTTCTGGCCTAAGCACATACCAGTCGTTGCTAGCTATGGTAAAGGCTTGGGGCGGGGTGGTGGGGAAATAGACAATGTGGCAAGGGGGTAGAAAGCATGTGCAATTCTCCTGTAGACACAAAGCATAATAGTTTATAGCTAAATTTATATATTCTGTGAATCTGTGAAAACCTCATTTTTGAGGCCAGTAGTCATCTATTGGCTTCATGAGAGATGGGCGGTGACGAAATTTGAAATATAAATAAATAAATAAATCTTCAAAGAATGGCCACTGTGAGTTTTGTTGGAGGAACAGACTTCAGAGAAGATACTGACTCAATTCAGCATCTGATAAGGTCCAGGGTCTTAGTCTGCCATCAGCTTTGAAGGTTCATCACAAAAAGCCTATACAATCAGAACTGATCTCCTCTTACTCCTGGCAACACCACTGCGTGCAAGCAAGTATAGTGATACTAAATTTGTTGGGTTTATATGAAAAGAATCTTCTGTAAAGATTCTGTAAAAAGAATCTTCTGTATCTGACTGAATAATTTACATGGTAAAGAAAAGTTAAATATTACTGCTTCAGCATATAGTGACACCAAAGATAAAAACGTTTCAGCAACCTGGATAACAAGCATTAATATCTAAAATAGCCCTGACAGAATAAGTTATACCAAGTTTATATTACAAAACACAATCTGCTAAAAAGCAAAAGCCACAATCACAGTGTGGTGATCTACTGTATAGTATTTTCTTACCTTAATTGTCCATTCTCTTCAGATGATGAATAAATGCTTTCCATCTCTTCTGTATTTAAGCCAAGCTCAGAGCCATAGTTCTGGTGTACAAGCTGCCAGAATTCCTGTTTGGTTAATCTCTGGAAAACAGAAGAAGGTGTACACTAACAATGGCAAGCTATTCATGATTTAAAATTAATTATAATCTAAGTCAACAAATCATTGCATTAACCTAAAAGGACTCTGTTTCATAATAATATTCAATAGATTGAATATTGGTACACACACAGAGCTATCATACTAACACATGTTTTTGGGCTGCCAGAATTACTCAGTTTAGCCATCCCAACAGTCTTACATCCCTCCCATCCCAATTCCTGAAATAACACCCCCTCCCCAGACATTTTAACTATTGAGAACAGCTGCAACCTCTTAACTGATGTTAGTTGTACAACAGTGCCACATCATTAAGTCAGCTGTCTTTGGGTCGAGAAGCTTCTTTCCTCAAATGTTAAAGAGACCCTGATCAAAGAACTGTAGCAAAATAGCATGTGAAACAGAATGATATAGACTCAGAGCTGTGGCTTCTCTAGATCCTCAATTTCAGAATATTCTACTGTTGTCCTAACCACTACTAGATTTGTTTCCTCTTTTCCTATCTTGCCAGGAGAACACCTGTGTCCTGTCCTGTGGAATAAGAGAGAACACATATTTGACCTTCTTCTGTAATTGTACATTTCTATCACATTATCTTTCAGTAGTCTTGTCTTGAGATTAAACATCTAGCTCCTTCAATCCCTTTTCCAATACAGTACATTTTGTTCTCTAATCACCTTCATTGCTATAATGGTATGTGGGAATGACCTTGGGAGACAAGGAGAAGAGATGCAGCCAATGGAATGGTCAGATAAAAGGCAACTTAGTCCACAGCAGGAATGTGGGTGGGGCAAGCAGTTCAGAAGGGACCTGCCCTAGTTTCTTGGGTTGGAAAGGGGACGGGGGGAGAGAGAGAGAAATGTACTTTCAGATTTGCAAGATTCTGTTAATGTAACCTTACAATAAAGTAGAATTAGCTCATCTGGCCATGATTCCTGTCTGGTCTACCTTGCAAGACAATTGTCTTTCTCGAAACCCATTTCAATTTCTCCGAATCCTTCCAAAAACATAAGATCCAGAACTAGATACTGAGCTCAAGGTTAGGTCTGACCAAAATAGAATAAATATTATGACATTTTTGGTTCATATTTACTTTGTAATGTACTACTGTTCCAAGACCTTTTTTACAAATACCAATACCAAGCCAGTTATCCCACATACTATATCTGTGCATTTTATTTTAGCTTCCTACATGAAGAATTTTGCACTTGCCTCTGTTAAATATCATTCTGTTACTTTCAGGCCATTTCTCTAACCTATGAAAGTTTTGAATTTTATTTTTCTCTTCTAGGATAGTTATCCAACCCAATTTTGTTCATCTGAAAAACTGATAAATATTCCCTCCACCTCTTCATCCAAGTCATTAATAAAAATGGATGTTTAGATGACCTAGAACTAATCCTTGGAGCACCACACTCGATAATCTCTCTTGAATTTGATGAGGAACTATTGATTTGGGCCAGTGATATATTCACTTAATTGCCATGCCATCCTGCCTACATCTAACTAGCTTGCTAATCAGCATGTAATTTACTTGTCAAATGCCTTGCTGAAGTCAAGATGTATTATGTCAACAGCATTCCCACAATCTATTAAGGAAGTTACCTGATCAAAAATTAGATAAGGTTAGTTTGACAAGTTTTCTTCCTACATGTGAAACAGAATGATATAGACTCAGAGCTGTGGCTTCTCTAGATCCTCAATTTCAGAATATTCTACTGTTGTCCTAACCACTACTAGATTTGTTTCCTCTTTTCCTATCTTGCCAGGAGAACACTTGTGTCCTGTCCTGTGGAATAAGAGAGAACACATATTTGACCTATGAGCTAATTCTACTTTATTGTAAGGTTACATTAACAGAATCTTGCAAATCTGAAAGTACATTTCTCTCTCCCCCCCGTCCCCTTTCCAACCCGAGAAACTAGGGCAGGTCCCTTCTGAACTGCTTGCCCCACCCACATTCCTGCTGTGGACTAAGTTGCCTTTTATCTGACCATTCCATTGGCTGCATCTCTTCTCCTTGTCTCCCAAGGTCATTCCCACATACCATTATAGCAATGAAGGTGATTAGAGAACAAAATGTACTGTATTGGAAAAGGGATTGAAGGAGCTAGATGTTTAATCTCAAGACAAGACTACTGAAAGATAATGTGATAGAAATGTACAATTACAGAAGAAGGTCAAATATGTGTTCTCTCTTATTCCACAGGACAGGACACAGGTGTTCTCCTGGCAAGATAGGAAAAGAGGAAACAAATCTAGTAGTGGTTAGGACAACAGTAGAATATTCTGAAATTGAGGATCTAGAGAAGCCACAGCTCTGAGTCTATATCATTCTGTTTCACATGCTATTTTGCTACAGTTCTTTGATCAGGGTCTCTTTAACATCTGAGGAAAGAAGCTTCTGACCCAAAGACAGCTGACTTAATGATGTGGCACTGTTGTACAACTAACATCAGTTAAGAGGTTGCAGCTGTTCTCAATAGTTAAAATGTCTGGGGAGGGGGTGTTATCCTTTATTCCACTTCATTAAATAATTTGGGGGTTTCCTAATGACAAACAAGGAATCAGGGAAAGGGAAAGGGAAGTTGGATTTATTCTTGAATAGGACAAGTAAAAAGCATAGAGAATTGCTTTACTTGGGCTCCTTACTAGTTTAATAGTACACTAAACCATAAACCACCTACACGTCCATCCAGTGAATTCTGCCCTAATTAAATAATACTAAGCATGCCATGAATGCCAATAGAGTATAAGAGTTAAGATCTATTTAAAGAAGCATATAGTTAGCAAATGTTTAAAGTGTACTTTTTTATTATTCCCAAGGTTTATCTTACATTGTTACTATTGCAACACAATCCTATTACCAGTCATAAAATGATTAAAGCAGAGCAAACACGCCATACAAATGACAAATAAAAATGCAATAAATTACAATAAACTGTCTCTTAGTAGAATTAGCAAGGAATTTTTAACAAATGAATGCTAATACAGGTGGACCTCATTATCTGCAGGTTTTGAGTATCCACAGTTAATACACAAAGACCGAAACAAATTATCCATAATAAATGGCTTAGGTATCTGCATTTTTGGGGTTTGCATTTTTGGTTCATCCATCATTTGGCGTATTCATAGAATTCCCCTTCAGTTTCCTAGTGACCCCAGCAAACTGCTGCATTCTGATCTCATATTGTCATCCTCTTTCTGCAAGTTACTTCCCCACAGTGAAAATGAGCAAGTGCACAGGGGAGATCTCTACTGACAAGTGGCAAATGATCACAGAAAATGTTGCCCTTTAGCTACAAGATGAAGCAGGTGATTTTTCCAGGATTCTGGAACTTAAGCCCCCAATTACCATAGGCTCAAACTCTTGCTATCTGCAGTTGCACTATCCATGATTGTATGGGGTTCCATTTGGAGTTTTTAATAATGGGGATTATTTTCCTGAAATGTAAAAACTGTCCATCAACCTTGGAATACAAGAATCATCAGAAATTGTGAAAAAGACACCTTTGTATGCAGTAGTTAATAGTCTAATATAGAGACATTAAGCAGGACAAATAGGGGGCACTTTATAAACTGTATATTGGCTTTTCCATTACAGGTGAAAAGTAGAAGAGCAACATAAGAAATAAAGAGAGGATAAAGTATTTTAAGTTTCTTCTGAATGGAAAGAGAAGCAGAAGTACAAAAAGTAGAGACTGTACTCATAATTTTGTTGAACATACAGCACATAAAGGTCCACCTGAATGCAGGTGGAGCAGATTTATTGTTGTGATGTGTTACATTCTTCCCCAACCTCTAGCGCTCTCTAGGTATGATGATGTATTTTCTCATGGACCAAGGCAGCTATCTTTGCTTTGTTCCTACAATACAAATAATGTGGCTTGCATTGCCACATTGAAAAAGTGGTTTAGTTTTGACTTAGCGTGATATATGAAACCATTATTGCTATGAGCCATGCTTTAGGTTAGAATTACACGTGAATCAGGATAATATGGCTTATTCCATAAACCACAGTAAAACCAAACAATAGCTACCTAGTGGCAGCACTGCTATTATTCTACAAATATACCATGTAATTAACGCATGACATTCAAGAAGGAACATAGGAGGATGTGATACACCCAGTCACTCCATTATTTGTTCTAGTTTGTTAATGGCCATCAACAGGCAGTGACACTTCATGTTTCAAGCTTTCCCATTTGTATCTGGAGATATTAAGAATTGAACCTAGAGCCTTCTGCATTCTATGCATGTATCTACTACTAGGATATGGCCCATCTTTTAATGATTTTCTACTAAAAAACAAGCAGCATCAGTGCTTGCTCAAAGGCAACCCATACCACTCATGCCAATCCTACACGTTGAAACACTATGGCTGTGTTCATACAACTTGCTTAACCTAATTACTTACCTAATCACTTTCTGGGACTGCACAATCACTGAACCATAAACTTATTAAATGTCCACAAAAAAAGTTAAAAATAACCACAAGTAATACAGCTATGTTAGTAAAATGTTGGTTAAGCTTGATTAAGCCATATATATATATTTTCTTCAACTCAAATAATAATGACAATTATGACAATGTAAACAATAATAAAGTTAGAAAGAAAATCAATTGAGTCTAAAGAGATTATGAATTTAAGAGCAACAGGTTTCTCATGTAAGCCTGAAATCCCTTTCTCTCTCCACATTTATTTACCTGCAGTCTTCTGCATGAAAAGAGATCACAACATACTTCTGCAGTCCCAAAGCACAGTGAACTTCATAGTGACACTCAGGAAGTTCAACACATCATTAGGACAAAGTCGGCAGAGGTAACTTCAGCGTTGATTCAACTTTCCGTCACTGGAAATCATCACTTCCTGAAATGCCAGAATAACTCCTCCTCAACCCATTTAACTAACAAAGTAAACTAGAAGCCAGCAAGGTAGGTAAAATTTAATCTAAAGTCACCTTGCCTGCACAGAAGATTCTATGAAATAGTGGCAAAAATCACAGGGATGCCACTTAAAAAGAATCAAAACAAAACTTGGTCGCTTCTGAGGGAAAAGTGTTGCATTTATGTAATGTTCAACCCCTGGCACTCAGAAAGCTGTTGAAAAGTGGGCAGGTCTGATTTCAGCTCTGTCAGTTGCTCCTTGCACCAGCCCAGTGTCAGCTCCTCCCACCAAGGAAACAGATCAAAAGAGTCTGTGAAGCCACACAGGTTAAAATAGCTAAAGATCTGTCAACTGAGTCTTTTTCTGTCCCTTGCACAGATTACCTGAATATGCATAAGACTGAACCGAGATTCGGAGGGAAATTTCTCTTCTGCTCCCCTCCTAAGAACTGCATTAAGTTATTACAGCATCTCTTGGGAGCGATTTTAAAGCTGCCTGTGTGCTAACAGTTGCTATTAATTCCACTCAAAGCTGGTCAAACTGTATTTCGTTGCAAGAGAAGAACCCAGTCTACATTCCTGGGCCTCCTTATCAGATTCCTCTTTAGCCCTTTTGCTAAGATGCACATAGATACCGTGTAAGTTGTAACTGGGGGAGGGGAGAATCACATTTCACTGAAGCACTCAATGAGCCCCACCCCTCTGGAAAAGCAAACACCTCTTTTGAGTTTTCCCCTGAAACTGATCAGCGGTAATAAGATGCCATTTGAGGTGTCTGTCCCCCACCTTCCCACTTTCTTCCTGGATTGATGTATATTGTTGGGTTTTTGTTTGTTGTTTTCAATGTGTATGTGTTTACATTCTGCACTTGATAGCATTTGCTGCAGAAATATTTTCTTTCAGAAGACTGCTAACTCTGGAATGTGAAACATTGTGCAGATCATTTTTTCACTGTTAGAACTTTTCCGGGGAGGAATGTGTGTGTATGCAAGCAGGTTTGTTATAACCATGCCCGCCCTAAAGGATTATTAATTACCTGGAAACACATGACCATGACATTTACTGAAAGAAAATGTTCTTTTGCTATTTTTTCAAGTACAAAAACCTTATGAATATATTAAAAATGCCATAGGTTGTGAATATATAATACAGCATGAGGCTTCTTAATTATTTATGCAATTCCATTTCTCTATGTTTTTTCTGCTTCAGATGGTTTATTTTTATGTAGTCTAATCTACTATTTTCCAAATATAACCTAACACTATAATAATGACAATAATAATACTTTTTTAAAAAGCTACATTACTGTCTTTCAGAACTCAAGTGTATCAAATGCATAATGTATTTCAAATTCTAATCTTTTCAAGAAAAAATGTTTTGGAAATTAATGGCATCTTTTCTTCAAAGCACGTGGCAGTGATGCTGTTTCTTGTCCTTGTTTGTGTAGATTTAACCTTAACCTTAACATGAACCAATGAGAAGTTGCAATCTTAGATGGCGGACTCCAGCGGGGACGCTGTTTTAATGCTTCCCTTATTCATCAATGAATGCCTCATTTTTATTTTTATTTTAAAAAATAAGGAACCAGTAGGTCCCTTTCACTTTTTCTTTCAGTGGGAAAATTATTGACATCTGCACTGTGGGAGCTTTTGCAACACAAGCATTATGCTGCTCACCAGGAAATATTTAAAAAACTAAACATTTTGCAAAAATTAAGATGAGAGAGGCAGAATTCTGTTTATTTAATAAGTGAATATCCTGGAACTCCCTCTACCTCGTGTCAAATATTGGCAACAATATAAAATACAAGTATAGTAATGCAATCTAAATATAGGTGATACATTCAGGTAGAATGCATACAGTTACTATTTATTTATTTATTTATTTATTTGCCACCCATCCCACAAAAAAGTGACTCTGGGTGGCATACAACACTTAATTAAAAACATATATTACATACTTCAGCAACAGCCAACATGCAGCCCATTGCTTGAATAGTAGATGTTAAAAATGACAAAACATTAAGAACAGAATCCTATGCACATCTACTTAGAAGTAATTTCCATCAAGTTCAAAGGTAAGCCCATTGTGCACATAGATTTGTACACAGGGTTGCAGCCTATAAGCACCACCCAGATTTACTCAGAAATTAAGGACACATTAAAAGAAAATTGCTTCCAAATAAAAGCTGGATTACATAATAAAAAAATATCACTCTAAACATAGGACTATACCAGTTCTGAATATGGGTAGCAGTGGTTCTTAAACTGTTCGACTCAATTACCCCTTTTCTTGGTCTTAAATAATGTCATTACCCCCACCTCCCATCCCCAAAACAGACTCTGTTGTTTTACACAAACGTCTCAGCAGTGGCAATCCCAAACTAGATCCTCAATTCACAAACAAGGAATTACAAATTTCTCAATGATCCCTAGGATATGCCCAAATTACCCCTTGGAGATAATTCCCCCCTCCCCCAGGTTTAAGAATACTGGGGTAGGGGATAATGTGTTTGAAGTCTTTTCTGAATTTGAAAAACCCTGCACATAAAAAGCTTTATTCAGGGAAATAAGGTACATTAATATTCTTTTCACTGGTCCTCTGTGCAAGCACTGAGTCATTACTGACCCTTTGGAGGGATGCTGCTTTCGCTGATGTTTTCTAGGCAGACTTATAGCGGGGTGGTTTGCCATTCCCTTCCCCAGTCATGATTATTTTTCCCCCAGCTTAGCTGGGTACTCATTTTACCGACCTCGGAAGGATGGAAGGCTGAGTCGACCCGAGTTGGCTACCTGAGAAACCAACTTCCGCTGGGATCGAACTCAGGTTGTGGGGAGATTTTCGGTTGCAGTACTGCCGCCTACCACTCTGCGCCACACGAGGCTCTTGTATTCTTTTCACTACTGTATAATTTTTATGTGAGCAATCCTTCAAACCTGTGATCTTCCATACACTGAACACCATCTGAAAAATGTAGCCCTCCCCCCATCTTTGGATCTCAAAATTTGTTACTTAATTGCAATTGTTAATATGACAGAAGAGGAATGTTATTAAAAACATAACAAGAGTAACCATAGTAACTATATTTAATTTTGGTTACAGGTAAATTTGGTTTTTGATCTGCCCCTATCTATTACTTCTTTTGAACCTCTACTTCACCTAACCCAGAAAAAGTTCTTCACTCATAACTTGTAGGTTGAAATAGTACACCTGATGGAAACAGGGCCGTGTAATATTTCTGAATTTGGAGCTTAGGACCAGGGTGAAAGTTTAGCCTAAGGGTGCAAGCAGAGAAGGACAGAATTGCTGCATGTTTTTTGACAAGTGGTGCTAGAAGTTCTCCAGCTGAAAGCACTCTAAATCAACCTAAGATTATCTACATAAAAGTGATTAAAATCTACTTAGAACATTCTGTCCAGTTCACTCAGAGAGATAGAGAAGATAGAGGGCAGATGATAGATGTAAACCCACAGACACAAACAAATTGGTCCTCACATGCTTTCCCTTTTCTTTGAACATAGGTTATTTCCTTGCAGAACCCAGTCAAATTGGCAAAGCAAGATAAGGTTCAAATTTTTCATACTAAAACACGTTATACATTGAAGCAATGAAAATTCTTAAACAGCTGTCCAATTTTTTTTAAAATAAACCTCTCTTCCCCTTGTTTTTCCAGATGTTAATTTGTGAATAAATAAATACAAAAAAATGATGGGGAAATTCAAAGTGCTAGGCATCATCCTGCTACCTCCAGATTTTTCCATGATTAGAGTTTTTACTTTTAGGGGACATGTCTAACTAAAAATATTCTTCAAATTAATACTCAGGCAAGTTTCATTTATTTCTAAAGTACACAAAGCCTGCAACCCCCTCCCCCCACATATTTATGCATCTATTATACAGTTTTGATTTTTCAATAATAAATTAATATCATTATGCAAGAGAAAAAAAGCTTTTTTTTTAAGGTGTGAAATATTAGTACAAATTACCATTGTATAAATACTAATGATAAGGCAACAAATTCAGAGGTATCTTACTGGTATGGTATATGTTAAATTAAAGCTTCCAAAATAAGTCAAGACCTTACAGATATTTCCCAGATATATAGGAACTTACCTTCTCCAACAATGCATTCTGCCATAATCGAAATATATTGAGGTAGGTTCGGTCTCTGGCACTGAAGGAAGTGAAGAAAAACTGCAGAACAAAATGATAATTTGCATGGACAATATTGAAAGTAAGTTAAAAGCCAGTCAACCCTATTTCAAAGAACAAGATATCAAGCCAGGGCCAATTGATTTTTAGAAGTCTCCAAGCAGGACTAAATTATACAGTCAGCAGTCATTTACAATCCAATACATGCTTACTCAGAGGTAAGTTTCATTAAGTTAAATAAGGCTTACTATTATTATTTGATCTGTTTTTTGCCTTTCTGACCACACGGGTATTTACTCCCAAGTGAATGGGTATACTCCAATTTTACATTTAAAGGTAAAGGTAAAGGTTCCCCCTGCACATTTGTGCAGTCGTGTCCGACTCTAGGGGCCGGTGCTCATCTCCGTTTGTTAGCCAAAGAGCCAGCGTTGTCCGAAGACGCTTCCACGGTCATGTGGCTGCATGACGTGTGCGGAACGCTGTTACCTACCCACCGAAGTGGTACCTATTAATCTACTTGCATTTGCATGCTTTCGAATTGCTAGGTTGGCAAGAGCTGGGGTGAGTGCAGGAGCTCACTCTGCACGCAGGGCTAGGGATTCGAACCTCCGAACTTGCGATCTTCCAATCAACAAGCCTGGCGTCTTACCCGCTGAGCCACCATGCCCCCTTAATTTTAAATGTAATTTTACATTTACACCTCCATAAAAGTTAGTCTCAATAAATTTAATGAGTTCACCAGTCCTAAATGGATTAGTATATAGCCAGGTTTTAAGATGATTTGCAAATACTCAACAATAGTATTAAAATTGGTAACTTTCCTCTCCAAGGTGCAAAATAATAAAGCTTATTTTTGGCTCTTACATACACATACCCACTCACATATTCTAAAAGCCTATACACATTCCTGATTGACAGAGGAAGAGCCTCAATGCCAACCAGGGGTTCACACATTCCCAAATATTAGTTTAGGACATTCTCCAGCCTCCTAGAGATAAGGATTAGAACACCTTTCATCAGGCAGCATAATAATGGCCATGCCAAATTAGAGTAATGCGAACTGTAGACCTATACCTTGGAGGGCACTAAGTTGGGAAAGAGAGCTGGTTTGGTGTAGTGGTTAAGGCACCAGGCTAGAACCTGGAAGACCGTGAGTTCTAGTCCTGCCTTAGGCACAAAGCCAGCTGGGTGACCTTGGCCAGTCACTCTTTTTCAGCCCTAGGAAGGAGGCAATGGCAAGCCACTTCTGAAAATGTTATCAAGAAAACTTCAGGAACTAATCCAGGCAGTTGCCAGGATCAACACTGACTCGAAGGGACAAAAAAAAGGCGGGGGGGGGAGCTCACTAGGCATAAAGACTTTGGCCTTTGTAATAGCATGTCTGTTGCTCTATGGAAATGAAGTAGCAGAAGGAAGGGAGGAAGATTGGCTGCCTCATGAAATGTCTTCATGAAATAGAGATACAAGTAAGAATACTGTACCTTCTCCCCTTCTGTAGCAATTTGGATAGCATTTGGAATAAGCCGAGCGGTCTTCTCTTTTGTCATGAAGGTTATGTCCTTCAAAGCGATAGAAATCTGAAGTTCAAAACAAACATGAAATAAGCTATCTAAAATCTTACAGTGAAACTGCAGAAATATAAACTACAAAAATGAGTATAAGTAATTAAAACAAGAGTTTTCACACAATTTAATTTACAGTAATTCTGCATTACTACTCATATCAAAACCCATCCTTTAAAAAAAAATGGAAGAATAGAGCAAGACACAACCTAAAGAGATTGTGCTTGTTTTCCTTCCTTATGAAAACTGTGCAATCTGAGATAAGATAGAAACCTTACCACAAAAATGCAGACTTAAATTCTTAGTGTGAAAGTACTACCTGTACCAATACTCTCTGTATGTGTGCATGTGCATGTGTGTATGCATTTATGTGTATGTACAGATATACACAATGTATTTTGGACATCCACACTTCTTAAAGCATGCCTTACCATAGTCTCCCATCTGAAGATGTTGCTATAAAAACAGACCCAGTTTTCAGACAGATATAAGCGTCCTTGAAGGAGGATATCTTTTTGGAGGGCACAGGCATAATCTAAACAAGAAAAGCATTACATTTTTATAACATTTTAAAAGTGTAACCAAAGACAGTAATTAAGCTCATTAGTAATTATTTTCATTAATTATTTATTTGTTATTTGTTATGCTATTTTGTTAAACTAAAAGCATTTCCTATATTGCTTGTAACATTTTATTTTTTAAAAGCTTCAAATACTTTTCAAACACTTGACATTTTAACTATTTTAAGGAATGCAGAAAGTTAATGTTAATAAGGAAACCTACCTGTTTGGCTCCTTGATGGAAAATGTTGAACTTACATACATTTTATTCTTGATCTTCACACGCATCTTAAAACATACATTTGATGCTAGTCATCAGGCTAGGCTTAATTCTGTTAGTTCAGTATACAGTATATGGAAAATGTCAGCTTAAAGTCAAGGTTGCCTAGAGACAAAAATAGTTTTGAATGGGGAGCCTATTATGGGAGCAAACTCATTTGACTTTATTATAGTGTGCAATCTTTTCTCTTATAACTAAGTTCAGGAGAAACTGGATTTCTTTACAACAAAAGGTGGGTGTGTAGAGCTATAATTGACTCTAATGATTCCAAAAAGGTGACTTCACTAAAACTTCTCACTCCTTCCTAAATAAATTTATTAAAGGATTTAATCCTCTCACCTTCTAGAAGCTATGGATAATCCATCACCCCTAGACTTGTAAGTCTAAATTATTATCAAAAGCAATAAACTAAGCTTTAGAGTTAAGCTACCCCTCAAGAAAGCCCCCTAAATCTAACAATTATATTAATTTCAAGCAACTTTTTTCAGCTACATTAGAAAATACTATAAATCTTCAGCCAAAAGAGAGCCTTTTTAATTACAACTATCAACTTCTAAATTCTTGCTGTGTTATTGTTTGAGAAAATACTGTATAGAAGCAAAAATGTATAATACAAAGGATAAAACCAAGAGATTAAAAATGCAGGGAATAAGACAAGGATGTGTAATGTACACTTGCTTGTATAATTTAATTACAGTATATATAAGAAATGCTTGTGTTGACATTAGAGATGTGCTGGGTGGGAACATGAATGTGTACATACTTTTGGATGCAAAAAATGCCATGTTGTTGGCTGAGATTTGGAATAATTTGCAGTGATTATATCATGCAATTAGGAGCATGAATCTATCAAAAACCAAAGTAGTTGTGTTTGACAGGGAAATGGAGTAGACAACTGCAAATTATATCTAAATGGTGAAAAACTAAGCAAGTAGATGATTGTATGTTTATGGGAATAATGTTTACTAAAGATGGGGAAATGGATCAATTTTAAGACTTGCAAATGCTGGTAGAAACAGCATTAAGGGAAAATGTTAGCCTAAGTTGAATGCAATAGGAATGACTTGCTGTGTAAAACAAAAAGCGATAGAATCAAGACTGAATCAGTGCTGAATGAAGGTGGTTTAAATACAAAAGTGAGTAAAAAATGTGAAAACATGTCTGTTGAAATAGTTTGGTCACATAGAGAAAATGAATGGGGGTCAAGTTATAAAACAAACATAGCAAGGAAGAATGATATATTAAGGTCAGGAAAAAGGGGAAGATTTGGAAACTCATGGTTGGATGGTGCTCAAAAAGAAAGAGATCAGAAGCTTAAAGAAAAGACAAAATTTCCATAATCAATCTCTTACTCTATATTAAACCAAAACACCACATTATTTCTATAAGTCATTTCACTTTAACACATAATAAAAATCATTAAGTACAGTTACTCCTCCCCCTTATATTAAAATAAAGAAAAAAAAGTTCATATAAACCTCCTAAACATCTTTCTCCCCTCCAAAAGATAAAACATATTTACTGTATTTTCCGGCGTATAAGACGACTTTTTAACCCAGGAAAATCTTCTCAAAAGTCAGGGGTCGTCTTATACGCCGGGTGTCGTCTTATAGGGCGGGTGCTGAAACCAGAAGCGCTGATGGCGCACCGCAGGGGTGCAACTCCACTTCCCTGCCGCACAGCTGATCCCCGCCGCACAGCTGATCGGTGCAGAGATTTTCCACCAGGGCCCTCCCCCCCAGAATACATCTCCAAGATTTAGCAGAACAAACCGTGAAGGAGGAGGAGGAAGAGGGTGGTGGTGATGATGGGGGGAGGTTTGAAAAAGCAGATCCAAGCACAAAAGTTAGTGAGTCATTTCGGTGGCAGCTGGAACAGTTTTCTTGACTCCGGCCTCCCTCCCTCCCTCCCTCTCTTTCCCTGGCAATGGATCAGTACGGGGGGAGGGAAGGGAGGAGAAGGCAAGGGAGGGAGCGTTCAAGAGAAGTGGATTTAAAAGAGCAGGGGGGGCTTTGTATACAGATGCCCGCGTGTTAATTCTTCCGGCGGTGATGCGATTCACGCCCCTAATTGATTTATTTTTAAAGCCACCCCCCGCTCTTTTAAATCCGCTCCTCTTGAACGCTCCCCCCTCTGGTCCCACCCTCCGCTCCCTCCCTCCCTTGCCATTTCCTCCCTTCCCTCCCGACCCCCCCCCCGCACTGATCCATCGCCAGGGAAAGAGAGTGAGAGGGAGGGAGGGAGGCCGGAGTCAAGAAAACTGTTCCAGCCACCGCTGAAATGACTCAGTAACTTTTGCGCTTGGATCTGCTTTTTCAAACTTCCCCCCATCACCCTCCTCCTCCTCCTCCTTCATGGTTTGTTCCGCTAAAGCTTGGAAATGTATTCTTCACCCCTCTGCCTTGCCCAGGTAATTAAAGCTTTCTCACCCCTCACCCCAATATTCTCCTTCACACACACACCCCGCGCTGCCGCACTTCGCATTACTATTCGCTTTCTACTCCGCTTCCCTGTTTTCTCCCTGAAGTTTTTTACTTTCTACTCCGCTTCCCAATGCATTGGGAAAGCTTTTTTTTCCCAGTGCGTTGGAAGAGGGGTAGTCTTATATGGCGAGTATATCCCAAACTCTATATTTTAACTGGAAAAGTTGGGGGTCGTCTTATACGCCCAGTCGTCTTATACGCCGGAAAATACGGTAGTTATTCCCTTCCTACCACTATTCTATACATTTATGTCTACTATAATAAGAATCAAATTAAAAAGCACATAAGTTGTCTGCTATTATACTTAATAGTACATGTTGTTTTCATGCAGACGTTTCATTGCCAGGCTAGGCAACATCTTCAGTGCGAAAAGGGAGTGGAACTTGCTGTCTGTTTATATACCCTGGCTTGTCCTGCCTGTGTTGGTGGGGGTCTTGTACTCTCCTTGGTAGTTCCTTGATTGGGCTGTTGTGTGCTGTTTGGGTGATTGACTGAGTTAATAGTTCCTTGATTAAGGTCTATTGTGTTGTTTGATTGCAAACAACACAATAGACCTTAATCAAGGAACTATTAACTCAGTCAATCACCCAAACAGCACACAACAGCCCAATCAAGGAACTACCAAGGAGAGTACAAGACCCCCACCAACACAGGCAGGACAAGCCAGGGTATATAAACAGACAGCAAGTTCCACTCCCTTTTCGCACTGAAGATGTTGCCTAGCCTGGCAATGAAACGTCTGCATGAAAACAACAAGGCTCAGAGAGCACCAAAGACTCCCCAGTTCAACCCTGAGCTACAAATATTCTCTTCGATTAGTACTTAATAGTACAATTTTAATAATTTTAATCTTAATAAACCCAAAAAACAAAGACAATTCAAAACAGTAAATCCAAACCTTTAAAGGCAAATAGCATCAATCAAATCCTTAAAGCAAACCAGATGAACATTCTTCAACCCTTATCCCACTTCAAAATAAACCAAAGCAGTTAAATATCCCCACAATGTGCACAGAGCTTTCCTCTTGAAAGAATCAAACAGCCCAACTGCCCCCCTCAAAGATTCCAGGTTCTTTTCATGGCATTCCACCAGGAGATCGATTTTACTTATGGCTTGCAGATCACTCTCTCCCTTAGATTTCTCCAACTCCATTATCCAATCTTCATCCAGCATCTTGATAAAAATCCCAATCTCAGTCTTAAAAAAGACCTTTCTATCGCTCTTAAATTCCTCAATTTCATCCACCACATCCCCAACCTGATGGCACATTTTAGATCTCATATTTTCCACAATGTCCTGGATATCTTGCATAAAAGTTTGATAGAAGTCAGAAGAAATCTGTTTAAAATCCTGGTGAAAGTCAGAAAGAATCTGTTTGAAATCCTCCATGTCTCACGCAGTAGATTATGGCGCCCCCTAGGAGCTTAACCAGTGAAAGTCGAAGATATGGAAGAGTTCCAAAATGTGTTTACATAAAGTGAGAGTGAGATAGCAGACAGTTCTCAAGGGAAAGTGAGAACAGAAAACTGAAGATTCAAATCAGCTGATTCAACGTGTAGGAAAATGCTAATATCTTCAAATTTAATATAAAAATAATAACAGGAAGACAATTGTTTATTCTCAATCTTTGGAATTTCCTTTGGAAGGAAAATGAAATCTAAAACTTAAAAGAATTTAAAAAAAAGTAATCCCAAAAATAACGTTAAGCACCAAGAGAACCAACTTCTCCTCGCTGTAGAAAGCCTCTCTTGGGGTACATATACTTTTAAAAAATACAAATTGGTGATTTAGAATTGGGTTGGTCGGTCTTAGTGTCCCTTTAAGGCTACAGCGCAGCTTGGAAAGTGATGACATCCCTGCCTCCCAGCTGGCTCTTACCAGTCGAAAGCAAAACACTGTTTGCAATCTTCTGGCTGCAAGCAGCTGTCCAGAGGACAGATGGGATGATTCGAGGTATTCTCCTTGATCCAGAGAATGTTTCTGGGCTTCAGGAAAACCTGCTTGAGCCTGAAAAAAATTACCGCGTTGTCAGTTCCACCCACTGAACCAGCGGAAACAGCCATTCAGTCCACCATTCCCACCGGAAGCCACAAGTTGTTGCCTCTCTGTGAGTCAATCAGATATGAAAGTTATCTTTTTCCTTAACTTTGAATATCTGAATTGTGATATTTATAAAGAAGGCATTTACATAATAGACTTTTTCTATTTCTTTTAATAACAATTCATTTTGTTTCTCTCTTGTGAGATTGGCCCATCTGCCAAGCCTGGGGAGGAAATGGGCTGATACCCCTTGCCACATTCCTTGATTCTTCAGGGTCAGGGGGCAGCACTGTATAATTTCCTTTTTTTTTCCAACTACAGTTCATATTAATAATTATTTACCTAAACTTCTGTATTGGAAAGTTCAATTACATTTTACTGCCTTTCTATCAAGAATGTCATTTTTTTCTTACCCACTATGAGCCTTTCCAAATCTGGCAGATGTGAGAATTGTTTCTTGAATTCTTCATTCCGATATTTGTAAGTGGAACTTGAGATCTGCAAAAATGAGAAATTCAAAAATATTTGTTTTCGGTGTTTTAGAAATATCAGAGACCCTTGTAGAAAATAATAATCAGAATTAATACAGGTAATATAATAATGAATTTTCTCCCTAAGAACAAATCCATCTTACCTTTGATTTACCAGAGACAGTGCTATATTCAGAGTACTGCCAGGAAGGGTTATAGAAATTATTTTGGAGCGTGGATTTCTTAGTTGATAACTTACTGTTTTCTAATATCATCTATTTATGACTTATAGGATATTGGAAGAATTTCCGACAGAAGATCTAGAAAATAAGTTTCAAGCATTGGTTCGGACTGCTAATTGTTCTTAGTTGGCAAAGACAACTAAGAGCCCGCACTCATACACTCAAACATACACACAAAGGAAATTATCAATTTAGGTTTCCAATACTGAAAGAAATATTCTTTTAAGACCAAAATCTAGTTTTTTCCTTTAGCAGACTGATTTAGCCATTTTTCTTTGTGTAAAGGAAAGATATCTGCAGACTCATATGTTGCCCAGCCCAAGGCAATCAATATAGCTAAAAATAAAAAATCTGGGGAGCTAGCATTCCATACTTCCAGGTTTCTTGGCCCTTAATATTCCTATCATATCATATCATATCATATCATATCATATCATATCATATCATATCTCAAGCACTTTATACCATTGTGTCTTTTTCCAGTGAGCTGAATAAAAAAACCTTTTTAAAAAATGTGCATTTAAATAAGGGTATGCTTCTTTTAAGTAAAAATAAAATAGAGGTATCCGTTCTTATCTCAAGAAAAGATTGTGGAATGCAAAGTAGCTCAAATAAAGCTTTTGTTTTGTTAGAGACAAAAGATATACACTCTTGAGAGTAATCCACAAGTTGATTTTTCCATGCACAATAATTTTTGGAAAAGAAGTCATATAGAATGGAAAGACGATAAAGTAACGTTTAACCTATCTGTTCCAACGATTAGAAAGCAACCTTCTAATGCCTAATCATGAATGCTTCCATCCACTTCAGGAACACATGAATGGAACTAAATAAAAAGATGTATGATTGTATCCTCCCATCCTTTTAAAATCGTAGCCATACAGAAATGAGACTGGGTTGCCCCCCTCAACATCTGCCCTCCCCATTTCTTTTGATCCTAATATAATGCACCCCCAAACTTCCACTGGCCCAAGAAGGGAAAAATACAAGCCTCTGTAATTCTGCTTGGAAAACAAATAGCATCTGAAGAGAAATCAGTATCAAGCAAACTGTCCCTGCTCTACTTACTCCCAGGCTTAATCTGATTTTCCTTGAAATAAGGAAAACAACAGCATGAACACAGAAACCAGGCTAGATTATTTGTGTAATCCTGCTGACTGAAGAGAACCTTGGGCAAGTCTCTCTGACCTCACTCCCACAGGAGACTCTGCTGTAGCTCCCAAATACCCCACATTGATATGTGCTGTAAGGGAACAGCACTGTTGGCACCTGGACAGAAGTATCTCATGGAGTGTGTAAAATGGCACCTCTCCCCTCCCACCCCCAAATAATAAAAGCAGTAGAAAACACAGCCACACCAAATTTCTTTTTGGCCAAAGCAGAAGAAAACATGTAACACATTCAAGACAAGAGGAGCAATATTATTGCTGAGATAACCTGATTTTCTTTCCAGGTGTAAATCAACCTTTTTTTTTAAACACAAGTGTGCCACTCTTTGAAAAGACCATTAAACACATGTTTAAAGCAGGTCTAATGCTCTTCCAGAAAAACACTAGACGTTGATATATAAGGAGCCTGCATAATCCCTGTATGGTGCTTTGTGAAGCCAGTATGTAGTATGCACAGTATGTATCACATTTATACAGCCGCCCATCTCACATAGTGATTCCATCCTTCCTACAGCCCCAGCCCAAATATTCTTGAATGGGTGTGCAAAGTGATCTGAGGGAGGAGGCTTGTCTGGAACACCCAAAGGGGGCCAAGGGTGTCATTGCCAGCATTGTAAATGAGGTGTTTCAGGACATTCAGATAGCAAGGATTGTGCTGGGGAAAAACCCTCTGTTTTAAAACAGGAAAGACTAAAGGTTAGTCCACACACTGGCTGTAGATGAGTCATGTATTCTAAAAATGGTTAGCTAGGTTTCTTTGTGCCATGTTTTGTGGAATACATGGATCAACTCAAGTCTAACCAACCCTTGACTCAGTGATCTAGCTGCTGTGAAGAGTCGCAAGATGAGGCACTCCTGCACCGTGCACATATACAACCAAACATCAACATAAATAGCATATACTTACTCATTAGCATTTGTACCTTACTAGGTGACAAGAAAATGCAGCCTTACTAACACTAGAATACAGTATTCTGTAGAGGACCATTCTGTTGAGGCTGCAGCGAATGCAGGGTGGTGGTGGAAAGCAGGGATACTAAATTTGAAATATCACATTACTTCCTGACTTGGCCTCCATCTTAGTGATGCATGTTTAGTTTATATCATAGGTACAATTAATTTCTTACCAACGTAGTTATTGGACATTATGGATGGGTCATCTGGTGCAGACTTACAAGTACTTGAAGGCTCATAAACTTTGTAATATATGCTATCCATGTAGAGTTTCTGAGATTGGTAGAAAAGAAGTATATTCCCCAACTACATATCTCATACTTTATACTACTTCCATTTCAGATTTTCAAGTTTAGTGTTTCTATTAATACTGTGCATGCTTAATGCTTACTTTAGAAGTTGGGGGCGGGGGTTGTGCTATTTTGGTCTAGTGGTTAAGGCAGAGCTCTGTAGAGGGGAAAGGGAATAGCCCTGAAGGACAGGAGGAAGAGATACTACCAAGTCAATGAGCCCAGGCCAAAAAAGTAATGTGAGTAAATGTCTCAGACAAGCCCCTCCCCTGTTCACATGAAGATAAAGTACATTCAGACTTGCAAGATTCTGTTACAATAAAAAGGTAAAGGTTCCCCCCGCACATTTGTGCAGTTGTGTCCGACTCTAGGGGCCGGTGATCATCTCTGTTTGTTAGCCGAAGAGCCAGCATTGTCCGAAGACGCTTCCACGGTCATGTGGCCGGCATGACGCACACGGAACGCTGTTACCTACCCACCAAAGTGGTACCTATTAATCTACTTGCATTTGCATGCTTTCGAATTGCTAGGTTGGCAAGAGCTGGGGCGAGTGCGGGAGCTCACTCCATCACGCAGGGCTAGGGATTCGAACCTCCGAACTTATTTATTTATTTATTTATTTATTTATTTATTTATTTATTTATTAGACTTTTATCACCGCGCCATCTCCCCCACAGGGGACTCTGGGCGGTTTACAAACATAAAAATTAAAATTCTACTAAAAATATACAATACAATATATAATTACTTATTATTATAAGTTAAATAGAAAATCCAAGCGGGCGATCTCAACCAACCTAGGACCCACATGATCTTAAAAGGGCTCTAAGACACCAACCATACCCATGAGGAGCTATTCCTATTCCCGTCCCACGCGAGGCGGCAAAACCAGGTCTTTAAATTCTTCCGGAAGGATAGGAGTGATGGGGCTTGCCTCACCTCCGGGGGCAGAACTTGCAATCTTCTGATCGACAAGCCTGGTGTCTTACCCGCTGAGCCACCACGCCCCTATCTGTTACAATAGCTGTTACAGTAAAAGTAGTCCTGACCTATATGGCATTGCTTTCCTACCTTGTTGGTCTGTCATGCTCCAATCATGTTTGCTACTATGACTTCCATAAACTCTCACCATTTATCAGGCTGGTGGGGGCTAGAACCCAATGACAACTGGAGCACCATCTGTGCATTTCATATATTGAACTGATTTGTAACATCCCTCTTCTTCCCAATCACGAATGGAAAAATGTTTCAAGAGTCCAACCTGAATACTTTACTTACAGTCATTTTCCATGGCTCTTCGTTTCCCCAGAGCTGCTCTGGGGAGAGCAGTCTCCTAAGCAGAAGGCATTCTTCCTGTGGGCTACTGGCAGACAGAAGTCTGGACATTAGTGTGATTTGGTCTCCGTCTTTGGCCCAGCCTCCCTCTTACTTGTAGAGACTGGAGGAGAAAGATTTTGAAACATTTCAGGTTAACTATGCAGCACTTGGGCAAGCAAGAGTCTTTGCCGTCAGTTTGACCAGGGAAAACAATGCTCAATGGAATCAGATACTTCTGTGTCATTAATTATGTTTCTATGATGCAGATTAATGTCATTACTTCTTCACCTACTAGCAGGGAAGTAAAATAATTGATGTTGCATTGTAAGATATGGGCTTCAGCTGCTGAATAATATGAAGACAAGAAAGTGGGGGTTATATGTATGTAACAGTAAAGGAGAAGGGGAACCTTCTTTTGTATTAGTCTTTTTCTTTTTAAGATCCTCACCTGGGGTCCTGCTAAATGTCCGGAAGGCATCATAATAATTCAATTGGACCAAGAAGTGGATATTGTCAGTAGCTGCATCCAAATTTAGTAACCCTCTCACAGCAGAAGCCTACCATGCAAATCTGTCAATAGTTCGGCTGCATTGTAAAATCCTCCTACTGTATAGTAAGCAATGTAAGAATTTAACTCTGGAAAAAACCTTTTGGAATAGTTTCTTTGAATGCTTTTTTGATTGTTTCTGCCTCTATTGCTCTTAAATTAGTATATGGTCTGTTTTTATAGATTTTTTTTCATAGAATCATAGAGTTGGAAAGGTCCAGAAAGGTCATCTAGTTCAACTCACTGTTCAGTGCGTGATCCCCTACAGTATATCTGACAGAAGACCATCCAGCCTCTGTTGAAAACATCTAGTGAAGAACTCACCACATCATGTGGCAAGCAGGTACCACTAGTTGACAGTGGTACAGTCAGGATGTCTCGCCTGAACCTCCTCTTTGTAGTTTTAACCCACTAGCTTTGATCTTGTCCTCTGAAGCAATAGAGAATAAGTCCACTCCCTGTTCTGTATGACAACCCTTCAGATACTTAATATCTCTCCTTAGTCATCTTTTCTATACTCAGATCCTTTAACTGTTCTTCACAATGCTTGGTTTCAGACCCTTCATCTTGCTAGCCCTCCTCTGAACTTACCCTAATTTGATCCTGTCCTTTTAGGCTATGGTGCCTAGAACTGGACACAATACTCCAAAGGCGGTCTGACAACGCAGAATTGACTGGAACAATTACTTCCTGTAATATGGACTCTATGCTCTTGTCATTGCATCCCAAGATAGCATTTGCCTTTTTAGCAGCTGCATCACACTGCTGGCTCATGTTTAACTTGTGGCCAACAGTAGTGTCATATTTTACTATTTTCTGAGCAAAAAATATCATGAGGCACTCTGTTGAAGGTTTTGCTGAAGATCAGGTGTACTGTGTCTGTTTATTATATTATTGTTATTGTCTTCAGTCAATTCTTAGATACCTTGAAGTCTCTCAGATGGATAGAATAAAATAGGTCATAAAATCAACCCCAAAAGTGGGAAGATTGTAATGATTCTCATGACAATTATCCAAGCTATGAAAAAAAATAACTTAAAGTCACCCAATAGACTGACCTTTAGTCTTAGATGAGGAATGAAAAGATCCCTTACAAATAGCCACAAATATATATGACAGAGAAGAACAGAAGTAGGGAGCCACACAAAACCAAACAGATCCCAACAAAACCCACTGAGGACAGTAGCATATATAAAGCTCTGCTGAGTCAGCCTATCAGTTCATCTCCAAAGCAGCACTATCTCATTCCACAATCTCTGAAGTTGCAGAATTGTTTTTTCCCAGTTACACCTAATATCAATCAATGTTTATTTCGGTCACAGACCAGCATGTTACACCTAATATTTTTTTCTATAATGACTTCAGGGATTAATCTTCTCTACATGTGAATAGGATCAGACAGATCACTTTAATTTTAGTTTTGCATACATTCACTCATGTGCAGTTTCTTAACTGTGGATTTTATTGTATTTAACCACCACAGCCAATTGGGGGCAATCAGAAGGCATGTGGTTACAGTTGTGATGGGCAATGGGACATATGATGAGAGGCTGGGAGCAGGTTGCACTCCAGAAAGAGGGGGATCAATATCTCTAACTAATCTCCCGTTCCAGCTCTCAAGTCTTCATCCCAAAAACCAGGGTACCAGATCCTTGGAGCCCTGGGTCTTTGTTGTGGTTGAACACCAGGTTTGTCTGCTACAAAACAAAACTGCCTTCTCTGCAGTGGCGCCCGTCCTCTGGAACATTCTACCCCAGGAGGTGAGGCAGGCCCCCTCGCTCCTGACCTTTTCACATAACAGAGCTCTGCCCACCTGGCAGGCACTATTTATTTATTTATCCTGCTATTGGCTACAATTGCCTCTGATCTCATTGTTCTTCTTTCAGGAAAGCATGCTTAGGATTGTTGCCACCTGTCCTCATATTATAATTCTAATTTATATACTGAAAGGGTATATATCTCAAGGCACTTGTCAAAGGAGAATCCCTCAGCACTGTTTGCTTTCTATATGATTTGTAACAACTGGGGATTCTCTGCATAGGAATCATATAAGGCCAATCTTCAGCCAAGAGTTATATATCCGAAACAGCACAATGGGAATAGATAATAGGAAGAATGTGGAACACTGGCTGATTATTGAGGGGAAACTGGGATAGATAAAATGGGGTGCTTGGAAATCTGAGCACATATTGTCCCTGACCCAGTGGCAAGGAAAGGGGTCAGATGAGTGAAAGCTCCCTTTTCTGCAAGCGTTGTGATGTCTTACTCATGCTCAAAATGGACAGAACTTGTGGGGCAATTCTTGTGGGGCAATTCTGCTTTCATCATTGTGAACCCAGCTGTCTTGTTTCAAAAATCATGCCTTACTAAGTCTATCTGGGAATTCCAGACAGATTCCTATGAGAAAGATAAATATAAGCATGATGACATAAAAGAAAAAACATGAAAACATTATTTCCACTTGGGTCATCACAGCAGTTCCTTCCCGATCCTGCAAAGTGGTTATGCCATCAACAGTGGTTTCCCAGGATCAGACACAACACAATTTACTCACCCTCCACAGCTAAATGGCATCAAATAGACCAACTGCAAGTAAAACAGATGGTGTATTTTCAGACTTCTAGCTAAAACAGGATGACAGAGAAACAAGAAAGTGGTGTTTCAACTTTTTTTGTTTTGTTTTTGATAATAAAATATCTTAAGAGAAAACTAAAGGGAGGAAAGAAGTATCAATGCTAAAATATCCCAAATAGGGCAAACAGAACAGTCTAGATCAGTGTTTCTCAACCTTGGCAACTTTTAAGATGTAAGTTGCCAAGGCTGAGAAACACTAGTCTGGATGAAAACTTAGCCTGTTGGGGGAGAGGCAATGGAGTATCCTGATATGTCTGACTGGCAGGTACACAGAACAGAACTTCACACTGCAACTAATGTTATTGCAGCTAGCCCTCGTAGAAATTAATCCCAAAGATATTGTTTGAAAAAGCCTTCAATAAACAGCAGCTTTTTATTTCTATACAAGTCCCCACATAAAAGATTTAAATTAGCAAAAGGAGCCTTCTTTAAGTACCCTTCAGTACCCATCAGCTAAAAGTTTTACTTTTTGTTCCTTTTTTAATTTTGACCCAATATAGTACAGAAGGCAAAACATTCTGTCTCTGCTAGTGCAGGGATCAGCAGCTGGTGGCTTGGGGGCTTAATGGACCCTAATCTTCAAAATGCCATCCCTTATTGTTGTTCTTGTTGTTCAGTCATTTAGTCGTGTCCGACTCTTCGTGACCTCATGGACCATAGCACGCCAGGCCTTCCTGTCCTCCACTGTCACCCGGAGTTTACTCAAATTCATGTTCGTTACATCGGTGATGCTATCTAACCATCTCATCCTCTGCCGGCCCCTTCTCCTTTTGCCTTCAGTCTTTCCCAGCATCAGGGTCTTTTCCAGTGAGTCCTCTCTTCGCATTAGGTGGCCAAAGTATTTGAGCTTCAGCTTCAGCATCTGTCCTTCCAATGAGCAGTCAGGGTTGATTTCCTTTAGGATTGACTGGTTTGACCTCCTTGCAGTCCAAGGGACTCTCAAGAGTCTTCTCCAGCACCACAGCTCGAAAGCATCAATTCTTCGGCGCTCAGCCTTCCTTATGGTCCAACTCTCACAGCCATACATTATTACTGGGAAAACCATAGCTTTAACTATACGGACCTTTGTCGGCAAGGTGATGTCTCTGCTTTTTAATATGCTGTCTAGGTTTGCCATAGCTTTTCTCCCAAGGAGCAAGCGTCTTTTAATTTCATGGCTGCAGTCACCGTCTGCGGTGATCTTGGAGCCCAAGAAAATAAAATCATAGTGCACGGTATCTGTTGCTTTAAGATGCACATTCAGACTCTTGCCACCTCTCTCCTCCTCTACCTGGTGGGTGGCTTTTTTGTCTCTTGGTTTTGTTTCAACCAGTCTTATTCACATTTTGTTTTTGGCATGAGAAAATGTAGTGTCTAACACTACCTTAATGAAGAACTTACTTGAATTCCATGGACTTCCCTGCTTTCTAACCTTCAGATAGACTTCAGCACCCAGCAAGCTCACGGTGAGTATAAATGAGTAGACCAATGCTACAGGGGAATTCTGTCTATATTGTGTAGCATGGCAAGTGTGTGACAGGAAATGCCTCTGACTGTTCACAGCTGGAGATTAAGAGTCTGCCTCACTCAGGGCTGGGGAGAAGATGAAAGCAACAATAGAAAATGTTCCCAGACCATGTGTATACGGTAGTTAGGCGCAAGTGGCATAATGGTTGTAGCCTCTGATCAGCTTATAATTGGCTACAAGTTGCTCAGCCCATTCCCATAATGGCTAGCAAAGCTTTGTAGTTCCTTGCTACTGGGAACAGATCATGTAGAAAACCTCTGAATGTCCTAAACTCTATTAATTAGTTGATATAAAGAGAAAAAAAAACCAGAGCAAGACTGTTGCTGTGTCTTCCACCCCATCCTTTTTGACACTTGGAAAAATAATATATAAATGCTCCTCTCTTAAAACATGCTCCACATATCTAACAAGGTAGATTGTGTTAATGAAAGCTTATTTGTTAAATTGGTTAGTCTTTAAAATGGCACAAAATTCTTTGCCCTTCTGCAGAGAAGAAAGGTGGCAGTAAGACCAAGCCCTCAGTTTTGGAACTCACCTACTCTCTAGTTTTTCAGGAAAATCATTACCAAGCATTCAGAAAATAACAGATGACAACTATTTTATAGGGAGGGGACATTAATGAAAAGGCAGGATCATTCACGTTCTTATTTAAAAGCCTGTATGGAGCTATCTTGGAGGTGTAAGATGTGGCAGGAAGACAATTTCAAGTAAACGAAAAATTCTAAAAATGACAAGAAAATGCCTAAATGTATTCAACAAGCTATCCTCTTTGGTAGCAAAGGACTTCTGCTTCTGGAGTCTCAGAATCTATCTTAAATACAATTTACTCAAAGCAGTTGGGTTCCCATATTTATTTATTTATTTATTCATCCATCCATCAAATTTTGCCACCACCCATCTCCCTCCAGAGGAGGGTTATGCCAACTGAATGTGGCAAGAGCACCAGCCAAGCATTTTTGCATAATGGCCAGTTGCTTAAGGACATCACAGAAACAAGTTCTTCCAGATACGCAGACAATCTTTGTCCAGCTTCTCAAACCTACTATATTTCTTTTCATGAAACAGAGATGAATAATATCAAGCTCCAGGATCACGTGTGACTCTCGGATGTCTCTAATGCAGAGCCAGAAGCCCTCCAAAAGTTTCTACTAAATTGTGTATGTTAAAATGACAGAAAATGCTTGAATATATTGGATTAAGAACACGGAAATTTAATTAAGTTTAAATGCAAGCATTTAGTTTTATTTTGTCCTGATATCTATCTATCTATCTGATTCCTGGCATGCCATTCAACGGTCAAGTATAATCCTCAGTTCAAATAACAATGTGCATCTCTGGGTAGAACATATATAATACATGGTTTTTGGTATTTGAATTGAATTGATTTGAATTGAATACTGCTAGTACACTTCCACGCTTCATTCAAAATGTTGGTGCTGGTTTTGGAAAAAAAGAAACTTTCTTTTTCTATTTTTCTTTCTTTCCCTTTTCTTTCCCTTTTTAAATTAATTTTTTTTTAATGTACAGGTATTTCTGTATTATGTAGTTGTATTAGTTTTATATGTACTGTATAATATAAATTTTAATAAAATTATTTGAAAAAAGATGTTGGTGCTGGTCTTAAACGCCTAGATAGCTTGCACTACAGTTTATCAAGGAATACTTCCTTCCATATGCATCTGTCCATGCATTTTAGTTCAGTTATTCAGCAGATTTAAAATATAATAAACAAATTTGCATCTTACCCTAGCTATAAAGTTATTAAACTCTTATCTACATTTGTATATACTTGTATTTAATAACTTTTCATCTTTTTAGGAAGGTGACAAAAGGCATCTGAAAACATTTTAAACATGATTCATCAAGTCTTAACAAGCTAGTATTATCCACAGTAGCACTGTTGTTATGACAACACAATCACACTTCCTCCATGATGTAATTGCTATATCTGAAAACATCTCATTTGTTTTCCCTACTTTATTTGTCCAATAATTATCATAAAACCTCTATTTTGTAAAGAATTTACAGGATTTTTAAAATACGGTTTTTTAAATGCGTAAATTGTTTTAAAAATGTCCTTCCTGTAAATGAGCAACAGTAAGTTGGCTTGCAAGACAGTGTCTAATTTAGACATCTTAGCTGGTACAGAATGAGTATGCTTGGATTTTGGTTGTGCTTATGGCATATTGGACCAAAGGGGTAAAACTGACTAGTTTTATGTCATTATCATTGGCAGAGATTGCTGCAGGTGGGATGGGTCAAAATAAAGCTCCTAGCCTAGTCTACTCTTTCACTGTCTCACTTAAAAAAGCTATGTGAAAGTTTTGATAGACTAAAGCTATGATGGGAGGCAGAAATCAGTATTTATGGGGCAATCTGGTGCTAATTTCTTTCACCCTTTTTCTGAAATTTGCAGAACATTGTTTACATAAAGGGAATTGTGTAATGGGTGTGTCGGTGTCTGTGAGAGAGTGAGTCCTGGAATGCTCCTTTTTCCTTTTTTTCAAGATAGAGACAACATTGCCCTCTCTGAGTCATCTGGTACTTTGCCAGTTCTCAGCATTTCTCCAAAAAAAAAAAAGGTTTTGCCACACAATCAGCAAGTTCCTAGGAATGCAGTCACCTGGTCCTGGAGATTGCAACTCATGTGAGGTAGATATTCCCTGATAATATTTCTATTAAGTCCAGCTTGAAATCCCAGCTTTAAAATGTTCCTCTTTACAATTCTCTCACTGAGCAAAGTAAAGGCTTTTTCAAATCAAGCTAGACTCCTGCTGACTTAATGAACAACCGCCCAGAGTTCCCTGTTGGGGGAGATGGGCGGTTATATAAATTAAATAAATAAATAAAACACAACCAGGCTGTTTTCTTAGCAACAGTACAGGGGTGGTTTGCAATTGCCTTCTGGGACATTTTCATGGCTTCTCAGTCTGGTCTAGAGCCTGGGGTTTCCTGGAGGACTCTCCTTAGCCAAGCATGACCCTGCTTAGCTTCCCATCTCAAACAAAGATGGCCACATCCTGCCACTGCTCTACATCATTAGTTCTCTTTTTAAAATGCTCACCTTTAAAATCCTATCATTAAATTAGGAAGAATAGCTGTCTACCAGTAACAGAATTAAAAAGCAAGGAGCTTTTAAAGCCCAGAGTATTTATAGCAGGTGACACTAAAATTTTACCTTTCCCAATTTTTAAACATCCAGAAAAGCTAAATGTATACCAGCGGACATTTTCAACTGACGTGTGTGCCCTGTACAAATACAGTAGGCATCGAAAGTCCACATAGAAGTCCTCAATGGGTCTTGTTGCTTTCCCATCACCCACTGAGAATATTCAGGGGGAAAATGTCATGCCATATAGATCACTATTATTCTACAGTTTATTACCCCTAATATTGAATCAGATACCATGCATCCAGATAAACATAATTTATATGTACATTATAGATAGAGTATTAAATGTTGACAATTTCTCAGGGCTCTTGCTGATTATCATGCTTCATTAAACCACATCATAGTTTTAGATATTCATCAGCCTCAAATTATCTAACATATCCACATACAAATATTGCCAAAAATGATGTATTTTCCACCTCCATAAAAAGTCCTGACACAAGTAATATTAAAAGCTTCCTCCAAAATATAAGAAACAATAAAAACAACATACAACCAGCAGAGAGGACAAATAATCAACAATAGATATTCATTACCACAGACAGAACATCCTCATAAATACTCAGGTAAAGAAACAAATCTTAGCCAGGATTGACACCAGAAACATTGGTAAATTGGTACCAGGTGTGCTTCTTGGGTGAAGTGAATTTCTGAGTTGGGATGCCCCTACTGAGAAGACTCTATCCCATCCAATGTACTTCTAATGACTTGACAACAAGGTGAATTCCCCTCCCTTATTTAAGAACAATGGCTGGTACACAGTCATAAGATTTCATAGAACCTACCTTGAAAAGAGGAATATGTCTTCTAAAAGCAAATCAGCAACAAATCCATGGAAGTGACACTTCAAGCAAATATTCCATTAGATAAACATGAGATATGTGCAGTGATAAGCACATCAGTGTTCTAGAGGCATGATCAGTAAATGTAAGAGTTGGGAATATATTCTTTTTTGGGGGTTTTAACCAGAATGGCCAGGATTGCTTTTAGGATTGTTTGTAGTGTTAGGAGCTGACTGCTTTTTATGTTTGAGAATATGCTGTCAGAGATTATTAACAAGCACTCATAAATTTGTTATGAATCGATTGTAAGAATGTGCATTAGTCAGCAGCTAATCACCTTGCAGATGTTATAGAAACACCTAATTAGCATAGCTTAAGATGGAAGAAATTGACAGTTTGCTACAATTAGACTGAGTTTCAGAGGTTAATATTTTAAATGAGCAATGTTAGCACCTGATCTAACTCCTGCTAGCCTGTTTCCTTCAACTTGTTATCCTATGACCAGTTTAGTCATCAGCCACACTGTCAGGGAACACCTCTTTAAAAAATAGAAAGAAAGAAAAGGAATCATTTCTGATTATTCCTTGCCATCTCTTTAGGTCAGGCTTTTTCCAACAAAGACACCTCAATTATGTACAAGGCCTGTCATAGAAGCTAAGAGAGATTGAGAGAGAGAGATTGAGATTGAGATTGAGATAGAGGAAGGAGGGAGGGAGGGAGGGAGGGAAACAACATAAGGGGCATGGTTCGGTGGCTTATATGAAGACCACAACCTATGCATCCTTGTTTCATGGTAATGGAGATAACATGGACAACAATTAAATACTTCTAGAACGTAAGTTGTTTGCAGTGGAAAATATAAAAATATAATTGGCCTTTATCAAATAAATTATGAAACACATCTTCCATTATTTCAGATAATCAAGAATAATGATATATCATACCATAAACTTAGTCTCATCAACAAGGCACTTAAAAACCCTTCAGTCATAAAAGCACATACCTCATCAAGAAACCATTTTATAGTTTTAGACAAGATAAACCCTCCACACAGCCTCAGATAGATAGATAGATAGATAGATAGATAGATAGATAGATAGATAGATAGATAGATAGGTAGATAGATAGATATAATATTCTATTATGAAAACCCGTATCTGTTAGTAGATTTACAAGCATAGCCTTCCTTCTAATTTCTAATTTAAACAAATAGTCATGGGAAATCATTGACAAGCCAAACTGTTTTCTGACTTGAGCTAAACCACAATAAGACAAGTCTCTAGGGGAGCAATTAGTTTTATGGAAACCT
Source organism: Charina bottae (assembly GCA_023362775.1). Taxonomy (NCBI): domain Eukaryota; kingdom Metazoa; phylum Chordata; class Lepidosauria; order Squamata; family Charinaidae; genus Charina; species Charina bottae. Next base: position 99,083,480 of record JALMGJ010000004.1, on the reverse strand, counting down.
TTAAAGACAGTCTGGCCTACCACTAGGACTTAATTAACAACTCTTGTTCTTCCTTTCCACACTGTTATATAGGTTAGCTGAAAACAATGTTCCCTGCAGAATGTCTTCCTAGTATTTTGTTCAAGAATCATCATTAGAAAACATGCAAAATTAAACAACTCTCTTATTATTCAAGTTCAAGTTGACTTTAAAAGAAATCAGCAGTTTTTCTGAGTCAGTAAATACATTTAAAATTTTGAGAGCATGTCAGAGGCATTCTCACAAAATGGCTACCACAGTGGACACGATTGGTCACAAAACATTCATTTACTAAAAAACTGTCTGTTATATATGTATTCCACCACTCTTGCTTACCTCTGATTTCCTGGGCAAAGCATGTGCTGCATCCATTTTTATTTTCAAAATAAGCTGATAGGTCCTATCATAGTGGGTCTCATAGTATTTTAGGGAAATAAAAGTAATATCTGAGACTAGTACATTGCAGCATGCCAGCTTCCAATGTATCATTAAAAGAATCTTTAAAAAAATAACCTTGGTGGGCAGAGAGCTTGGTGAACACCAGGGAGGTATCTCCCAAAAAATCCTAGGCCCATGGGCACTACACTGGTATCCCATATAGGAAGTTGTCTCTTATTTTAAAAATACTGGTGGTCTCATTTATACTTAAGAGCCCAACATAGCTTAATTAAAATGCCCACCTGCCAGGGGGAGAAAAAGGCAAAAGATGGGGAGCTTCCATAGATGGGTGTTTTATGACTACTCATTCTTGGCATCCAGCATCATGATCTCAGAAGCCCAACTGTGCTCCCACACCTGAAAGTTTGCTTACCTGTAGCTTAGATTCAGGGAATAAATTAGTTTTCACTGTTAGTCATCTCATTCCAGCCCAAGAGCAACTGTGTGATGCTGAGAAACAAGCATGGGACTAAATGCCAAACTGCAGCTGATTCACTCCATCAATTCAGATAACTCACTTAACTACTGACTCAGATTTCCCATGCCCAGAGTATGATTAATAATTCAAAACTCTAAGCAACGGATAGCTCAGATAATGCTTCTATGCCTGGAGCAGTTCAACTGTTGAATTGCTAGAGCAACCAGATCCTGGGTATTTCACGGTTTACAAAAAGAAATATTTTTAAACTTGAGAGATTCTTGCCATCTTGCAAACATAAATTATTTGGAAATGACATTTCAAACTATACCTGACAGAGTTAACATTTTCACAATTACCAATCATGAATATTTTTTCAAATGTAAATATCAGGGTTAGGAATGCAGGAGTTAGGAGAGGGGATTTAACTTGCTGCCCCTTAATCATACATACAGTAGGGCGAAAAAGTATTTAGTCAGCCACCAATTGTGCAAGTTCTCCCACTTAAAAAGATGAGAGAGGCCTGTAATTGACATCATAGGTAGACCTCAACTATGAGAGACAAAATGAGAAAACAAATCCAGACAATCACATTGTCTGATTTGGAAAGAATTTATTTGCAAATTATGGTGGAAAATAAGTATTTGGTCACCTACAAACAAGCAAGATTTCTGGCTCTCACAGACCTGTAACTTCTTCTTTAAGAGGCTCCTCTGTCCTCCACTCATTACCTGTATTAATGGCACCTGTTTGAACTTGTTATCAGTATAAAAGACACCTGTCCACAACCTCAAACAGTCACACTCCAAACTCCACTATCTCATCGAGACTCAAGCACCGCGTGATGGAGTGAGCTCCTGCACTCGCCCCAGCTCTTGCCAACCTAGCAATTTGAAAGCATGCAAATAGGTACCACTTCCGTGGGATGGTACGTCATGCCGGCCACATGACCACGGAAGCATCTTCGGACAGCGCTGGCTCTTCGGCTAAGAAACGGAGATGAGCACCGCCCCCTAGAGCCGGACACAACTGTGCAAGAGAAAACCTACCTCCACTTAAATGAAAATCACTTCAGCTTGTTAGGTCCCTTAGCACCTGCTATTAAACACTAAGTAACCTTTTTGGGTTTTTAAATGTGCTGTGAAATTTTGTTTTGGTTTAAATAATCTCCAAACATCTTGGAGGGATCTGACCCTTTTAATCCTTTTCAGTGGAGCTTTACTTGCATCTCACTGCCAGGGACATTTTGTTCTGAAGTCTCTGTACCAGTTGTCTATAACTGTATACCCAGGGCTCATTAAATAGTTGACTACTCAATAACGTGATTTTCCTTAGTATGATTATTTCGAAATTAAAAAGTTCAGTGGAGTGAGTCATAGTGTGTTTAAGATTTAATGGGTACATTTGAGTTATTTCAGGTATAAACTGTACAATTATCCATAAATTCTAGTGATCCAGAATGTAAGAATACCTACTCAGAAGTTAATTCCAATTCCTAGTAAGTATGCTAAAATGTACAGCCTGAACACGTGAGCAAAAGCCACGTTCAAATGCAATATAAAAAAGAAAGGTAAGTTAGTAGGAGAACAATACCTCCCATCTCTTCAGAATATCCAACTTTAACAATGACTTGGTATGAAATGTAACAGTGAGGTCATTCCTCAGTTACTCAACAAAGAGACACACTAAATAATTATACATTTTCTCCAAGGCACAGGAGAAGATTAACTTCATTAAACAGCTATAGAACACATACATCCTTTAGTAAAAAAACACTTCTATAAAATGGGGGTGGAAATGTGAATTTACCCAGAAGCTCCAGTCAGCACTCCAGTTATATGGAGCTGTGGGCTGCATTTTCTCAGTGCATACACTAAGATTCTCTTCTGAATCCACCAGTAGTTGGCTGATGAGGCCATGATCTACTTCATGAAGGGCCTGTGAACAAGGAATATAATATGCTGTTTTAGCAAGGCAAAGCTTAAAATGCAAAAGTCCTGAATAAAATGAGAGGAACAAAGAATAAGCATCCCCTCCCCCCTAGCTTAGAGCATTTAAGAGGTTCTTCTTCTCCTGTTCAGTGCATACGGAATGCATTTTTGTCTTTATTATTCTTGTGTATAATCAATAATCTGCTGTTACATATTGTTTCCCCCAACTGTTTATCTTCATTTTTTTTGTACACATTGAAAGGTTTTAGTAGCTGGTGGTATTATACATTTATAAATAAAATAAATACGTTTTCCGGTCAGCTTTTCTTTCTAGACAGCGCAGTGATTGTTATTTTGGACAATCCAAAGCTAAAAGGGGTGTGGGTGTATCTACACATAATATTTTTACATCCCAAAGAAATGAGACATTTCGTGTTTACTAGTTAAGCTTACAAAATCTTTAGGGTCAAAATATTCTAAACCACTTACCCCGCTTACACTAGGAGTAGCAGACAGTGGCAAAACTCCTGCATCTTTGGCAAGGTGGGACAGGCAGGAATTCAAGGCGCCAAACTCTTCCCATTCCCCACCTGGATGACGGGAAATCTGACCCTTCCAAATATCTACCGTTTCCTCTAGTCTGTTATGTTAAAGGTACAGAAGGGGGTGGATGGGAATCGAGGCAACGACCAATGAAACAAAAAAATAAAAGGTTCGGCGATCCTAGCCAGTGATGGAAAAAAGCGACCAAGAAATAACTTTCCGCCTTTTTCTGTTAGGTCTCAAAAGTCTCTCCGCCACTTTTCCAGCAACCGTCACCGGCGAGACCGAAGCGCAGCAGCTGACAGGCGGCGACTGAGAAGACCAGTGCACACTTTCAATCTCACATCCCCAAAGGTCATCCGTTGTTTTCATTTTACGTTGAACTTTAAATCCAGCTACCCATAAAAGGAGGGGGGGGGTTGGGGGAGAGAAGGGGAAGTATAGCGTCTCTTACCATGGGGAGAAGAAGGATGCAACCGGTAAGCGGACTCTCTCAAAACCCGAGCGCCATTCGCTCGGAGCGCTTCTCTTCCCCTCAGCTTAAAGGGCCAGCAGCACCAAAGGAAGAGCGACCACGCAGGAGCTTCCCTCGGCAGAAGCGGCGAGCCCTTCCGGAGACCGGCAGTTAGGCTCAACTGCAAAGTAGGATTCATGGGCTCTGCTGGGGCTGCGCGACTTGTCCCTGATTGCGGCCCCGTGGAAAGAATCTCCCCTCACCCAGCCAGGGGAGAAGGTACTGGGGAGTATTTTCAGTGAGTCTGAACAGGCAATAGAATTTAAATTAAGCAGGAAGTCCTCCGTTTTTGATTTTAAAAAAGCAACGACACGTGACATAAGTGAACGTCTTTTTATCTGTGCACAATTTTTTAAAAAATTTCTGTTTTTCTGTCTTTTTTACTAATTTAGGTCATCCTCCATCATTTCCAAGTGACTGTCCTTGGTGAAACATAAAGCTGTTATTTGTTGTTGTTGTTCAGTCGTTTAGTCGTGTCCGACTCTTTGTGACCTCATGGACCATAGCACTCCAGGCCTTCCTGTCCTCCACTGTCACCCGGAGTTTACTCAAATTCATGTTCGTTACATCGGTGATGCTATCTAACCATCTCATCCTCTGCCGGCCCCTTCTCCTTTTGCCTTCAGTCTTTCCCAGCATCAGGGTCTTTTCCAGTGAGTCCTCTCTTCGCAATAGGTGGCCAAAGTATTTGAGCTTCAGCTTCAGCATCTGTCCTTCCAATGAGCAGTCAGGGTTGATTTCCTTTAGGATTGACTGGTTTGACCTCCTTGCAGTCCAAGGGACTCTCAAGAGTCTTCTCCAGCACCACAGCTCGAAAGCATCAATTCTTCGGCGCTCAGCCTTCCTTATGGTCCAACTCTCACAGCCATACATTATTACTGGGAAAACCATAGCTTTAACTATACGGACCTTTGTCGGCAAGGTGATGTCTCTGCTTTTTAATATGCTGTCTAGGTTTGCCATAGCTTTTCTCCCAAGGAGCAAGCGTCTTTTAATTTCATGGCTGCAGTCACCGTCTGCGGTGATCTTGGAGCCCAAGAAAATAAAATCTGTCACTGCTTCCATTTCTTCCCCTTCTATTTGCCAGGAAGTGATGGGACCAGATGCCATGATCTGAGTTTTTTTAATGTTGAGTTTCAAGCCAGCTTTTGCACTCTCCTCTTTCACCCTCATCAAGAGGCTCTTTAGTTCCTCTTCACTTTCTGCCATTAGGGTGGTATCGTCTGCATATCTGAGGTTGTTGATATTTCTCCCGGCAATCTTAACTCCGGCTTGTGATTCATCCAGCCCGGCATTTCTCATGATGTACTCTGCATATATGGGGATATATATATATATATATATATATATATATATATATATATATGGGGCGTGGTGGCTCAGCGGGTAAGACGCCAGGCTTGTCGGTTGGAAGATCGCAAGTTCGGAGGTTCGAATCCCTAGCCCCGCGTGTCGGAGTGAGCTCCCGCACTAGCTCCAGCTCTTGCCAACCTAGCAATTCGAAAGCATGCAAATGCAAGTAGATGAATAGGTACCACTTCGGTGGGTAGGTAACAGCGTTCCGCGCGCGTCATGCGGCCACATGACCGTGGAAGCGTCTTCGGACAACGCTGGCTCTTCGGCTAACAAATGGAGATGAGCACCAGCCCCTAGAGTCGGACACGACTGCACAAATGTGCGGGGGGAAACTTTACCTTTACCTTACTCTGCATATAAGTTAAATAAGCAGGGTGATAATATACAGCCTTGTCGTACTCCTTTCCCAATTTTGAACCAGTCGGTTGTTCCATGTCCGGTTCTAACTGTTGCTTCTTGACCCGCATACAGGTTTCTCAGGAGACAGGTAAGGTGGTCTGGTACTCCCATCTCTGTAAGAATTTGCCACAGTTTGTTGTGATCCACACAATCAAAGGCTTTAGCGTAGTCAATGAAGCAGAAGTAGATGTTTTTCTGGAACTCTCTTGCTTTTTCCATGATCCAGCGAATGTTGATAATCTGATCTCTAGTTCCTCTGCCTCTTCGAAACCCAGCTTGCACTTCTGGTAGTTCTCGGTTCACATATTGCTGAAGCCTAGCTTGTAGGATTTTGAGCATAACCTTGCTAGCATGTGAAATGAGCGCAATTGTACGGTAGTTTGAACATTCTTTGGCATTGCCCTTCTTTGGAATTGGAACGTAAACTGACCTTTTCCAATCCTGTGGCCACTGTTGAGTTTTCCAAATTTGTTGGCATATTGAGTGCAGCACTTTAACAGCATCATCTTTTAGGATTTTAAATAGCTCAGCTGGGATACTGTCTTCTCCGCTAGCTTTGTTGTTAGTAATGTTTCCTAAGGCCCACTTAACTTCACTCTCAAGGATGTCCGGCTCAAGGTCAGTGACCACACCATCATATTTATCAGGGACATTAAGGTCTTTCTTGTATAGTTCTTCTGTGTATTCTTGCCACCTCTTCTTAATCTCTTCTGCTTCTGTTAGGTCCCTGCCTTTTTTGTCCTTTATCATGCCCATCTTTGCACAAAACGTTCCCTTGATATCTCCGATTTTCTTGAAGAGATCTCTAGTCTTCCCCATTCTATTGTTTTCCTCGATTTCTTTGCATTGTTCATTTAAGAAGGCCTTCTTATCTCTCCTTGCTATTCTCTGGAAATCTGCATTCAGTTGGTTATATATTTCCCTTTCTCCCTTGCCTTTTGCTTCCCTTCTTTCCTCAGCTATTTGTAAAGCCTCATCAGACAGCCACTTTGCTTTCTTGCATTTCTTTTTCTTTGGGATGGTTTTAGTTGCTGCCTGCTGTACAATGTTACGAACCTCCATCCATAGTTCTTCAGGCACTCTGTCTACCAGATCTAATCCTTTAAATCTATTCTTCACCTCCACTGTATATTCATAAGGGATATGATTTAGGTCATACCTGAGTGTCTAGTGGTTTTCCCTATGTTCTTCAATTTAAGCCTAAATTTTGCGATAAGAAGCTCATGATCTGAGCCGCAGTCAGCTCCAGGTCTTGATTTTGCTGATTGTATAGAGCAGAGCTTTCCAAACTGTGTGTCGCGAAACAAAAGTGTGTCGCCACACCACCCGGAAGCAGTGGCGCGTGCATGCATGCTGGCCGCCATGCACGCGCACGCCGCCGCACGCCCCCCCGCGCCGCTGCCGTGCACGCGCGCACCGCCGCACGCCCCCCCGTGCCGCTGCCGTGCGCACGCGTGTCGCTGCCGCCGCCTGGTGTGTCGCCAGTGGCGGCACTTTGGAAAGCCCTGGTATAGAGCTTCTCCATCTTTGGCTGCAAAGTACATAATCAATCTGATTTCGGTATTGACCATCTGGTGATGTCCATGTGTAGAGTCGTCTCTTGTGTTGTTGGAAAAGAGTGTTTGCTATGACCAGCGTATTCTCTTGACAAAACTCTATTAGCCTTTATTTAGTAAACTTAAATAGTTTATTTAGTTTATTTAGTAAACTTAAATAAAGCTGAGTTGTGACTGCAGCAACAAGGCCATGTCATTTTCTTTAGCAACAGCATGGAAATAGTTCGCCAATTGCCCTCCTCCTGTATGTTTTTTTTTACTTTGCAGTCTGTTGTATGTCACTGGAATAGTGTTTATGCTGCTGAGTAAGATTTAATTGTTCAAAAATAAAAGTGAATTATATATTTGATACAAATATATAAATAAATAAATAATATAATGTAAGGAAAGGGAGATAAGAGTGATAAACATATATAAAGTAAGAAGAGAAAGGAAGGAATAGGTTAGAAAGAAAAAGAGGGTAGAAAGGGTGTAAAGGGAAAGAAAGATAGGGAGAGAAGATAGAATGGAAGAGAAGGGAGAGAAGAGGTTAGAGAGAGAAAGAGGGAGTATGAGAGAAGAGATTAGAGAGAATGAGAGGGTTAAAAAAGGAAGAAGGGAATGGATGAAGGGATAAAAGGAAGAATGAAAATGGAAGATAAAGGAAAGGAAAAGATAGAGAGAGATCGGAGGGTTAGAAAGAGTGAGTAAGGCAAGTGAGAGAAGAGATTAGAGAGAGAAAGAGAGGGTTAAAAAAGGAAGAAGGGAGTGGATGAAAGAGAAAAGGAATTAAGGGAAGAGTCAAAATGGAAAGTAAGGGAAAGGAAAAGATAGAGAGAAAATAGGTTAGAAGAGAATGGAAGATAAAGGAGGGAAAAGACTAGAGATTAAAAAAGGAAGAAGGATACATTATATTAAATATAATAAAAATGATTATGTAAAATCAAATGTAAATATATATACATAAATGTAACCATTGTTATGTGTTATGTGTTTGTTTTATGTTGAATGTAAATAAAATGATATTTTTCAAAAAAATAAAAAATAAATAAAAAAAATAAAAGTGAATTCTAGATTGAAGTTTTCAGTCCATCTCATGGTGAAAAGAATATTCCTACATGTTATTGAGTTGTACAGCAAATTAAATTTGCTGTCACACTACATTTAGCCATAGTTAACTAAACAATGGTTTGCTCAACTCAATTACCATCAGTCATTCATCATGGTTTGATCACTCTTTGATTGCTCTTTTGGTAGGGAGGTGGGTGGCTCTGCTCTGGGTGATTTATGGACTCTTTGGGTTCCAGAGGGAGCCCATGGTTTTCCCTGAGGATCTGGTGGGCCGTTCAGCTGAGGCCTTAGCTTTGGCCTGGAATGGGCAGGTGCCAAGGGCTTTGCATTGGATTGCTCCCATGCAGCCTCTGCCTGTGTGTCAGTCCCAGGGGGTTCCTTGGTTCTCTGAGCAGCTCCAGGAGATGAAACAACAGAAGAGATGCCTCAAGTGCCATTAGAGGAAGACAACCAGTGAATCCAACCCAGCGTGTGTAAGATATGCTCATATTAGGGATTTCATTGTGGTGATAAGATCAGCGAAACATACTTATTTTTCCATTCTCACTGCATCCACAGATAGCCATCCAGCTGTATTTTTTAAGGTGACTCATCCATTAGTATGGAGGGATGGGCCATAGGACCATCTATTGGGTTTCTGTGAAGAATATTCTAGGCATCTGGTGGATTAAGTTTCTCAAGTTCACTCAGAGTTGGATTCAGACTGGGAAGGTCTGGTTGAGATGACAGAAGAACAGTCTTGCTTCACTAGCTGGGAGAAGTTTGACTGTGTGACTCCTGAGGAAGTAGCCAAGATCCTCAAGACTGTTAGCCTGACCACCTATTGGTTAGATCCATGTCCCTCTGGGTTGGTGAAAGCCTCCCAGGAAATTACATGTGGTTGGGTCCATTGCATAGTGATGGCTTCTTTTAAGGAGGGTGTGGTATGTACCTTCAAGAAGCCACCACTGAACCCAATGGTTCTGGACAAATTTTGTCCAGGGTCGAACCTCTCCTTTTTGGTGAAGTTTGAAAATAAAGTAGTCAGGCTGCAGCTTCAGAGAGCCCTCAGGCTGGAACATAATGTGGAGATGGCATTGACTGCACTTGTGGTGGTTCTCCTCTGTTCTCCATGGCCAGTTCCAGTCTGTAATGATAGGAGAGAAGTGATCGAGTCCAAAGCCATTTTATTTATTTATGGGATGCCACAGGATTCAACACTCTCACCCCTTCTGTTTAACATCTACATGAGATTGCTGAGCAAGGTCATCCATTGGTTCAGAGGAGTCATCAGTATGCCAATGATACTCAGGTGCGTTTCCCATATCCAGGCTGACTAAGAGATGCAAGGTCTTGTTCTAATGCATGAAAGCTGTTGGGGTCTGCATGGGGAGGAACAGACTCAGGTTCAACCCTAACAAGATCAAGTGACTGTGGGTGTTGGGTCCACCCATCTAGGGACCATCCACCCTTAGTTCTGGGTGGGGTCGCACTTCCCTATTCAGAGCCAGTGTGCACCTTCTGAACTCTCAGCTCCTGTTCAAAGAGCAGGTGGCAGCTGTACAAGGAAGATCTTTGTGCAGATCCATCTGGTGCACCACATGTGCTTATTCTTGTACTGGAGAGCCTTCCTCATAATCACTCATGCCTTGCTGTACATGGGGCTGCCCTTTAAGGTTATCCAGAAGCTGCAACTGGTCCAGAATGTGCCAGTGCGAGCAATAACAGGCATGCCTCAGTATGGTCATGTAACACCTCTGCCTTGTGAACTACATTGGTTGCCAATAAGCCTCCAGGTACAATTCAAGATGCTGGTGATTAGCTATAAAGCCCTACGTGGCATCCATTAAGCAATGTTGTCTGATCAGCTCCCAGAAGTGTGCCTTTACTATTGCAGTGCTCTCTGGAAGTGTAATGAGCTGACAGGAACAGATCCTCTAGATCAGGGTTTCTCAACCAGGGTTCCATGGAACCGTAGGGTTCCGCAAGAGGTCACTAGGGGTTCCCTGGGAGATCAAGATTTATTTAAAAAATTATTTCAAATTTGGGCAACTTCACATTAAAGAGGTAAGTTTCATTCTTTATTTTTACTTTAAGAACACTGTTAATGCATACTGTATATACAGGCCTACACATGAAACGAATATAATAATTTTGTAACCTCTGGCCTATATTTGAGGCTGAATGTGCAGGGGTTCCCCGAGGCCTGAAAAATATTTCATGGGTTCCTCCAAAAGTTGAGAAAGGCTGCTCTAGAGATTCTAATAGCTCCTACTCTGCTCTCCTTCAAGCAAGCCTTTAAGACCTGGCTCTTCCCCCAGACCTGGCTATGGATGGCTCCTTTGGGAAGGAGTGTGTGTGACACAGGCCATGGGTTGTTCCTTCCAAGTTAACCATTTTGCCTTCCTCAATTGTTTTCATACATTGTTTTTTATTGTGGAGTCCTTGGTGCTCTCTGAGCCTTGTTGTTTTCTTGCAGACGTTTCATTGCCAGGCTAGGCAACATCTTCAGTGCGAAAAGGGAGTGGGACTTGCTCTCTGTTTATATACCATGGCTTGTCCTGCCAGTGTTGGTGGGGGTGTTGTTTTTTATTGTTTTTTATTGTTCTCCACCCAGAATTCCCTAGAGTTGGACAGCCTTACAAATATGATTTATAAATAAATAACTTTTCCTGAAAACAAATTTAGCAGAGCATTTAAAAGACCACTTCTTTCCAGCATTAAGTACTAATTATTCATTGCTGCAGCATATTCTTCATATAGGAGCTACAACAGAAAAAAAATAAGTTTCTTGGTTCCAAACCACTCAGCTAGAGCAGCCTTTCCTAGTCTGGTGTCCCTAGGGTAGTGTTTCTCAACCTTGGCAGCTTGAAGATGTGTGGACTTCAACTCCCAGCTTGCTGGCTGGGGAATTCTGGGAGTCAAGGTTGAGAAACAGTGCCCTAGACAGACAGAATTTCAACTTCCCAAATCCCAAGGCAGTGTAGGGATTCAGAGCAAACAGTTGGGATCTATTGTCAGTATATTTATGCAGGCTTTATTTTTGTAGCTTTTGGTGAAGCTTACTAATGCTTGGACAAGGCATGGTGCTGAATTTGTATAGTTCAGCACATCACTCAGGGCTAGCTTAAGGGAAAGGATGTTACATAAATAATGTGATAACAGCTCTAAGATGAACTTAACATAACAAAAATCTTAAAATAACAAACGGTGTGTTTTTTTTTAATATATTTGTATTTGGGGCATTTTTCTGCTCTCCTTTTGTTCTCATTCTTAAGGGGTCCCCCCCCCTCTTCTAGGAATGCATTATTGGGGCGGGAAGGGGAGTAGTTATTCTTGGGGGTGGCTGGCACCTTAGAGCTTTCCTCACTGAATTAGATCTTCTAAGGCCACTTGGATTTTATATATTTTTTTATTTTTATTTTTATATTTGGTAATTTTGTATTGATATTTTAGATGCTATTTATGCTTATTGTTTTAATGTGCTTGTGTTGTAAACTGCCCAGAGTCCCTCTTTTTGGGGGAGATGGGTGGTGGCAAAATTCGAAAAATAAATAAGTGGCTAGAATATATTTATAAAAAAGCTGATATTCACAGTTTTATCAGAAAATGTGCTGCCAGAAGCTTCTCGAGTCATAAGACTCAGTGTCTGTGAATTAACTGAATTTAATAAGAAACTACAAATATAAATCTAGACCTGGAATACTGGCATTTGTTCAAAAAGGGAAGATAAGGTTATAAAAACTGGTATAAATGTTTCCACTAAATGAAGTGCTGTTTCACCCATTATGCTGACATAAATTCACAGCTAACCATAGGTTCCTGTGCATGGTACCAGAATAATTCATGTTTCACACTATTCATGATGCCCTCCCCCATCCCTCTACAGCAGAGCTTTCCAAACGGTGTGTCGCAACACAAAAGTGTGTCGCCACACACAGTCTGGTGTGTCGCCACACATCATCATCAGCGCTTCTGGGTTTTCCCGTGGCGACACACCAACGGCGGCGCACAAAAACTGAAAGCGGCAGCAGCGCTTCCGGGGTTTTGCGCGCTGCCGCAACGGCGGCACTTCTGGGTTTTCCCGCGGCGACACACCAACGGCGGTTGGTGTGTCGCCGCGGGAAAACTTTGGAAAGCCCTGCTCTACAGTATATAAAGCATGATAAAGTATTGGTTTTAGAATAAAACTGGAATATAGTAAAAAGAGCTGTTTCTTCCCGTGTTTACCATTTAACTGCTTCAATCTTCATACATCAGCACCACCCCAACACTTTTCTTCCTCAGGTTAGGAAAAGGTTGTGTGGAGCAACTTTGCACGTTCATAGAACTGACTGACATTAAATATATTTCAATATATTGTAATGGTTATATTTGTATGAGGTACAATCTAGTGTCACCATGATTTTTGGAATCCAGGTTTCTGAGTTCCCATATCACACTCATCTATAAATTCCCACAATGTGCTAGGCTAAAGTGAAGAAAGGCTGACAAGAAAAATGCAGATGGGCAATTGTTTGTAGAACACCAAAGAGAAATACTGTAAGAGCCTTTGGAGAATGTCAGAAGAGTAGGAATTCCTGTATGTGAGTTTCTATGCGTGCAGCTTCAACAGATAATAGCAGCCCAGTACGTGGATTTTAAAATGAGCCGTGTCTACTAGTCATTTCTTTGAAAAGTGCTGTGAGCTGAGCAAGAAAGGCAAAAGAGAGAACAGCTACAACTTTGGACAGGTGAGGCGATCAGCTCAAGGGTAACAATGGGACAAGTGAGTGAAGGATATAATGGAGTGAAAGGTGGGATCTGCTGTATCTTAAGTAGCCTTCCTCAACCTGAGCTCTTCAAAGGTATGGAAACTACAACTCCCATCATTCCCCATCAGCCCTAAAGGAGGGAGAGGGGCTGGTAGTTGAGCAGAAGCCGCGAGCAAATAGTCTAACGGGGAGGCTCCCCAGCAGTTTGTATTCAGGGGAGCACTGCAACGTTGTATTGGCTGGCCCTCTGAAGGCGCTGGCCCTCAGTACCTGTCATGGGCGATCCGAAGACGCTCGGCAGGCTGCGGGAATCTTGGGTTCAAGGAAATCCTCTGGGAGATTGGCCGCCAGAAGATGGCGCTGCTGCATCAACGTGGTCACAATAGGACCGCGTAGCTCCACCAAGTGGCCGTTGGTGGTAGAAACAAGAGTCCCGCACATCTGTTTCCGTGACAAGCCCGCGTCGCTTCCTCACGCTGGAAAGTCTCGGGAAAGAGCTCTTATTTCTCCTTCACCCAGAAGTGAGCTCATTCTGAGCAAAGAGAGAGCGCAACCAGGGTTTTAGCTCAGTCGTAGGAGTTACTAGGACGAAGGAGCATCCGGACAAGTCCAGAGTTCGTTTCCTTTACCAAAAAGGAATGGAAACCTTTTCCTAAATCTCTGCAATAATAATATTTCACATCTACTAGGCTTTCAAATGCACAAAGTATCATCATACGTGCAGCCGGTTGATCCTCGTCTAAAGTCTGGGAAGAGGAAATGACTACTTAGATGCAGTAGTGGCTGATGCTGCTCAGCCAGCACTCTTTTTTTATTGTTAAATCAATATTTTATACTTGGGTTGGGTATGCCTGGACATGAACATAGTAATACATGCTCATTTAATTTTTACCTATTTTTTAAAATATAGTAGACATTTCCACTATAAAACGGTGTTTATTCCTAAGTAATATAAGTAGTTATCTATAGGATCCCTTTAAGGCAGTGTTTCTCAACCTTGGCAACTTTAAGATACGTGGACGTCAACTCCCAGAATTCCCCAGCCAGCCATGCTGGCTGGAGGATTCTGGGAGTTGACGTCCACGTATCTTAAAGTTGCCAAGGTTGAGAAACAGTGTTTTAGGGTCAATTCAGGATCTAAAATTATCTAGTTGCACTAACTGTCTGGTTGCAATCCTCATAAGAAATTTGTGAAGTTAGGTCAGTGGTGTTATTCTCCTTAAGGCAGATGAGGAGACCAGGAACAGAGCTAGGCAGTTTTAGTTCTGGAGTAAACGGCCTTCTGACAGCAGAGGGGGAGGGCAAAGGAATGCAGCATTATTATAAGGGGAGCACAAGGTGGCAGCACCAGGCTGACCTCGGCTGGTCTCAGGAGCCAAGGAAGGTCACACCAGGATAGCCCTTGGACTGAGATCACCTGGCAATGCCATAGCTGTTGGCTAGACCGGAAAGGTGAAAGGCATGCTGGAGAAGGCAGTGGCAGACCATTTTTGTAATGTTGCCCAGAAAACTGCATGGGTGAGTCTTTGAAGTTGCTAGAGGTCACATCCGGCTCAAGGGAGACTTTACCAGTTTGGCGCTTTAAAGATAAGATCTACAGAAAAATTACAAAATAAGCACCTGTCACTGCAATTTTTAAAAAGTGCTATGATGAACTGCATCAATTTATTGTCTCTTGGAATGCCCCTGGATGCTCGTAGAGTTGTTTTGCTGCAGTCCCTATCATCTGCTGCTCCTAGTTTATAGAAGAGGGTCTGATTAGTCATTCCCTCCTTCTGGATTTTAATCCTGAGGTCTACTATTAGTTGAGACTAAGAAAAAAAATGCTTGACCAAATCATGTAGTGTAGCTGAGTTCACCCCAAACATTAGTAGGCCAAACTATGGGTGGTTAGTTAGTAGTCTGCTACAGTATATTGTGAAAGCTCAACCACTGTGGATGGATGATATTCTGGAGGTTCTGGAGGTGACGGACTCAACCGTGGGGGAGCTGGGGATGGTGACGGCCGACAGGAAGCTCTGGCGTGGGCTGGTCCATGAAGTCACAAAGAGTCGGAAGCGACTGAACGAATAAACAACAAAAAAACAACCACTGTGGTTAGTTTATGGTTCGGTGTGTTACACCAACTCATACAATTAGGTTAATTCAATAGATCACTTAATTATAGATTACTTAATTATTTACTTAATAGATTACTTAATTATTACTTACCTATCTATAATTACTTAATTATAGATAGATTACTTAATTCACTTAATTATGAGTTGGGTTCCTAACACAGCTAATGAGTCCATGATAAAGGCCACATTTGAAATTCACACTGTAGGCCAGGGCTTTCCAAAGTTTTCCCGCGGCGACACACCAACCGCCGTTGGTGTGTCGCCGCGGGAAAACCCGGAAGTGCCCCGTTGCGGTAGCGCGCAAAAACCCGGAAGCGCTGCTGCCGCTTTCAGGATTTTCTGCACCGCCGTTGGCGTGTCGCCGCAGGAAAACCTGGAAGCGCTGATGATGATCAGCGCTTCCGGGTTGTGTGGTGACACACCAGACTGTGTGTGGCGACACACTTTTGTGTCGCGACACACAGTTTGGAAAGCTCTGCTGTAGGCATTCTAGTACAGGTAGTCCTTGTTTAGCAACTGCCTCGGACAGCAACCAAGTGCAGTTATGATGTAACTTTGCAACTAATGCCCGCATTTACAACCTTTGCCATGTCTCTCTCTCAGTCACGTATTCGCCATTACAGTCTGTTAGTATACGTGGTCCTGTGCCTGACCCATTTCTTTTCTTTTTCCCCTCCTCTCAGAGTGGAGAGATTGCCTAAACAAGCTATCTCTTCCTGAGCTGCTTTTCTCTGCACGGCAGCACATCCCTAAAAAGTGCTAACTGCAAGTTAACAAGCTCAGCTCTGTGACCTTAATTAGTTAATTAGAACCCTCCTGCCTGCTGGTGCTGCTGCCTAACACTGACCATACCCGAATCAGTTTCACGCTAAAGGCTTTAGTTTGCCTCCTAAGCAAACAGCCAGTGCTAGCGCTTTCCTTTCACACACCCTTTTGTGTGCCTGCTTGCTCTCTTGTAATCCCTTCCTCTCCAACATGAATGTAAATACAAATATTCATTCTTGCTAATTATCCCAGCACTGGAGTGAGCATTCCAAAGGGTGGGGGAGTGGGGAAAAGGGGCTATAAAATCTACCCTTTTACCAGCTTCCTAGTGAGTCAAGTTTCCCCGCCATTTGGGCTCACCTAGCTGTTTGGATTTGTATCCTTCTGACGCTGTAAAGCAAAGGAAAGCTGAAGTAAAATCGTAAGCACAGTCACGGTCAAGTGATTTTTCACTTAGCGACCACTTCACTTAACGATTGAGTTGCCGGTTCCAATTGCGGTCACTAAACAAGGAATACCTGTACCTTGTAGGTATTTTGGCTTATACTGTGTCATTCATAACCTCACCAGAATGGCTACGTTCCAACTTTTGGTCATGAAACTTATTATACTTATCCTTCTACTATAAGAATAACTCTAAATTAAATTGGTTTTGTTGTGAATATGCATTTAGGCCTGTCATGGTGGTGCCAACTAGTATATCTGAGTAAACTCGAAAAGTTTGCTTTTTTGGTTAAAGCATGGTTCAGATCTCAGGTCAGAAACAGAAAGTCACTGTTGTTATTGTGAACAATTTACCATATGAAGTAATTATTGGTATTGACCAGCCAACATGTGGGCAATTGGTAGCTAAAGATATTACACTGCAATACCAGGAAGAAGAAGTAACAGAAGTTACCACAGGGGCTTAAGCTAAAAAGTTACAAAAGCATGTGGCAGGCGAACTCTGCAGTTTTATCTTCCCACTTAAAAACCCCCATTGTTTCTAGAAAGCAGCAGTGTAAAGAGGAAGCTTTTAGAAAATTAGATAAAAATAGAGACCAGCCTTTACCGCACAAGTGGAGGTGGATATATAAGACCTTTATAAGAGAAAGACCTTTGCTTAGCAAGTTGGACCAAGTTCCTTAGGAGGGCAGTGGCAACAAAGGATGATGAGTGGGTAGAGCACCCTGTTTTTGTGTGAAAGGAAGGAATCCTATACTGTATGGAGTCAGAGGATGTCCTGGCAGTGGAGTAAAAGTGGAGCAAATTGCAAGTCCACAGTTTCAGATGAGACTTACCGAAACTTACTTATGAAAAGTCTTGCCACTGGCCCAGTTTTAAATTACTAATCCAGAGCACTGTGCATATAATAGCACCTTGCATGGCAGTGCGGGGAGGTGAGGTTTGTCTCAAGGTAGCCTCATGTAGTCATTGTAAGTGCTGCCTGGTAACAAGCAGATAATTTCTTCAGCAAATTAAGGAGTTGCTGCTGACTTCAAAATATATGCAAATAGTGATTGGCAAAGGATGGCTTTTATGGGCAAAAAGTTCTATTCTACTATACAGATGTATTTTTTGTAACCTGGAAATAAACCTGAAGTATGGTGTATAAGATTTGAAATTATCTGTAGATTATAATATTAACACGTCAGGATACAATTTGAAAAACAGAATTTAATAGCTTTGCAGTAGCCATGACACAATTTGAGACTTTATCCGAATGAGACACCCCAATTTCTTCTTCAAAATAACCTCAATTTACATCATAAGATACATAGGGCTGAAATGCATGGAAATGGGTACTGATGCGCAGATATAAACCTGCCAAGAATTAGAGGCTTTGACTTCTAGGTCAAAAGATACAACTTCCAAATAGGTTTGAATTAACATCCATTTACTATAAACGATGCACTGGGGAGTGATTATATGCCATCTAGAGTATGAGCCCAGACATGGGGTCTGGTAGCAATTACGTGATGGTGAATAAAACTCATTGTTAAAGCCCTGACACTGAAAACAAGTCCCAAGATTAAGCCACAACTGTTCCTTTGGGCAAAGACTCTTTAATTAGTATTGGTCCTCCCCGACAATAAGCAAGTTTACTTGGGCTGTTTTCAAAACCCCAGTTGGACAAAGGCAAAATTAACTTAATCAGGAAGACTTAAGTGAGTTCACCATCAGGAAGCAGAAAAATGTTATTCAGGAGTAAGATCTACTTTTTGAAATGTTTCCATCTCATTTTTCCTTCCAACCAAAATTAGCTTACCCTATATGCCCTATAGAGTCACAATAACATTAGGAACTATGAATCACACTTGCCTCATTTTAGAGGCACATAATCCATAATAACTCTCATGGTATAAATAATAACTGGAACAAATGTATTTTCTGAGGGATTTAGGGGACAAAGGGTTTTGCGAAGAGACTAATTGAAAATCTGGTTGTCAAGTGCAAATTCTGCGTTTAGCCGAGAGACTGTTCTTAACATATTCCCCACCTCTTCCATGTTCCTCTCTGCAGCTTCCCTGACAGAGATTAGCACTTTTTCAGGCAAGGAGCTTCAGCAAGTCCAAAAGTAGCAGTCCTTTAGGCAACAGACAGAGAGCTATGAAGTCAAAGCTGTGGTAACCTTAGTAAGTGTGACATTTGCTGGGCAACACCAACAAGCAGGCAAACTTTTTTTCTTTTGCCCCATATATCTTTGATACAAAAGGCAAAAGGAGAATGGGTACATACTCAGCTGTGCATCAGGAGATCCCCAAATGTTACCTCTGGGCAATGCCCTTTCTTCTGATCTCTCTCATGTTAGGTAAGTAATTATTCTAGCAATTATTTCCTTTCACTTTGAGAAAGATGACAGTGGCATTTTCTTCTCCGATTGTTGCTTGTGATAAACTTAGGCATTATTACTTTCCTGGGAGTAAGCACCACTAAACATAGGGAGCTTAATTTCAAATAAGATCAGGTGTTAAAAGTGTGTGAATCTGGGATCTTTAACTAATTGTCTAATAAATTATTGTATAAAAGATTACTTGAGCAGTGTAGAAAAGTTTTGGTAGACAAACTTCGTAGTTTTCACCTCTTTATCATATACTTTCTAGTTTTGTACTTGTTCATTTATTTTTTGGTAAAAACAATATAGTCTCAAAACATAAAAGATGTTGTAGTGCCATTTTTTAAAACATTATTTAACATTTTTCTGTTTATGAGAAGAGACTATGATTATTGTGGTATATTCACTTAAGCATAGAAAATGGAAGATTTGGGAGCAAATTTGTCCACAGGATTTTATGCCTGTACTTCTACGATATACCAGCTATAACATCTAATGACAAAGCAGTTTTTTCACACACCTAGCAGCATATGGAGACCTAGAAAGGAGATACAAAGGAGCAAGACAGGGTCCTTGTGTCCCTAAATTAAGGGAATTCTGAGAGGTTCAGTGGTCTATCTAGGGGACTAATAAAATATGCATCCTCTATACAGTCACAGAGCATAGGAGCATTGATTTCCTTTGCGTTTTGCAACACTAGCCCTATCATAAGGCAGAACAAGGCTACCTCAGGAAGTTGGTTTTGGATGTCATGAAAAAGCAGCTATTTGCCATTTCTTCTCTCAGTACTTGTATATCTGGGATTTTCTGCCTCAGCTGCCAAAATAATTTGGCTAGCCTTAAGTAGCATGCACTTTCACTGGTGGAGCTGACTGAATATTCCCCGTTTTACTTCAAGCAATAAATAAATAAATAAATCTTGAATTGGCTCTGGGCATTATATCTTCAGATTAAACCCAGAAAAAAAAGTTCTTAATATAAAAGCAATGTTGTTAGAAGTTCTCTTTCACAACACAGGCATATACTTTGTAAATGATGCATACCAATGTAGACCTGTCATTTCAGCTTTATTCATGTTTGTAATAAGTAATATTCAATAATTTACACACATGAAATTTCTGTACACTTCTCATTTACACAAGAGGTTTTCAACTGCTGACAACAATCTAACTGAAAATATTCAGATACTACAGCAGCAGTATTTGCTACTGTATATTAATATGCATGATGTTGCTTTAGTTACTTGAATTCTTAGTAAACTTGAGTCAAACTTGACTACTTGTGCCTATGTGGACACAGACATGCAATTTTCTTGCCAACAGGACAAAAGTGTCTTGCCAATGCTTTTTTTCTGTGATATTGTTGACTTTCCTGTCTAGCTTGCAGCTTATATATTCCTTTGTGGACTCTCATCGAAATACTAGGTAAATCAGAGCCTGTTTAACTTCTGAATGCAGACAAAGTGGGCCAGGGACTACCACCTCTACAGAAAGTGAATTTTTAGTATGGGCATTATGGAGTGACCCTGAGGATTACCTGCTGCTACATCCCCCTCTTGCCTTGTAGTAGATGAATAGCCTGCTCCTTCATAACAAATAAAATAGCTGAAGACAACCATTTTTATTGTGCTGTGCTGGTGACAGAGAAGCCTTTGCTACTGACTGACTGTGTGATTTCTCAGAGTGAAGGATCCTACTTCTGTGATGAATTAAAACCTCATACAGAGGAAGCTAAGGACTGGGAAGAGGGTCTGGGAGACTGGGAATGAAAGGAACAAAGAATGAAAAAGCTCAAATGGTAAATCAAGATAAAATAATCCCTACAGAAAGGGGCAAAGAAAAGGAACCAAGTTGAAAATAATAATGCCTATAAGAAATAGAAGCAAGAAAGTGTTCATGAAAGAAAAAGCTGTATCTTGTGAGGAGGAAGGCAAGAGAAGATGGGAAAGGTCAGGAGTTTAATCAAAAGATAGGGCAACTAAAGGAAATTGTATAAAGTAAGCACTGTTTGAAAATCAAGAACCTGAGGGGGAGAATTTTTCTCCTTTTCTCACAATATTAGAAACTGAAATAATTCACTAGAGCTAAATGCAGGTAGATTTTGGACTGAAGAAAAAAATCTTTGTGTGGAATTTGCTGCTTTTAAATGTAGACACCAGTTTAGATGGCTTTAAAATACTAGACTAGACCAGACAAATTGGCATAGGAAGAGCCTGCCAGTATCTATTAGCCTTGATGGCAGTGTGGTATCTCCTGAATCACAGGGAGCATGCTTTAAAAAAAATGGCTAAGGAGGAACAACCCTCATGTCCTGCATGTGTGTTTTCTGGATGCATTCGGATGACCAGAATACTGGACTAAATGGGCCTCTGGACTGATCTAGCACAGCTCTTCTTATGTTCAGGGATGATGTATAGCGGGTCAAAACTTCCTATAGCTAAGAGGAAGAGCTGTGCACCAAGGACAAAAACTAACAGGCAAGGGAAGAAAACTTGGAAATAAGGTAACTGCATCTAAAATCTGACAGAGGAATTCTGTCACTTATAACCACAGCCTTGGGTCAGACACTTCTAAGTGAAGAAGTGAGTGCCAAAAACCAGAAGCGGCAGCAATGGTATCAGGGCAGATTTTCCTGTAACCCATTCTGGAATCATGTATGCATATATAGTAAATACTATCATATCATTGTATGCATCACAGATGAAAATAGGACCCCACTAGCATGCTTATATTTATAGGAGATGGACAATGGAAATGAATACCCCTGGACTAGTGACCTTTTGCAATATTAAAAGCCAACCCTGCATTGTGACCTTTATGACGAAGCCCCAAGAGAATGAGCTGGAATATGATATGACAGATGTGAATCACAAGCTTCCTCCCACGCTTAACACACACAAACAAATGCACTGGTAATTTTCTTTATCACAGGCTGCAATGTCCCTGAAAAGTTTATACTGCAGCAGCTCATTTATTATAAGAGATGCCGACCAGGATCCTATAAGTTTTGCATTAGTCAATCATTATCTGCTATTTGGCCTGATTCGAGTTGTTGACTGTGATCTTCAAAACCAGGGGTGGATGGCAATCTTTTTAAATCACATTTCTTCTGGGTCCAGAGGGGCCACATAAAAAAAAAAAAAGCAAGCGGGGTGCTACCAAGTTTGAAGGGGGGAAACATAACTTGAGGATCCTTTCCAGCTGACTGGTTGCTTCCTTCCCTTCTCCATAATTGTCTCCTCTTCCTCCACCCATCATTTCCTCCTCACTCGCCTGCCCTGCCCCACCACATCTTCCTCATCCTGCTAGTACCACCATCCACTACTGTTTTGTCTTGCCTCCTGCCTTGGCCACTTTGACTGCCACCATGTCCTTTCCTTCTTCTCACTTGTGATCAGCAAAGGAAGTGCTGCTTTGGCCAGCCGGACACTACAGGTCCGCCTCAGAGGCAGCTTGAAGCTGGCCAGAATAGCCCTTGTGTGGTAGTGATTAGAGTGGTGAGCCATGTGCAGGGGATCCTTCTAGACATCAGGACCCTGGTCCTGGTCTCAGGATTCAGCCCACGCTATGCAAATCAGGACCAGACCAAAAAGGAGAGTGACCAAATCTGAAGTTCCTAGCAACTACATCCAAGCATTCAACAGAATCAACAGAAAAAAGTGAGTGGGGGGATTAAATGTTTCTATAACGTGCTGCCAAATGTGAGTAGTGGAATGGACTTTGGGATACACAGAGGCATGAAGGAACACACATAACCTGTGGGGTATAGGTTGCCCACCCTTGTTTAAAGCCCTCCATGGCCTAGACAATGAAACAACAGTAGTAAGAAAAACAGAATGGATTCGACTGGGTGGTGTTGAACAAACCATTAACACTCACACTCACCATCTGAAAAATGAAGAAATATGTACTGAACAGTTTATGTGGAAATGGCAGAGTCAAGGGGAGGAAAACGCTGTTGTACGCCTGAAATCATGAGGATAAGTGAAACAGTATCCCTGTAATATTTTATACATAACAGCATGTGAAGTAATAGTTCTAAGTACAGTAAAAATGAACATTAAATTAAATATTTTTACAAAAGGTACTTCATATTGATTATGGAACAGATAGACTGAAATGCCCAGCTGGCATGATATTAAAGCATAAGATGCGGTTTTCATATCAAAAATCTATATTGTATTTACTGAGTCTTTATTCTTTCCTTTTGTGTTGTTCAGAATGTCATCTCTTGAACTGCACCTGTTTTAAAGGCTACCAAAAATGGCTGCATATATTTTATCTGCTTCAGGGCAAAGGATTTTGTAAACATAAGGCCCTAATCAAAGGTCATTATGTTGAAATGAAGCTGCTGGATACTAACAATCATTTAAAAGCTTAAGAAAAATATTGCAATAAGTATGTGTATGGGTCTGTCAAGCAGCTGTTTTATACATAGGGATATAAACACATGCACACACAAACACATATATACATACACAGACACATACAAACATTGTGGCATGTAAAAAATTGTCATAATTCAAATACATTTGTGCTGAGTCACACCATAGTTTAATATTCAGGGCAGTGCTGTTGGCTTTGATCAAATCTGAATTTCTTACTATCCTATTTTAAAAAAGCTTAAGTCACAAGATCCATTAACTGAGTGTGTTACTTCTTATTTGATTCTGTTGAAACAGGCTATAGGAGGTATTTGGAAGCAACTATTTTAAGCAGTTTATTTTTCAGACCTTGCAGTTTCTCCTTCCTGCCACATTACTCCTACCTACCTCCACCCACAAACACTGAATTTGCAAGAGACTGACAAAAATAAAAGTGAATTGGTAGTTCAGAATAAATCTTACTAGCAGGGCTACAGTGAGTTGTGCAGAAGTTTCCTCATGGCTCTTGATTGCACCCATTTGTAGAATACCAATTTAAAAAGTCGCTGTGGTGCAGATAGTGGCCTATTCCAAATGGGGTGCAGTTGCAACATTAAATTGAAATTAATCACCCACTGCAACTTCTATAGTGATTGGGGAATGTGCCCTGTACACAGTAACTAAGAAGACTATCATTTGTGAGCAATGTGTCTAGGAAGGATAGGAATCAGCAAAGGGGCAGCAAATTTTATGCCAGGATAGTTTTCTGATGGTTAGGAATGGATAGATACTACTTCAAATGACCCATGAAAAAGTGCTGTTACTCCAAATAGCCTGTTCAAATTCTGCTTCATTTAAATTGTGCAGTCAAAAGTTCTTTCCTGCCAAATCCTGAAGATGTAGGTTAGATTTAAGTTTGAAACATACTTCTCTCCCAAACATATACAGTATAGTGTAAATTGTCACTTTCTCATCCCTTCATTTCTGGGTTTTTCTAATCCACTCTGAAGCAGATCTTCACTGAACCGCTAAACTATATAATCAAATCACCCCGTTTACAAAACCTAAACACCCACACCCACACCCACACAGACACATCTGGCTTTGCTGGCTGGGAATTATGGAAATGGCACATGTGGGAGTGCCAGTTTAAGGAAGATTGCTTAGAGTATTGTTACGTTCTGAAAGAGTCCAAAATGTTGATCTGTCTTTCTACCTTTGCAGCGCTTTATGCTGGAGTTTCTAATGCCACACAGGAGAACGCACCCACTTCAAGCAATTCCTCCCCCCACCCTACAGAGCTTTGGATGAAGATAATGACTTCTCAGCCATGGCAACCATTTTTGTCTCAGACTCCAGAAAAAGAGAAAGCCAAGGAGGGTGAAACAGTGGTCTTTGGATGCCAGTACCACAGTTCCCAAGGTTCATCTCTGAATAACCTCACAGTGAAGTGGTATAAGCGGGACGGAAAAGGACAGAAGGATATCATGGAAAATAATGTCACTGTCCTGGAAAACAACACTAGAATTTTCATGGTTGGGAATTTATCAGAAGGTGATGCTTCACTGACTATCTTAAAAGTGTCAGCCAGTGATCATGGCACTTATTACTGCCAAGTGATCCTTTCCAATGGTGATGTGGTGACAGGCGACGGCACAAAACTTAGAATCCAGAGAGCACTAGGTAAAGTTTTGTTTTGCTTTTTTTATGCTTTCAGAGATTTTCTAGAATGTTTGCAGGTAGACTATCAGTTAAAGAACAATGTCTCCTCCTCCTCCTCCTCCTCCTCCTCCTCCTCCTCCTCCTCCTCCTTCTCCTTCTCCTTCTCCTTCTCCTTCCATAATGATGGCCTAATAAAAGCCTTTACTGAAAGCACCCTGAGGGGCACTGTAAAAAGTAAGCCATTTGGCTTAAAGATGTCATAGTCTGAGAATATATGTTTAATCATGGTTTCTTAAATAAGCTAGCTTCACAAAGCACACTAAGCCATAGAAACATGGTTTACAAATTTCAATGAGAGGGTGCACATACACGTTAAAACATAAGGTCATTGTGCTGGCTGCTGGTTTGCTCTAGGTCAAATTCAAAGTGCTGGTTTTTACCTTTAATGTCCTAAATGACTTGGTTTCCAGGTATTTGTAGGACCATCCCTCCTGAAAAGATTTGGAGTTCTTGAGGGAAAGGTTTGCTGAGGGTCCTCACCGCATGTGAGGTAAAGGGGAGGGGGCTTGGATGGCAGGCCTTCTTGGTGGTTGCCCCCCACTCTGGAACACGTTGTCTCCTGAGGAATGGAAGGCCCTGGACTTACTTAAGATGTGGCTATTCCACAGAGGGTTTGGGTCCTAATAAACTGGAGAGCCAGTTTGGTCTAGTGGTTAAGGTGCTGGGCTAGAAACAAGGAGTCTGTGAGTTCTAGTCCTGCCGTAGGCATGAAAGCCAGCTGGGTGACCTTGGGCCAGTCCCTCTCTCTCAGCCCTAGGAAGGAGCCAATGGCAAACCAGGAATCTTCCTTTTTCTGGTAGATAAATAAAGTATAAGAGTGACCTCATGACAAGACACAGCTGCTTTAAAGAGTTTCAGACAGCTGCTATATACATGCCCCATGCATTCTGAATCATATTTTGATTCATGATTTGAGAGCCAGTTTGGTCTATTGGTTAAGGTGCTGGGCTAGAAACCAGGAGTCTGTGAGTTCCAGTCCCGCCTTAGGCATGAAAGCCGGCTGGGTGACCTTGGGCCAGTCACTCTCTCTCAGCCCAACTCACCTCACAGGGTTGCTGTTGTGGGGAAAATAGGAGGAGGAAGGAGTATTAGGTATGTTTGCTGCCTTGAGTTATTTATAAAAATAAAAAGGCGGGATAAAAATAAAATAAATAAATGAAGGAGTATGGATTTCAAATTAGCGATCACTAACTTCCAATTCTGAATAATTTTAAAAGAAATTCTTCCATGTATGTATGTATGTCTAACACACTGGAGGACTCCAAAGGAAAGATGACTTGGGCAATTATGGTCATATTCTACAAGTAGGGCTAACAGGTCTGAGCTGCAAAAATCTGTGTGACAATTAGATGACAAGCAAAGAGTTACAAAAAACTAACTCCTTTGCTGCCATGTTCTGATGAACCGGAGTTTTGCAACCCAGATCTGGTAACCATAGCTACAAGCCACAGAGGGCACTGGAGCATCTAGTGACAGTACTGATCGATAAAAGTGTCCCAATTTCAACCCTGATCTTTTGAGGAAAGAGTGACCTTATGTAGAGCATGTTGGGTATAATTCAAATGACTAACCCAAGGTTTGCAGAATGAGTAAAGAGAATAACTTTGGTGATTTTAAAAAAAAAAATTAATCTCAGAAATAAATGTCCTGATTGGCTGCAGTGGCCAAGTCATGCCCAGTATAGCGTGCCTAGCCAATAAGAAAAGGGCTTCTGATGTGGTAAAGCCTTGGCAGTACTCTTGTGGTGTAACAGTTCATGAGACAGTAGGTACTTTCTGAAAAGATTGGTGACTTTTGATCAAGTTAGTGTGATTGCTTGCCACTGGTGGGAAGATCTGACAATGTTAGTAGCAGATCAGGTGAAGTATGTGTAGCACTCTAATATCTGCTATTATATGTGAGGTCAGAGCTAGATTACTAAAATTGCAAATCTCTGTCATAGGTTCAGCTTGTGAGATGGCTCCCATCAGAGGCAGGGAGACACACAATTCTAAATGTGATTTTTCTTACAAGTATTACATAATAAAGATTTCTTTATAATCAAAAGAATGTTTCTTTTTATTACATCAACAAACTATTTTCACTACTTTGTTCACTCATTCTTATCCTCTTTATCTTATCTTTAATTATTCCCCACAGTTCTACATCTTACTCTAAATTCTTCTATTTATTTCTATTTTACTGTTTTGCTTTGCTTGGCCCTTTTTCTTTAACCCAATGGAACTTCAGGTCTATGCTTACCACTCCTCAACCCACAGTCCCTCGTAATCATTTACACGCTTCTGTTCTGCTGGGTAGAGGGTTGAGATCACTCCTGGTTGCTCCTGGAAGGCTGCAGCTTGTTTGCGGCTGCCGAAGGGCCTAGTGCTGGCTGCTGCTCTAGTCTACCTTCCACTGGATCCTTCACCACCTGTTTTTGGAGTGCCCGATGTCAACACTCAGGACTTCTGGGAAACTCTTGCCAGGACCTGGGCTCACCTGCTCACCTGGGTGATCTGGTTGTGCCAATGCCTGTGGGCCACTTAATGAACTTTCAGTTCCTGAGTCTTTGGCTGACTGGACCATCTTGGTCACAGAGAGAGTTTATTTGATCTCCTCTTGTGGTGCTTTGTCACTGCCAAAGTTCTCTGCTTCTTTTGCTCACTGTCATTCAGATGCTGCCTCACTGGCTACTTCATTCTATTTCTGGTTTCCTTCCTTCTTCCTTCTTCAGTCTTCTTACTTCTTTTCTTCTCTTTCATCTTCCTTCTACAGTATTGCCATCACGCCACTTGCTTTAGAAATGGTTAGAATGAGGACTTTAAAGGGGAGAAGAGAAGAAGAGACATCGGTGTTCTAGTTCCCAAATGTCCTTCCTTTCACACTTTTTCCATGTCAAAGCCATACGGAAGCTTTATTGGCTTGGGTGGACTGGGTACATGTTTAAGTGCTCAAAAAGTATAAATAAATGTTGCACATTGCAACAAGAACCACTAGCCCAGCAAGCTTCTAAAGGTCCCCATTAGATCAAAATTTTACAGAAGTGATTGTAACCTAGTATCAACCTTCCTTCCTTCCTTCGCTTTTATACTATATTAAGTCTTTTGACTGTTGGAGGAAAATTCTGAGAGTGCCTTGGACTGCAAGAAGATCAAACCAGTCCATACTCCAGGAAATAAAGCCAGACTGCTCACTTGAGGGAGTGATATTAAAGGCAAAACTGAAGTACTTTGGCCACATAATGAGAAGACAGGATACCCTGGAGAAGATGCTGATGCTGGGGAAAGTGGAAGGAAAAGGAAGAGGGGCCGACCAAGGGCAAGGTGGATGGATGATATTCTGGAGGTGATGGACTCGACCGTGGAGGAGCTGGGGATGGCGATGACCAGCAAGAAGCTCTGGCGTGGGCTGGTCCATGAAGTCACGAAGAGTCGGAAGTGAATGAACGAACCAACAACAACAACAAGTCTTTTGACTCTTAAGTAGCTTACAGCAACTTTTTAATTATTTAAAAATTAATAATTTTTATCTTTATCTTATTTTATGCTATCAATATGACTTTTTATATTTATTTTATTTCTATTTTAGCGTAACTGTTATGTTAGGGTTATGTTACTAGTTGTATGCTGGTCTATGACCGAAATAAAAATTGACTTTGACTAATATAAATACATCTGTCACAACACTCAGTAAATTACATCTGTACTGATAGCACCACCATATATCTTAGATACTTGCTGTTCCTTGCTCTACCTTCCTGACGGCTGTTTGAAAAATCCAGGTTTTTAACAGCTTTCTAAAAATAAAGATTTTATTTGGAGAAAGCAGTCTTGGAGATTACAAGGCTGTTTATCACAAGCACCCTTGAACTGCACACAAAAACTAATCAGCAGCCAATGAGGTTTCTACAATATTGGTATTATATGGGTATATCAGGTAGTCCTAGTGACTACACAGGCACCCACATTCTACACTAAGTGAAATATCTGAGTGGACTTCTATGGCAATCCAAAGTAGAGCTTTCTTACAGTAATAAGGAAGTCTTGGAGGGCCAAATGGCTAAATTCTCAAGCAAATACAATCAGCCCCACCTTTGAGGTTAAATAGCTAGGAAGGAGTTTACTAGAGGCTTTTGTTCTTGGAGGCTTCCTCGGAGCAGCATGCTGGGAAGAAAGGATTTTAGGAAGGATAATTTCCTTAGGGAGGAAAATCCAATGTACCCAGATTTCTATATTCAGTAAGTAGCCAGCTAGAGAGTATGTTATTTTATTCTTGAGGTACTCAAGGCTTGCCTGTTTCCTTTCACAGCTATTTTCGCTGAGATCATTTTGGATGAGCCACTCATTATTTCTCTGTTCATACTTGTGAAGAACAAAGCCTGTGCCAGACCCTATTTCGTTTAGAGATTCAGGCAGCAAGCTAGGAGGTGATTAGAAATTAGCCCGAAGAACAAATGCTGAATGTGGGGTCCTTTACTTCAGAGGAGTGAGTTTGGCCAGCTTCCCCTTTGAATTGTTGGATCCAGGCCAGTAAGGACATCCTAATAACCCCTTGCAGCTGCAATTTCAGTTGGGAGGGGGAATTTGGGTAGTTTGTTAGGCAATGCCCTAGAAGCCTCGCTGGTCCGAGCTTCTGATTGGGAAGTTGCCTAATAAAATAAGGAAAGGAGAAAGCAAGAGAGAGAGAGAGAGAGATTTCTCCAAAGGTCGTCAGCAGCAACAGAATGCCTTTTTATCATCAAAAGGGTTAGTATCCTCCAGCCACCTGCCTAAAATGCAATTTTATGCCTGGGATAATGGATAAACAACAGTGTATCCAGATTTAAAAGGATTAAGGAACTACAGTAAGTTTTAGGGAGATCGTTTTATTATTTTAACTGTTATCTTGCATACTATGTTTTAAGAGAATCCTGCCTTAGTGTGTAAGTCTTAATCATATTTATTTAATAAAAATATATATCTTACATGCTGGTGTTGTGGTCACATGCATATGGAAATTGGATTCTACCCAGCCTGCCTAGCCACTTGGCTTGTTACTACCAGGAGATTGTAGATGGTTAAATTCCCAAGGTTTTGGGGCTGAAGGGAGAAGTCATCCTTGGAAGTCTTGAGGTTTGGCCCAGAGCCCCCCAGCTTTCCCTAGGGCTGTGGGACTATAGTGATAGGGTGGTGGCAGCGAAGTTTGTCCTTTGGGTTGGTGCCCAAACTAGGAACATTTGGGTTGGTGCCCAAATAGAGGCTGTTGGGTGGGTGCCCAAGCTAAGAACAGTAGGGGTTGGTGCCCTAAATTGGGATTAGTCTGCCCTTTAGGAGAGGGTTCTCATGAAGCTAATTAGAGAACCTGTATAAAACTATTCCAGGGTTCCTTTTACTACAGTTGTTGCTGGGGTGTGGATCCTGGTTAGTTAATTTTAAAAGGGCAGTGTTCCTTTTAGTTAATTGCGTGGGCCAGCAAAAGAAAGGACAAGGGGGGAGGCGTCCAGCCAGGAGGCCGGTGAGCTGAAAGGTAAAAAGGAAAGAAAAGGAACCCCCCCCCCCCCCCGGATAACATTTGACATGGTTGGCACAGCGGTGGGATATACGACGGTGTGAATCCAATTCCCTGTGTATTGACTTCAAGAAGGCAAGGCATTTTATACAAGATATTGCAGTAGTTTCTTATTTTGGTCAGTTAGGGCTGTTCTGACTTTTGCAAGCAGAACTAGCATAGGCCAGCTTAGAAACAACAGGCAAAGAGACTGTAGGAGTTATGGAAGAGAAAGGTGAAATGAGCAGCGTGCCGTTTCAGTCTCCATCTATGCTGTTAGAGGAAGAGCGGGAGAACCCCGAAGTATTTGGAGCAGCTGAGGGGTATTCTGGCCGTTCCCAACAGCGAAAGAAGTACTTAAAGTTACCAGAAGATGACACCTTGGTTACCATAGATGATGTTCAGTGGGACCTACAGAGACATGAATCCCCTTTAAGGAATTTAACCGATTGGAACTTACAAATGGTTGGACAGGGAGAGCAAACAAAATCTTGCCCTCAGTCTGTTGTTCGCCGGAGATGTAAGTTGTCTCAGCTAACAGAGGTGGAGGAGGCTGGCAGCGTGCATAATCAGAGAGATTTATGGTCGGCTCGAACCTTGCAGTCAAGTTTAAAAGAGGAGGAAATGCCTGCTGTCATGCTTTCAGACTCTAGAGAACAATCAGCTGGGTCAAGGAGCAGAGAGCAGTTACAGCAGCCTTTTGCCGCAAGAGTTCAAGACATTGACTCTGTAATTTCTGGCAAATAACTTATGCGTATGATGGAATTACATTTAAAAACCATGTACTGTAATTACAGTTGGAGAGAGAAAAGGCAAGAGAGCAAAGTAAACCCTTGGACAGGTATGACTGCAGAATTTTCCCTAAGTATACAGATGGGTCTGATCCGTTGGTCTTTTTGAACTTTTTTGAAAGAATCTGTAAGGATCAGGAGGTCCCTGGGAGCTTGTATTGTCAGATCCTGAGAACACAGGTGGTGTCTACAGAGCTTGGACTAATTCTTGCAGAACTTCCAGCTGAATCTGCAAATAACTATAAAGCATTCAAGGATTTTGTTAAGGAACGCCTATCCATAACAGCAGATGCAGCAGGAAAAAATGGCCCCTGGCATAAAAAAGTTTCCCCACCCCTGTCTTAGGCCCTCTTAAGAAAACCGCTACTGGGCGGCAATTCCTACTTGTGGTTTGCAGAAGCACCAGATACCTACATGCTATATCACTTAGGACAATTACAGCTAAAGCAATAGCTCAAGCATTATTGGAATTTTTTACACATGTAGGTTTTCCTCGTTATCTTCAATCAGATCAGGGTTCGGCGTTTACTAGCCAGCTTTGGAAACGGGTCTGCGAGATGGCACAGATAGAGAGGACCGTTTCTACGGCTTATCACGCTCAAAGCCATGGTTTGGTGGAACGGGCCAACTCAAAATTGTTGCAGCTTTTGCGCAAGTATGTGTTGGCTCATGAGAAGGATTGGGATAGCGGAATTGCTTTTTTGTGTTTAAGTTACAATAATTCGTTTAATTCCAGTGTATGCCAAACCAACTTGTATTTGGACGTGATTTATGTACACCTTTGGATATGTTTTTTTTTTAGATTTTATTTACATTCAACATAAACATTACACAACACAAAACAACAACTACATTTGTATATACATAATTTCATTTTCAATTCAAAGCAATACTTAATATCTAACATGTTTGATATAACATAATTTCAATCTATCATTTTCCTTCTATTTCCATTCTCTTTCTTTCTTACTCTATACTTTTCTAACAACTTTCTTCTTTCTTATCCTTCTCCCTCTTACCTCACTTTCTAACATTCTCGTTCTCTCTCTAGTATCTTATTAGCCTTATCTTTTTCCCTTTTAATGGGATCCTCTTCCATCCTACTTTCCACCTTACCACCTAAATCCGTCCCTTTTACTTTTTTTGTTCAAAAATATCTATTTCTAACTCTATAACTATTTTCCTTTACTTTCCTTATATTATATTACTATTTTATTAAGTGCTTATCTCTATTTGATTTAAACTTATACAACTTTACCATACAATACATACATCCATACAATTCTTTATAATACTTCCGGCTTTCTTAACAAAGAATATAAATGTAAATATTTAATTTACATTTTCCCTCTTTCTTCTTATATCTTATTATATTTCCCCCCCTCCTCTATGTTTATGATTCTATTTGTATAACTTATTGGTCCCTATTTAATATCATATTCTTTTTGGATATATTTTATAAAGGGGTCCCATATTTCCTTATACTTCCCTATTTCTTTCCCTTTTATTAAATTCGTCAATTTATCTGTTTGCATTAATTCCATTGTCTTTATGATCCATTCTTCTTTTGTTGGTATATTTTCTTGCTTCCAATATTGGGCATACTTTATTCTAGCAGCAGTACTTAAATACAGAAATAGAATCTTTTGTTTTTTATTAATGTAATTTATTAAGGTCCATTTTACCTATCAAATAAGATTCTGGTTTCATCCTTATATTATTGTCTAATATTTTACATATATATTTATGTATTTTGCACCAATATTTTTTTGCTTTTGCACATGACCACCAGATATGGTAAAAAGTTCCACTTTTGTTTTTACATTTCCAGCATAGATTGGTATTCCTAATTTTTGATTTAAATAGTACCTCAGGAGACAAGTACCATCTGAAAATCATTTTGTATAAGTTTTCTCTTAAATTATTGCTTAAAGTAAATTTTATATTTTTTGTCCAAATTTCTTGCCATTGATCATATGTAATTTCAATTCCTAAATTTTCTCCCCATTTTCTCATATACTTTTTAATTTTTATGTCCTTGGTTTTTATCTCCAATAGTGTTTTATATATCTTTGAAATTAAGTGATCTTCTTCTTGTTCTAATATATTGTCCCAATTGTTTTCCATTTTTGTACATTGATAAGTTTTTTTATCTATTTTATATTGCTCTTTCAATTGGAAGTATGTAAACCAGTGACATATTATGTTTTCATTTTCTAATTCCTCTCTTGTTTTAAGTCTGTGGTTGTTTCCTTCAAATTTTAGTAGATTTTTATACCTTATATATTCTTTTTTGTTTTGATTGCCTATTCTGGTACTTGCCTCCTGGGTTGATACCCATAGCGGAAGATTGGGTGATATCATTTTTTTATATTTGTTCCAAATTTTCAGCAATGATTTCCTTATAATGTGGTTATTAAATGCCCTGTTTACTTTACATCTATTGTACCACATATAGCCGTGCCACCCATATCTATTATCATGTCCTTCCAGATTTAATATTTTACCATTTTCTAGTTTTATCCAATCTTTGATCCATATCAATCCACATGTTTCGTAGTATAATTTAAGATCAGGCATTGCTAGTCCCCCTCTATTTTTTGTATCTTGTAAGTATTTTAGTTTGATTCTGGGTTTTTTTCTTTTGCCATATAAATTTTGTTATTTCCCTTTGCCAATTCATAAAAATTTGATCTTTTATCATGATTGGGATTGTTTGAAACAAATATAGAAACCTTGGTAGTACATTCATTTTTATTGTAGCTATCCTTCCTAATAATGATAATTGTAAGTTTACCCATTTCTCAAGATCTTTTTTAATTTCCTTCCACAGACGGTCATAATTGTTCTTATATAGGTCGAAATTATTATTTGTTAATTGTATTCCTAGATATTTTAATTTTTTAACATTTTGAAATCCTTATAATTGTTCTATTTTAATTATCTCTTCTTTTGTCATATTTAAATTGATCATTTTAGTTTTCTGTTTGTTTATTTTGAACCCTGATAAATCCCCATATTCTTGTAGCTTAGAAATTAGTTTAATTATTGAATTCTCTGGATTTTGTATTGTTATTACCAGGTCGTCTGCAAATGCCTTTAATTTGTACTTTTCCTGCTTTATCTTCACCCCTTCTAAATTTTGATCTTTTCTAATTTCTTCTAATAATACTTCTAACACCAAAATAAATAATAAAGGAGAAATAGGACAGCCTTGTCTAGTACCTTTTGATATATATTGCATTCCTAGGTTTCTTTGTCATTTACTATTATTCTTGCTTTCTGAATCTTATATATTGCTTTAATTGCATTTATAATTTTTTTGCCAAAATTTCTATTTTCTAATACTTTAAACATAAATTCCCAATTGACGTTGTCAAAAGCTTTTTCTGCATCCAAAAATAATAACATTATTGGCTTTTCGTTGTGTACATTTGCATATTCTATTAAATCAATTACATTTCTTATATTATCTTTTATTTGTCTTTTTGGTAGAAATCCATTTTGGTCCTGATTAATTATTTTCTGTAAAAAAATTTAAGTCTTTCAGCAAGGATAATAGTAAATATTTTATAGTCATTATTTAAAAAGGAAATTGGTCTATAATTTTTGCATTCTGTTGGGTCTTGGTTTTCTTTTGGGATTAATACTATATTGGCTTCTCTCCATGATTGTGGTATTTTTGATCCCTGTAATATTGAGTTAAACAGTGTTTTTAATGGATTGAGCAGATATTCTTGAAATTTTTTATAATATTCAGCTGTAAAGCCGTCAGTTCCAGGTGTTTTACCTATTTTTAATCTTTTAATTGCATCTTTAATTTCTTGAGTTGTGATACTATTATTTGTAAAGTCCTTATCCTCTTCTGTTAATTTTTCTAAGTTGCATTTTTTAATATACTCATCAATTTTATTTGTTAGTATTTTTTGTTCTTGATATAAATTAGTATAGTAATCAAAAAAGGCTCCCTTAATATCTTCATTGTATATTAGTTCCTTATTCTTATCTCTAATTTTATTAATATTTTTTTTCTTTTTCTTTTCTTAGTTTATACATTAGCCATTTTCCTGGTTTGTTTGCATGTTCAAAATTTCTTTGTTTAATAAATTTTAACTTTTTGTCTAGTTCTTCTGTTAATTCTATCTTAACCTGGAGTTGCAATAATTTTATTTGATTTATTATTTCCTCCTTATCTTTTTTTTCTATTGTTCTTTTGCAATTCTAATTCTTTTTCTTTTATCTGCTCCATTATTGTTTCCATTTTTTTAAAATCTATTTTTTTGGTAATTATTAATCAATATCAGCTGTCCTCTCATATATGCTTTACTTGCCTCCCATACTGTTTCTATTTTTACTTTGTTATCCATATTCCAAATTAAAAATTCTTGTAATTTTTTTCCCTAGTTCATCTACATTTTTTTTATCTTTAAGGATATTTTCGTTCATACGCCATCTATATTTTTTTGCATTTATACATAAAGTCATTTGGACGGGGTTGTGGTCTGAGAGTGTTTTTGGAAGAATTGATATATCTTTAATTTTATTTTCTAAATTTTTTGACACCCAAATCATATCAATTCTGGAAAACGAATTAAATCTATTGGAGTAATAAGTGTATTCTTTTTTATTTCCTTTAATGTGTCTCCATACATCTACCAACATTAAATTCTTTACCATATTGAAAAATTCTTTTGGTAATTTCCCTTGGTTTTTATTGATATGGTTTTCTGATTTTCTATCTATTTCAGGTTCCACAACCCCATTCAAATCACCCATCAGTATCCAATTATTAATCATATTTTCTGAGAGGACATCTGATAGTTCTTTAAAAAAACTCTTCTGATTACTATTTGGAGCATAAACTCCAATTATCAATATTTTCGTATTTTGACTTTCTATTTCGACAATTATAAATCTTCCTTCCTGATCTTTTACTATTAATTTAGGTTTAAGCAAGGGCTTAACATATATTACTATCCCATTTTTTTCTTTTCATTTGCTGTTATGAATGGTGATCCCAATTTTTTATTATCCAAATATTTTATATCTTTTTAATGTGTGTCTCTTGAAGACATACAATATCTAATTCTATTTTTTTAAGAGTTGAAATGTTCTATATCTTTTAACTGGGGAGTTGAGACCATTAACATTCCATGTTAAATTGTTTAGTTTACTCATTTTCTATATTTGTTTCAAATTTACCTGTTTTCCACCCTTTGTATTTTTTAAAAACTCTACTCCTGTTCTTTTCCTAGTTCCTTCTTGTTTTCCAATTCTTTTTCCAATTTTTTATGAACTTCTTTTGCTTTAAATATCGAGTTTAGTCTGTATCTTTGTCCTTTATACATTAAATTTAATCCTTCAATGTTTTCCCATCTAAAGTTTATTTCATTTTTCTTCAATGTATCTGTAAGGAATTTGTATTCTTTTCTCTCTTTTTTAGTATTTTTCCTGGGATCTCTTTAAAGATAGTGACTACATCTCCTTCAACCTCAATTTTTTTATTAAATGCTGCCTGTATTACCAAATCTCTATAATTTTTTTTGGAAAATTCTACCAATATATCTCTTGGTTTTTTATTAATTTTTGCATACTTTGAATTTACTCTATATATTTTTTCAATTTCTTCATCTATTTTTTCCTCCTCCCAATCCACCAAATCTGCAATCATTTGTATTAACAATCCTTTAATATTTTCTTCTTTGTCCTCCGCCACCCCTCTTATTCTTATATAATGTTCTTTTTCCTTCAATTCTAGTAGAGCTATACGTTCTTCTTCTTCTCTTCTCTCTTCACAAATGTCAGCTTGCTTTTTAACTTCTTGTATCTCATTCTTTAACCTTTTTTCTATTATACGCAACTTCTGGTCCAGTCTTTTTTCTAATCCTTCTAGCTTTTCTTCTAGTACTTTTTTCACTGTCTGTGTTATAGTCTTTGTGGTTTTTGCTGTAAATTCATCAAATAATGCTTTTAGTCCTTCGCCTTCTAATGTATCTGATCCTTTTCTTAATAGTCTTTTTGTAGTCATGATTGTCTCTTCCAAAAAAAACTTCTACTTCTACTATATTCTTATCTACAATACTTTGTAACCAAAATTGTTCACAGTGATATTTTTATCTTGTTTCTAATATACACAAATACATACAAATTATTTTACTATGCTTATAAATCCTATACATTTCTATTTAAATAATCACAAAGCATTATTATACTATCTTAAAGATGGCCACTCTTAATAATTAATTAATTTGAGTCCCGTTTATTAGAGAAGTAATTCATTTTTTCAAATGTCTTTCGCTTGCTCCTTGTTAAGGAATTTCAGCTTCTTTTAGTTTTAAATGTTCATTATAATTTATGGCCAAGATAGCAACTCCTGTCAGACTAATTGTCTGACTTTGCCTGTTAGATTAGCTTTTCCCTTTCCAGCCACTCAGCGCCACGAGCCTCCATTAAACTCCGACAGCGACGAACACCAGACACATCCAAAACGAAAAACAAACACTTGCCCGGCTCGTTCTCCTTTGTGGCCGCAGAAATTCTTTCTCAGAGAGGTTTTTCTCCACCTCTCTGGCCAATCTCGCTTATTTTTTTCCGGCGAAATCGTCTTCCCAACAGCAATAGTTGTTTCTTTTTCGTGGAGCTCTTCTTTTCCGCATCTGGTCACCCTCTTGGCTCACCCGGAAGTCCACCTTTGGATATGTTGAGGAACTCATGGGAAGGGGAGCAGAAGGGGGAGCCTGTTCCGGTAACAACCTACTTGGCTAATCTTAAAAAGACCCTGGAGAGCGTTAGGGAGTTTGCAACTGAAAACCTCAGGGTGGCGCAAGTAGCTCAAAAACAGCATTATGATCAACATGTCAGGCCTCAGAAGTTTTCTGAAGGAGATCCTGTTTGTTTGTTGACATCTGAACGTGCTCATAAATTACAACCTAAATGGACTGATGGCTATGTGATTGTAAAAACATTACCTAATGCTAATTATTTGATCCAAGATGTGGAGAAGTTTAAAAAACCCTATGTAGTTCACGCTAATAGGCTAAAAAATCTGTTTGTGCGTGGTGAAGCCAACATGTTATCTCTACGTAGTTGTCAAGAGGAAGAAGTTAACACTCAAGATGGAGGTTGGTTGGATGGTTCAGAGAACTTACAGGATGTGGTGTTATCGGACCATTTAGACTATAAACAACAGGAGGAATTGCATAAAATTTTGGAACTGTATTCGGAGCTCTTTACTGGTAAGCCTGGTAAGTACCAGCTTAGTGAAACATCATATAGAATTACAAGAAGGAGCAACACCAATCGCCTGTCCACCTAGGCTTATAGTCGGCCCAATGGCAGAAATAGTGCAAAGAGAACTGGACTTGATGTTACAACTGGGCGTTGTGGAACCTTCGAACAGCTCATGGGCCTCTCCAGTTGTTGTTGTGGAGAAGAAAAAATTGGAGGGACAGCCCCGAGAGTTCAGATTTTGTGTTGATTATCGTAAACTAAATGTACAGTCAAAAAATTATCGTTTCCCTCTTCATAGACTTGATGTTTTGGTAGAAACTGTTTCTAAGGCTAAGTTTATTTCTTGTCTGGATTTGGCTAAGGGGTACTGGCAGATTGATATGGATCCTGCTAGTGCACATCTTACAGCTTTTGCTACGCCTACGGGTCTCTATCAATTCCGTAAAATGCCCTTTGGCCTAAGCGGGGCACCTGCCTGCTTCCAGAGGTTAATGAATATGTTGTTAGCAAAGCATCAACAATACTGTTCTGCTTATTTAGATGATATAGCTATTTTTTCAGATACGTGGGAAGAACATCTAGAGCATGTTAAGAGAGTTCTTCAGACCTTAAGAGATGCGGGACTAACTTTACGTCCTACGAAGTGTCAGTTTGGACATGCTAAGGTACAGTACTTGGGACATATTATTGGTAGTGGCGTAATGCAACCAGGGCAGGCCAAAGTGGACTGTATCCTGAAATGGCCTACTCCTGCCACGAAAAGACAAATTCAGAGTTTTTTGGGTGTAGTTAATTATTATAGAAAATTTATTCCACATTGTTCCACGTTAACGGCACCCTTGACTAATTTGTGTTGTAAGAATCTACCTAATAAAGTTAGTTGGACTGAGATATGTCAAAAAAGTTTTGAGGTGCTGAAGGAGAGTTTAGCAGGGACACCTGTATTACATGCACCTGATTTTTCTAAGCAGTTTGTGGTTCAAACCGATGCTAGTCGGGCTGGTTTGGGTGCAGTGTTGTTACAGCGATCTGATGAGGGATATTTGCATCCTGTGATCTACTTGAGTCGCAAATTGTTACCTAGGGAGACTCGTTATTCAGTAATAGAATTGGAGGCTTTAGCTTTGGTATGGGCTTTATCCCGTTTAAGACCATATTCGTTGGGCACTAGGTTTTTGGTGCAGACTGATCATTCACCTTTGACCTTTCTACATAAGACTACTCAGAACCAACGCATTTTACATTGGGTCTTAAGTCTTCAACATTTTGATTTTGAAATAAGTCATCTCAAAGGTTCAAAGAATTTTTTGGCTGATTTTCTATCGAGGATGTGGGATAACCCAGAGGGATGTTAAGTAAAGAATATCTATGTTTGTAACCAGTTCATTGAATCGAGGGGGTTTGAAATATTTTTTGCTGACTTTGATATTGTTATATTTTTTAGAAATGTTCCTGCTTATACCCACCTATTTTATGGTAGTTTAGTTGATTGGGTTATGTGGGATCCTATGGTGGTGTTTATGGTGTTTTAGGGGGCGTGGTGGCTCAGTGGGTAAGACGCCAGGCTTGTCGATCGGAATATCGCAAGTTTGGAGATTTGAATCCCTAGCCCCGCCTGACGGAGTGAGCTCCTGCACTAGCCCCAGCTCTTGCCAACCTAGCAATTCAAAAGCATGCAAATGCAAGTAGATGAATAGGTACCACTTCAGTGGGTAGGTAACAGCGTTCCACGTGCATCATGCTGGCCACATGACTGCGGAAGTGTCTTCGGACAACGCTGGCTCTTCAGCTAAGAAACGGAGATGAACACCGGCCCCTAGAGTCGGACACGACTGCACAAATGTGCGGAGGGAACCTTTACCTTTTTATGGTGGTGTTTTATTTTAGGTATGTTTTAAAGTTGTATTCTTACCTGGATTAATTCTGTTTGTTTCCTTTAATGTAAGAATGGGTGTTGGTGTAGACCAACGAACCATCTTCCCTGAGGGGGGAGGGCATGTGCAGAACAAAGCCTGTGCCAGACCCTATTTTGGGTCGTTTAGAGATTCAGGCAGCAAGCTAGGTGGTGATTAGAAATTAGCCCGAAGAACAAATGCTGAATGTGGGGTCCTTTACTTCAGAGGAGTGAGTTTGGCCAGCTTCCCCTTTGAATTGTTGGATCCAGGCCAGTAAGGACATCCTAATAACCCCTTGCAGCTGCAATTTCAGTTGGGAGGGGGAATTTGGGTAGTTTGTTAGGCAATGCCCTAGAAGCCTCGCTGGTCCGAGCTTCTGATTGGGAAGTTGCCTAATAAAATAAGGAAAGGAGAAAGCAAGAGAGAGAGAGAGAGAGATTTCTCCAAAGGTCGTCAGCAGCAACAGAATGCCTTTTTATCATCAAAAGGGTTAGTATCCTCCAGCCACCTGCCTAAAATGCAATTTTATGCCTGGGATAATGGATAAACAACAGTGTATCCAGATTTAAAAGGATTAAGGAACTACAGTAAGTTTTAGGGAGATCGTTTTATTATTTTAACTGTTATCTTGCATACTATGTTTTAAGAGAATCCTGCCTTAGTGTGTAAGTCTTAATCATATTTATTTAATAAAAATATATATCTTACATGCTGGTGTTGTGGTCACATGCATATGGAAATTGGATTCTACCCAGCCTGCCTAGCCACTTGGCTTGTTACTACCAGGAGATTGTAGATGGTTAAATTCCCAAGGTTTTGGGGCTGAAGGGAGAAGTCATCCTTGGAAGTCTTGAGGTTTGGCCCAGAGCCCCCCAGCTTTCCCTAGGGCTGTGGGACTATAGTGATAGGGTGGTGGCAGCGAAGTTTGTCCTTTGGGTTGGTGCCCAAACTAGGAACATTTGGGTTGGTGCCCAAATAGAGGCTGTTGGGTGGGTGCCCAAGCTAAGAACAGTAGGGGTTGGTGCCCTAAATTGGGATTAGTCTGCCCTTTAGGAGAGGGTTCTCATGAAGCTAATTAGAGAACCTGTATAAAACTATTCCAGGGTTCCTTTTACTACAGTTGTTGCTGGGGTGTGGATCCTGGTTAGTTAATTTTAAAAGGGCAGTGTTCCTTTTAGTTAATTGCGTGGGCCAGCAAAGGAAAGGACAAGGGGGGAGGCGTCCAGCCAGGAGGCCGGTGAGCTGAAAGGTAAAAAGGAAAGAAAAGGAAGCCCCCCCCCCCCCCGATAACATTTGACAATACTTGGTCTTGGAACCTAAGTTCTTTTCCCTAAATGCCATCCCCATCTACATTTCTGTTTGCTGTTGTGTGTCACCTAATCAACCATTAAACAATTAAGTACTATTTTAAGCAAACATTTTGGTGCCAGTTTGTGTCTTGGGAGTTATAATATGATAACATGCTTCAGATTCCTAGGCCTCAGATGGCTTAGGCCTTTTCAAATTGACCACCAGTTGCTGGATTTAAATTGGTCTTATTTGTTTGTTTATTTATTTATTTATTTATTTATTTATTTATTTAATTATTCCCCCACAACAATAACCTTGTAAGGCAGGTCCAGCTGAGAGAAAGTTCACTTGTGTTGCTTTTGTTTTAATTAGCAGAAAAGGGTAGGCATTTTCTTTTTTTTAGCATTGCCCATATTTTCTTGGTTGGAGGGGAGGAAAAAGTGGTGGTAATGAATACCAGTGAAAGCATTAACTGCTGTTTCACCCTGGATTGTCCTGATTGGGTAGGTAAGTCCTGGCAGGATGTATAAGAGTTTCTTATACATGTGAAAAAAGATCAAAGTTAGAATAGATTGATACTTCAATTTTTTTACCAAGTTCCTGTAGCTACAGGCTGAAGTAAGATGATCATACAGAAACATCTACAATAGCAACATTTTGCCATGCAGACTCTCTTGTGGTGCTTTATGTTCAATACAGTACATTTCTGACTAGGCCATGAATTTCCCCTTAGGATGGCTTGGTATAGAAGAATCCATTGGAACAATCATTGGCATGGTGGCTGCTGGCATTGGAGGCCTGATAGTTCTGCTTGTAGTTTTAACTCCTCGACTGCGAAAGTGTCTTCCATGTGCTAAGGCAACATCCCACCAAGGTAGAGTATGAAGTGCATGATCATTTAATATAATATTGTATTAAGTTTCTAATAAATGCAAGGTGTATATGTGATCCAAGCATTTTTTTCAGCTTGTTCAGAATTGTGACCTAAAAGGATGTTTAAATATTGGTTTTTGGTTTCTGAAGATGTTTTGCCCAGTTATAACAGTAAAAGTGTAACAGCATGGGCATTGGCACATTGTTTTCTAGTATGTGACACCTTGCATATGAAATGTTAATGAATACTAAAATATAGGAACATGCCTTATACCTGGTTAGTCTATTCATTTATCCAGCCCAGTATTATT
This sequence comes from Charina bottae, assembly GCA_023362775.1. NCBI lineage: Eukaryota > Metazoa > Chordata > Lepidosauria > Squamata > Charinaidae > Charina > Charina bottae. The sequence continues at coordinate 99,040,844 of JALMGJ010000004.1, read as the reverse complement.
TATGGGACTTTCTCCACTGCTGAGCTGATGTACTATCTCCCCATCCATGCGTTAGTATAAACAATGCCAGCATAAGAACATCCATCCCCCTTGCCAATCCCTATACCATCTCTATTCTGATTGTTCTGAATGGTTTATCCTGTTTTGTGTGACGCTAGTGATTGGTTTCCTTCCTCTTGCTTTATTGCTGTCTCCTTTCCAATTATCAGCCAGCAAGGAAAAGGCCGAGTAATCAGGATCCTGCAGCAGATATGGGTTGGGTTGTACTTGAGGACTCACTATCTCTTCTCTAGCCTGGGTTGCCTGCTGCTCCTTCCACACCCCATTTGGGCTTCTCCCAAGTTGAAATAATGTGAAATTAAACATATATAGGAAGATACCATGGTCAAAAGTTGCCTTAGTGGAGGAGGAGGCCTGATTGTGCAACTAGCTAAGTCCTGCAGAGTGGAAGAATTAAACTTGACTAGCTCCTGGGAATTGCGTTTTTTACTTCAGGAAAAGTGGGGAAAATGACTGAAATAAATTTAGCAAAACTAGCAAATGTTTATTTATTTAGAAAACTTGCATGGTTGTGGAATCCTTGGTGCTCTCTGAGCCTTGTTGTTTTCTTGCAGATGTTTCATTGTCTGGCAATGAAACATTTGCAAGGAAACAACAAGGCTCAGAGAGCACCAAGGACTCCACAGTTCAACCCTGAGCTACAAATATTATCTTCGATTGGTGCTTGCATGGCTGCCTATCATATATATGATAATCCTAGGTGGCTCACAATGACATTCAATAAAAACAGAATAATTATGACCAACTGAACCCCATAACAACACCATATAATGATCAAGAAAAGCCCAGTTCAAAACCCCTCTTATAATTTGGGACACTGCAATGAGGAAAAATGAGGCTGCTGCATCTTTAAGGTAAAGATCCATTTAGAATATTGGGAAGTGGGTCAGGGCAGAGATGCTCCTCCTTCCCCAGAGGAATAAGTGGAGCCTTGATTTCCTCTGTTCTCATTTGGTGTAAGCCTGGAGGAAAAACTGATGTCAAAAACAGTGGGTGGAGAAGTGACAGATATGAAAGCAGCTTAAAAAGGTAAAGGTTCCCCCTGCACATTTGTGCAGTTGTGTCCGGCTCTAGGGGCCGGTGCTCATCTCCATTTGTTAGCCGAAGAGCCAGCGTTGTCCGAAGATGCTTCCACAGTCATGTGGCTGGCATGACGCACGTGGAACGCTGTTACCTACCCACCGAAGTGGTACCTATTCATCTACTTGCATTTGCATGCTTTCGAATTGCTAGGTTGGCAAGAGCTGGGGCTAGTGTGGGAGCTCACTCCGCACGCAGGGCTAGGGATTCGAACCTCCAAACTTGCGATCTTCTGATCGACAAGCCTGGCGTCTTACCCGCTGAGCCACCACGCCCCTTCAAAAAAAAGCAGCTTAGGAGCAAACTATTATGGGTAAGCAAAAATTGGGAGAGAAACGCTGGGGTAGAGCCAGCTAGTGCCTAGAGGAGAGGAGCCCCATCCTGTACCTTGCAAGACTTCCAAAACACACCTCTGATTACTGCCATTGCTGGTCACCTAACTTTGTCTCCATAGTCAGCAGTGGCAGAATGTAACAGATCCTACACACGAGGCTGTCCTTGATGGCATCAGGGAAAATAGTGCTTCTGTACTGGTTCAGCAAATGACAGCTAGGGCTGGTCTTACCAGGGCTTGAGTTCAGATGAGGGCAACATTGTGAGACCAAGGGGGAAGTTTGGTGTTGATAAGGCATGATTTTGCCATGGTTAATGGCATAGTTTGTATCCTAATAATGAAGTCTGTTTGGCCTCTTTATTAGGACTGAATCCCCTGATTAATGAGGATTCACGAATCCCGCAAATTCCTCTGAGTTCATCCAACCCTTTCAACATGAACTCGTTTTTCTTTAAAGCTTTATTTAATGTGAAAGTCTTGTTATACCCATTTTTCAAATGTTCTGAAAGCATAAAGGCCCCATTCTTGGGGCTATCAAATGCCAGTGGGTATGAATGTGCCAATATAGGCCTCCTTTAATGTCCACCAGGCTCCCTGCTTCATCTGGCTTTATTAATTTGAACTATATACACTTATGGGATGTAGTACTTAAGGTACTGAACTAGGACTCAGGAAACCCAGGTTCCAATACATTCTCCGCCATCAAAACTGTCTGGGTGATTTGGGGCCTCTCTCTCTCTCCCTCTCCCTCTCTCTCTCTCTCTCAGTTGCAACCTATCCCACAGGGCTGTTGTTCTGGGAAAAAGAAATAAGAGGAAGGAGTGCAATGCATGGCACTTTGGACTCCTGGAGTGAAAGTGGGATACAAATCTAACAAATAATATATAATAAATTGATAGGCTCATAGATCTTTTTAAAAAATGATGTTTTGTTTGAGAATGTGCTCATCTACCCAGGCCAAAGAAATAAAAATTTAGAATTAAAAGCTAAGAATAAGATGGCGAGATAGAGAACAACTTAGGCATTTTGGGACTGACCACCCCCAATATGATAGCCTCTTACGAACAGAAAATCCCCTCTGTGGCAGCCATTTTATGAGAGCATCCATAACATTCTAGATCTCAACATTCTAAAAGTCCCCCCCCCCCAATAAGGGTAGATTATATTCTGCTTATTTTATTCTGTTTTTAGTTCGATTTTAAGACAGTTGCAACTGCTTCTGTCTCTGTATATGTGTGTACATCTCTCTCATTTATATGAATGATTTTGTGTCGGGGGGGGAAAGAATAAATTTCACACCATTTTGTACGTATTTTTAAATTGTTGGCTACCTAGCAAATATATTACGGTTAAAAAAAGAAAAGCATTCAGATCAAAAGAACAGCTTTGGTATTATGAGAGGGAGGATGCCTGGATGTTCTGTAAACAGGTACAGCACTCAAGGCACAAATTAAAAAAAATAACTTGCATTGAAGAGTTAAATGCTAAACACACCTGTGCTAAGACCATTTCCTGCTATTCACTTATAAAAGCATCCAACTATAATTGTGTCAATATAGTACTAGTGAGGACAGGCATTATTTTGCCTAAATGATGGCTCTGTGAAGCTAGAAGATGCTATAAAATCACTAGTGGGAAAAAGGCTGAAAGCTCGATCTTAAATAATCTTAAATGTCTCGAAGGGATGGGACTGTAAAACAAATGGGGTTCATAGAGCAGGATTACCCATTTGATTAACCAGGGTTTATTGAATAAACTACAGCTGACTAAGGCATATTGCACAGTTTACGATCAGCAATGACTGGATTCTCAGAAATGTGCTAATATCTTCTGGCCAGGAGCTTCTCCAGGCATGTAAACACTCTTCTGTCAAAGGAGCTGCACTTCTGCAAAATCCTGAAGGGCTCTGTAGCCTCAGAGGAATTTGAAGCCTGCTGTGAAGGCACTTGTATCTAAGACCTTTTCATGTTATTCTCTATTTAGGCTCCCAAAGAAAACAAATCTAAAAGTATGCTGCTTATCAAAAATAATGTCTGAGTGGCTTATTTTGTTATTGCAAATATCTTCATTCCCTTTTTTAAAAGTGCCAATTAAGTATTAGCAAAGGATCTTCTGAAGCAGAATAGAAGATCAGAACAAATACTCAAAATACAAGCAGAGTGACATAGATTTAGTTCATGAATGACATGCATTTTGAGGTACTTTCGTATGTTCCATTTATAACTGCTGTAGAAGAACCAAAGAATTAGAGAGTTTCAGTTTCTACAACTCAAATATGTTGTTGCAATACATATTGTCAGTGTGGTTATAGACACCGTATTTTAACTGAATTAACACATGATTAATCCATGGAATTAATTACCAGAAGATATGCCAATGGTCATTAACTTGGATGGTTTTAAAGGGGAATTGGAGAACAGGTCTCTCAAGAACTATTAGTCTTGAAGACTCAGTGCTACCTGCAACCAAGACAGCAAACCTTGAAATATCAAGTGCAAGGGAACAATGATGGGAGAGAGGTATATCTTCATGTCCTTGTTAGCATCCCAGATGCTTCTGGTTGGCCACTGTGAGAAACAAAATGCTGAACTGAAAAGGCCCTTGGCTTGATCAATAGGACTATTATGTTCTTAACCACAAGTCTTGGATCACAGCAGTATATGAATGGATGGATGGATGGATGGATGGATGGATGGATGGATGGATGGATGGTAGAATTACCTGTGACAATTCACTTGTAAATGCTTTGGGTACTTCTACATGGGCTTTCCCCCCTGCAGTTGCCTTGTTCTATTTGTAGAAATTGAATTTGTCTTTGACTAATTCCATACCTGCATTTTCTCGCTTTTCCAATCTTTTCTCTTATACTGTAAGAACAACAACAAAAATTATGAGAGGAAAGGCAGGATAGCTGCACAATGCCTTTTGATTGGCATTCATTCCCTCCATCTGGAAGAATCTGCAATTGATTTATATTATTTGTCACTTTTTTTCCTTCACTGCTCATTTACTTTCTTCTTTTTCTTCCCCCTCAGCATAATTTGGAGCATTCGACTAAAGAATAATATCAGACATGACAAGAATTGCACAGTTAATGAATAGAAGCAAAACAGTATGTTGTTCAAGTGTTTTATTTCTAAAAGTATAATAAAATGTTTTAGCATCCTTTTAGATCATATACTTCATTTTTTTTAAAAAAAATGAAGCTTATTCATAGAATAAGCATATGGGGAAAAAACTTTACATTTTATGCTAACATTAATCAATGGCTTACTTGTCAGTATGGATGAAAACATAATGGCTATTCTAGCCAATGTTAATAATTGTATTACAAACTTTGAAAAACAGACTGGGAAACCAAGTAAGTGGTTTGAGAGGAAAGGGACAGAAGATGGAGGAAGGAATAAGGACTGCACCCCCATTACTTCTCTTCAGAGTATCCCCTCCTGCCATTGCATTTCTAACTAAATTGGCCATCAGGGCTTTCTTATAGATGGTTGTTCAATTCTGTACTATGCAGATAAATGGTTACACATTGTGTAGTGCAAATGGAATAAAAGTGGGGAGAGGAGAATAAAACTTTCTGAATATTTCAAATGCAATGCTTTTCTAATTAAGGTGTGCACTTAGAAACTTGAAACATATAGATCAGAACCAAACATAAATATATTATAAATATACACTTCGTGACACACAGTGATAGCTGAGGACTGGGATAATTTACAGGGGTGAAACTGATAAAATTGGAGCAATACTGCATGAATTAGCAATGATTGCCATGATCATTTGCAAAAGCAGTCTCATTTCTGCATAAAGGGGAAGAGCCTTGGGCAGGATACTAAGTGTGTGTGTGTGTGTGTGTGTGTGTGTGTGTGTGTCATCAGAAAGTGTCCCAATAAAGTGATTGGTTAGTCAAGCAGTGGCATCCATAGGAAGCCACAATGAGGTCAAAATGATGACATCTCTGATGACGTGGTCATGCAAATGCTGCCAAAAATATCAGTTTAAAATAGTATTGAGAGTTTATTAAGAGCATACAACAGCAAAAAGTCACATAGCAGTGTTAGGCTTAAAGAAAGGAATTAGGCCACACTGGGAACAAATTAAAATTGGATAGAGCCAGCACAAGAAGGCAAATATGCTCGAAAGAAAGACTAATTTCAGAGTAAACCAGAGATTTTATTTAAGTACACAGAAAATAAAACTGGACTCCTAGGTACTTGCTGTACCTAGAAATTCCAGTGGGTTAAATTCCTGCCTGTACCTTGGAAGTTGGGGGTTTAGATTCCAGGTCCCCCCGACCAGCCCTGCTCCCCAGCCAGCTGCTGCTCCAAGGGAAAATTCAAAAGAGAAAAAGTTTGGTCAGCTAGCCTCCCCAGCTTTTCTTACTTGGCCTATAAATCTATTATGGGTGTTTTCTGACATGTCAGGACTCTAGGAACGTCCGTTGTTAGAGGTGCCCATTACAGCCACACACACAAATGGACTCTTTAAGAATGTATGGAAACAACATTCTATTAATGCACTCAGTCATATGGACCTTGCTGGATGTCGGCTGCCAAAGGGCTGAACTGGCCTCAGTGTCTGTCATTCATATGGATTAACAGGACCAGGACAACCTGAAGAATCCATAGTCGTGTATCTTAGAAATGAATTTGCTTTGGATCAGCATCCCCCTGCTTTTGTTTGTGCTGATACTTTGGGAGACAATTGTCATTCCTGCCCATTTGTTTAGATTGGCTAGGGCTTATGGGATCTATAGTTCAAAACATTTGGAAGGTGCCACGTTGCAGATAGCTATTTTGACATCCCTGCTGTAGATTCTGTTTAGTTTCCAGTGAGGCTTCTTAAATTTATAAAACCATATCCTGTGGGAAATAAGTTGTTCACTAGCAAGAGAGCACTTTTCTCTTCCTTTTACACTGAAGTCACATGACAGTCCCAATTCTTTTTTTAAAATTGTACTGATATCCATTGTTGTTTTGTATTGTTCTCTCACTTCCCGCCTTTTTAAAAAAGAAAACTTGATATTTGTATAAAATTATATTGTCTTTCTAAACAGAACGGAGTCATATGATAAACATATCTTTTATCATGTTAGCTTCTTAAACTGGTGGATGCACTTTAGTAACACAAATGTTCATATGCACATTTTCAAAACCACTTCTACAGCATACATTTCTAAATCACTGATTCTGCAGGACTGGAACCCCTCTGTTTCTGGCTGATGACCACCAGATAGCAGGAATTCTAGATCTCTCTGGTGCCATCAACTGGTTGCCTAGATATTTGCAGGCCACTTACAGTAGTCTAAATTGTCTATGAAGGTTCTCAGTCATCCAGGTGGAATTGTCTGTAGCTTGAATCATGTCAACTGGATTTCTATTTTCTCAGTGGAAACGTTTCGCTCCTTATCCAAGGAGCTTCTTCAGTCTGAGCAAAGTTAGTAAGGGAATCCTAAATATGTTTCTAGGTAGCTGTGTGACCTTATACCTGGGGCTAGGTCATGGTTATATTGAGATGTTATTTTAAGTCCTTTTATCATCTAAAGGAGGATCGTTAAGATCACCATGCTGCTGTTGAGCTTGTGAAATGGTCTTAATCTTCCTAGGCACAGAAGACAAAGCAGGAAGGAAAAAGGAAAATAGGGTTGATCTGGGAGTCAAACATCAATATCTGATGTTTGACTCCCACCATCCACTGCAGCACAAACTAGGAGTCATCAGGACATTGTCACACAGAGCAGAAACCATCCCCACCTCCATGGATTCCAAAAAGAATGAAAATCAGCACCTGAGAACAGCTCTGAAGGCCTGTGGATATCCAAATTGGGCCTTCACTAAATCTAAGTCTACCAGACCTAAAACAGTGACAGATAGGGCTGAGACTCAGAGTAAACGGAAGAACCTGGTCATTCCTTACATGGCTGGTGTGTCTGAAAAGATAAAAAGGATATTTGGCAAACACCACATACCTGTATATTTCAAACCCACCAACACACTGAGACAGGCTTGTACACCCCAAAGATCAAACTCCAAAACACAAGAAAAGCAATGTAGTTTATGCAATCCAGTGCAGTGAGGAGTGCTCTGAACTCTACATTGGAGAAACCAAACAACCTTTGTACAGGAGGATGGCCCAACACAGGAGAAGTAACACCACAGGACCAGAGTCAGCAGTTTATCTTCATCTAAAGGAAAAAGGACACTCATTTGAGGACATTAATGTTCACATTTTAGACAGAGAAGATAGGTGGTTTGAGAGAGGGGTCAAGGAATCCATTTATGCCAACTTGGAAAATCCTTCCTTGAATAGAGGTGGGGGCCTCAGGCACAATCTTTCCCCTATTTTCCTCCCTGCTTTGTCTTCTGTGCCTAGGAAGATTAAGACCATTTCGCAAGCTCAACAGCAGCATGGTGATCTTAACGATCCTCCTTTAGATGATAAAGGGACTTAGAAATAACATCTCAAAATAACCATGACCTAGCCCCAGATGTAAGGTCACACAGCCACCTAGAAACATATTTAAGGATTCCCTTACTAACTTTGCTCAGACTGAAGAAGCTCCTTGGATAAGGAGCGAAACGTTTCCACTGAGAAAATAGAAATCCAGTTGACATGATTCAAGCTACAGACAGTAGTCTAAATTGTTCATAATTTCAGAAGCCAGGAAGGTATAAACAATCAGGAAACCTGTAGCCTTTGCACAACCATTTGAATAATTTGCAAATAAAGGGCCTAATATTAAAAGAAAACTCAACAATTTTAAATGGTTTATTATAAAAATCTCTTAATGCCTGTTACTCCTGTAGCCACATAGAGGATATGTTTGGCCACAAAGAAAATTCGGCCAGAAGACATAGTGCTTGTTAAATGGTGCAGATTTCCAACACCGAGCTGCTTCTTTGTCACACTGGCAGATTATTTCTTGACATCTGTCTAGTATAGGATCTAAAAAAAGGAAATAAGATAATATTGCTGATTATGATGAAGTAGAGCACAAAAACAAGATAGGCTGGCTTATCTATTTATTTATTTATTTATTTATTTAATTTTTATCCCGCCTTTATTATTTTTATGAATAACTCAAGGCGGAGAACATACCTAATACTCCTTCCTCCTCCTATTTTCCCCACAACAACCCTGTGAGGTGAGTTGGGCTGAGAGACAGGGACTGGCCCAAGGTCACCCAGCCGGCTTTCATGCCTAAGGCGGGACTAGAACTCACAGTCTCCTGATTTCTAGCCCAACACTAGACCAAACTGGCTCTTATCTATAACACTGGCATTTATTAAGACATGTTGTTGTTGTATATGACTCCTTAAAAGATTCAGGATTCTTGTGTTTGAAACTTTTTTTGAACACCTCAAAATGGTTAAAATGAAAACAATACTGCTTACAGGACATTTTGGACACTAAAATTAAAAAAAACTCATGACTGGGGGCTAAAGCATTGGGTGTATGTAACAAGCATGTATTAGTCCACTATATCTTTCATTGCATAATGTCTATTTCCTATATCCATGTAGATGTTAAAATGAAGCACTGTTACGCTCCATGTTCATTTTTGCTTGTTAAGCCCTATCTCACTCATACTCTTTTAAAGCAAACATTTCTCTTGGCCTCTCTGTGAAAACTCAGCTTGGAATGTAAGAATCAAGAGAGTCATTCAGGAGAGAAGTGTCTCAGCAACAGGTGACTCTCCAGAAATCTAAACTTCTGATTATTATTATGAAGTATGAAAAAGAAAACACCTCTTTCACTAAGTGGGCAAAGGATTTTTATCCTTGCTGCTCTTCTGAACTCTGAGGTAAAAGTGTAATTTTTAAGAAGTCCACAGTCACGTTACTCTATTGTGGTGGTTGGTGATCAAGAACTGCCCTTTATGTTGGGAAGTGTCCAAGGGCAAGGGCCACAGTAGGCAGGGCTCTGAGCAAGGCTGGGGTTTTGCAGAGTTTTCAGGAACAGTTTGCTTTTTTTAAAGTTCTGTTAAACCTATTTTGAAGTGTACCCTACAGTTTCGATGTGTTACCAGCCTCAAGGAAGCAGAAAATTATATCCACTACTTTTAGCCATCACAGTCCAGCGATGACTACAATGGATGGCCTACAGCCTTGAGACCACTGGATTTTGTCCGCCTGTGTTTTATCAATTACAGCATATAAAAATCTGTAGCGATTCCAACCCTGTTTACATATTTTACATATTTACATATTAAGATTTCTGTCCAGAACTTTACCCTTCCATCTTCAAACTAACCATAGACCTTGGGAAACTGACAGTATGCTGCAAACAGTTTGATTAAAAGTACATGGCATAAGTTAGCACAAGAAAGTATATACCTGTATTCAAAAAAAGGGAACAGCAATGTGTAAGTAGAATAATTAACAATATTGCCATTTTTCTCACTACTAGTCTCCACAGAAAGATGGAGAAACTGCTTTAAGTCAAGGTCATATGTGTGAACCTTTTATTATTTTACATCCTTTTATACTTTCCAGCCTGCTAGTGGCCTGGACAAAAGGACTGGCATGTCCCAGCAAAAGGCTTAACGAAATGGAAAAAACAAAATGATACTTTTGCTAGGCATAGGACAGCAATACAATACTGTTATTGGTCAAATGTCATTAGACTCACTCACTGAAAATATCCAACATAAACACCGTTTTACAATAAATCAATTTAGGTTTAATTTAAATAAAAATAATGACATTTAAGTTGTACCTTACCACATACCACAGTGTTGTCCTGACAAGTCCACTTATATCTCTCTGTTATGGGATTACAGCCTTGTCGTTCTGCAAAGTCGTAACAGCAGTCATGTCTATAGCAGCACCTTTCAGCAACAGAGACTGGTTAATAACATTGATGTGAGCCATTGAAGATCAAGCAAAATGTGCGGCAGTGTGAAACTCTAGTTTCACAGTGCTCTGGTGCATGAGACATTATCAAGTACTGTCATGTACTTCCATAAAGCTCATCACACTCTGAATATTTTAATCGCTCCTCTGAACTCAGTTTCTTAGGAAAACGCAGCATCAATGGTTTGATGTTCATAAATACATATTGTGCATACATGTAGGGAAAAAAACATTAAATGTAATACATCACAATAAATACATCTCCAGTCCCACTGCAACAAGGGATCACACAGTCATGCCTTTTCTTCTACTGCTTTCTCAATTTAGCAACACTATAATGTCATCCAGCATAATAAAGGACAGGGTTTGTACCAATCATATCATGTTACCATTCTGAGTGCTCACAACTATTTTGTTACTTGCTTTTCTTTTTCTTTTGCTATCACATTATACTATTTTTTCCAGATATTCTTGTCTCAAAGTAAATCTGACCTCATTTAAAATGTATTAAACAGAGTAGGATTAATCCTGTTGAAGAATGTAACGGAAAGACGAACTTATTAGAGAGACAAGTGGTTTACGTACCAATCTGTTTCATCCTTAGGCCATCCACTTCCTCCTGGACCACAATAGCATCCATAACCTAGATAGGCCAAAGAAAATCGGCTTGTGCCACATTTTGTGGTTCCATATAATTCAAGGAGTCCTCTTTTGTTCACATAATGGTTTTTTCCAAGAACACCATTCCATACTGTAAAGGCAGAAAATAGATTTTATTGCATTTGAGTAGCTCCAAAAATAGTTGCTTTCTCTCTTTTTACATAATCTGTTTCTGAATGAATGTATACATCAGATCTGTGTTTGGCTGCAGTGTTGGGCAGTTGTTAGAAAGGAGAGGAAGTTTAGATTAAGCTTTGGGCTTGTGTATTCCTCTCACATCTGAGGTTGTCTTAACCACAGGTTATCATAGCATTCAACTGATAAATCAAAGTAAATATTAATTATGGGTATTTAAAATAACCATTCTTGAAATAATGCTTTAGTGTGACAGTTAAATGTGGAGCAACTATAGAACGGAAAAGATGTATTAGACATAGAAAAGGGGGAAATTATAAATAATGAGAATGGAAGGCCCAATCAACAGCTTGCTTCATCCCCAACTTCCATTGGCACATGGTCCCCACCAGATGTTGTAAGGAAATGCAGCCCTTTCAGAAAGTAAATTGCCCATCCATGTCCTTGATATTGCTCACGGATGCAAGCAAGCCTGCATACAGAAAGATGCATACCAACATTGCTATTTTAGAGGCACTAACTTACTTTTTTCCAAGGAATAGCTTTCAACAAACTCCTTTCCTGCACTATCTGGTGAAAGATGCATGGGGCTTTCAAGGGAGTCATTATAGGCTATATGAATGTGTCTGTTTGTCTCAGAACATTTGCTATGAACTATGTGTATTCTTTATTTTAGCCTGCACAGTTGTCAAGGAATATGAAAATTAAAACCATGTTGGGAGTGCAGCAAATGAATGGGAAACACAACAATGTGGAGAAGCCAACCTTTCAACCTCCAGATTTGAATAGAATTCTTTGAGGTTTATCATGGGCACATTTTCAAAACAAAATCAAAACTCCAAACTGAAGAATTGTTTTAAAATTGACTTGCTTTTGTTTTCCAGGACATTCCTTAACTATCAAATATGCATGCCTGAAAATGTTTTTATTACACGGTATTCAACCTTAATTTTTAAAACTAAAGACAAATATGTGACTCTGTTGTAAGAAGAAAATAAAAACCTTAGCAGCAATTGCAACATCTGAGTCATAACAGGCAGGCATACAACATTTACAGAAACAGTCTACTTCTACACATCTTAAGGCATATAAAACATTACTCAATTATAGGTAGCAGAATTGCTCAAAAGTCACTGAGAAAAAAATTCTACCTCATTGATAGAAAAATACATATGTACATATATGTGTATATATAAAAAGGTAAAGGTTTTCCCCTGCACAGTCGTGTCCGACTCTAGGGGCCGATGCTCATCTCCGTTTCTTAGCTGAAGAGCCAGCGCTGTCCGAAGACACTTCCGCAGTCATGTGGCCAGCATGACAAGCACGGAACGCTGCTACCTTCCCACCGAAGTGGTACCTATTCATCTACTTGCATTTGCATGCTTTCGAATTGCTAGGTTGGCAAGAGCTGGGGCGAGTGCGGGAGCTCACTCCGTCACACGGCGCACGGGTCTCGAACCGCTGACCTTCCGATCGACAAGCCTGGCATCTTAACTACTGAGCCATCGCGCCCCCCCCATGTGTATATATACTGAATCTCAAAGCCTAGAAAAATCTTCCTTAAAAGAATTATATCAACATCAAGATTGACATAGTGATAAAGTATTAATACTGAATTCAGTCTGTGGATATTTACAGATTGCAAATCACAGCTTTTGGCCTTTAAAGAATTAAAAAGAAACTAGGGCTGAATTTCATTTTTTTAATTAATTCCTGCCACACATCAGTTAAATTCAAAACTGACTATCATTTCAAAATGGTGTCAGTCACATTTTATATACTAAGTGTGGTTTGCACAATTGGCTATTGTGTTATAGTATTTATTCAGCAAGGCAGTATTGCTGAAACCTTGGACAAGATTAAGAATGCACAGAAGGCCCCGTGTTTTCTCTTACTTGGAAAGATGATTAAATAGTCTGTTAGAAAAATGCCTGGAATTTGTGGTGAGTTTTATGGGTTCTTATCGTCTTAGCTTTCTTAGCTCTGGAGTTTGCACTGATATATTTTAAGGTACATTAATGTAGTAATTTTCAGATAACTTAAAATACCTTGTGCTAATGATCTTACAAAGTTTGTTTATCTGCATGCAACTTCTAGATCATGGAACCAGTGCCTCTGCTGTCTGACCACATCTACTGTCATTTTTTAAATCAGCAAACTCTGTGCTGACACTTGTTCACTCCACTTCAGCCTATACATAAAATAAACTTTTCTGCAGAAACATCACTGTAGGAGGATGGGAAAAGAGGTACAGTAAAGTGATATTTAGAGGGACACACACATACACAAAAAAGGTGGGAGGGGTATTCAGCTATGAGAATTATATCTGCCACTGTGCTGAAAGACCTATTGAACTAGTTCCACCAAAGCAGTTTTAATTGTCTAATAAAGTCTGCACTTAATTGCAATGTTTAGGTATGAAGCCCACTTAACTGGAATAAGTACACTCATCAAGTAATGAGTCTTTATCTCACCTTGCAAGTTTTCACACTTACAAATACAACAAACGTACTGAGTCCTTATTTATTTGCTCAGACAAGTTATCATGAAACCATTAAGTGTTTTTCATGACTGAGGGCAAATTGAAAAAAGTGTGCTTACTCACCTGTCCATGTCTTTCTTGCTTCACTTGAATATAGTAATAGAAGGCTCAGGTAATGCACCTTCGGCATTAAGTGGGGAAAACAGGAGGAGAAAAGGGTTGGTGTTCCTGTGAGGCCAGCATCTATCATCATTCGACATTTCATTTGCACTCACCTGCCTGAAACAGCAGCAGTGTCACCAGCCGGCGTTCCATGCGGAGGTCAACTCAGTATGACCCCACCCTGCCTGCACACTTACAGTCTGTTTAGATTCTCCCTGTAGTTCTGCTGTCAAACTGAGCCAAGCAGTGGGTGTGTATAAACAATCTTACTGGATGCTCCTTTACAGTCTACTCTCAGAGCTAAATATATGAATCTATAGTTAAATTTGAGACACTTCTGAGCAAAAAGAGCTCACTATTCAGAGGCTGAAGGAAGGTCAGTTCTCTGGTGCCAGGGCTTCTATTTGCGGATTGTTCCTTTCAGCAGGGCTTGATAAAAAGGAATTTGACTGAATCTGCTGGACAGGTTGAGTTATTGCAGCCACAAAGCTGGGGTTCTTTTCCTAAGCTTTTGCTTACAGTCCCCAACTGACCTCACTGTTTGTTTCACAGCTCTGGCTGTTAAAGATTTACTTCTGTAACAGGTACTGGCAGCATTTAAACTAAAGAACTGCTAAAACTAAAGCTCCTTTCTCTTAATGCTGGAGACTTTAGCAAGCTAGTTAAAGTGAAGGATGTAATTCAAATCCGGTAATATTAGGGTTCCCAATATATTGTCTTGGGCCCAAGCATGCCCTGTGGGCTCCTTGCAGCACCTGACTTTTTTGTTTGGGACTTTCCTTTCCACCATGACAGCCATTTTGTGAATGGGCAAGCCCTCCCCCATGACAGACATAACTCTCACTCTCAAAGGTCCATATGCGCTCGTTGGCCAAAGAGAGAGAGAGAGAAAGAGAGAGAGAGAGAAATTTATGAGTTAATAAATCTTCATTGTAATCCTCTGAAATCTCACTCCTTTAGGGACACATTGTTATTTTAAATTACTGATGTCATACCAAGCACAGATGCCCAACTACTGCAGCAGATCTATAAACAGGTTTTATTGCTAGACAAAAACAATGTACAAAATACAAAATGTACTTAAGAGTTGAATAATCAACTGAGATCTCCATTCACATGGAACTTATTTGAATGATACAAATTGCAAAATAGCTAAAAGCAATTAGCACGGTAACTATCTAAAATATCAGTGCTCAAATTCAGGCTCAGAAATATCTTGTCTACCAAATGTCAAGGATAATAGTGGCCATTGTTGTCACACTTGCTATAAATTTTCAAAGACTGCCCGGTCAGAAGGATGGTCCAATTAGTCTAATTTTCTTTCATTATTTTTTTATGTAAATAGATGAGACTGAATGTTCCAATCTCATCTGTCTTGCAACAAAGCTGAGAACGTACATCTTCATCTACCCTTTGGAACCATGTATCAAGAGCCAGCTATTTCTAATACCTTTAGTATTCTTCAAATTGAATGATTAATTCTTTTATTGTTTTAATGATCATGGATTTATCATACAAATGGGAAGGGAAAATGCAGTTTTAAAACTGGCACTCTTCTGCTTCTGTCCTGTTTTAGTAACCCTCGCAATAGCATAAATAGCTTAAAAGAATTTCAAAAGCAGATTTTTTAGGGTTGGATGTGAAAACAGTCAGTAAGTTAACCTGTCATCTTAAAGTATTAAGTCTTTACTGGCAGCAGCCAATCTATTTGCACACACCTCCTCCAACTCCTCATAGAACTATCCTAAACTCTGCCTGGTGGTGAACGACAAATCCGATGTTCTAAAGATCAACACACCATAGGAACCTGGAATGTAAGATCTATGAGCCAGGGCAAATTGGATGTAGTTATTGGTGAGATGTCAAGATTAAATATAGACATTTTGGGTGTCAGTGAACTGAAATGGACTGGAATGGGCCACTTCACATCAGATGACCATCAGATCTACTACTGTGGACAAGAGGACCACAGAAGAAATGGAGTAGCCTTCATAATTAATAATAAAGTGGCTAAAGCAGTGCTTGGATACAATCCAAAAAACGATAGAATGATCTCAATTCGAATTCAGGGTATGCCATTTAACATCACAGTGATCCAAATATACGCCCCAAACACAGGTGCTGAAGAAGCAGAAGTAGATCAGTTCTATGAGGATCTGCAGCACCTACTGGATAATACGTCAAAAAGAGATGTTATTTTCATTACAGGAGACTGGAATGCTAAGGTGGGTAGTCAAACGACACCTGGAATTACAGGCAAGCATGGTCTAGGAGAACAAAATGAAGCGGGACATAGGCTGATAGAATTTTGCCAAGAAAATTCACTGTGCATAACAAACACACTCTTCCAGCAACCTAAAAGACGACTTTATACATGGACTTCACCAGATGGTCGACACCGAAATCAGATTGACTACATCCTTTGTAGCCAAAGATGGCGGACATCTATACAGTTGGTAAAAACAAGACCTGGAGCTGACTGTAGTTCAGATCATGAACTTCTTATTGCACAATTTAGAATCAGACTAAAGAGAATAGGGAAGACCCACAGATCAGTTAGATATGAGCTCACTAACATTCCTAATCAATATGCAGTGGAAGTGAAGAATAGATTTAAGGAACTAGATTTAGTAGATAGGGTCCCAGAAGAGCTATGGACAGAAGTTCGCAACATTGTTCAGGAGGTGGCAACAAAAAACGTCCCAAAGAAAAAGAAAACCAAGAAGGCAAGATGGCTGTCTGCTGAGACACTGGAAGTAGCCCAAGAAAGAAGGAAAGCAAAAGGCAACAGTGATAGGGGGAGATATGCCCAATTAAATGCAAAATTCCAGAGGTTAGCCAGAAGAGATAAGGAATTATTTTTAAACAAGCAATGTGCGGAAGTGGAAGAAGATAGTAGAATAGGAAGAATAAGAGACCTCTTCCAGAAAATTAGAAACATCGGAGGTAAATTCCAGGCAAAAATGGGTATGATCAAAAACAAAGATGGCAAGGACCTAACAGAAGCAGAAGAGATCAAGAAAAGGTGGCAAGAATATATGGAAGATCTGTACAGGAAGGATAATAATATCAGGGATAGCTTTGACGGTGTGGTCAATGAGTTAGAGCCAGACATCCTGAAGAGTGAGGTTGAATGGGCCTTAAGAAGCATTGCTAATAACAAGGCAGCAGGAGACGATGGTATCCCAGCTGAACTGTTTAAAATCTTGCAAGATGATGCTGTCAAGGTGATGCATGCCATATGCCAGCAAATTTGGAAAACACAAGAATGGCCATCAGATTGGAAAAAATCAACTTATATCCCCATACCAAAAAAGGGAAGCACTAAAGAATGTTCAAACTATCGAACACAGGCACTTATTTCACATGCCAGTAAGGTAATGCTCAAGATCTTGCAAGGTAGACTCCAGCAATTCATGGAGCGAGAATTGCCAGAAGTACAAGCTGGGTTTAGAAAAGGCAGAGGAACTAGAGACCAAATTGCCAATATCCGCTGGATAATGGAGAAAGCCAGGGAGTTTCAGAAAAACATCTATTTCTGTTTTATTGACTATTCTAAAGCCTTTGACTGTGTGGATCATAACAAATTGTGGCAAGTTCCTGGTGGTATGGGGATACCAAGTCATCTTGTCTGCCTCCTGAGAAATCTGTATAACGACCAAGTAGCAACGGTAAGAACAGATCACGGAACAACAGACTGGTTTAAGATTGGGAAAGGAGTACGACAGGGCTGTATACTCTCACCCTATCTATTCAACCTGTACGCAGAACACATCATGCGACGTGCTGGACTTGATGAATCCAAGGCTGGAGTTAAAATCACTGGAAGAAACATTAACAATCTCAGATATGCAGATGATACCACTTTGATGGCTGAAAGCGAGGAGGAGCTGAGGAGCCTTATGATGAACGTGAAAGAAGAAAGTGCAAAAGCTGGGTTGCAGTTAAACCTCAAAAAAACCAAGATTATGGCAACCAGCTTGATTGATGACTGGCAAATAGAGGGAGAAAAAGTGGAGGCAGTGACAGACTTTGTATTTCTAGGCGCAAAGATTACTGCAGATGCTGACTGCAGCCAGGAAATCAGGAGACGTCTACTTCTTGGGAGGAGAGCAATGACAAATCTTGATAAAGTAGTTAAGAGCAGAGACATCACACTGACAACAAAGATCCGCATAGTCAAAGCAATGGTATTCCCCGTAGTAACCTATGGCTGCGAGAGCTGGACCATAATAAAGGCTGAGCGAAGGAAGATAGATGCTTTTGAACTGTGGTGTTGGAGGAAAATTCTGAGAGTGCCTTGGACTGCAAGAAGATCAAACCAGTCCATACTCCAGGAAATAAAGCCAGACTGCTCACTTGAGGGAATGATATTAAAGGCAAAACTGAAGTACTTTGGCCACATAATGAGAAGACAGGATACCCTGGAGAAGATGCTGATGCTAGGGAAAGTGGAAGGCAAAAGGAAGAGGGGCCGACCAAGGGCAAGATGGATGGATGATATTCTGGAGGTGACGGACTCGACCGTGGGGGAGCTGGGGATGGTGACGGCCGACAGGAAGCTCTGGCGTGGGCTGGTCCATGAAGTCACGAAGAGTCGGAAGCGACTGAACGAATAAACAACAACAGACTCTGCCTTGGAGCACACTGACAGCAGAGGATCCAAGATATTTTATACTATGTCACCAGCAAGCAGAGTGGAGTAACATCTGTATTTTCCCTTCTCTATATGTGTGTTTTAAGTCCCTCCTCCTCTTCCTCCCCCCCCCACCTTAAAAGCATTGGAAGAGAAATTATTTAGACTGGGGGAAAGCAATGCTCAAGGATGGGTGTGTGTGTGTGTGCTCCTGTATGTACAAAACAAAACTGGGAACTCCTGTCATGATTTGATCCAAGTACAAAATTATCCCTTTCCTTGTATAATTTAGAATGCGACATGTATAGGCTGAGATACAAAACCATTTGATATATGAGGTTAACTCATATCAAAACTAAGGCCATAGGAAAATTAAAATGGAATGTTTATTCCAAAAGGCAAAGGATTTCATTCTTGAAATAATAGGCAATAGTACAAATGAGGGTGTGGATATACCCTAAATGTATTAATTTGTGTTGAGATTTAAAGTACAAAAATGGCCTTTCACTTTTACAGTATTGGTAATCACGTCCTTGACATGCAAATGATTTTCCCTTGCACTTCTTTCAAACGTATTAGAAAAATACTGTAAAAGAACCAGAAACTCTGGAAGTATAGAAAAATCTTACTTTTTCTTTCATTTCTAGAAGTAGGAAAAACAAATATTAGAGGCCATTTAAAGACTAAACTTGGTATAAACTTTGAATTTAGGAATTCTGTCATTACCATGAAGATTCAAGGGAAACATATAAGTTAAGAGTTGGTGGCATGCAACACAGAAAAACTGTGTTTACAGGACATCATGACTTCAGCAGGAGTTAAATGTTGTTTCAGATACAAACTGACAACAAAACATGTATATACGTGTGATGACTATATACTTTAATATATAGATTAATATAATTTTATCACCTAGTTCTAAGAGACACAGCAGTTAGATTTTTTAAAACATTAATAATTAGAGGCAACTGGGTTGAACGGGAGGAAGATAAACTTGTCAAAGGAGAATCCTAACCCAAAGCTTTAGAGTCCTCAGTGTGGCATCCAGGAGTGCCAATGTGCCCCTGTTACTGTCCACCACACTCCCTGCTCCACTTGAACTCTTATATTTTAAAATATCATCATCATCATCATCATCATCATCATCATCATCATCATCATCATGAAACTGGTGTACAGCAATGAAAAATACCAGTCTTCAACATCTATATTTCCAAGAATGTCTCTGGGTTCTAAATGAGCCCTACAGTCTTTCTCTTGAAATTAAAAAAAAAACAATAATAAAAGACAATATAAACTAAACTCAGAAAGGAAAAGAAAAATAAAGTAAGAAAGAATAGAAAGTGCAAAATAAAAGAAAAAGAGAGAAAGGGGAAAAAAAGAAGAAAAGAAATATGTAAAGAAGTGACTTCTGATCTTCATCACAAGTACAAACTTAGTAGTTCTTCACCCCCTATAAGGTAGCCCTACAGTCTTTCTCAGAAAATAAAAATTATTATTAACTACAAGCCAGTTCTGCTCAGGCAAAATGGTATTCTAGTAAAGCAGTATTTGGTAACTGGTTATGTCCTTCATGGCAAAGAAACTTGCCTCCCCCAGTACCACCATATGTTCTCAAAATTCCCAACATGCTCACCAGCCTCAAAGGTTGGGATCTCTGAACTAGATGCAATAAGAGGAAGACAATGAAGGAAACAGAGAGGATGATACAACTTTTAAAACACACACATGCACATACACACAAAAGAGAATTCTTAGGGGTAGAATGGACAGAGCAAAAGCAGACTGGAAGATGAGGCAGAAGAAGGGTTGGGCCTGCTTACAGTGCATTGAGCGCTGCTTGGAGCCTCTGTAAGAAGGAAACTGGTTACCTAGTAACCTCTATCTGCATCCTTCTGCCTTCTAGAACTCTTCATGTGAATGGACTGTGAGGAGCAAACTACACGATATATAAATATTGCAAAGAATAAAGTACTAAGAACAAAATATTGAAGGTAGGAGGATTAAGCATGAAAGCTGGCTGCGTGACTTTGGGCCAGTCATTCTCTTTCAGCCCAACTCACCTCACAGGGTTGTTGTTGTGGGGAAAATAGGAGGAGGAAGGAGTATTAGGTATGTTCCCCGCCTTGAGTTATTTGTAAAAATAATAAAGGTGGGATAAAAATAAAATAAATATACCTTTTTTATCTCACATTCAGAATAGTGATCTTAAATGATAAGAAATGAGGTGGTGACTGAATGTTAGCGAAGTGAATATCTCGGTGGTTTTTCTACAAATCTTGGGCTGCCATGCCATGATCAGTTACATGATGTTCTGTAAAATAGTACAGACACAATACACATTCCCAAAACCTCAGACTCACTCCACCCTGAGAAAACAGATGTGCATGTTCTCATTCTCACTTAAGAATTGGATGAAACTCACGTAACAAGTTCATCCTGCAGTGGTGGGACTTAGTTTTCCTACTGCCTGCTGTCTCCTGACTTCCAGCTCTCAGTTAATGCTTCATTCACCTAGCCCAGTGTTTCTCAACCTTAGCAACTTTAAGATGTCTGGACTTCAACTCCCAGAATGCCCCAGCCAGCATAGCTAGCTGGGGAGTTCTGGGAGTTGAAGTCCAAACATCTTAAAGTTGCTAAGGTTGAGAAACACTGACAAAAGGAATTCCCTCAAAAGCACTTTTGCTGGCATACTACTCACACAGGATTTGCTGGATTAACAGATCTCAGGGCTTGCTAGAATGCCATGTGCAATGCTGATTAGGCACTAAGTGAACAGAAAACTTTTAAGGCTTTTCAGTGCATTTATTAATAATTTAAAAAAAATAATTTTCACTTGTAACCATACCTCTAGCACAGGGCTTTCCAAAGTTTTCCCGCGGTGACACACCAACCGCCCTTGGTGTGTCGCCGTGGGAAAACCTGGAAGTGCCGCCGTTGTGGCAGCGTGCAAAAACCCGGAAGCGGTGCTGCCGCTTTCGGTTTTTGTGCGCCGCCGTTGGTGTGTTGCCGTGGGAAAACCCGGAAGCGCTGATGATGATCAGCGCTTCCGGGTTGTGTGGCGACACACCAGACTGTGTGTGGCGACACACTTTTGTGTCGCGACACACAGTTTGGAAAGCTCTGCTCTAGCAGCTTAATGAGGAGAATGCTTTGCAGATAACCAAATGTATACAAATACACGTGGACAATGCATGGACACTGAGTGTGTGTGTGTAGGGTGGGGACACTTGAAACTTATGTGCATCACTTTTTATGAAGGAAGTAGAAAAGCTGTTTGTTAATTCAAGGAGCAGTGAAAACTCAGTTTGAAACAGAAAGTGAGAATTAATTGGCTGAAGATGTTTTCTGCAAAGTGCAGACTTGCAAGCATTTTGACATTGTGAGACTAGGCTGAAGCTGCCATAACATAAAGATGAGGAAGGCACGTAAGCAGAGAGGACAAAGCCAGGAATCTTGCCTATGAGATCCCTTTCGGGAGGTAGATAAGAAGGAAGCAAGTCCTTAAGGAAACAAAAGGAAAAATGTGTCACCTGAACCAGACAGAGGAAGATGGGCCTGAGCACATGGAAACCCCCACCCCAATTCCATCAACAGCTACCAGACTTGTAAATTAACAAGGCAAGAGTAGCTGCCAGTCTTGTGAATCAACAAGGCAAGAACTTTTGGGGATAAAAGGGGTCTCAAAGCCCGCCCACTCCTTGAGTCGTTCTTGGATCCAGACTTAGCGGCTTCCGTCCCTCTAGCTCAGGGGTGGGCAACGTCAGGTCCGGGGGCCGTATAAGGCCCGCAGGGCTCCCGCCTAAGGCCCGCAGGGCTCCCACCCGCAAACCCCACCCTTTCCACGTGATTGGCTCCCGCCTGCAAACCCCGCCCCCCAGTGCTTGTGATTGGCTCCCGCCCGCAAACTCCGGCCCCCGGTCCACGGAAATCCCAGAAACCCTGCCCCCCACCCCCCCAGTCCCTGGTTATAAATATCCAAATGGCCCTTGGCAGAAAAAATGTTCCCCACCCCTGCTCTAGCTAGTGCCTGGCAGCCTAGTTGGAAGGACGTGGGTAAGTGTGGATGTGTGTGCGTGTGCGTGTGAGGAAGAGCAAACGTACCTTGCAACCAGTAAAGTTTGGCTGATTATTTAAAATTCACTGGGTCTCCGTGTATTATAAAGAACCTGTTGTGCCTCAGTGTTTGGTTGGAAGTTATTTGTGTGTGTAATCCTAATTATTTCCCCAGCTGTTGACCAGGGCTGTGCGTCTTGTCTTGTCTGTTCAAGCCGCACCTATCTGGAAAACCCAGGTAGAAAGCAAGGGGGGCAGACAGATCCGCGTGCCTCAACAGTCTGTGAGTATGTGAGTGATTGACCATAAGCCGAACCTGGGAGCAGCGTTCTGTAACAACATCATTCTGAAAGCATTTGAGACCTGCAGTTGATAAGGAAAATGTGGAGAAATTGTATATTTAGTTTTAAACTATATAGTCAGAAATTTAGCACATAGAAAGCTGGTAGCATGATAGACCTCAGTAAGGATAGGAGAACTCATTGCCTGAGTAGGTAATCGGCAATGCTAAATATGTTGGGGGTGCCTTAATTTACATTCCTACACTAAACAGTGTTGGATTTGATGGCTTAAATGGCACATTCATCTCTGATTCTAGGTAGAGCTAATTCTAACTCCATACCTCTCTACTGCTTTCAGACAAGAACAACTTTATTACAATTATTTGTGTGATAGTTTATAGAGCAGCCTTTCTCAACTTTTTGACCCTGGAAGAACCCTTGAAATATTTTTCAGCCTCGGGGAATCCCTGCACATTCAGGCTCAAATATAGGCCAGAAGTTACAAAATTATTAGATTCGTTTCATGTGTAGGCCTGTATATATGCATTGGTAGCAACAGGAGGGAAAAACTGAATTTGATTGAAGAAAAGTGCTACTGTGATAATTGTTCTAACTACTGTCTTGAATAGCCCTTTCTATTAGAATGTGTAACTGAAGAAGAGATAGTGAGATGAAGGTCTTTACCCATATGAAAACAATTAGCTCTTTTGTTAGATGTAGACTTACTGTTCCTAAACTAGGCCTCCTTTATGAACTGGCCACTTGATTGTTAGCTGATCACAATTTAGTTCTTATCCTGCCCGTTTTGGAGTGACTTGGGATTGCAGATGTTCCCCAGTGTCGATATGTTCATCTAGATTTTGTGGGAGAATCTCCTCCTATTTCTCCATGAATTCTATTAATGGCTAATTTCTACACCTTTCAAAGCTGCACTGTCTATTGCTGGTATAGCTCTCCTATGAAAGCCCCTCAGATTGTAGGGAAAAAATAGGGAGAAGAAAGTGCAGTACAGCCATTGGCAAACAACCTATAAATCACTCTGCACATTTTGAAGGAAAGGTGGAATTGTTTGTTATAAATACTCCAACTGCTATATTTAGGTATCATTTAGAAGTCATTTCACAGTTAGGCAGACACACATGCTACAGAGTTTAAGGCAGTTTTTGGTTGCTGAAGACCTCAGTGATGAAACCCTGACAAAATCTTGTATTCCATTCAGTATTTCGTATATGTATATTGGTGATGATTGTTGTTGTTGTCCTTTTAGGTGTGTCAAAATATTCTAAGAGCTCACACAGCTATTTTTTATTTGTTTTCTGACAAGTAAAGTAGAAAATGATGCCTGTTTTTTGGAAGTTTGCCACTGAATTTTGCTAACACCATTTAAAAGAAGACCCAGGGTAGTGTAGTTATGAAGGTAGACCAGGACCAAGAAGACCAAAGTTCAAGTCCATCCTCAGCTATGGAAGTCAACTGAGTGACTTTGGGGCAGTCTCTCTCTCACCCCAATCTACCTTAGCATGTTTGTGTGGGGGGAAAAAGGAGGAGGGGGTGTTATACACAATACTTTCAGTGACTGAATGACATCATTGGGGTGAAGGGAAGAGCAACAAAACTTTCTGTCCTATTTGAATACTGACTGTATTGCAGTTTGTGGCATACCTGAGTCTGCTGCAGGTTCTCCAAAGCCAGCTCCCTCATCTGGTCTAAAACACTCTCATTTCAAAGATATATTTGATGTTGCTGAAAGCGGTTTGGCCTTCCCTTCCCAAGTTTCCCTAACCACCTGAAAAGGACTCATGACTTTTCAATAAAATAGCAATTCAAAAGGAGAGTATCCTTCAGAGGCCTGAGGGACCTCTTGATAGGAAACAAGAAAAATGGGAACCACCTGTCCCAAAATTGTCGCTGAAACAATTTTTGTCAGCATCCATTTAATAGTCTGGTTCTTGTTAAGGTTATTTGGTTAAAGCATTCTATGCAGAATTAAACGCATGGCATTTTCTTCCACTGTGTCTGGCCAGAGAGTGGAAAAATACAAGTGAAAACAATCTACATTGTTTTCCGCATTGAAAGTTTGGTTCTCAAAACATCTGAGACGTAGTCTGTGGCTTGAATCATGTCAACTGGATTTCTATTTTCTTAGTGGAAACGTTTCACTCCTTATCCAAGGAGCTTCTTCAGTCTGAGTAAAGTTAGTAAGGGAATCCTTAAATATGTTTCTAGGCTGGCTGTGTGACCTTGCACCTGGGGCTAGGTCATGGTTATTTTTGAGATGTTTGTTTCTAAGTCCCTTTATCATCTAAAGGAGGATCGTTAAGATTACCCTGCTGCTGTTGAGCTTGTGAAATGGTCTTAATCTTCCTAGGCACAGAAGACAAAGCAGGAAGGAAGATAGGGGAAAGGTTATGCCTGAGGCCCCCACCTCTATTCAAGGAAGGATTTTCCAAGTTGGCATGAATGGATTCCTTGACCCCTCTCTCAAACCACCTATCTTCTCTGTCTAAAATGTGAACATTAATGTCCTCAAATGAGTGTCCTTTTTCCTTTAGATGAAGATAAACTCATATCTCATATCTTCATCTAAAGGAAAAAGGACACTCATTTGAGGACATTAATGTTCACATTTTAGACAGAGAAGATAGGTGGTTTGAGAGAGGGGTCAAGGAATCCATTCATGCCAACTTGGAAAATCCTTCCTTGAATAGAGGTGGGGGCCTCAGGCATAACCTTTCCCCTATCTTCCTTCCTGCTTTGTCTTCTGTGCCTAGGAAGATTAAGACCATTTCACAAGCTCAACAGCAGCAGGGTAATCTTAACGATCCTCCTTTAGATGATAAAGGGACTTAGAAACAAACATCTCAAAAATAACCATGACCTAGCCCCAGGTGCAAGGTCACACAGCCAGCCTAGAAACATATTTAAGGATTCCCTTACTAACTTTACTCAGACTGAAGAAGCTCCTTGGATAAGGAGTGAAACGTTTCCACTAAGAAAATAGAAATCCAGTTGACATGATTCAAGCCACAGACTGTTCCACCTGGATGACTGAGAACCTTCATAGACATATTGCCATACATTTTGGGGATGAAACCCTGAAGTTGGTAAGGAAATTCGAGAAGACAGCAAGAAAGGTGGCAGACTATAGAAACCACCTACGTTTTAACCTCAGATGCAGACAACAGAGACTCATCCCGACAAGCCTACGCCTGCAATCTACAGTTAAGGGTCACAGAGCAGAGCAGATCCTGCAGCAGGCACAAAGACATCTTCTAAATGAAAGAATAAGGCAAGTCCACTTCACCATTGATGCCCTGCAATACAATTTTGAAAACCTTCACCAGGAACTCACAGCCACCCTTCCTGACCCAATCCTGGATAGAGTTATTCAGCTTGGCAATAAAGTACAGCTGGCCCAGCATCACAAGACAAAGGAGAGGCAAACTAAGAAATTTGACATTCTTCTTTCTCGCAGCAAGCAGAAACAAGGAACTGGAGAAACCGCTGGGAGGAACAACAACAACAGGACCACAGAGGACAAAAAGAACATGTGGGTGAAAAATCTCTCAGACAGAGAACTTACCCAACCAGAGAGAGATGTCCTAGCCAAAGGTCTTAATTTTGCCATCACTCCCAAGCAAGTTCCGGTTGTGGAGCTCATTACAGCCACAGAATCTGCCATCCACAACAACCACCTACCTTTTGAAGAAGCAGAACAACTCCGGCTTAAAATATCTGCAGCTCTGTCTAGTGCTCAACCTCCTCCCCCCAACCTTACCGTCCAAGAGAAGAGAGCCCTGACAGCCCTCAGCAAAGATGAAACCATCACCATTTTACCTGCTGACAAAGGAAGATGTACAGTGGTTCTAAACACTGCAGACTACCACAATAAAATTACCTCACTTTTGGAGGATCACCATACATAGGAAAAACTGAAAAGAGACCCCACCAACAATTACAAGAAAAAAGGCAATAGACAGTTTGAAACAATTGGAACATGATGGCTCCATCGATAGGATTACCTACCACCGTCTGTATCCTGGAGAAGCCATCCCCTGCATCTACGGACTTCCTAAGATCCACAAGGAAGGAACACCCCTCCGACCCATAGTCAGCAGCATCAATTCGGTAACATACAACATTGCCAAACACCTCTCTACCATACTAGCACCTCTAGTTGGACACTCTGAACACCACATCCATAATTCGGAAGAATTTGTTTCCAAAGCAAAGATCCTGAAACTGGATACAGATGAAACTATGGTCTCCTTTGATGTGTCCTCCCTTTTCACCAGCATCCCCACCACTCATGCTCTATCCGCTGTCAGGAAGAGACTAGAAGAGGACAGCACCCTGGAAAGGAGAAGCCATCTCAACCCAAACCAGATCTGCCATCTTCTGGACCTGTGTCTTAACACCACTTATTTCACATACAGAGGTGACTTTTACAGACAAAAACACGGCTGTGCCATGGGTTCTCCTGTGTCACCCATTGTGGCCAATTTATACATGGAAGAAGTGGAGAAGAAAGCACTCAACACATTCCAGGGAACGGTGCCCACCCACTGGTTTAGGTATGTGGATGACACCTGGGTCAAAATCAAGGCCCAGGAAGTACAGGCCTTCACGGACCATATAAACACTATAGATGCCAACATTAGCTTCACCAGAGAAGACACCAAGGACAACAGACTGGCATTCCTAGACTGTGAAGTCCTCATTGGGACCGGTGGCAAGCTAGAAATAGGGATCTACAGGAAACCCACACACACAGATCAATACCTGATGTTTGACTCCCACCATCCACTGCAGCACAAACTAGGAGTCATCAGGACATTGTCACACAGAGCAGAAACCATCCCCACCTCCATGGATTCCAAAAAGAATGAAAAGCAGCATCTGAGAACAGCTCTGCAGGCCTGTGGATATCCAAATTGGGCCTTCACCAAATCTAAGTCTACCAGACCTAAAACAGCAACAGATAGGGCTGAGACTCAGAGTAAACGGAAGAACCTGGTCATTCCTTACATGGCTGGCGTGTCTGAAAAGATAAAACGGATATTTGGCAAACACCACATACCTGTATATTTCAAACCCACCAACACACTGAGACAGAGGCTTGTACACCCCAAAGATCAAACTCCAAAACACAAGGAAAGCTATGTAGTGTATGCAATCCAGTGCAGTGAGGAGTGCTCTGAACTCTACATTGGAGAAACCAAACAACCTTTGTACAGGAGGATGGCCCAACACAGGAGAAGTAACACCACAGGACCAGAGTCAGCAGTTTATCTTCATCTAAAGGAAAAAGGACACTCATTTGAGGACATTAATGTTCACATTTTAGACAGAGAAGATAGGTGGTTTGAGAGAGGGGTCAAGGAATCCATTCATGCCAACTTGGAAAATCCTTCCTTGAATAGAGGTGGGGGCCTCAGGCATAACCTTTCCCCTATCTTCCTTCCTGCTTTGTCTTCTGTGCCTAGGAAGATTAAGACCATTTCACAAGCTCAACAGCAGCAGGGTAATCTTAACGATCCTCCTTTAGATGATAAAGGGACTTAGAAACAAACATCTCAAAAATAACCATGACCTAGCCCCAGGTGCAAGGTCACACAGCCAGCCTAGAAACATATTTAAGGATTCCCTTACTAACTTTACTCAGACTGAAGAAGCTCCTTGGATAAGGAGTGAAACGTTTCCACTAAGAAAATAGAAATCCAGTTGACATGATTCAAGCCACAGACTGTTCCACCTGGATGACTGAGAACCTTCATAGACATCTGAGACGTAGATGGCAGATGTTGAGATGTAGATGTCCCTTTAGCTAGACATAATAAACTTGTAATAACGATTGTTCTCAAAACAACTATAGCTCAAAGAAAGGCCAATACACAACACTGCCATCGTGTGACGCTTTATAGTAAGTACAATTACTACCAAAAATGCTATGCTGAAAGAGATGCCCATGTTTGAACCAATCAGATGTGAGCTATGAACCATGGGTATTCCTTTATACTTATGTTCTCACTTATGTTCTTTACATATGTCTTCTGTTCTTTATGTAGACTGCTATCTACATGTACTTGTATCTGAACTGTAACCATGCCTGGTCTTT
Source organism: Charina bottae (assembly GCA_023362775.1). Lineage (NCBI taxonomy): Eukaryota > Metazoa > Chordata > Lepidosauria > Squamata > Charinaidae > Charina > Charina bottae. The sequence continues at coordinate 99,011,979 of JALMGJ010000004.1, read as the reverse complement.
GCACAGACCATGATGTTTTTCTTTCCTCACTTCTGGTGATGGAACTCTGCTTATGCTTTGATTTTACCTTTTTGCAATAATGCACTATACATCCATTATTGCCTTATGCTATCAATAAAGATATTGTTAGCCTTACAACACGTTGTTTGGATTACTTCAAGCCTGAAACCCCGTATAGTTAACCATCACCTAACAGGTTATGGGCCCAGAGAGAATTTTGCGTTTTTCTTTGCTGCGCTGGATCTAGCTGTAACAACGGGGTTTGTTTTTAAGGCTGCATTTTGAAGTAAACGTGTTTTCTTTGAGTGGTCAGCATGGCTTCTGCTGCAGGGCTAACCAGTCTGCCCTTTGAGCGTTTGAATGGCACAAACTATCGGACCTGGTGTGTGAAGATCAAGTCTTTCTTCCTAAAAGAAGGTTTGTGGAAGTATGTGAAAGACCCACCTCCAACCGGTGTTATTACTGATGAAGTGCAGTTGTGTTTGGATCGTGCTTATGGCAATTTGATTCTGGGACTAGAATCATCACAGCTACTGCATATCAGTAATTTGGAGACTGCACATGCCTGTTGGGAAGCTCTTAAAGCCCTTTATTCCAAGCAAACCTCTGCTGCCATTGTTGGTATATCACGTCAGCTTTACAACTTGAAGCTGCAGCCCGGTGGAAACGTGATGACCCACCTCCATAAAGTCAAGACTTTGTTTCTTGAACTTGAGGACCGGGATGTTGTGATCCCTGATACCCAGAGAGCTTGTATCATCCTGTCAAGCTTGGACAAGAGCTTTGACATGCTCATCGAGGCAACTCAGACGTTGAGGCCCCAAGACCTAACTGTGGATTATCTTACAAATCGGCTGCAAGAAATCCAGCAAGCTCGTGATTTGGAGAAGATGCAGAGTAAGTCATCTGTTGCTGTTCCTGAGGCTTCAGCTCAGCGTTATCCAGTTGGAACAGAGGCTGCGTGTGCTGTGAGGAGATGTTTCCGGTGCAACTCGACCCAACACTTCATGAGAGACTGTCCCCAGCCACCTCGCCCAGCCGGTGGAGCCAGTGGAAAGAGGTTCGTGCGAAAGAAGGGGAAACAAGCGCCTAGACAACGTACCCAGGTGTCTGCTTTGCTCACGGCTGTGGGTAGACGTTCCCCAGAGACTTGGCTTTTGGACTCAGCCTGTAGTCAAATCATTGTCAACAATGAACAGTTGTTGTTATCAAAAAGCAAGCCTAAAGTCCAACAGGTTGCTCTGGCTGATGGATCTATGGCTGATGTGTCCTTTCAGGGTGAAGTATACATTCCTTGTTTGGGGATAAATGTGCAAAATGTGTTGTGTGTACCTACACTTGACTTTTCCCTCCTTAGCGTTCCAGCCCTGGTAAAGTCTGGTTATACTGTTGTGTTCAAGGGTACTGGATGTTCTATTGAAAAAGATGGGATAGAATGTGCTAGGGGGAAGTTAGTGAATCAATTGTATGAAATGCTTCCTAAGCAGGGGATTGTGTCAGGAAATTGTATTTCCAATGTACCCCCACATAACAAATGCATTCACTATTATCACAGAGTTCTGGGACATCCCGGGTGGGGAAGTTTGTCCCAACTGGCCAAGGTATATCCTGAGTTAGGATCCAAAAAGTGTGATGACTTTCTTGATTGTACTGTGTGCAAACAATCGAAAATTAAGGCTGCTCCTATTGCTAGAAAAAGTGACAGAGTGTCAACTAGGCCTTTTCAGTTGGTTCATGGAGACTTAGCCGGCCCCAATGCTCCTAGTGAAGGGGGGGCGCGTTTCATGTTCCTTTTGGTGGATGACCATACTCGCTATACGTTTTGTTATTTGCTCAAATCTAAAGCGGAGGCTTTTGCTCGCTTTAAGGAGTTTGTTGCAATGGTGGAGAGACACTATGGCTATCAAGTAGGTCAATTTCAATCGGATTGTGGAGGAGAGTTTCTAGGCCATGAGTTTCAGAATTGGCTTCGTAGAAAAGGAATCTCCCATAGACTTGCCAATGTTGGTGTTCCTGCTGAGAATGGAATAGCTGAAAGGAAGATTGGTGTTGTTAATACCATTAGAAATAGCCTGATGTTAGATGCCCAGGTGCCAGCCCGTTTTTGGGGTGAGGCTACCATGACTGCAGTGTATCTGACTAACAGGGTGTGGAATTCAGCTGTGAATGAAGTTCCTTATTTCCTTTTGTTTGGCAAGCGCCCTTCGCTGAAGCATCTGCGTGTTTTTGGAACATTTGCATATGTGCATATTCCTAAGTCTCAGCGAAGGAAGAACCAGCCAAAAGCACAACGCTTAAGGTTTGTTGGTTATTCATCTAGATCTAAGGGTTACCGTTTTTCTGCAGGCTATGGTCGTGTAGTAGTCTCCAGAAGTGCTAATTTTGAGCACCCTACTGGTTGGGATAGGTTGAATGCTAGTTCAGAGGTATTGTTGCAATCTAGTGTACAGCCAACTGTCCATGCTCCTGTGGCTGGACAACAACCAGTTCAGCTGCCTTCTGGTTCCCAGTCTCCTAGTGTGGTGAGAGGATCCCCTCAGGTGAAGGAAGAAGAAATTTCACCTGAGCAGGTTCAGGATCTGAAGGGGGATTCAGGTAGTGAAAAGGCAGAGGACAGTGATGAGGAAGAGGCAGTGGTAATTCCTCGTAGGTCTGCACGCTCCACAAAGGGTGTGAAGCCTGACAGATTTGTGATTCAGCAGGTGAGAGTGTGTCAGATTACCTGTGAACCCCAGTCTTTCCAGGAGATGTTGCTTCTGCCTGTTGAAGAGCAAGAGAAGTGGAACACAGCGATGGATAAGGAGTTTGAGGCATTAGTGAGTCAAAAGGTGTTTGAGGTCACTGATTTGCCCCCATCCCAGAAAGCTGTTGGTTCCAGATGGGTTTTCAGAAAGAAGCTTCTTCCTGATAATACAGTGCAGTACAAAGCCAGGCTTGTTGCTCAGGGATTTGCACAGGAGAGGTTTTTGAACTATGATCTCACATATGCACCCACAGCTAGATCAGAGTCTTTACGTATGGTACTTTCTCTGGCTGCACAGCGTGGACTTGTTGTCCATCATTTTGATGTTGACACAGCATATTTGAATGCAGAGCTCCCTGAAACTGTGTACATGAAGCAGGCTCCTGGCTATGCTTGTGACAATTCTCAGAAGGTGTACAGACTGCGCAAGGCGCTGTACGGATTGAAGCAGGCCGGACGTTGTTGGCATCAATGTTTAGATAAGGCTTTGTTAGAGCTAAAGTTTAAGAAGTCTGTTGCTGATCCTTGTGTGTATGTAAGAGGTTCTGGAAGTGATTACACAGTGTTGCTAACGTATGTTGATGATTTTTGCCTAGCAACTGGTTCTTTGCACCTTGTACAAGAGTTTGCAACACAATTGAGACAGTACTTTCAATTGAAAGACCTAGGTGAGCTAAAATACTATCTAGGTGTTGAAGTCACTAGAGCTCAGAGTGGTGAGTTCTATCTGAGTCAGAAAAGAAAAATTGACCAATTGTTGAGTCAACTTGAAATGTCAAATGCAAAACCAACCAAAACACCAATGACTCTTGATTTCCTAAAGGGTGATGCATGTGAGGAACCTTGTCCTCAACCTGCATTGTATCACTCAGCTGTAGGAAGTTTGCTACACTTAACACAATGGACACGCCCTGACTTAGCTTACTCAGTTGGAGTGCTTAGTCGTAAGGTTGCCAAACCATCCATGCGGGATTGGAAAGGTTTAAAGAGGGTCCTACGCTATCTTAAAGGCACAGCTTATTTTTGTCTTAAAATATCAGCCACCAAGGCTGAAATGCCTGTGATTTATGCTGACAGCTCTTTTGCAGAAGAGAGAGACAGAAAGTCTGTGAGTGGTTTTGTTTGTTTGTTTGCAAATACACCCATTGCCTGGAGAGCAAGAAAACAAAATTTAATTGCCGTTTCTACCTGCGAAGCCGAATTTTCGGCCCTCAGTGAGGCAATCAATGAAATGTATTGGTTAAAACAATTGTTTACAGATTTATCTGTAAATATAAATACACCAATAACAATGTATGAAGATTCCCAATCCTGTCTATCTCTAGCTGCTTCGGAAAATGTCAATAATCGCACGAAATACATCCATGTAAAATACCAAAATGTAAGACATGCAATTCAGGAAAAATTTATACAATTAGAGTATTGTCCATCTGAGCTGAACATCGCAGACGTTCTCACGAAAGCACTTTCTCCTACAAAGCATGCAACCATGGTAACCAGATTGGGGTTGGAGCAAATGTGTCTGAAATAAAATCATTTGTGTCTCTGTGTGCTTTTGAAATAACAGTTTTTCCCCACAGCGTTTCAAAAAATCCATGCGGAAGGGGTGTTAAGGTTATTTGGTTAAAGCATTCTATGCAGAATTAAACGCATGGCATTTTCTTCCACTGTGTCTGGCCAGAGAGTGGAAAAATACAAGTGAAAACAATCTACATTGTTTTCCGCATTGAAAGTTTGGTTCTCAAAACATCTGAGACGTAGATGGCAGATGTTGAGATGTAGATGTCCCTTTAGCTAGACATAATAAACTTGTAATAACGATTGTTCTCAAAACAACTATAGCTCAAAGAAAGGCCAATACACAACACTGCCATCGTGTGACGCTTTATAGTAAGTACAATTACTACCAAAAATGCTATGCTGAAAGAGATGCCCATGTTTGAACCAATCAGATGTGAGCTATGAACCATGGGTATTCCTTTATACTTATGTTCTCACTTATGTTCTTTACATATGTCTTCTGTTCTTTATGTAGACTGCTATCTACATGTACTTGTATCTGAACTGTAACCATGCCTGGTCTTTGCACAGACCATGATGTTTTTCTTTCCTCACTTCTGGTGATGGAACTCTGCTTATGCTTTGATTTTACCTTTTTGCAATAATGCACTATACATCCATTATTGCCTTATGCTATCAATAAAGATATTGTTAGCCTTACAACACGTTGTTTGGATTACTTCAAGCCTGAAACCCCGCATAGTTAACCATCACCTAACAGTTCTATCATTCCATCAGACCATCAATCTGGGGGTGCTAGGGAAAAGCTTTGATTCTCTTGATTCCTAAACCTTTATAGCAGAGTTTATGGTTTGATTAGTGAGATTTTTGCCTTAATCTGTAACCATTACTTCAATAACCACAACCCTAGAAAACAGCTCCACCAAGGGTGAGGCTATTGCCTGATTGTTAACTACTCCTTTGGTTTGTCCAGTGTTTGCCTTCTGACACTTGCAACTGCTTATCTGCTCTCCACCTCACTGTATCAGCAGTTCTCAAAGTGTGGTCTGGAGACCCCGAGACCCTTTCAGGGGATCTGTGAAGTCAAATAAATGAATATTTTAAAATTTCTCTGTTTTAATTTCTAATGTAGTAAATGTCAATAGATATAACTCATATAAACCAAAGCTGTTTGGGGTTGTAAATCATTTTTAAGAATATAAAGTGGTCCTGAGACCAAAATGTTTGAGAACCACTGCTCTGCATAAGAGGGTCACTGCCACAATCACCACCACCATCTAAAGTTGTATTTAATTTAACAGTAACATTTTATCTCTACTGAATTCCTCTGTGTCATTTTTAGAAGAAACTGATGGGTTCAACTAATGGTTGGAAATGTGATGCTCAAAATGCAATGATCCACAAATAATGTGGTTGCTGTGCTTCTGGACAGAATTTGAATTGCTGATTTGTGTAGTTGCTCATGTTTTTTTTTTAATGAATTGAATGTCCATGGCTTAGAAACAATAACAGAAATGAACACTATGTACTTATATGATTGCAAAATAAACAGATACAACAGGGTTGGAAGGACCTCCATTCTCCTTCAATTTTACAATGCTGTGTCTCTCTTTATTTGAACAAGCATTTTATCACCAGGAATCGCAATTGGAGGACTACAGTATTCACAAATTTGGACTGTACTTTTCTTTGTATTGTTAGATTTAAATATGAATAATTTAATTTTGCAATATATTTCTTTGTATGTGTGCACTGTGTATACTGTGTGCATGCGTATTTATTTATGAAATGGTTACTTATTTGCGAGTGTTATGGTTGTAACCAACTTTGATAAGTATAAGATATTCACAATTCCTGGTGAATTCAGGGAATTCAGGGAGCAGCTAGAATATTTTGGACATATATTTGGACATATATTTCATATGTCAGTCAGAGTTTTGTCTGGTTGGGGGATTTGAACTGAATGGGCTCATTTTCAGCAGCGCTAGTTACTTTAGAGATATTTTGAAATATTGCAGTTTATCTTTCTCCAATGTGATGTTTTCAATGTGATGTTTTCAGCATGACATTCTGAAAAAAACTGAAAACCTGGTTCTGCCATCATGCCTGGAACGGGAAGGGGAATAGTCATTCCTGGGGATGGCTAGCGCCCTAGAATAGACCGAGAATGGCCCTTACGCTCGAGGACTACAGAGAACTTTTAACCATCTTGATTTTATCCCATTTGTATTTATTATTATCTGTATTTGTATTTTATATTTTTGTATTTGTGCTTCGCTTTGAATTTTAATTCTGGTTTTATTGTAAACCGCCCAGAGTTCCCCTTTTGGGCGGTAATAGAAATTTAATAATAATAATAATAAGAAGAAGAAGACGACTTCAGTTTCTTGAAGAACTAAAACTTCCTGATACAATCTCTAGTTTGAAGACCATTGTAACCCATTGCTTAGAAAGGAAAGACTCTGTTTCCACCTAGTGGAAATTAGTGGAAAAGGATTAGACATTGGGTAGAATGTGCTTTACAATGGATTGTGAATTTAGAGCCACTGATCTATGGGAAGTCCTCTGCACACAGTCTTTTAAAAGACAAAAATACTAGGAAAATATGAAATCTATGCAATACCCATGTAATCTACAAGTATTAAGAACCAAAACAGTGATATTTCACTACACCTTCTCCAACTCCATTTTTTAATGTTATGTTGCTAAATGCGATGGATGTCATTAACTGTATAGTACTTATGTACATATTACTACATAAAGGAGTGTAAGTACTTATGTAATTATATGATATATAGCAGAGCTTTCCAAACTGTGTGTCGGGACACGTTAGTGTGTCGGCTGCAGTGTCTGGGTGTGTCGCGGCTGCTGCTGCCTCCAAGCCCTGCCAGGATTCCACGCAGATCCTAGTGCCTGCCTTGTGCCTTGCTGCCTCCAAACCTGCTGTGATTCCGCGCAGGTCCTAGTGCCTGCCTTGTGCCCTGCTGTAAGAGTGTGTCGCAAAATGATGCAAGTCTAAAAAGTGTGTCACCAACATGAAAAGTTTGGAAAGCTCTGATATATTTTTGTTGTTGTTCAGTCATTTAGTCATGTCCGACTTTTCGTGACCTCATGGACCATAGCACGCCAGGCCTTTCTGTCCTCCACTGTCTCCCGGAGTTTACTCAAATTCATGTTCATTACATCGGTGATGCTATCTAACCATCTCATCCTCTGCCGTCCACTTCTCCTTTTGCCTTCAGTCTTTCCCAGCATCAGGGTCTTTTCCAGTGAGTCCTCTCTTCGCATTAGGTGGCCAAAGTATTTGAGCTTCAGCTTCAGCATCTGTCCTTCCAATGAGCAGTCAGGGTTGATTTCCTTCAGGATTGACTGGTTTGACCTCCTTGCAGTCCAAGGGACTCTTAAGAGTCTTCTCCAGCACCACAGTTCGAAAGCATCAATTCTTCGGCGCTCAGCCTTCCTTATGGTCCAACTCTCACAGCCATACATTACTACTGGAAAAACCATAGCTTTAACTATACGGACCTTTGTCAGCAAGGTGATGTCTCTGCTTTTTAATATGCTGTCTAGGTTTGCCATAGCTTTCCTCCCAAGGAGCAAGCGTCTTTTAATTTCATGGCTGCAGTCACCGTCTGCGGTGATCTTGGAGCCCAGGAAAATAAAATCTGTCACTGCTTCCATTTCTTCCCCTTCTATTTGCCAGGAAGTGATGGGACCAGATGCCATGATCTGGGTTTTTTTAATGTTGAGTTTCAAGCCAGCTTTTGCACTCTCCTCTTTCACCCTCATCAAGAGGCTCTTTAATTCCTCTTCACTTTCTGCCATTAGGGTGATATAGTGTAGAGGAATTGTAACTGCCAGCTAGAGGGATTTTTTTAATATGAAGGATCTCATATGAAACCTTATCTGGAATGCAACAGCAGAAACTATTCTAGAATACTGCATTAACAAGCAACCCAACAATAATCTGGAGGATAAAATATTTTCTAAAGTTTCATAAAATGTTTCCTCGAATATCAGTGCTGGGTCTTCAGTTGACTGCCCACATTCTCCATTTATTCATTCCTTGAAAAGCTAAGCAGGGTTAGCTAGCAGACTTAGTTCATGTTTCGATGGGAGACAACCAAGATATACCAAAGCTCCAAGCTTTGATAGAGAAGTCAAAAACCCCAGGAAGAAGCCAGTGGCAACCCACTTCCATATCATTGCCAAGAAAATTGCATGAAATCCTAGCAGTTAAGCCAGAGCTTTCCAAACTTTTCCTGTTGGTGACACACACCAACGGCAGCGGCGGTGTGCAGGTGTGTCGCACGAAACCCGGAAGCGCTGATGGCAAGCTGCCGCTGTGCGTGCTAGTGTGCACAGCAGCGGCAGCGCACCCTCAGTGCTTCCGGGTTTTTGCGTGACACACCTGCAGACCACAGGCGACACAGTACTGTGTCGCGACACACAGTTTGGAAAGCTATGAGTTAAGTGGCTGTTGTGGGTCTTCCGGGCTGTGTGGCCGTGTTCTGGAAGTTGTGGTTCCTAACGTTTCACCAGCATCTGTGGCCGGCATCTTCAGAGGGCAGGAGCACAGACAGAAGTGAACTCTCTGTGCCCAGGTTAGGAACCACAACTTCCAGAACACGGCCACACAGCCCGGAAGACCCACAACAGCCATCGAACTCCGGCCGTGAAAGCCTTCGACAATACTATGAGTTAAGCTTTACTTGTTTTTACTGATGCCTCTCTGCCCAGAGAAAGGCAGTCATACTGTGATACTACAGTACTGGACTCTTGCTCCTGCGGCAGCTAAGCCAGCCTTCCCCAACTTGAATCCCTTCAGAAGCACTGAAACTGTAACTGGAGTGGCAATCTCAGCTTCTGGAGGCACCCAGTTGGAAAAAAGCAGCCCTAAACTATTTGCTTTCTCTATCTTATCACTGGGCTTGGTGTGTGAAACAGATTGGGTGGGGAACAAACAGACTCAGCCCTGAGCTTCTGTTGCATTTTACTGCACACTACAATCCTAGCTTGTTGAATCAATCTAAATGGACCCCGTCACATGGTGACTGAGTGTTCTTTCATAGCTGGCTTTGTGTACAGTATGTGTTGAAGGAGGAGTTGCTTCCCAGAGACAGCGATAGCGGAGGCTTTTTGGAGGGTCTTAGTGAGAAAACAGAACTAGTTAGAGCAGTTTCCAAACTTTTCAGTTTCTAACCTCTCCCTCTCTCCCAGGGCTATTCACTAGCAACCGCCTGCTCTGTTGGGTGGCTACCAACTCCCCCTTTTTTTCCTCCCTCCCCCAGTGTTTCACTGAGACAGGAAGGAAATTGGCTGTTACTCTGGTGCCTGCTTACAGCCTGTCTCCTTCCTTTTCCGGACCACAACAGCTGCCCCTCCAATAGAAGAGAACAGCTGCTCCTCTGCATAGAGGTTACCGGATGCACCTCCCTTGGGTCTCCTGCCCAGCACTTCCCAGTTTGGGACTTCCCCAAAGGCTCCAGGTGTCCGTCTGCAGACAGCCGTCTCCCTCTGTTCCTGTCCACCTTGGGCTTGGGTGAAGCCCCTCTGTTGGGGGCTTCACTTTGCTTCTCCCAGGGAAGCCTCTAGCCGCCTTCTCCTCTGGGGCCAAAGGCTCTTTTTGCCTTGATGCTTCAAAGCAGGACAGGCTCAAATGGGGCATCTCCCACCCACCCCTTTTACAGCTCAAACAGGCAGCATTTCCTCCAGCAGCTGAGGAGGTGGGTTTCTCTCCAGGGCTGTAGTCCTCATATACTAGGTTTGGCCAATGAGCAGGCTCCCTCCATCTGCCCCACAACCGTCCCGATGTATAGTAAATATTTACTATATTTAGTTTCATTTTTACAGAGAGCTTTCTCCAAATTGCTCAAGACAGTATTTCTGTCAACAAAAATATTGCTTTCATAATCACTCTCCTGACCATGTTTACAATAAAACCCTCTTGTACAGATTAGACGATTAGATATGTAGACCATGCCTAAAAGTATTCATAAAAACTTACTTCCTTACATTTATATACCTATTGTACAGGTCTTAGAATATTTTCAGAGCCAATCATAAGCAGCTAAGTTATTAAACAATATTCTAAACAGTGGATTGAGGCCCTTCTCTAGAACTGACTGTGCTAATTGTATCTTTATTATAAGCATAGATTTATGCTCAATGCCACATAAACCCTCAGACTAGATCTATTCATGCATAGGCCGCAGTTGGTAAGAGGAACAGAGAACTATAAACATCCCTATGCTGATTTATAAGCCCAGACTTTGTGTGTGCTGTGTGTAAACCTCTATCTTTTTTCTCACACATGTACTGTACCTAGTTAGTCTTTCAATTTTTCAGAACCAAAATTCCTCGTTTGATTCAAGTAACATACTAACTAGGAGTGATCCAGAAAAAGTGCTAGAGGAGCCCATGGGTAAGTTACAAAACTACATGTGTAAAACACAGTTACTACAGGGGTGGGCAGAAGATGGTGGCTCTCTGGATAATTTAAAGTAGTCCAACAAGGATACAATGTGGTTTTCTTGGCAAAAAGAATACCATGATATCAGTCCCAGCTTAGGGACAGATTATCATGGAGAAAATCTATCTATGCGGTGGCTAAGAGTCATACACCGACTTTATGGCACATAATCAATCAATCAATCAATCAATCAACAAACAAGGAATAGCTTAACAACAGGATCTAAATGATCCCACAACAAAATACTTGAAAGAATTGTAAAATAAATCAGTTCTGGCCAAGGATGTCCGGAGGGTGGGGGGCAGGTATGAAAAAGTCATGATGGTAGCCACAACCATGCAATTGAACCCACATTTTGACTTTTTTTGACACCCCCCCCCAACTCTCTCCCTTAGAATAAATTCCTGGGCTTAGAATATTTTAACATTTGAGGTGCCCACAACAGATAAGTTAAATAAACAAACAAACAAACAAAAATGCACTCAAATTCTACTGAAACCGAAAGATAACAGGTTGTGCTAGCTACTTTTAGTCAACTTCAAATATAAGCAAGTTTTAAGCTTCTAGGCAGAAATACACTCCAGTGCTAAAGAAAACTTGTAAACTTGCAAAAAGCAGCAAAAAGAAATATATTACACAGAAAACTTTTTAAGGGTTGAATGACAAATAATGCCTCCAATGTTATAAAGCACCAACGGATGGTAGTACTACTTGTTAGAAGTTCTGACATGATCTTTAGCATCTGTTCTTTCACTTAATTGGCAGGAAGTTGCTGTGAGAAAAGGCTGTTTATGATTTGTGAAATGGAAACCCGAAATGAGTACTCATCAGTGTGTTTTAAGCAACACATCATGATTGAATTTTTGACTGCTGAAGGAGTCCTTCCAATACTGCACAACCTTATTTTCTATGGTTTTGAGGAAAAATAAAAATTCTCAACTTGCATAGAAAACATATATTTAACATCCAAGGACTTCCAATATTCATATAATATTCTGAGCTGTCTTTTTCTAAACAAACTGCCCATTCCTGTTCTGCCTACATTCACTATATTCAAATGAATGTAAACCTGTTCTAGAACATAGCAAAGCAGTATTTATCCAAGACATGCTCTCATGCTTAGACCATATTACCTTTGTGCCTCAGGCTACAGGTGTTTAAACAAGGCAAATTATTAATCTCATCTACTTTGGAGTAAAGGAGGATAAACTTCTGACAATTAAAAGCACACAGTGGGTTTCAACTAATAAAAATAAGCGGCCAATGTAATATTCTTTGCTATAGATTCAGTTCAAACTCAAAACTTTTTATCAATAATCTTGGTTTATCTCTAAACAGCTAAATGGGGTTGCCACTCATTTACTATGAGAGCCAGACACTTGCCTGCAAGGTAAATCAAATTTTCCCAGAGTGCAAACTGCAACAACATTCTTTCTTTGCCCTCAGAGTACTTGCAGAGCCAACTGCTGTATTAAAGATGTCTGTGAAAATGTATTTGAAACATATGAGTAACATTTTTGAATTCTTTCATGAGAAGGAATAATTCCATCTTTCCCTTTTCCTCCCACACTGTATTAAAAAAAGTCTTATTGCACACACATATACACATGTGCCTTCTGTATAAAAAAAGAAAAGAATACTTTAGCTTGGAGCCGCAAGGCTGGACAGTCTTTGCAAGATACATCCTAGATGTATCTATTTATTTGTAAAGATTATGGTACAAATTTGACAATGTCAGGTTGGAAGCATTGGGTAAATTTTCTTACCAATGTGTATCTTTTCTTTTTAAACTTGGTTTTATAATTTGAATCGAGATCAATGAACTCTTCATTTTCCCCCTATACATATCATATGATTTGAAAAGGGAAAGGATGGATGTCAAGATTTTAGTAAGCGCATTATAGTGAACTGTTGTATCACATGCATTTTCCTCTATCATCAGTCATATACAACTCCAGTAAAATTAACGAGCCTTAGCTCAGGTTTATTTTCTTCCAACAAAATTGTTCGTCTAGGTGACGTGAATAATACTTCTACAAAATGTAGCATTGCATAAATAAAGTATTTAAAAAGTCAGATTTATATACAGATATATTTGTCAAATTAGAAAGTAAAACTCATTATGGATGCTCCTATTACCAGAGAGAGAGAGAGAAAAAGCGCACACAAGTTTTGACGATCATTTCACAAGATTTAAAAATTCCACAGTTGTCAACCATTTTACAACAATCTGGACAGAATAGATGGAAAAAGACATAGTAATAAGCATGAAGAGGGGAACAAAACTATATCACAATCTTCAAAGGAGGCTTCATGGCTACCATTGTGAAAAATCTTGTCTTGGCTTATCTGATACACATATTGTCCGTATTAGGTTCATCAAAACCTTTCACCTCCTAAAGCACCCTATTAGTTTGCTTTGCAGATCAGGTTTAGGTGTGAAAAAAATAAGTATGTCGGATATATTTTAAAAATGTGTTGAAATCCCGTAGATCTCTGGCAAGAAAAAGCAGTTCCTCATAATCTGGCCTCCAAGTCTCTTAATGTTAAGCCCTCCAAGCCATTTCATTACAAGTGATTAGAAGCATGCATTCTGTAAAACAGATAAATGACTAATAAAAACAGCAAGGAGGTTAAAGAAAGTACGAAAACAGATGAGGACCTTCTTATGCCACACGGTATGCTTTCAAAAGTGTGAATTCTTTCCTGTTTGTGCGTGCAGCCCAGATGAAAAGGGCAGCGGCCATGAACTGCAGAGGTGCTGAGACACAAGCCAGACAGAAGGACCAGCCAAACTGGCCTTGCACAGGAGGAGGAGGTAGTTTCTTATGGAGCAGCTCAATTCCAGCTACATAGCAGCCAACTGAACCCAGTGTGCACAAACCTGGTGAAAAATCAGCAAACAACAGTCAGACCACAGCAATGCCTTATATTATTAAGACATCCATGTTTCAACACGGATGATGTTCCCCACGAAGACTCACCAGCTAGGAAGTGGAGAACTCCAGTGGCAATGGCAGGATAGAGGCTGTGGCAAGCACAAGCACAGACCCCAATAAGTGCCCCAAAACACATGAGTCCTAAACTGACAAAAGGCAGGAGAAACTGCAAGCGCCAGAGATCTAAAGGAAGTGGACAAATGAACATCATTAGGCTATGTTTATGATATAATACAGCAATATCAGAGAATTTTTGGTCTTCCAAGCTACCCTTCCTGCCCATTCAGCCTCATGTTTCTGCCCTACATCCTAATGCCGCCACAATACCCATGGTTTAGGCTCCCCTTCCCCCATTTCTTTGGGAAAGGTCAGGGAAGCTAAGACAGGAAGCTATTGTTGCAAGGTGCCCTTTTTGCCCACTCTTATCAAAATTGCTGGGAAAGGCTTCAAGCATAACCTGGGCCTTGAATCCAATCCAGTTCCTCACTTTTGCAATGGATGGTGTCTCGGTATAGAAGTGCTAGTACAATGTGTCATTTTTTAATTTATTTTATATTCATTTTCTATCCCGCCTTTATTATTTTTATAAATAACTCAAGGTGGCGAACATACCTAATACTGTGGCTGTTGTGGGTCTTCCGGGCTGTGTGGCCGTGTTCTGGAAGTTGTGGTTCCTAAGGTTTCGCCAGCATCTGTGGCCAGCATCTTCAGAGGGCAGGAGCACAGATAGAAGGCTTCTATCTGTGCTCCTGCCCTCTGAAGATGCTGGCCACAGATGCTGGCGAAACGTTAGGAACCACAACTTCCAGAACACGGCCACACAGCCCGGAAGACCCACAACAGCCATCGAACTCCGGCCGTGAAAGCCTTCGACAATACATACCTAATACTCCTTCCTCCTCCTATTTTCCCCACAACAACCACCCTGTGAGGTGAGTTGGGCTGAGAGTGAGTGACTGGCCCAAGGTCACCCAGCCAGCTTTCATGCCTAAGGCGGGACTAGAACTCACAGTCTCCTGGTTTCTAGCCCGTTGCCTTAACCACTAGACCAAACTGGCTCTCCATTTCTTGACAGAGTTTCAAAACTTTAGCCTTTTTCTGCAATAAAATACTAAATAATATGGCATTATTTTGAAAATCTTAAAACCACTAACTACAAAACTACAATGTATGGCACGACACCTACAACTTCTTCAGATACCATTCAAAAGAATCCCAAATTAAATGTATTTTTTCTGAAATAAAAAAAGCCTAGATCTTATAGAAAAAGATATTAAAATCTTATGGGATTTTATCATTCTCATCTGAGACTAAAATCACAAAAGTGAGATTGCTGAAAGATTATGAGATTTGGTCATTTTCCTATATTTGGCCGTTTTAGAAAACATCAGACTATGTAATTCTACGTATATTCACTTGTGGAATCCTACTTGCCATTTACCTTTGCAAGAGACAAACATTTAAGCTATTTGTTTCCAATAAATGGAACCAAAAATACTTACAGGTTCGGTTCAGGTCAATGCCACTATTATGATTCCCAGGATCGTTGTATTTTTCCGTGAATTGATCCAAAAGAGAAAAACTGACACACTTTGTGACCATCTCACCTTTCAGAATGAAAGAAATATTTTTTATTAGGCTCTGATTTTTGCTTGGTTGCCTTTCTTCACACATATTTATTAATAAATAGATAAGGTCCTTTGTTCCTACTTCAAATGATCTTGAGATTTGTAGGGATGGGCAATATTTTTCTATTGAGGCCTACAATCCTTCAAGAGTAATATGTTTGGGGCAGATGCCAATCATTGAGCTATGCTGAAGAAAACTGGTTGGGCCAAGAGCCACTCATTCTTTATTTTTCATATCCTCTTTTCATTCTTTGGGGCATTTGATTTTTCTTCTCTTTTTCTTTCTAGCATCCTTTTGTTTCCCCCAGGAGATTGCCAGGGGCAGATGAATCTTAGGAAGGATCTGAATTGATCACTTGAAAGCTTTTGAAATCACACAAGAAGCCACTTGAAATGAAATTAAAGGTCTTATGTGGCCCTAGAGTTGCAGATGTATTTAACTCCTGCTTTAAGGTGTTACAAAATTTTTGATTATGCTAATCAGGTAAACAAGAAAACTCATCTGAAATTTCAAGATACAAGTGTTTACACAAACCCAATGATAAAAACAAAAAGTTCTAAATTCATTCAGTTCAATTAAGTGATTTAAATCTGAACGTTCCTTTTGCACTCCCCAAGCCAAAAAGGATTCTCATTTGGCATTCCAAGATTTTGTAGGCACTTACAACATATTTCTATGCATATTTATTCAGAAATTGGATTTAAGTAACAAAAAAATTCCATTTTTATATACACATGATTTTTTAAAAAAATAATTTAGATTTTAGAATTTTCCTAAAATACTTTTGAAAAAATGAACCTAGGCCAATGTATCACAATGAATTATTTTAACTTCTCCATTATATTCTATGAACATGTTAATTAATAACACCACATGGAGTAAGAGACCTAATCGGCTGTGCAGGAGGTAGAAAGGTACATAACAGACAGCCAAGCCCTCACCTTTCTTATTTTAAAAGTTGCAAAGAGAAAGAAATCAGTGAAAGAACAGTAGACAGGTAAAGTAGATGTGGGCAAAGAAGAAGTCTTTGAATATAAAATGCAGGAGAAATTAAACAAGAATCAGTTGAATATACCCCTACTGTCCCAACTAATACATTTCTATTGTTGAATATATCTACCATGAATATTTTTTATATATTTTATATAAAGTTAAGATAAAAAGAGGGACTCTATCATGGCAACAGACAATATACAAGATCCTACCTTGGAAAATTTGAGTAAAAGAAGCCATGAATATAAAGGAAAAATATTTCAACAAAGAAATTCAAGACTTGGTTGTCTGAACAAAATAGCATCATGAGAATTTCTTTTCCTTTGAAGATACATGTCTGAACATACAGGATCTTCAAATTAGTTAACAGTCATATAATTAACTTTTTCATCGTCACAACTGTTTGTCTAACCTGGTCACAGCTTTTTGTTGGCTTCTCAACTTACTATCATTTTAATGCACTTCAAATAAAAGAGGCATATATTTCAATTACAGGTTTGTTTCTATCAGTGCACACAATGAGTAATACTAAATGAACAGCATGAAGTTAATTAAATACATTGATCTATTCATTTTGGAGGATCTATTCCTGAAATACAAGATTTTGATTCTGTCCACCTGCACCATAGTTAATGTCCTACCATTAGCTGATAAGATAACAGAGTTCTAGTCACATCATGTATGTGAAAAAAAACTGCAAAAAGAAGTAAAAAGTGTTAGTTTAGAGAATAGGCAAAGATATGTTTAGAATAAGAACCAGTAAAGTAAAGCAAAGCAAGAGGCAACTTTAAAAGCTGTTCTGTTTAAGCCACAAATTCTCCTTCTATAGGATTAAGAACATTAATTTGACTGACATGATTGTTATTCTGAAGAGGCTGCAACCCAACAATAGAGAAGGGATCTCAGGGTAATTTTAAAAAGTATAGAAAAAAATCAGAAAAGTATGCCAATAATCTAGTACTGATGGATGGAGCAAAATCCAAATGATCCATCTTGTGTGTCAAGAGAAGAATGGAGTATCGTCCTTTCTTAGATAAATTACACATCAGAATTGCACATACTATTTGAATACTGAGATGTAGCAGCAGTAGAAAACTGAAAAGAATTTCAAATTCAAATGGACAGCTTTATCACAAATAATGCAGCAAATGTATCTAAGAACAAAAGAATAAAGTGAAGAAAGCTTCAAACTAATAACATATGGCAATGTTTATTTGATGCATTTAGAAAAAGATTTCAGGGTCTAGAAATAAAGACTAATTTTGTGAAACTCCAAAATATTTCTGCAATAATGAGAAGAAAGCAGGAGGAACCACCTTAATTCTCGGTTAAGATGCCAGATGGAATTCAATGGATTGTTTTGAGCACTGTATCAAGAACTGGCCTAATCTGAAATCATGAAGAAATAGAATTGTCATAGACAAGTTTCTCACCACTGGACTTAAAAGAAATGATGAATTTATGTGGACTATCCTAAAGTCTGTTTCCATTGACTTGAACAAAGTACTGAAAAATACCTGTTTTACTTCTGGTGGTGTTGAGGTTTGGAAGGAATTGACTGAAACCTTGAAAAGAGAAATGTAATTACAGAGTTAAATTATGGGCATTAAAAACAAACAAACAAACAAGCACTACCTCCAGATCATTTTCTTGCCAATATTTCCAATTCTTCCTACCAGGATCAATCCTTAACTGCTGAGAAGAGAAGTTGACTATGATATGGGTACTCTGCAGTCATCTTCTGTAACAACACACTTTAATGAATTTCAGGATTAAAGGTGACCTTGATCAGGTTTTAAAGAAAGCTATACCAGTGAGCAGGTAGGAGACATTTAATCATTTGGCTTCAAAGACTAATGGAATAATAATCCAGCTTTTAATAACAGTAGCTGCTTCTACAGATACAAAGAGAATTTTTAATTCACTGATAACTGAAAAAGTAAGAAAGCTTGTCTTTCTTTTCCAGACTATGAACAAGACGACATAGATGAACACTAAGTTACTTACTGGCTGCACCAATGAATTAAGTTTCTCACAATGATTTAGCCAAGACAAATTTTATATTAAAAAACTGTTTGCACATGTAACAAAAATAACTAATCCCCCCCCCACAAAAAAAGCATGAGGAAAATTTACCTCAATAAAAAGTGTACTGTACAATCTGAAAGCCTGTTTGGGGATGCTGATTATTCTAGCACATCGTAGTAAGGTATCTTCAAGACCCCATGATTAATTAAACAGAAGTTGGTTTACCTCCTAATGATATTATCAGTATCATCCATCTGTTTTGACAGGAAATAAATAATCAAATCATGATTCAATGAGAGCCTGTTTGGTGTAGTAGTTAAGGAACTGGACTGCCACCAGGGAGACCCAGGTTCAAGTCCACCTTCTGCCATGGAAGCTCATGGGTTGTCTTTGGGTCGTTCCCTCTCTCACAACTCAACCTATTTCACAGGATAATTGTTGTGGGGGAAAAATAGGAAGAGGAAGTGCTACATCATCATCAGCCCCTCAACAAAAGACAGAATATAAAACTAACAAATAAAAAAATGAATTTGCAATGAAGCCCCCACATCTATCAGAAAATTCCCTAATTGTTCTGAGATAATCTCATTTCTGAAATCACAATGCTGCACAATATTAAGCATATTTAGGAGGAAGGGCCTTCTTAATAAGTTAGGTATTGAAGACGACATAGGGTTACTATATACTGTAGCAATGCTTATGCAGAATACCCCTTCCCTTACATCCCTGCTGGCAATGCAAACGTGACATTTTCCTCAGGTTAAATGTCAATGTTAACTCTATTGTGAAAGATGAAGGAAGCATTGTAGGCATCATGTTGAAAGGCTGACTTGTATTAAAAAAAATCATAAATGCAACATTTATATCTATCACATTATTCCCTAATGTAAGTATTCCCATTATACAAAGTGCAGGAAAGGAGTGAAAAATATTAAGCCACAAAAATTAAGCAAGAAAAAATCTATAGCTAAATATAGTTTACACCAACACTATTCACTATACCTCTTCAAACATTTCTATTGTGAAAACCAACTTTGCTTTCACAAGGTCAATTCATTCATAAATTGTTTTTTGTTCTTTAAACATCTGGCCTTGCTTTCTGAGGATGTCATCAATTCCATCCAACCATAACTTTTTCAGTCTTCCCCTTCCTCTCAACACATTCACTCCTCTTATATATGTTTTGTGATTCAATCCTTGTTCATTCTGCCTATATGATCAAACCATTTCAATATACTTCTTTCATACTTCACTCAGTTTTGCATTCACTCCATATTTATTAAAACCCATTCATTCTTCATTCTACTTCCTATTTTACCCCACACACTTAAGCACTCAATTCCCAATGAATTCAACATTTTTATATTTCTTCTGACACACTTTGCTTTCACTTCCATATAACAAAGTAGGTCGAGCACACTCTTATTCAAAGCCACATTTGCTTCTTTTGACAAACATTCTTCACGAAAGACCACATACTATCCAGGACCTTTCTAACAGCATTTGCCATTATAAAATTTCCCTTCCTGGCTCCTTCCTGAGTTGGGTTTCATAGCTTGGAAGAGCCAGCAGAATTCAGCTAATTAGCTGACTCCAGATCAGACAAAGGACCAATATACCAATGTCCATCCTCTGAACTGGTCTGAATTCACATCTTCAGGAGAACTGTGGCTTCAGGAAGACAAGGAATATGTTGAATTAACCCACTGAAAAAGCATTGATGAGCAGCTATCGATAGGGATCCCCTATATTCGTTCCCTACTTTCCATTAACTTCTGGAGACACTAATACCAGTTCTTGAGATCCAAAACTATTAAATGGAAAGGTACACCAGTCTGCCTTCCTCCCCCTCCCCCAATCTATTATTTATCTTTAAATACAGCCTGACTTGTAAGCACCTTTTTTTCCTTCTTTACCCTTTCTTTTCCTCTGCTCCTTTTTTATATAAGAATTTTATTAAGTTTCAAACAAAGATAAAAGCTACAGAAAAACAAAAAACTACAAAGAAAAAAAAGAGAAATAACTAAAAAAGTATAGAAACACAAGAGAATTTTTTTTCAAAGTTACAAAAAGAGGTGACTTCTGACTTTTAACAGCAAGGATATACAAAAATTTCCATAATCAATCCCTTACTCTATATTAAACCAAAATCACATTATTTCTATAAATCATTCCATTGGCACATTGTAAAAATCAGTAAATACAGTTACTCCCTCCCCTTATATTAAAAGAAAAAAAATTATATAAACCTCCTAATCAACTTCCCCCCCAAAGATAACATATATTTAATTATTTCCTTCCTACTACTATTCTATACATGTCTGTCTACTATAATAAAGATCAAACTAAAAAGCATATAAATTGTCTGCCATTGTACTTGATAATACAATAATTTTAATAATCTTAATCATATTAAACCCAAAACCATCCAAATAGACATTTTTATTATACCTTAATAATCTTAATCCAAATTGTTAAAGATAAATGAAATCAGCCAAACCCTAAAAACAATCCAGATAAATATTCTTAAACCCTTATCCCACTTCAAAATAAACCAGAGCATTTACATATCCCCAATGTGCACAGAGCTTTTCTCTTGAAAAAATCAAACAGCCCAACTGCCCCCCTCAAAAACTCCAACTTCTCTTCAGGAGACCTCCCATACATAATAACCCCTTCTTTTCCATGGAGTTCCATCAGAAGATCAATTTCACTTGTGGCTTGCAACTCGATCTCTTCCTTAAATTTCTCCAACTTGACTATCCGATCTTCATCCAGCATTTCAACAGAAATTCCGATCTCACTCTTAGAAGAAACATTTCTGTCACTATTAAATTCCTCATTTTCACCCATGACATCCCCAACCCAATGACACATTTTAGACCTCATATTTTCCACAGTGTCCTGAATGCCTTGCATAAAAACTTGGTAGGAGTCAGAAAGAATCTGTTTAAAATCTTGTTGAAATTCTGCTTAAACTCCTCCATGTCTCAAGCAGTAGATTATGGTGCCCCCTAGGAGCTTAACCAGCGAAAGTCGAAGATTTTAAAGAATTCTGGAATGTGTTTACACAAGTGAAAGTGAGATAGCAGACAGTTCCCTGGGGAAAGTAGAAACAGAAAACTGAAAGTTCAAAACAGCCAATTCAACGTGTAGGAAAATGCTAATATCTTCAAATTTAGTACAAAAATAACAACAGGGAGACAATTATTTACTCTCAATCCTCCTTAATATTTGGAGGGAAAACAAAGTCCAAAACTTAAAAAGAATTTTTTTAATTAATCCCAAAAATAACGATAAGCACCAAGAGACCCTGCTTCTCTTTGCTGTAGAAAGCCTCTTTTAGGGTACGCATTTTGTTGTTGTTGTTTATTCGTTCAGTTGCTTCCGACTCTTCGTGACTTCATGGACCAGCTCACGCCAGAGCTTCCTGTCGGCCGAGGGTACACATACTTAAAAGAAATATAAATTGGGTGATTTAGAAATGGGGTGGCCGGTCTTAGTGTCCCTTTAAGGCTACAGCGCAGCTTGGAAAATGGTGACATCCCAGCCTCTCGGCTAGCTCTTACCAGTCGAACACAAACGCTGTTTGTGATCTTCTGGCTGCACGCAGCCATCCGGAGGACAGATGGGGTGATTCCAGGTGTTTTCTTTTTTCTGGAAAAACACTCCTGGGCTTCAGGAAAAACCTGCCTGAGCCAGAAAAAACTGCCACGTTGTCAGTTCTGCCCACTGAGCCCGCCATGTTCAGTCCGCCATGTCCCCACCGGAAATCTTTTCCTCTCTGCTCCTGATCTGTCACATCTAGTCTAGCTTTTCAATCACCATTTGCCATTTCCAGCCCTCAGAGAATCAACAACTGTTTATCAGAGGCTCTCAGAAATCTCCTTTGTTCAAGCCATGATACACTTCCACATACCTGTGTTGTGAAGATCAGACTTTGATAGCGAATACCCAGCATTCTGTTCTTGAAATAAGTCAGGACCTCCCATGCTCACCTGATTATCATCCCTTTGATTGAAACACAGGTTCTAATTTTCCCTTCAAATGAATGGATAATCCTAGAGGTTCACATACTTTTGCCACATACTAATATGAGGCTTTGGATTATTTTCCTCAATAAATCAATGAACAAGTATAGTGTTTTTGGCTCATTTGTTTAATTTGGTTCTCTTTATCTAATTTTAGGACTTGTGTGGAGAACAGATCATATTTTAGGTCATACTTATGCAGAAATATTGAAAATTCAAAGGGGTTCACAAACTTAAGCACCACTGTATCTGATTAGTTGTCATTTATTTCCTCGGAACAAATCCAGTCTGATCAGGGTGAATTATTTATTTATTATTTGGATTTATCCCCACCCATCTCTACCATGGTAGACTCTGGGCGGAATTATGTTGACTAAAAGACTCTTTATCCTCTTTGCTGTAAATTGCCTGCAGCATTCATTCAATACAGAGATAGTCCTGTAAAACCAAATGGATTGGGTCATCCCCCTCCTTATAAAGCAAATATAAGAGAGCCTCCTGCCATGAAGAAGAAAGTACTTGACATTGTTATTAATTATCTGAGTTAATGATTTCATCAAAATTTGACAGTCTTACAGTATATTGCAGAAAACCATTTGGTTCTAGGGATTTATTCAATTTTGACAGTCTTGCTTCCTTCATTTCATTTTCTGTAATTGGCTTGTTCAGTAATACCTTTTCCTGATCTGTACATTTGTAATCTGTGTTGTCTCCAAATACTCTATCTTCTCCCAATGATTTTTCTATTTCTCTAATTCATCTCTCCAAATCTTCTGGTATCTCTTGGAACCCTCTGAATTGTTTTTATGCAATTCTGTTTCTCCTATTTGCAATCTGGCCTCCATCTTCTGCCTCTGTAATTTGAATTCTTTGTTCGAAGATAATGCTTGATATTCCGCATCCTTGTCCTTAATGTGTATCCTGCTGTTCCAGCTTGGATATTACAGCAGTTTTAATATAAGCCTTAAATGAATCCACTTTAACTTTCAAATCTTGCTTTTGTTGAATCAGCTAATTATATTCTCTTCCAATTTAAAATTTCAAGTCAGGTTTTTGTTGTAACTTATGCAGTTCACTTTGGAATAACTTTATAACATTTGGTTGGCCAGTCACTCCCTCTTAGCCCAACTCACCTCACAGGGTTGTTGTTGTGGGGAAAATAGGAGGAGAAAGGAGTATTAGGTATATTCGCTGCCTTGAGTTATTTATAAAAATAATAAAGGCGGGATAGAAAATAAATAAATAAATAAATAAATAATAAAATAAATACATTTATAAAATAACACTTTGGACTAACACTCTAACTTTCTATTAGAGTATCATTATGAAAAGGACAAAACAAGGTTGTCCCCTTTTTCCTTCTGTTTTTATTGACATCAGAACAATTGGCAAGGAAGATACAAGACAGTAAAATTTCAGGAATAAAAGTTACACATCAAGATCATAAATTAGAATTATATGCTAATGATGTACTGAGAGTCACTAATCCAAAGGATTCCTTAAAATCAACAACAGAAGATATACAACAATATAGTTTGGTATAAGGATACCAGACTAATAAGACATGGATATTTACACGGAATTTATCTTAAGAGGAAATATCGCCTTTGAAACAAACAATAGGTTTTAATATCAATGTTAAGCCAAACCGGAATTTATTTATCAGAAACAATTAAAACTTGTTCAAAATAATCACTGACAGATCTGGAAAAATATAATGGTTGATATTTTAAGTTGAAAAAGTTGATTTGGCTAATATTTTAAGTTGGGAAAAGCTAAATTTATCTTGACTAGGAAAAATATTGGTAGTAAAGAAGAATATCCAACCAAGGATCAATTTTTCTATTCCAAATGATCCCAATAAGAATTGAAGAAAAAACACTGAATGACAAACACAAATAATTTTATTTGGTCAAATAAAAGACTGAGGATCAATTCTACAAGATGTATAAGAACATGAAAATTTCACAACTGCATGAAATTTTAAGCTATACTATCAAGCTAGCTGTTTGATCAGGATCCCAGATCGAATTATATCACCAAAGGGAATGAGGGGGACTCTGAGAAGGCCTGCAGAAATATTCCCAGTATGATACAAATAGAAATGTTCAGTGCAAAATATAGCATTTAATTATAAATAGCTTATTTAAAGTATGGGATAAATATAAAATAAGAGTAAGTCCAGGTTTATTACCTCTTGCTTCAATATTAAAAATTTATTTTCATGCTAAAAATTATCCAATTTTTAATCTCTCCAATTATCAATGGAGAGATAATTCATACAGACTGCAAGATTTAATCTTTAATAAAACAAAGATGAAATAATCTGAGACTTTCTCCTTGGAATAGTCAGAAATACCTCACAAGTTTCAATATCTCCAAATATGTAGCATAGTTCAAATGGAGCTACAAAAACAAAGTGGCATACTTAGAAATTTGATCAAATTTGAAATGTTTATATCACAAACCTCAGAACATCTGTTAGGGTTTATATATATGCTGCTATTAAAACATGATTCAGAAACTGAACAAGTCAAAGGCTACATTATTAAATGGGTGAAGAATTAAAATAGGACAACTGATTTGCAAAAAATGGGACTATCAGTATTCCCAAATATCAAATTTACTGTGAATATTATATTCAGAGAAACCTGGTAGATTTTTTGGGTTATATTATTCCAATGTCAATTGTCAAAACGGCTAACACATATTAAAAAAATTGCTGGAAATGTAATAATCAGGTTGGATCATTCTTCTGTATCTGACAGCAATGTCACAAAGCTCAGCAATTGTGGAAGATGACTCATTACAAGACGAAACATATTTAAATTAATACCTTTTGGTTCTTGAAAGGTGTTTTTCTGTTAAGTATCCCCAAGCCTTATATTCCTACAAAGTATATAGTTTTATACATGGTAACAGTTGCTAGGATACTCTATACCTCCCACTGGATTGCAGTCACTTCCTTCATTAGAGGATAGGCAGATAGCTTTGGAAGTATGTATCAGTGTCAAAAATAACTTCATATCTAAAAGAATAAGACTGATACTAACATTAATTTATTTTGGAAACTGTTTACAAACTTTAATTTTGCACATTTTGACTTCTGCCACACCTGAAGTTTGAATTTCTTTTAATATAAGGTTTTAAAATACTAGATTCTGTCTGACTGGCCATAAAGGTACTGCTTCAGATTAATTAGAAACCTTTGCTAATTCTTAGTAATTTGACTGATAATTCTTATCTTGCTGGGGTTTTTTTTTTTTTTGCTAATTCTTAGTAATTTGACTGATAATTCTTATCTTGCTGGTTTTTTCTATTTGATTTTAATATTAGTTTTTAAAGTGCTAAACCGATAAATGATTTTCTCTATATCTGTTCTAATTCAATGCTACTGGTAAAAATAATGGTGGAGGATTTTTCCTTTTTCTTTTAATTTCTAGAAAATTATTTATGTGATTTTAATATTTTGTAAATCCTGAATGTAATCCTCTTTTCTTTTTTTCCTTTTTTCTGTCTTACAATGAAAGCTTTAAAAAGAAAAGCGCTTGCCAAGTGTATGCATTAAACTCTCTTCCCTAAAAACTGGAGGAGGAAATGGGATTAATGTTAAAATAGTCCCAATTCCCCATACTGTACCTATTTTTTTTCCAAAGTAGAGATGCACTTAGAAGAAGTAAAGAAATACCTTAATGGAAGAAAGTTACACTATAGTATAGAGAAAAATACACCACACAGTCTCTTTAGGGCAAGCTTACCTGGTGAATTATACCAATGAGAGTTTTCAGACATTGTGATACACCTCCGCCACAGCCCAATGGTGCCATTCCATCGAAAGAGAGCTTCTGTGTAAGAGTTTTCATCTGCATTTTCACCAAAAAGTTCATCCCAAGTGGCTTTGCTTTCACTGTTATTTTCAGGAGGCGATGGGTTCCGATACTCAAACCAAAAATCTGTGCCAATTGAGGCTGCCAAGTAGATGGTGGAGATAAGGCTGAGCACGCAGGCAATTACCAGAGCAGTAGCAAAACGGTTATCCATCATGGTATCTCAGCTACTGTTAACAAAAGGGAAAAAAAATCCGAAAATATTTGCAACAATAACAACTGAACTTTAATGCATGAGTGCTAGCAAGATATTCAGATCTTTCCAGTTATCCCTCTGTTAGATGATCTCCAAGGTAACTTCTAAATCTTACATCCCATGATGTTATAATACTTCAAAAAGACAGCTACTCAAGCATCAAAAAGAGAACACTACAGCAGAAGAGACAACAAGTAATATTCTAGTACAGGGCTTTCCAAACTTTTCCCGCGGCAACACACGAACGGCGGCGCGCAAGAAAACCCAGAAGCGCCACCGCTGTGGCGGCATGCAAAAACCCGGAAGCGCAGCTGGCGTCGCTTTCGGTTTTTGCACGACGCCGCCACTGCGGTGCTTTCGGATTTTCGCGCGCTGCAGCGGTGGCGGCATCCTTGTGTGCCGTGGGAAAACCCGGAAGCGCTGATGGCCCGGCAGCACGCCATCAGCGCTTCCGGGTTTTGACGCGACACACCTGGGCCCCGCAGGCAACACACTTTTGTGTCGCAACACACAGTTTGGAAAGCTGTGTTCTAGTAAAACAGTGCTAATGTCCCCCTCCATGCACAGTCATTTCTTTCACTGAGCAAGCCCTGCTCAGCAAGAGTTTTGCATAATAATACTGTGATAAGAATTTTACAAAGCATGCACAACACTCACTGGGGGGGATATATCTGCCAAAAACACAAAAAAGGAGAGGGCCAGGACCAAAAAAACCTTAAATTAATAATAATTGAAACTGAAATTCAAATATTGAATAATAATTGAAGAAAGGGGAAGATAAGACTGGATAGAAATGAGATGAGGAGAAAGGTGACTAAACAAGGAAAGAAAGAAAAGGGAGAGAAGGCCTGTTTAGAGTTTAAATTATAATTCAACAGGAAAGCAGCAGTAGTTGTGAAGTCTGCTCTTCTCACCAATCTCAATCATTATCTGGGGGGATAGTTCAACTACCTATTGAATAAATACAGAACTAATACATGATCAAGAAAAGCCTCCAGGTGGAGGCTAAGCAACAATAATGGAAAGGCAAATATAATTTGAGAGTCAGCTCATCTCCTGTAGGGGGTGTGGTGGCTCAGTGGGTAAGACGCCAGGCTTGTCTATCGGAAGATCACAAGTTCGGAGGTTCGAATCCCTAGCCCCGCATGATGGAGTGAGCTCCTGCACTAGCCCCAGCTCTTGCCAACCTAGCAATTCGAAAGCATGCAAATGCAAATAGATTAATAGGTACCACTTCGGTGGGTAGGTAACAGCGTTCCGTGTGCGTCATGCCGGCCACATGTCTGTGGAAGCGTCTTCGGACAGCGCTGGCTCTTCGGCTAACAAACGGAGATGAGCACCAGCCCCTAGAGTCGGACACGACTGCACAAATGTGTGGGGGGAACCTTTACCTTTAAGCTCATCTCCACCAGATTGGCAATGTGCAGTAGGTAGAGCCTGAAGGGTTCCAAGCTGGTCTATTCAGGTTTGGGGTGGGGGGTCAGAGTAGTCTCTCAAATACCTTGATAAGTCAGAGCTGACTCACATATTAATTGGGAGCCAAAAACTGTACAGAGGGTTGGATTTATATATGCAATGAAACAAGAATGCTTCATTGCATTGCAAAAGCATTTGCAGGTGTACCAAAAAAACAAACAAACCACCCAATCCTTGAGACATCCAGATACCCAAACCTGAAACACATACCCTTAGCTGCATTTCAATCTACTCTCAGGTTGTTTGAACTGAGTGTGTTTGACACCTGTAGTTTAAGTTTAAACAATGTCCCACCAAATCATTTACCACAAATTCAACCCATTCAGTATGATGTATTCTGCTGTGGTTGTTTGAGTTCTCAGAGAAAAGGGGGCTAAGGCCATCTCCTGGTATTTAGCAGAGGCATCAAGAAATATATTCCCATGCCAATGCCAAATCCAAACTTCTAGTCAGTCCACTCTTGGTACACATATACTCACTGTGCTCCTTCCTTTCTGATTAAGCAACATTATGCAGAGCACAGAAAAGGAGTAAGAAATAGTATGGCAAAGAACTTAAAGGCATGAAAAAGGAAAAGGAAATACAGCCTAAATTAATTTATACCAACATAATATCTTTCTGAGGGGCGTGGTGGCTCAGCGGGTAAGACGCCAGGCTTGTAGATCGCACGTTCGGAGGTTCGAATCCTTAGCCCTGCATGCGGATTGAGCTACCGCACTAGCTCCAGCTCTTGCCAACCTAGCAATTTGAAAGCATGCAAATGCAAGTAGATTAATAGGTACCACTTTGGTGGGTAGGTAACAGCGTTCCACGTGCATCATGCCGGCCACATGACCGCGGAAGCATCTTCAGACAACACTGGCTCTTCAGCTAACAAACGGAGATGAGCACCGGCCCCTAGAGTCGGACACGACTGCACAAATGTACGGGGGGAACCTTAACCTTTACCTTTAATATCTTTCTATCTTTGCAAACCATCCTTGCTTTCATCACATCCATATCCCACAAACTGCTTCATACATCTTTCTCTTTTTTTTCTTTACTTTTCTACACCTTTTCTCTTCTTTCTTTGATTTGTATTTCTTTTTCTGTTTCGTTTCTAACTTTTAACTATGTATATTTAAAACCTTAATAAAATTTGGGGAAAAAAAACTGCTTCATACATTATGTCGATGAAGGTTCTCAGTCATCCAGGTGGAACAGTCTGTGGCTTGAATCATGTCAACTGGATTACAGTTGACATGATTCAAGCCACAGACTGCTTCATACATTGTATTTTTGTCCCTTGAGCTTCTCTCCTATCCATTTTTGAAGGTATCATCAACTCCATCCAACCGCAACTTTCTCAGTGTTCCCTTTCCCACAGGCACATTTACTATTCTTTCATATATTTGTTTTGCAATTCAATTCTTAGTCATTCTCTCTATATGTCTTTCTTCCATATATAAAGAGAACAAAAGCACATTCTCAAACTATTTTCACTTCTTTCAACATTCATTCTTCACAACAGACCATGTACTACACATTAACTTTCTATCAGCATTGTACATCTTAAAATTTCTCCATTTTCCCATCATTAGAAAACATTCTATCAAGAAACACAAAAGCATATATTTGCTCTACTTTTTTGCACTGTATATATAACTTGCAATTGTTCATTCCATTTTCCCTTTCAAACACAACTCCCTTGATATTTTATGTAGTTGTTTTCAAATGTACTCTTTGTTGCATCACATTATGTATCTATCATTTACTGCAAATACTTTGGTTCTCAGCCAACATGACATTATCTGTGTAAAAAGTACATGCCCATTCACGTCTCCAACCAATACAACTCTAACATGAGCACAACCATATACATTTATTCATAAATACATTAAACAACCAAAGGGACATCCTATACCCTGTCTTACTCTATGTTCAATACTGAGCTATTTGTTAAGCATTCCATTTATTCTCATGCATGTTTTACTTCCATAGTAGTACCATATACTGCTTTTATTACATTCAGCAACTAATTTTCAACTCTATATTTAAACAAACTATTCCACAAAGCAAACTTAATTCACTTTATTATACACTTTTTCTAAATCAACATACACTAAATTTTCATTCTCACATTTGTACATTTTTCAGTGAGCTGCTAAAGAGTAAAAATCTGTGCACATTCCCTGCACTTCCCAAATTTTGCTCAGTGCCCCCTAAAGTAAGAATTTTGCCAAATACCCTTCCAAATACCCTTAATAAACTAACCCCACCCAATTTTCTTTTTATGCTAGAAATAACAGCATTCTTCCAATCATCAAGCACAAATGCAATCTTGACACACAAATTAAACAAGTCTCATGGCCACTCTATATAAGTAAACCACTTCCATATTTTAACATTTCTCCATTTACACCATCAACAACTGTAGCTTTACTATTTTTCAACATTCTAACATCAGTTTTTACTTCCTTTTCAATACTCTTTCCTGCATTCCTTGATTTCAATTCCATCCAAATCATCATTTCATCTCTTATTTTTAATTGCATTCACTTTAGCCTTTTTAACTCACCCCCAAATTTGTAGGCTTTGCATTTTCTCTCCCTCTTAAATCTTAACTACATTCTTTGCGTGGTGGCTCAGTGGGTAAGACGCCAGGCTTGTTGATCGGAAGATTGCAAGTTCGGAGGTTCGAATCCCTAGCCCTGCGTGCGGAGTGAGCTCCCGCACTAGCTCCAGCTCTTGCCAACCTAGCAATTCGAAAGCATGCAAATGCAAGTAGATGAATAGGTACCACTTCGGTGGGTAGGTAACAGCGTTCCGCGCATGTCATGCGGCCACATGACCGTGGAAGCGTCTTCGGACAACGCTGGCTCTTCGGCTAACAAACGGAGATGAGCACCGGCCCCTAGAGTCGGACACGACTGCACAAATGTGCGGGGGGTACCTTTACCTTTTTACATTCTTTGCAGATACCTTTTTCTCCAATTGTACATTGTAAAGCATCTTTCTTTTCTCATTTCTGCAGCAATCATTCTCCTCTGCATTTTTTCATCCATAGCCTTTCTCTTCTTCATCCTTCTTTTATACTTCATTTTGGCATTAATCAACACATACTTCTGGCATTTAGTATTATTTTCACTCTGTTCCAGGCAGTTCTATATTACCTTTCTTTATATCCACTTTCCATTCACTCAGTTGGAATATTAATCTACTCATACTCATACTTTCTTTTCCTGCAGACATCCCACTTTTATTTTTGTTTGTGTCACTTCCTTCCTTTTCTTTCATGTCCTTTTTTCTCGCCATTGTGTCTCTCTCTTTGTATCCTTCCTCAATCTTTCATCACAATCAAATCAAAGTTGCTTTTATATTTATATTCATCCCTTGTCACGTTAAGGGTGTGCCTGTGTGCACATGCATACTCTTAGTAAATATATAATTAGTAAATATATAATATAAATATACAAGGGGAACAGTTTAGAATACTTTTTTCTTTCAAAACATCAATACAAAAGAACCAGATCCTTCCCCCCCCCTCTTGTTATGTGAAAGGCTCAAAAAGAATCAGGCTGTTGGTTTCATCCACAGAATAATGTGATTAGGATGGCCCATTTGTTATTGGAAGGCTTTTGCACTGTAGGAACAACACTTTGATCATATCACCAACTTAGGACTTTTAAAGGGAAGGAATGCAAAGTCCATTCACTTCTTTTTGTTGTTTTCTTTAAGCATGCTATCTGTGGGAAATCACCACCTATCTTAGTAAAAAAAAATCTCACATCTATCCTTATATGTGGTATTTTTTTCAAGCCTTTTTTCTTAGGAGGAGGAGGGAAGAGAATGGCGACCAGAATGCACCTTTTTATTTTTATTGCTCCCATTAAATGCTCGGTTTTGCACTTTCTCCATGCAATCCCATTCTCACATCTCTGACGGTAATGAAGTGGAAGTTATAAGCAAATATGTGCAGGATTGCACTGTAAAAAGATTACTGAATAGAAAAATTTAAGACACCTATTCAAGGGAGTCTTTAAGATTTCTAGGGGTCAAATAAATAAACTAATTGACGGATTGAGATGGCTAGAGAGAAACCCGCAGGATCCATCCGACTTCCATAGAGATCTGTGACAACTCTGTCAGCAGTACGTGGTCCCGGTTTTCCTCCCCTTTAGCGATAGTGACTCCTATTTAAATATAGGGGTGCAGCACCTTCAGGGTCCCGTTTTAGCCAATCACATCCCCTGCAGTGGACCCAACCATCTTCTTCTACATTGTCCCCCGACTGTCTCATTCACAAATTCTCTCCCTGGAGTAGCGGGGAAACAACCAGGCTCGGTAGGGCCCAATTCTACTTACCTCCCATCGTTCTTCCGACTCCACGGCGTCGTTTCCACCACCCACCCCCAAGAGCAGCTCAGCCGGGAGAGCGGGAAGCGGCCTCTTCGCAGACGCTCATCCGCCCCTATGCCGCCAAGCTCTCTGGGAAATGTAGTTCAAATCTTGTCGACTGCCACGTTCTGAAGGGAAGGTGACACGCTTACGTTCGCTCCCGACGAAGCAAGACATTGGTTTTATTTATTTATGAATGCATGCATGCATGCATTCCGTGCACTACATAATGTCGCTGCCAGGATTGTTAGATTCAAACGGAAGGGAAGGGACTTGCGGAAAGCAGTCAAGCTTCTCCTGGGGAGACGTGGGCATTGTTAAGTGTAAAATTAACTGTAAACCCTTAGATTTTCAAATGGTGTAGCAGTTTTCCGTGTACATAATATATTTGAGTTATTGTCCACATATCCATTTGGAACTGTCAAGAGCCTGCACAGGTATTCACAGGGCGGTTTCCTTTTGAACTGACGTGCTAACCACCCATCCTTCAGTTGGCAGAAAACTATACTGCCAAGTACGGCTGCCGAGCAAGCTAAGATTAGGTAAACCTAAGACACGAGCACAGGGACATTATGATGCAAATCCTGTCCTTACATACTTGCATCCTGACATCTGATGCAAATATGCAACTCGTTTTCGCATCATGACGTCATGACACAAAATGATGTCATGACACTTGCTTCCCCTGGCCCCTAATAAAGATATTGTGCTGGCAGGAAATTAGCTATTCCCAGTACTGATCCCTACCTTCCTCTTCCCACTCACTGCCAGTCACTTAACTTCTCTGCCAAGTAATGGGCAAGAGAGCCTTGATTTTACACACTTCAGGCTCTCCTGGGAAGATTTCAGATCAAGACGGAAAATCCTACTTGCATCTAACAATGGCACAAATCCTGGCAACATCTTTTTATTGCTATATCCCCATGATGTGGTCTTCATTGTATCATCAGCCCTGAGTGTTTGCTATTGTGCTTTTAAACCTCTTTTTTTTTCTTTTTAAGAACTACTATCCTATTTTTTGAAAGATTTGTAATTTAATTTGGGAAAGCATCATTCACATTTCCTTGGTTGGGTAAGTGGTAGTAAATGGCAACACCAATCTTGTTTTTGTTCATACCCCCAATTATTTTAACCCAGTTGATTCACTTGGATTTCTGAGCAAGTATGTGTGGTTCTTTTTGATACACACTGCAACCACTGCTCTCTTTTTGTTGTTTCTCCTTTGAACGATTTGTATTCTTCAATTTATATATTCCAATAACGGAAGTCATAACAGCAGGTCTCATCTTTCCCTTCCGCTACTAGTAATTCCAACTCATCTTGTTTTTTTTTTCATACTGTGAGCATTAGTGTGTAGGCAATGGAGACCATAAACTTTATGACCAAAAAAAATGCTTCTGGTCAAGCATTGTGTGGTTAAACATTCTATGGGAATTTACTGTAGTATTTAAATTAATTTTAAAGGCAGACTGAAATGTGAATATCTTGGTCAGCAAAGCTTATGGAAGTGAAAAAAACATTGGGCAAACGTTAGTTAAAAAAAACAGGTCCCGACAAGTTCACCTGTTTATTGTTTCTACCAAACAACCAAACCACACAAACCACACATCTTTGAAACAAAAAAATAAAAAATGTCTAGGTTCAGGAAACCACCTCCCATTCTTCGTTCCCCACTTAAGTGGCTGCTCAGTCATTGCTATCTGGAAGAAATTGAAGGAAAGAACAGAACTATTTATTGCACCAAGAATAAAGAGTTTAAATACTCCTTCACCAACTGGCTGATAGATCCTTTCTGAAATGGAGGAAACAACTCCCAGCTATGATTACTTCTATTCTCTTAGCCCAGATGCTCCTGAAGAAGATTGCCAAACTCTGAAGCTGCCTTATATGGAGATTTTTGTGAGTGTTCTTTATATTGCTATTTTTCTTGTGGGGACTGCTGGCAATGGCCTTCTGATAGGAGTACTAATCTTCAAACAACGTGTCTGGAGACTAACTGATACCTTCATTGTCAACTTGGCAATTTCTGATTTTAGTTTTCTTATTACATTGCCTTTCTGGGTGGACAAGGAGCTAGCCTCGGGACTTTGGAGATCTGGCTCTATTCTGTGCAAAGGCAGCTCCTACATTATCTCAGTCAACATGTACTGCAGCATCTTTCTTCTGACTTGGATGAGTGGTGATTGGTACCTGACCATCATGTACCCATCAACGGCCAGGAAAATCAGAACAAAGCTTTATCCTATCTTTGTTTGCATCAGTGTTTGGATAGTATCCTGCCTGTTAGGGCTGCCTACTCTACAGTCCAGAGAGCTGAGAAGATACAACAACAATACATATTGTGTGGACAAGGAAACTGTATCCAACAACTGGATTGGATCACTGCTGCTGCTAATTTTGGCTTTCTTTATCCCACTGTTCAGCATTTTAACATTGCATTATTCCATAATTAAAAAACTCTATGTGCATTATCAGAAATTTAGGAAACATGACAAAAAACTGAGAAAATCCATCAAAATTGTCTTCATGGTAGCAGTTGTTTTTATTTTCTCGTGGACCCCTTTCAACATTTTTAAGATCTTGGCTTTGATATCTAGCGTCCAGGAACTGAAGCAACCTTTCTGCCTTCACTATAAAATTGCCTATCTGGGCATGGAACTGGGTGGTCTACTTGCATTTGCCAACAGCTGCACAAATCCTTTCATCTACTACTTCTTTGATGATTGCATCCGTACAGCCATGATGCAAAGTATTCTTCCATGCAGGAAGGCCAATAGACCTGGAAGCAGTTTTGCAAGCTTGGACACTTGTCTTAGGTCTTCAGAGAGTTCATTTCTCCCTAAAAAGTTTGTTCTCAGGAAGAGAAGGAAGTCAGTATCATCCTGAAGGGAGTCACTATTCTGAAATACCCATAAAAAGGGGGAAATAGGAACGTGAGGAAATAAAAATAAAGAATTAGGAAGGAATCGTGACTGGGTTGATTATTACATATTTCTTTGAATTACATGGAAGGCAAGATATGTGCCTTTAATTAGATACTTAATGAAAAAGTTAAGTGGAATATACTAAAAAAAATATATATTCCTGAATGTTATTAGGTAATTCCACCAAATGGTGCTCAAAATTAATATGAGCTAAAATAACAGAAATGGTTAGATCCATATCTTGGGAATTACAGAATATTTCAAGCTACTTAACAGCCAAGTTTGTTTAGACCTAGCTCATTTCCTTTTAAGGGAGGCCTGCAAAAAGATCTTATGATTATCTACATAGATTAGTTTAGAATGCAAAGTTTAAAAATTATGCCTCTATTTCTGTTAATTTTAAACTATTCAAGCTTCTAAAGTATATTCCTTTTTTCTGATTTACATGTACACCTGTCTTACATTATGTAAAAACTATTTCACTTTAAATGATGGTGTTGTAATTCTTCTAGAAATATTTGTTTTCTGATTTTCTTAATAAATACATGCATAACTAGGGCTCTCCCTCATGGCTACATTCATGTGCATATCTCAAATCCTTGAGTTAGCAGAAAACTATCCTGGCATAAGTTATTCTGCACTCATGGCTTAACCCCATTCTGCCTGACAGGGCCGCAACTGGGGGGGGCAGCGGGCCATGTGCCCCGGGCGCCGCGCTGGGTGGGCGCCAAATAA
Organism: Charina bottae; assembly: GCA_023362775.1. Lineage (NCBI taxonomy): Eukaryota > Metazoa > Chordata > Lepidosauria > Squamata > Charinaidae > Charina > Charina bottae. The sequence goes on along the minus strand of JALMGJ010000004.1, from coordinate 98,976,028 downwards.
CCCGGGGGGGGGGCGTGGAATCCATGTTTGACCCGGGTGACACAGACCCTAGTTCCATCCCTGCTGCCTGAGTGAGGGAGCTGGCAAGTAATGCTACCCTTGCAGTTTTAATGTGGGACAGGTTAGGGAAAGTGATTGGTGAATTCCTCGGCTTTGTTTCCACTCCCATCAATGTAATTTTTTCATTGGGAAAAACAATCACCAATCGCTTTCCTTAATGTCTGGAGTAGGTGGGGAATCTATGCTGGTGTCTGACATGGAAGGCTTAGCTACTTTTTAAGTTGCGTGACAGCAGGTCATAGGTGCAGCAAAGGCGGGATAAACATCACGAGTAATTCTTCCTACTTCACCAACCCTACTTCATGACTTCACAGCTGAGTCATTTCTGATTTAATTTGGTACTCATTTGCACTGTCAGGAATGGGTATGTGTGATTGGACATGAAATTTACCGGTGGCGCGTTCCAGCCCTCCAAGCTCATACCCAGGCCTGGTAAGCAGATCTTTGAGGGCCCTGATGTCCGGCTGCTGCTCCTTAATGCCAGGTCTGTGAATAATAAGGCTCCCCTCATCTGCAATTTACTCGCAGAGGAGGGGGCAGACCTGGCATGTATAACAGAGACCTGGCTGGGCCCAGAAGGAGGGGTTGCCCTTTTGGAAATGTGTCCAGCCGGGTTTCTAGTGTGGCATCAGCCGAGAAAACGGGGCAGGGGAGGCGGGGTGGCAGTTGTCATCCAAGAGTCTCTTATGGCCTCCAGGGGCGCTGCTCCACAAGTGACCGGATGTGAGACCCCGTTTTTCAGGTTGGGTTCCCAAGCACAGTTTGGAGTGTTGCTACTGTACCAGCCTCCCTGCTGCGTAGCAACCTCTCTGCCCGAGCTGCTAGAGGCCGTCTTGGGGTTGGCAGTGGAGTTCCCCAGACTCATGGTTTTGGGGATTTCAATCTGCCATCCCTGGGACGGGCCTCGGAGGTGGCTCGGGAGTTCATGACTACCATGGCAGCCATGGGCCTGTTGCAGATTATTCGGGACCCGACTCGAGACAGTGGTCTCACGCTGGACTTAGTTTTCTTGTCAGAGCAGTGGCAATGTGATCTGAGGGGAGAGTTACATCTGTCCCCATTGTCATGGTCAGACCACGCCCTGGTGACCCTGAGGCTCTCTTGTGCTGCCCCACTCCGTAGGGAGGCTGGACCTATTAGATTGGTCTGCCCCCGGTGACTTATGGACCCAATGAGGTTTCAGAGGGAGCTGGGGGTTATACCTGAAGATCTGCGGCACGGTCCAGCAGAGGTCTTGGCCGCAGCTTGGAATAAAGAGGCGGCCGGGGCCTTGGACGGGATCGCACCTATGCGACCACTCTTCCTCGTTCAACCCATCACTCCCCGTGGCTCATGGAGGAGTTGAGGGTTTTGAAGAAGGTTAAGAGATGTCTGGAGCGCCGCTGGAGGAAGACGAAGACTGAATCTGACTGGACATAATCTAGAGCCGCTATTAGGGCCTACCTTGTGGCAGTAAGAGCGGTGAAACCTGATTATTCCTCCGCTCTTATTGCGTCTGCAGAATGCCGCCCAACGGCCCTGTTTAAGATTACTAGATCCCTTTTGGGTCGGACGGACTTGGTCGGAAGAGTTTGTTCAGCATCTGCAGGACAAAATCGCTCAGATTCATTCCAAGTTAAACTCTAAGTGTGAGGCACAATCTGGGGAGATGCCAGAGGTACGTACTTACCCTGTTATTTGGGAACAGTTTGATCCTGTTGGGCCTGATGAAGTAGACAGAATCCTCCGGATTGTAAATGCCACCACTTGTCATCTAGACCCGTGTCCCTCCTGGCTGGTAAAGTCAGCCCGGGAGGTCACATGTGGTTGGGTCCAGGCGATGATTAATACATCTTTGGGGGAGGGGGTGTTTCCAGAGGTCTTTAAGAAGGCATTGGTGCACCCCCTCCTGAAGAAGCCTTCCCTGGACCCTACTGTTTTAAACAACTTTCGTCCTGTCTCCCACCTTCCCTTTTTGGGAAAGGTGGTTGAGAAGGTGGTGGCGCTGCAACTCCAGAGGATTCTGGATAAAATGGATTATCTAGACCCCTTTCAGTCAGGTTTCAGGCCGGGATATGGGACAGAGACTGCATAAGTCGCGCTTATGGATGATCTTTGGCAGGAGCGAGATGGAGGGAGTGCATCCATTCTCGCCCTCTTGGATCTCTCAGCGGCTTTTGATACCGTCGACCACAATATCCTTTTGGGGCGGCTCAGGGAGTTGGGGGTGGGCGGCATTGTTTTACGCTGGTTCACCTCCTTCCTCCGGGACCGTTCCCAATCGGTGGTAATAGGAGAGGAGAGATCTGACCCTCGGCCCCTCTTGTGTGGGGTGCCGCAGGGTTCGGTTCTCTCTCCTCTCCTATTTAACATCTACATGCAGCCGCTGGGCAAGATCATCTGTCACCACGGGATGAGGTATCACCAGTACGCTGATGATACCTAGTTGTACATCTCCGTCCCGGGTCAAGTAAGTGATGCAGTCGACACCCTTTCTCAGTGTCTGGAGGCTGTAGGGGCCTGGATGGGGCACAACAGGCTTCAGCTGAACCCTGGTAAGACGGAGTGGCTGTGGATTGATGGCCTCTTGATTCCCAGGAAGTTGTCATCTTTAACTCTGGATGGGGTGGCACTGCCCCATTCAGATTCAGTGCGAAACTTGGGGGTCCTCCTGGACTCACGACTCCTGCTCGAGCAGCAGGTGGCAGTCGTGGCCAGGAGGGCCTTTGCACAGCTTCGTGTTGTGCGCCAGTTGCGCCCCTTCCTGGATCAGGAGGCCCTCTGAACAGTCACTCATGCCCTTGTCATGTCTCATATACTGTAGATTATTGCAACGCGCTCTACATGGGGCTACCCTTGAAGAGTATCCGGAAGCTTCAGCTGGTCTAGAATGTGGCTGCACGGGTAGTTCTGGGTGCTATAAGATCAGCACATGTAACACCGCTACTCCGTGAGCTGCATTGGGTACCAGTCTGCTTCCGGGTCCAATTCAAGGTGTTGGTTATCACCTTTAAAGCCCTACATGGCATGGGACCAGGGTATCTTAGGGACCGTCTTATCCCAATCACATCTACCTGCCCCACCCGATCATGCAGGGAGGGCATGCTTCGGATCCCATCATTAAAAGAATTCAATCTAGCGGGGTCCAGGAGGCGTGCCTTCTCTGCAATAGCACCCGCCCTGTGGAATAACTTGCCCCCTGAGGCGAGACGGGCACCCTCGCTCCTGGCCTTCAGGAAGTCTTTAAAGACCTGGTTCTGCCGCCTTGCCTGGAACAAAGGAAATAATAGTTCCTCCTGGGGATGGTTAGCTTAGTAATATCCTCCTTTTAAGAACATACCATCTTTTGGATTTTTATTTTTTATTTTTATAGTAGTTTTTAAATGTATAGGCTTTTAACTTTTTATATTGTGTTTGTAAACCGCCCAGAGTCTACCATGGTAGAGATGGGCGGGGATAAATCCAAATAATTAATAAATAAATAAATAAATAAATAAATAAATAAAATTGAACATCTCTCCTTCACAATTTGCTGCAAGTGGTGGTTCTGGCAGCAAGTGCCTTGGAGTCCAGTTTTGACCTCGAGGCTGGCAGCACCCAGAGGTAGCTCATGGAGTAGGCAAAATGGCATAGGCATAGGCAAAATGCCCCCCCTACCCCGGCCTATTAAAAACAGAAGTAAGGCCATGTGAAATTATTTGTTGGCAGAAGCAGTGGAAAACCTGTGGTGCCTTCATTTGGAAGAGAACCAGCAACACAAAGTTGGTAGAATACCACTCTTTAAATTTTGACCTACTATATTTTTTAAACATAATATAGGCAGTCCTCATTTAGCAACTGAAAAATTGACCTATATTTTTGAAACATAATTCAGGTAGTCCTCATTTAGTGACTGACTCACAGTTACGATGGTGATGAAAAAGTAACTTTGCAACCAATGCCTGCATTTACAACCTTTGCAACATCTCTCTCAGTCATGTGTTCGCCATTACAGTCAGTTAGTACGTGTTGTCCTGTGCCTGATCCATTTTCTCTCCCCCACCCCCCACTCACAGAGATTGCCTAAACAATCTCTTCCTGAGCTGCTTTTCTCCAGCACATCCCTAAAAAGTGCTAATTGCAAGTTAATAAGCTCAAGTCTGTGACCTTACAGGTAGTCCCCACTTAACGACCATTTGTTCAGTGACTGTTCAAAATTACGACAGCACTGAAAAAATTGAATTATGACCTGTGCCTGAAATTACGACCGTTGCAGCGCCCCCGCAGTCACATAATCAAAGTTCAGGCACTTGGCAGCCCACCCGCACTTACGACTGCAGGGGTGCTTCAACTCTCCCCCATCTCCCCCCCCATCTCTGCCCTTTTGGAAGCCCTGCACCCTGCCTTGCGGGGCAGCAAGAAGACATCGAACCCCGTGGCTCTGGGGCTGCAAGAAGCTCCTGAGCCACACCAGAGCACGACACTGCAACCTCCCCAGCGCAGCCATCCCAAGCCACCCCAGGAAGCTCCAGCCGCCCCAGCCCGCATTTGTTCACCCAGCTGCCTTCTCTCCCAGTTCCCTGCACTGACCTTTTGCTATTTTCGCCCAGCTGCCGCAGGTGAAGAAGCACCTTGCTGCCTTTGCTGACTCCTTTTCAGACCCAGCTTCTCCAGCGAACGTTTCCTCCATGTGGTTCCCTTCGGAATGCTGTCTTCAGAAAGTTCTCTCTTCTCAGAATTTTCAGAAAGAGAGGGCAGCTCTCCGGAGTCTGGACAGACTTCAAAAGTACCAATTGAAGAGAATATATGTAGCTCAGGGTTGAACTGTGGAGTCCTTGGTGCTCTCTGAGCTTGGTTGTTTTCTTGCAGACGTTTCATTGCCCGACTAGGCAACATCTTCAGTGCTAGAAGGGAGTGGGGTTTCCTCTCTGTTTATATACAGCAGCTTGCCCTGACGGTGTTGGTGGGGGTGTTGTTTTCTCCTTGGTAGTTCCTTGATTAGGCTGTTGTTTGCTGCTTGATTGTTTGACTGAGTTAGTGGTTCCTTGATTAGGGGATTGTATACTGCTTGTTTGTCTGATGTTAATCCTGGTATTAATCTTTGCTTATCTGGGTGATGATTGTTGGCAAGGTGGTGTTCTGGTCTTTTTGTTTCCTTTTTAGCTTTTTTATTCTCTCTTTTGAATGGTATGTAAATGTTTACCTCTATGTGCCTGTTGATGGTTGACTTGTCTGAGTGCCAAGCTTCAAGGAATTCCCTAGTGTTTTTGGATTTAGCTTGGATGCTCAGAGTTTCCCAGTTGAAATTATGGTTGTGTCTGTCCATGTGTTGTGAGATTAAGGAGTTTTCATTTTGTCTTCTGACTGCTAGTTGGTGTTCATGGATGCGCTCTGCTAATTTTCTGCCTGTCTGTCCTACATAGTGGCTGTTACAGTCCTTACACCATATGTTGTAGATGACTCCTGTTTGTTCTTCTTGGGCTACTGGGTCTTTTGGTTAACTTAAGATATTTTGGAGGGCTTTAGTTGGTTTATGTGCTACGGTGATGCTCTGTGGTTGTAATAGTCTGTTGGTAGTTTCTGAGATGTTTCTGATGTATGGCAGTGTTATCCTTTTCATAGGCTGACCACTCAACCCACTACAGCACAACCAACACAAAAGGATAACATGCTAGCGAAAGAAGCAACATATATTTCTATGCTGCTTAACAAAGGCAACAGTTAATTATGAAAGCAATTGAGAGATACTATTAACATTTTGCATGGTCACACACAAGCCTGTGTTCCAATGCTAAATACACAAGAAGCTATCTGATCTATCAATGTCACTAGAAACGATTTTACTGAACAATGTTAATCTATACCAATCTGTTTAAATAGTGAAATTTCTCACTAGGAAAACAACATGTTACATGTTTTATAGTAACAAATGTATTACAGCAAAACAACGTGTTTATTAATAGCAAGAGGTTAATACACTTATTGTTCCTGCCCTTATTTGTTTATAAGTGATGGTTCTGTCTTTTCAGTGTGGTTAAGCTGCACTATCAGAAACTGAAATCTACTAAAGCAAATCCTATATATGGACTTGTTTACACATGTTGTTGTGAGCCGCCCTGAGATGTTTAAGATGGGTGGCCATATAAATCTTTTAAATAAATAAAGTTCCATGGTATAGGTTTCTTTTTGTCATATCCTAGCAGTAATTATAGGTGCTGCCCTAGGACTACAAGTTCTGGACCCAAAATCCAGAAAAACAATAAATGGCAACAAAGAAATACAGAGAACTGTAATTTTGATCATCTGCGTTTCTGCAGCCCAGACGTACCAGTCACAGCAGCTGCATTTCTGCATCTCTAAGAGGCCGTTTCCAGTTTAAACAGGACATAAGGTGCAAAGTGAAAGTCTAAAATAGTTACTGGCAATTTATGAGCAAGATATTTAAACACAAACAAGTTTCCTTAGTTGGGAGGTTCCCAAGTTGGGAGGGCTTAATCGGCGGCCACCTCTTGCCAGCACGAAAAAGTCAAGAGGGGGTAACAGGCTTCGGCCCTAATTTCAGGAGACAGGAATTTCAGGGAGGACATGCAAACCCCTCTTATGCAGCTTCATTTTTACAATACAGTAAGAAATTTTTTGTCACCTTGATTAAACAATGCCATATAGCAGGACCCAGGAAGCGCACCTTCTCGGTCACGGTGCCTGCCCTCTAGAATGAGATTCCCCCAAAGATTCTACCATGGAAGACAAGCAATGAAAAAAATGAACATTCCAGACAAATGCTAGTTTGAGCTTTTCTGAAGGAAAATAAAAACAAAAACCATTAAACACCTGCATGTAAACGTTTAACTACAGGTCTGCAACTGAGAAGAGGCATACTTTCACAATTGCAGAGCATAACACAAGGAGGTCAGTTACATGTCACTTAGCAAAGGGAGCATTGGATGTATGTCCTGAGATACCTGGTCAGAGGCTGCATTTGATTTTGACTTTTAAAGTTCTGTGCTTTTGAAAAATGAAAGCCTATGACTTTGAAGAATGCAGCCTCAGATACTAGCTGAAAGATTCTACAATGTTTTTTTTACAAGATTGGAGATACCTTCCAGCATCAAGAGCAACTCAAAGTTGTGCGTCTCAGGGCTTCTGAGGCACGGCCTCTGCAGACAGACTGCTATAAAATCTGTTGGAGTTTTAATGAAGAAAACAGTTTCTTCAGACCAATCTTTTTGGGCTGTTGTAATGATTTTGCAATTCTGAAGAAGCTAATGAGGAACAGAAGAAAACTGAGGGCATAGCATGTAACACATACCAGGCAGCCTGTGAAATGGTGAATGGCCGTTTAGATCCCTGTAAAGTACTCCTGGAGGATAAGTAATTGATTTTTATTTCTTGTTATATAAATACCAGTGGCTGGACATCACCCTAAAGGGTTTTATTTATATTTTGCAGTCTCTGAGTTAACTGCAGTTAGAAAGAGCAGTTCGATAGTACTGATATGACTGTTGCTGTCACAAATCTTCTAAGGATTTTTCTGATTTGCCTTAACAACTGGGCAGTCTCTAATCTGAATAAATTGGAGAAGATGGTTCTTCTATTCTTGTCATAAACCAATTAGGGCATTTCAGATCAACCCAACATTTTGGATTCAGTCCATAAATACCTACTGATTTGGGCAAAAGAAGCCTCTTCTAAGTAATGACTAAAATTCTAACTAAAATACATGGCGTATAAATGAATTAAAGGCTTGTTTTCCCACATTAGATGCAGTGGTTATTTTGCTGCAAAAAAAAACTTATACAGTAGCCTTAAACTCCAACAGCACATATTAAACATCCTTTAAAAGACATTTCATCAACAAAGCAGTCTTTGAATGAAGGGCGGAATATAAATGTAACAAATAAACAAACTTTTGAAAGTGTTTTTTGAGTTGCAGTGACCCTTCCGCACCTCCCAACCTACTGAGCACAAAGGACAGGGAGGTGTCAATGGAAATTTCCTCTGTTCCCACTTAATCTCTTACTCTGGCTCATCCACATGTCCTCTTTGCCCCACAAAAAGACAGCCCACTAGCTCTTTCCCAAAGACCATCATGTGTAATATAAGGCTCCGCCTGCCTGGCCCACTGCAAAGGCAACTTCTGGTCTTTTCTTGCTCTGCACCCAAAGTAGAGCTTTCGAAGTTCTGCTGGCACAAGTGGTACTGTGTAGTTTGCCCACTGCACTTCATCTCAAACACTTCTGCTCCAATGGGCCAGTGTGCGCTGTGGCAAAAATGTCTCTGATCCTCCGGTCATTGAATGCTGCCCTCCATGACCGTTTATGGAGAGCCTGCCCCTTGTGAAGGAATCTTCCTCCACTGGACCAATGAAACACTGGACTTTTTAAAAAAAAAATAGGTTCACCAGTAGACTGGTGAATGGCTGGATCTTTTTAAAAAAGTTCACTGGTGGACTGGTGAAATGATAGTTTGTTCTTTCTTAGATAAAGTTGACAAGAGTTTTGACAGTCTCTCTTTCTAGTCTAAGTGACAGTAAAACAGTGGGTTCTTTCCACCACTGGTTCACTGAGGGGCATGCTAGACAGGAAAGCATCAAGTACAAGAGGGAGTCAACAGAGGGAGACTCATACAGGTAATCCTCACTTAATGACCATTTGTTTAGTGATGGTTCAGACTTACGACGGTGCTGAAAAAAACGACTTACAACCGGTGCTCACACTTACGGCCGTCACAGTGTCCCTGCAGTCATGTGATCACGATTTGGGCGCTTGGCAACTAGTTCACATTTATGACCACCACAGCATCCTGTGGTCACACAATCACCATTTTCGACCTTCCCGGCTGGCTTCTGGCAAGTAAAATCAATGGGGAAGACCACGTGGTTTGCTTAACAACCGTGGTGATTCACTTAACGACCGCTGCAAAAAAGGTTGTAAAATCGGGTCAGGTTCGTTTAATGACTGCTTCACTTAGCAACCAAAATTCTGGTCTCAATTGTGGTCATTAAGCGAGGACTATCTGTACAAAAGTCTATCAATAGAAATCACATGCCCTTAGCAACCTGCCCTTGGATAGAAAAGTGATTTGTGCTTGTTTTCTTGTCAAGGACAGGAGGGATTGACCAATTGGGGGCCATGATAACCTAAGTCTGGACAGTCCCATTGCCAAAGCTGGGATACAGATTGAAATCTGGACAGCAATGTCTTAATTGTTTAGCATGAGAGACAAGTACGTTAAGGCTGGTGTGCAGAAGACAGGAAGCTGTGTTTCCAGTTCACTTACACTCTGACACCCTGCCTGACAGGATGTAGTTACTTTGGAACTAGGCACTGCCTATTTTCCCTTTGTATTTCCAGAGGGTTAGCCATTCGTTCTTTTGCAAGAAAGTCAATAAAAGATTGATAGTATCTTAAAGCCGACAGATTTATTTAGCATGGCTACGGATAAGCTTTCATGGACCACAATCATTCAAATGCATGAAATGTTTGCCATAACTGGAAAGGATGTGCACATATATACACACACAAACACAGGAGTCAAGTGTTAATGAAATGAGTTAAGTGTTCTATTGTGTTATTTCCAATAGAAAAAACAAGTAATATTTGTAATGAAGAAAAAACCCCTTTATAATGTATTCTTGCTGAGCGTAGGATATTCACCAAAAACTACCTTTACAGTACTGATTTTTTTTAAATCTCTTGTATATGCCTTCTGACGGAGGCTGCCGAGGGGCTCTGTTTTCGATCGCTGGAGGCGGAGACCGTCGGGGTTCGGACTAGGCCAGTGGAGTTGGTGGGGCCTAGTGGAGCCGGCGTGGTACGGAGAGATCCCGGCTGTTGCAACGGAGTCCTCAGACGAGCCCCCCCCCCCCCCCCCCCGCAGACAAGCTGGACTTTTCTTGGGCCGATTCTAGAGAGGGTTGGAAGCCTTGATGTTACAACTGGCTGGAGTTGGAGGCGAACCCTGCGGCCCTGGAAGGTGCAGATGGGGCGGAGGCTGGAGACCAGGAGACCAGGACATACGAAAAATAACAACAACATGGACTAACCCCTATGAAGACCTGGACAGTGTCCCATTTAATATAAGGTGGCAGAGGGTTTATAGGGGTCCCTTAGTATGAATGTGGACCCCCCACTGGGTGAGAGACGAGGTGAGGGGAACCAAGACTGTATGGGTTGGTAAGAGTACCCCCCTGAGTGAGAGTGAGGTGGGGTAGGAGTGATTGCTGGTGAGTGTTGGTACCTCTCCCTGACCAGTGAGAGAAGTCGAGGGAGAGGTACAGAGCGTGACTGGGGGTGGTGCGGGATCCTTACAGTGCCGAGAGCGTGAGCTGGTGCACTGGGGGGTCTTGTCACTACCCGATTTGCTGTGAGATTGGATGATGGGTGAATGGGATAAGGGACCCTTGATTAAGCCCAAGAATTCCGGAGGCCTGGGAGTGGAGGCTACTAGGCCAGAGTCGGGAATCTCTGTGGGCTGGGGGGCGGGCCATTTGATTCAGGTGGTGACGGGCAGGGGACGGTATGACGGGAACCGGAGGGCGAGCCATTACCGGGGAAGGCGCCCCCGGTGTTTGTTACCGGTGGCGTGTTCCGGCCCCCCGTGTTCATACCCAGGCCCTGGTAAGCAGATCCTCGTGGGCTCCGGTCTCCGACTGTTGCTGCTGAACGCCAGGTCGGTGAATAACAAGGCCCCCCTTATAAGTGATTTAATCACAGAGGAGGGGGCTGACCTGGTGTGTATTACCGAGACCTGGCTGGGCCCAGAGGGGGGAGTAGCCCTCTCAGAAATGTGCCCAGCTGGGTTTCGGGTGTGGCATCAGCCGAGACACCGGGGTAGGGGAGGAGGGGTGGCAGTTGTCATCCGAGAGTCCCTTGTAGCCTTCAGGGGCGCTGCTCCACAAGTGGCCGGGTGTGAGACCCTGTTTTTCAAGTTGGGTTCACGAGAACAGTTGGGAGTGTTGCTGCTGTACCAGCCTCCCTGCTGCGTAGCGACCTCCCTGCCTGAGCTGCTCGAGGCTGTCTCGGGGTTGGCAGTGGAGTTCCCCAGACTCATGGTTCTGGGGGACTTCAACCTGCCGTCCCTGGGGCGGTCCTCGGAGGCGGCCCGGGAGTTCATGGCTACCATGGCAGCTATGGGCCTGTCTCAGATTATTCGTGACCCGACTCGTGACAGTGGTCTCACCCCGGACTTAGTTTTCTTGTCCGAGCAGTGGCAATGTGATCTGAGGGGAGAGTTACATCTTTCCCCATTGTCATGGTCAGACCACGCCCTGGTGACCCTGAGACTCTCTTCTGCTGCCCCACTCCGCAGGGAGGTGGGACCTACTCGATTGGTCCACCCTCGGCGACTGATGGACCCAGTGAGGTTTCAGAAGGAGCTGGGGGTTATTCCCGAGGACTTGCTTCACGGTCCAGTGGAGGTCCTGGCCGCGGCCTGGAATAGGGAAGCGGCCAGGGCTCTGGATAAGATCGCGCCTGTGCGACCTCTCCGGCCCTGTTCGGCCCGCCACTCACCGTGGTTTACGGATGAGTTGAGGACCTTGAAGAGGGTTAAGAGACGTCTAGAGCGCCGCTGGAGAAAGACGAAGACTGAATCTGACCGAACACAATCTAGAGCCGCAGTTAAGGCTTACCTTGTGGCGGTAAGAGCGGCGAAACGTGAATATTTCTCCGCTCTTATTGCGTCCGCAGAATGCTGCCCGACGGCCCTGTTTAAGATTACAAGATCACTTTTGGGTCAGGAGCAAGGGGAGACCCATTTACAGGGCCGATCGGAAGAGTTTTCTGAGCATCTGCAGGACAAAATCGCTCAGATTCATTCCAAGTTGGACTCCAAGCGTGAGACAAGATCTGGGGAGATGCCAGAGGCCCGTACTTGCCATGTTATCTGGGAGCAGTTTGATCCTGTTGGGCCTGATGAAGTAGACAGGATCCTCCGGACTGTAAACGCCACCACATGCCAACTTGACCCATGTCCCTCCTGGATGGTAAAATCAGCTAGTGAGGTGACATGTGGCTGGGTCCAGGCGATTATAAATTCGTCCTTGAGTGAGGGGGTGTTCCCGGCTGCCTTTAAGAAGGCGCTGGTGCACCCCCTCCTCAAGAAACCATCCCTGGACCCTACCATCCTGGGCAATTTTCGCCCAGTCTCCCACCTTCCCTTTTTGGGAAAGGTGGTTGAGAAGGTGGTGGCGTTGCAACTCCAGAGGATTCTGGAGGAAACGGATTATCTGGACCCCTTCCAGTCAGGTTTCAGGCCGGGATATGGGACAGAGACCGCATTGGTCGCGCTTATGGATGATCTCTGGCGAGAGCGGGATGGAGGGAGTGCGTCCATCCTTGCTCTCTTAGATCTCTCAGCGGCTTTCGATACCGTCGACCACGGTATACTTTTGGGACGGCTCGAGGAGTTGGGGGCGGGCAGCGTGGTTCTGCGCTGGTTCGCCTCCTTCCTCCAGGGCCGTTCCCAGTCGGTGTTGATAGGGGAGGATAGAGCTGACCCGAGACCCCTGACTTGTGGGGTGCCTCAGGGGTCGGTTCTCTCTCCTCTCCTATTCAACATCTACATCAAGCCGCTGGGCGAGATCATCCGTCACCACGGGATGAGGTATCACCAATATGCCGATGATACCCAGTTATACATCTCCATCCCGGGTGAAGTAAGTGATGCGGTCAATGCCTTATCTCAGTGCCTGGAGGCTGTGGGGGTCTGGATGGGGAACAACAGGCTTCAACTGAACCCTGGTAAGACGGAGTGGCTGTGGATTGACGGCCCCCCTGGATCCGGGAAGTTGTCATCTTTGGTTCTGGGTGGAGTTGCACTACCCCACTTGGATCCAGTGCGGAATCTGGGGGTCCTCCTGGACTCGCGACTCCTGCTCGAAGAGCAGGTGGCAGTCGTGGCCAGGAGGGCCTTTGCTCAGCTTCGAGTTGTGCGCCAGTTACGCCCTTTCCTGGATCGGGAGGCCCTCCGAACAGTCACTCACGCCCTTGTCATCTCCCGTATAGACTATTGTAATGCGCTCTACATGGGGCTACCCTTGAAGAGTATCCGGAAGCTTCAGCTGGTGCAGAATGCGGCGGCGCGAGCAGTTATGGGGGCCAAGAGATCGGCCCATGTAACACCTCTGCTTCGCGAGCTGCATTGGGTGCCAGTTTGCTTCCGGGTCCAATTCAAGGTGTTGGTGATCACCTTTAAAGCCCTACATGGCATAGGACCAGGGTACCTGAGGGACCGTCTCGTCCCAATAACGTCAGCCCGCCCCACCCGGGCATGCAGAGAGGGCATGCTTCGGACCCCCTCAACAAGAGAATTCCATCTAGCGGGGTCCAGGAGGCGTGCCTTCTCTGCGATAGCGCCCGCCCTATGGAATATCTTGCCCCCGGAGGTGAGACTGGCCCCCTCCCTCCTGACCTTTCGGAAGGCCCTTAAGACCTGGCTCTGCCACCTGGCCTGGGACAACAGAGGCGGGAGTGCCTCCTGGGGTTGGCTAGCCCCGTAGCAACACTATGCTACGTTCCCTATGTCCCCCATCTTGTATTTTATCTATTTATATTGTATTTTTTAAAATTATTGTATTGTTTTTAACTTTGATTGTTGTAACCCGCCCAGAGTCCCTTGTATGGGAGATGGGCGGGGAATAAATTGAATAAATAAATAATAAATAAATATATAAATATGCAAAAACACAAGGAAATAATTCACAGTTTCATGAAGGTGTTATTGCTGTGCTGATTCTTTCAATCCTTCTTTCCATAATCCAGATAATTTTGCTGCCAGTTGTTCGACCAGTATATTGATTTTAGCTGTTTCTTTTATCAGGAAGTTCCTGCCGTAAAGAGATACCTGTTAGTGAGTTTAGAATGACAGTGGCATAATCTGTCAGCAAAATGGCTGTCTGAAAGATGTTCTAAAACTGCCCTGTACAATAAACTTCCATTGTCTGGTGCCCTCCAGATGTGCTAATTTACACATATCAATTTCTTCTTTGGCTGATTGAGCAGCACATTGAAATCTAAAAAGGGAAGGGACTCTGAAACATGGAGGTGTAGCAGCAGCAAGACCGCAAAAGGATCAACAGCAAGATCACTATAAATACTGAAGTCCGCTATGCTCCTGAAGCATGTAATGGTAGTGGTGGTCTTCCTGTCATGGCGGCTGCTTTTCCTCCATCCTGTGGCTGTCTCTATATAAGCACAAACCAAATTGCAAGGGATGGCGGCAGAGATTGGGAGGGGATGGTTATGCTGTTGCAGAAATAGGAGTCAGTAGAAGCACATCCTATTCCCCAATACTTCCTGCCATGGTCACTGCCAAAGTGCCACATGCTGTGAAAATCGCAAGGTTTGTGTTGGGAAAAGATGGAAAACAGAGATAAATCCAAAGTTAGGTGGCCTTGGATGGAGACAAGATGAGGGCTGGACATCATGGGGATGGAAGCTTAAACAATGGTTAATGAAGTGTCTTCAAGCCAAAATTAGGGGGATGTGTGGATGTGCCCTAAGGAAAGTAATTGGTTAATAAGAGGGGCAGTGAAGACCATTTGCTGCTTGAGCTGAGGCCAATACAGTTCATAGAACCACCCATAGTTCTATGTGCAGAAATCGATCGGCTGATTTTTATTGAATAAATGTTGTTTCAGTATTGAGAAAAGGACACTTTTTTACCCTATCTTTGGGCTGCAGGCTTAATCAAGCAAAGCAGAGCAGGCTATGTGGCACCCACAACTCTCTCATCCAACATCTCACTGCCACTCATGGCTTCTCAGAATCCACCAACTGTGACAAGCAGTTTTCTCTGCCAAATGGTTTATTGGCCCTGGAGCTAGTTTACTCCCTTACTCTCAATCTTGCCTTTCATACCAATCCATGCCCCTCCACAAATGACCTAGGAAGCTGAGGATGACAATTATCACCTGACGTACCTTGTTTCAAGAATAATTGGTGTCTGGACAACATTAAACAAATACTCAGCCGTTTTAGGTGACACTTTGTTTACTAACTCATATATATTTAATGCAAATGCATCAGGAATAATCATCCAGTCATGACGAACATGCCTCTTTGAGATGGCTTTGGCATCAGTTTCTGGAAAAGAGAAAATTTAAATTAAAAACTAATCTGAATTCTTGTGTATAATTTAGCATCCATTAGAAAGCTAATATTTTCCAAGAATTCCAATACTAAGGAATAGAACCTCTGATATATTTAGGCAAATGTATGCACGTTTATCTTTCTACAGCTTTGATTTGACCCTCATGCAGTATGGATTGAGAGAAATATATATCCATTTTGCTGCTACAGTACTGCAACAAGTGGGAAGCAGTTTGGTGGCATGCATATATCTATTTTTAAACCCCATCCTTCTGATGAATTGACAGTGCAGAAATTGGTCTAAGTTTGATTATTAATTTGATTATTACTAAGTTAGTGGCAGAAACTTGATTATTTGTCTGTAAAATGGGATGAAAATGGCTTATTTAACAAGGCTACCCTGGCTAACAATTGTGTAGCATTTTGCAAATTTTATTGATACACAACTTAATACAACATTTAATTAGGGCTGTAAGCAATTGAGCAAACTTTTACTGCAAATTAAAAATTGCATCCCGTAAAGTTCTCCAAATCAATCAAGTGTATCAGTCAATCAAATAAGAAAGCATTAACCATGTAACAAAATCTTGACTAGAACTAAACATTCATTGTGAATCCTTCATTCTGTGCAGGTTTGCAGCAATAATGAACATCATTCTTCATACTCAATATTTAATGGAAAAAAATGAAATGTGTCCCATTTTTCAGGACATTAAATTCTTCAAAGATATAATACAATAAACTTAAAATAAAAACAAGTGAAATGGCCTTTATCTGCCTATTGAAAAGCTATCTATCACGGTAAGTGTATTTTCCTAAAAAGAATGACTTCCAAGCAATGTGATGAAGATTTGACAGCAGGAAATGAGAAAAGCAGCTCAAGATGTGTGGACTTCCTGAAAAGGAGATGCTAAAATTACAGTTGCAAACAGTTCCAATAAAAAGGAAAAGAAAGAGGGGGAGGAGGATAGCAGACACATTTGTATTATGAAAAGCACACTTCAAATCTAACATTCACAGTTGGCCAATCCAAATGACAGAAACCTAGCATGTGATATGAATACACACATTTATCTCAGGGGCTCTGGCATATTTGTTGTTTATTCGTTCAGTCGTCTCCGACTCCTCGTGACTTCATGGACCAGCCCACGCCAGAGCTTCCTGTCGGCCGTCACCATCCCCAGCTCCCCCAAGGTCGAGTCCGTCACCTCCAGAATATCATCCATCCATCTTGCCCTTGGTCGGCCCCTCTTCCTTTTGCCTTCCACTTTCCCCAGCAACAGCATCTTCTCCAGGGTATCCTGTCTTCTCATTATGTGGCCAAAGTACTTCAGTTTTGCCTTTAATATCATTCCCTCAAGTGAGCAGTCTGGCTTTATTTCCTGGAGTATGGACTGGTTTGATCTTCTTGCAGTCCAAGGCACTCTCAGAATTTTCCTCCAACACCACAGTTCAAAAGCATCTATCTTCTTTCTGGCATATAGATGCAGCCAAATTCCCCAAAATCCCCCTAGAGAGGAAGAAGCTTTGTTCCAGTGAAAATCAGAAACAGGGCACAAACCTGTCTGCCAACTTGGACAGAAGGAAACAGCTACTTTTTTCCTCCAACATCTGATGAAAGTGGAATTTCCAGGAAAAAGGAATTTCCAGGTAACAGTTGGAACAGATGGAGCTTCTGTTCCTGGGTTGTCTACTCTCTACAGCAGTGTTTCTCAACCTTGGCAACTTTAAGATGTGTGGACTTCAACCTCAAGCATGCTGGCTGGGGAATTCTGGGAGTTGAAGTCCACACATCTTAAAGCATGCTGGCTGGGGAATTCTGGGAGCTGAAGTCCATACATCTTAGTTGCCAAGGTTGAGAAACACTGCTCCATAGGAACAGGAACAAACATTCTAGCGAAGAACTTTTTTTAGCAATTTTTATTTATTTTTAATTTTCTCTGTGTGGTACAATTCTCTTAATTTTTCTGTACAATTTAAGGAAAATATTGTTTATTGAGAATTTTCAGAAAATGTACTAATTTTGGATCCTGTTCTACTCTCTTTACAGCAAGTTTCCTTTTATTTTGTAACAGATTGGTGCCATCTTGTGGTCTGCAGAATCCTTATATTTACATTTATATGTTATTTTCTTGTTCCATTTGTTTGCAGTTACTGAATTCCCAGATTGGAACAGCACTGTAATTGATCTTTTCCAATATTAATTACCTGCATTCTAATATTAAAGGCTACCATGCATTTTTCTACAATTTTATTTTTCTTTTCCCTGTATTTATCTAAATCCTTTGTAGGGTGTGGTGCTGAAACTGGATCAGGTTCAAAGAAGGGCAATAAGAATGATCAAGGGACTACAAACTATGTCTCTATGAAGAGAGATAGAAGGAATTGGTAATATTTATCTTTGGAAATAGAAGAGTAACGGGAGGATATGGTAGTATTCTTCAAATACTTGATGTTAGAAGAATGTCAAGACCTACCCTCCATCATTCCAGAATGCAGGAAACACAGGTTCTGATTGAATGTTAAATAAATTTCTAATAGTAATATTAGTTTGCCAGAGTACCAGCTAGAGAAATGATGAGCTTCCCTTATCTGGGTTTGTTTAAGTGAAGGCTAGATGGTCATTTGTTGGGGATGCTTTAATTTGGATTCCTGCACAGGGTAAGGAGGGCTGACTTAATGGCCTAAATGTCCCCTTCCAACACCATGATTGTTATGATAATAATGTCTGGATAATTTGATTTTTAAAATAATATTTGATCACATGACTAGTCCTATTGCTAGAACAAAGTTCAAGCTATATCTTGATTAATGCAAAATACAGCATTGATGCTGATCATCCTCAACTTTTTCTGAGAAGTGTCTGAGCCCTATTTAGTTCATTAGTAACTAGGTATAGCAACAACAAGAAATCACATACATTCCACACTTAATACTAGGACTTAACTTTAACTGAAAGCTGGGGCAAGCATATATTCAGCAAGCAAAACAACTATGAATGGAAGGGCCCTAGATCTTACCAGTCATCATATTTCCAAGAAAAAGGATAAGAGCAACAGATAAAGGTTTGAGCTGGAGCATGATTTCAATCTGTTTCGGTAGAGGCTGATAAATAGTTTCGCAGAGTTCTGGAAAAAAAGGTTTTAATGTTTTGCTATTTTGTAAGGATAATATAACATCCATAGGCAATATAGAGGCCAGTACTTTACTGAAACAAGACAGTACGATTTTGTATTATCTTCTCACCATTCAAATTATATCCACTGATAGATTATGTTTCCTCACAATTTATACTGGAACCTAGTGCTTCTCCCCATTTGCACTAGCTGATATACACCACCGTCATAACATATATTGGAGGAAAATGGACTTAGTTTGTTTATATTCTTACACATTATTACCTGGCAATAAAATCCCATTATGTTCTATGCTGCTTAGGGTTAAGGCTATCTACCAATTCTGCTAGAGCAGCCTTTCTCAACCTTTTGACCCTGGAGGAACCCTTGAAATATTTTTCAGGCCTCAGGGAACCCCTGCACATTCAGGCTCAAATATAGGCCAGAAGTTACAAAATTATTAAATTTGTTTCATGTGTAGGCCTGTATATATACATTAACAGTGTTCTTAAACTAAAGAATGAAACTTACCTCTTTAATGTGAAGTTGCCCGAATTTGAAATAATTTTTTTAAATAAGTCGTGATCTCCCAGGGGACCCCTAATGACCTCTCGCAGAACCCTTGGGGTTCCATGGAACCCTGCTTGAGAAACCCTGTGCTAGAGTATAGGAAGTAATGTTCTCTAAACATCTACAGCATTTAGGAGGTTAAACTGTAAGGTATAATGCAAATTAGCAAGACTTCCACTATTCTTTGTTGATTTCCCAACTACTATAATAATTTAAAGGAGTGAGGGCTCCCATAATACTGACTGCGGCACTGTGAAATAATAGATGACATCTCTACCATATAAATTTAAATTCATACTGTGGTTAAATTAGTTCTGCCACATATATTTTGAAAAACACCAGCAAATAAAGTTCTTTGAAGCACTTGAAAGCCTAGTACACTTACAATGCTAAAAGCTTTAATTTTTTTTACAAGAATCTATTTCATCAGATACATGAACTATTTCAAGTTTTTCTCCTGTAAAATCATGATTCTGGAAGGGCAAAAAGTTGGTAGCAATAAAGTTTAAGGGAAGTAAAATGTAAAACTCATAGATGGTAATACATGTTTTGTATTCAACTAAGATTACTGTATCTTTCTTATTTCTCCAAGTAGGTCAAAGACTATATAGGCTGTTCCCCAATTTTATCCTCTGAACAATCCTACGAGGTGTTTTAGAGAACAACTGGTGGCTTGAGATCACATAACAATATCTGGGATTGAAAGATTATCTGAACCTAGATCATCCTAGTTCCAATTTAATTGCTATATCCCAGGATTCAGATACATCATAATTCAAACTGAGTATTTGGGATTGTTACCATCCTGTTCACTCCCTCTCCCACCCATTGTGAACAAGATGGGGCATCCAAGTAAAGAGAATTGAATGTCAGAGTTCAGTTTAAAGTTCCCTTTGTTAACTCTACTCATTTGATGTATTCCATTTACTCAGAGCTAGAAATGTCACCTACCTCTTCACTGGCTGCTGTCACTTCTGATTCTGAAATATCAGCAGTCTCCCAGTCCTAATATAGTTGCACTCAAGAGGACGTAGGTCTTGGTTTGTTTCACATCTGCTCTTTCACAATAGACATAGTTAAACTTCAACAAAAGTACTGTTGGACTTGATATGGTGCCAAAAAGCTCAACCAAATTAGGGTATTGGAACATCTTCCCTTTGAGAAAAATACTAAAGTAACTCCCCTATGAGCAGGCGGAAGTTTTCAGGCTAGAAAAAGGGTAAGAATGGACATGATAGAGGTAAATAAATTTTTGCCTGGTGTAGGAAGGAGAGATGATTATTACCTCGGTTATTACCCCCTTCTCTTTCTTAATATTAAAATCAAGTGTCATCTAGTAAACAAATTTAAAAAATATAGTGGATAGTTAAGTTATGGAGTAAGATTTCGTAACATAAAGTGGTTGAACCAAACCTAAATGGCTTAAAGGAATCAGAAGAGGTAAGGAAATGTGGGAGATCAATAGCTTCTAATCGTTAAGTGTATAGTACTTTAGTAATGGAAATTACATGCTGAGAAAAAGATTGAGAAAGTACTACGTTGCTATGGTGGGGACTAGTCCAGATTTTTAAATGTTATATGATGATTTATGTTTATACAGTTAAATTACCTCATTACAAATTGAGTATTTACTTTCCCTTTTAGATTTACAAATTTTAGTTCTAAGTGTGTACTTATTTTATTGTTTATTCACACCGTATTTGTACACCTGATTTCTTGACCTTTTTTTTTTCTTTTAAGCCAGTCACTGACCGAAATTAATAAAATCTAATCTAATGTACAGTGGGAACCAAATCTTGGACTAGATAGGTCTTTGGGCTGATCCCGCACAGCTTTTATGTTACATAAAGCTCAAGGACTGCCTTGTCCGTTTATTTCCCTAATACATGTTTTGAGAGCAGAGGCTATACTTGCCCTGCACACTAAGATTTGGCTAATGGCTATTTCTGAGCAGGTCCCCATAACACTTACTTTGTTAATGTTTCAATATTACATAAAGGTCTTGTATTCTTTGAAATAAGGACACTGTGGTTTGCATATATCTTAAAACTGTATGTTAGAACTGTTTTATCCCTGAGGATTTAAAAAATATTTTAGTTTTTGGTATTTTAAACTGCAGTTGTGGCTATTTGTGTATGTGTCATCCCGATCACTTTAGTTATAAGGTGAAATAAAAGTTAAATAATTAATATATCCCTTTACTTAATAATCCTTGTGTTAAGGATAACTGAATGTAACAAAGATAGCACTCAATCTAGCATCCTCCTGAAGTCCTGAAATTGCAATTCTAAAAATTATAGAATTTAGCCTAAGATGTAGGTTTTCTATGCTGTTTTCAATAAAGGCATGTGGGGATTTGAGATGATATGAATTGTTTTGCAAATGAAATTTGAAGTTGATTATTTCAGAGGTAGATTTCAGGATTATTTCAGAGAGGTAGTTTATGTGAAACAGTATTGTGTAAGAACTGATTCAGTGGATTACAATGAACTCCATCTAATCCAAGATTGTTTTTAAGCAACAGCAACCCAGATGTTTTTGAATTTCATCAGGATTTAACCATTTATAAAACTTACATGGCCACCTATCTCACAGTGATTTTGGGTGGTTCACAACAGCTGATAAAAACTAGATTAAAAAGCATGGCATTAAAAACAGAGCAGGCTTCTATAGTGTCTCCCGGCAGACTCATTGCTGTGCTGATGCCTTTACCTGCAGATGACTGCCAAATTGGCAGGAGCAGCAGCACTCAAAAGTGGGGCCAGAAGCTACTGTCATCATCTGACCTGCCTACAAATATTCCCAGGGCACATGGAAATTTCCAATTGTCACTCTGAGCTTAAATGGCAAGCAGCACTACCAAACTTTCTAAAATGCCAAATGGTAGCTTTTCCAGATATACTCTTTATTACCCTTGAATGGAGATTTAATAGATGTAATATCACTCTTGTGCACTAGACAGAAATTATGCATATGTACAAGATGATAAAATAGTGAAGAGCAGAGACATCACACTGACAACAAAGGTCCACATAGTTAAAGCAATGGTATTCCCCGTAGTAACCTATGGCTGCGAGAGCTGGACCATAAGGAAGGCTGAGTGAAGGAAGATAGATGCTTTTGAACTGTGGTGTTGGAGAATTCTGAGGGTCCCTTGGACTGCAAGAAGATCAAACCAGTCCATACTCCAGGAAATAAAGCCAGACTGCTCACTTGAGGGAATGATATTAAAGGCAAAACTGAAGTACTTTGGCCACATAATGAGAAGACAGCATACGCTGGAGAAGATGCTGATGCTAGGGAAAGTGGAAGGCAAAAGGAAGAGGGGCTGACCAAGGGCAAGATGGATGGATGATATTCTGGAGGTGACGGACTCGACCGTGGGGGAGCTGGGGTGGTGACGGCCGACAGGAAGCTCTGAAGTGAGCTGGTCCATGAAGTCACGAAGAGTCGGAAGCGACTGAATGAATAAACAACAACAAGGTGGCGATTTCAATGCTCTCTAAAAACTGTTTCATATCTAGATCTGCTTTATGCAGATGTTTCAAAACCTAATCCAAACACATTTTATAAACATTAATAGAATGATTTTGTTAGCTATATTTTACATTTCCTTAACATGCCAGTTAGCTAGCAATGTCAAAATGTGGGCTTTATATGATGTGCAATCAAAATACAAATTGGCTGTGTGAAAGATAATTCTGTTGGTATACAGAAATATATGAAGCAGGCAACGCTTCATTCTGATATATATCTGAGAAGAGGCAGCTTTTATGATAAAGATGAAATATTTTTTTCTATATATTCATTATAAACAAGATTCAGAATGTCTTTTTGCTTGTTCAGGGCTGCCTTGTATATGTTGTTTATTATGCGTATCATCTTAATAGCATACATATGAGGTAAACACACACACCCTTTCCTAGAAGCAACCCAGGACAGTGTACTTGAGTACACCCTTTTTAACTACAAAACTTTATTAGCCAGAGAGAGAGAGAGTGATTGACATCATTTTGACTCTTGGACAGAACTTCCACATCTCCTGATGCCAAATTAAATCGAACTGTTTCTAGACTGCATGCTAATGATCAAGTGATACATACATAGACACACGTGAACCAATTTCCAACAAATAGTGATGAAACTGCAGAATATTTTATTTGGTTAAATTGAATTTGAAACCTTCCATCATTATTGTACCATTTTACATAGTTCATTTAATAACTGCTTATGCAAGACATCACTTGGAATGTGTCCAGCAATCCAGCACTGCTTTTATCAGGTTATATGCCAAAGAAATTCAGTACATATTAACTTTGAGTGTATAGTTCATTTGTAGTATTTGCTTTTTACAGAGATAAGAACTTGTATTAGAATAAACTCCTTTCCTAGTTGTCTTGCAGTAGAGAGAATGATTCACAGATTCTTGTAAAATTGTTTCCCAGCACATGAATTGTACATTACTCACATTATACTGTAGATATCCAGAGTTCAATTCACTCATGCAAAAATCTTCATGCGAAGACTTAGTACTGGACCTAAGCCACTCTGAAGCTATCCATCCTTTAGTAGTATTAAGTAGTAATATTCCATTAATAAGATAAGTAGGTGCATATGAACATGCTGGGTCAGTTTCTCTTTTGTGACATAGAGCCTGCAGTCAGCCCACCAAGCCATCTTTTGAAGCCCACAACAGTAAATAGAGCATAAACCTCACCCCCTCCCTAACGCGCGGGTAATATATATGCTGTATAATATAATATGTATGATATGAATGTAAGCCGCCTAGAGCCCTCCGCTTAGGGAGGGGATAGGCGGGGTATAAATACAATAATAAATAAAATAAATAAATAAATAAATAAATAAAGCATAGCTTTCCAAACTGTGTGTCGCGACACTTTAGTGTGTTGCAACACACAGTTTAGCGTGTCGCGAAACAACCCGGAAGCAGCGGCGGGGGCGTGCATGGTGGCAGCGCTGGGGTGCGCATGGCGGTGGTGGTATGGCAGCGGCACGCCATCAGCGCTTCCGCATTTTAGCGGAAAACACGCTCCCGCTGCCGCTGCTGCCATTGGTGTGTCGCCAATGGCGGCAGTTTGGAAAGCACTGGCATAGAGTAAGCCCTGTGGAACATGCGTCTCTTAGCTGGCAAGTTAAAAGGCTGTAGCACTTCTCCCTGCCCATTTCAGTGAATATAACACATGAAGCAAGAGCAAATTAGATGGATGGACTAATGGAAAAGGAGGGTACTGGCACAGTCCTGCCCCCGAATAGAAAGCTCCTCACTCATCACACCCAGCAGGAGACAACTGGCAGAAATAGGGCTGCAGCTTCTGGATTCTCCCCAGGGCCACAGTTGAGTACCAGGTGACTGGTGATGTACAATGCTGTAGCATTCACTGGGTTCACCACGAATGTTGAGCTAAAAAGTTACACTTATGTTTGGGAACGGGAGGGGCAGCTTCACTTCTAGCCCCTGAATTGAGGTGCTGTAGTAAGGTCAGCTCTTCCTCATTTGCCTACTCTCCTCCAACCACTGACACACCTTCGCCTTGCTAACAGCACAGGGACTACTCTATTGACTAGAGACTTTTATATCAATGTATACAAATGGCTTTAGTATTAACAGCATTCACGCTAATGAACTAAGTCCTTATGTGCCACTTGTGACAATCTGAGTTAGACTAACCATGTCAGATATTGCAGAGAGAGGCTATTTCTATACTCATCATTTCAGCTCAAATGCTTGTCCTTATGTGGCCAAAATGGATCTACCCACAGACAAAAGAGAAGTATCAACAGTCTTAAGAAAACCCTAGATTTGCAGACATAAAATATTTTAGGGGCAGAAAACAAAATATTTTTCCAGGCTTATTTTTTTTTTTGCCTTTTCTTTTGTACTGAAGTTCTGAACAGACAACTCCTAAATGAAATGATTTAAATTACATAGTAGGGTTTTGTTATGCAGGGTGATTAGAAAGATTAGATTACCATTTGTAGAGACCTCCGACTAGGTAAAAAAAAATCTGCCACCAATATTCTTCTGGTAGGCTCACTCTGCTCACCAAAATGAAAAAGGAAAGGGAAATTCCAGTTGCATCTCGACAGCCTACACACACCTGCAAGGGTCAGATCCCTGCTCCCCTCTGGGGACTGACCAAAAGGCCAGCAAGACCAGACAAGGATATTCGTGAAATTATTTGTGAAATTCTTCCCATAGCCTGATGCAGCCAATTCTCAAGCGTTGTCACATCAGCCTCTGTCTTCGCTTCCTGGCCGAAACACCGTCCCAGCTGCACTAACCAAGAACAGAGAGTCACTGCCACCACCAGAACCAGAACTACCTTCAGGAGTGAGAGTGAGGGAGGTAAAGGTAAGGTATAAGTTCCCTTTTGGTGGACACATAATGAGCAAACAATGTTGCATCCCCTATTCAATTTATTAAAAAGTTCATTCAAAATCCACTTGAAAAACAGTCACCTCAACACTAGGCCCCACTAAATACAAGCCTTCCAGACACCATATTTCAGATGGTTTATTTAATCCTTTCAAACACGGCTGTGTTTAAATTGACAAATGATAAAAGCCAGTTTCCACAGTGCAGAATGTTACAATACTGTACATCTCTTTATAATCTCTATATAGATGTTATATCTATAATTAAGATAAATTAATACAAGAGGGATGAGGCCCCATGTGTTCTCTAACCCCCCCCCCCATTCTTGACCCCCCTCCCATTGTAAATTTTATTGTGATTAGAGACCTCCACATAATCAGGAATCCTGCTTTATCAAGACCCCTGACTTCATAAACAATTCTACTACAATTCAAGTATACTTACGTACCGTCTTGTTGACTTTCCTGCTCAATCTAGAGAAGGTAGGGATATCAGAGGCAGCATGGTGGATGCAAAGATCTTGAGAGCAGAGTATTAATCACATTCACGTACTCTGTCCAGGTACAACAGCCTAGGACCCAAGTTCCTCAGCCCCTTTGTAAGACTTAGTTTCTAGACCACTCATCTTCCTCATCGCCCTTCTCTGCTCCTGTTTCAGCTTCTCTGAATCTTTCGTAAAATACAGTGCCCAAACTGAACAGAGTAATCAAGATGGAGTCTGACCAATGCAATGTAACAAAATGAGTAAACCTCCTGATTTGGAAACTATACTTCCCTTAATGAAGCTTTAAATCAATGCCTGTTTTGCAACCGAATCACACTTGTTGTTTATTTGTTCAGTCATTCCCTCAAGTGAGCAGTCTGGCTTTATTTCCTGCCATAATTAGATTTTAATCAACTACTACTCCAAGATCTTTTGCACAAGTATTTCTATCAACCTCAGCTCACCTATCTTACACTTGTGCATTTGATTTCAGTTTCATAAATGAATAACTTTGCATTTGCCATCATTCAGTTTCATTGTTTTCTAGCTTTACATTATCTATAAAAATAATTTTGAATTTTCTCTTTTATCGTATTAGCAATCCCCTAGTTTTGTATCATTTACAAATCTGATAAGCGTTATCATCTTCTCATGTAAATCATTAATAAAAAAGTTGAATAGTATCAATCCAACAATTATACCCAGCAATATCCCACTTTATACCTTATTTCCAAGTAGTTCAAGCAGTTCTGAATATCTGCCTCAGACTGAGAATGATTCAGTCTGAGTGTGAGTGGACATGTTTGATGCTCATTAGAATAGAATTGGATAGTGGATAGTTATGTCCTTCTAGCTGGTTTCCTTGATGTACTAGAAGTACACTGCAATTGTTATTTTTATCGCCTATTGCCCAACATTGTTTCCAACATTACAGTAAAAATATTTTTTTCACTTAACTTTTTAATTTTGTTGAATGTTCAAACCTCATTAAATAAGCTAGATTTAACATTTTTTGACATCAAATAATGTAACTCAAAGACTTGTGCAGACTATGGATACTAGATAAATACACTAGTATCTGAAAGTTTTCTGACTCAAAATTTTCTAGAAACCTTTTGACTCAATATGTATTGATTGAATTCTGTAATTCATTATCCAAGGTTAAAAGTTTATCTTTTGGAGTAACAGAAACTATCCCACCAATTAATGAACTGTTGCAGATTTGTACTCTTATTAATACCTCAAGATCCAGAACATCTACACAATGTTCCAGTATTTAGTTTGTAAAATAAAAAATCTTACTGCATTTTTCAAAGTGCAAAAATGGTTAGAAACTTTTAACACAACAAACTTCAGGCTGCTGGTGATGATCTGCTGTGCTTAGTGAGTAATATTGAAAGCCAGAATGAAAATCTGCTGTTCAGGCAGACACAGAAATCTCATACAGTGGCAGAGCGAAGAGGCTAAATGACAACACTCATCCCACTGCGAGAACTTCCTTTTTCCTAGAAGAAGAAAAAAAGAAAACTGCTATTAGTAAGAGGCAGAAAAGATGACAGGGCAACAGCCATTTGTAGTTCACTTCATCATTTAGGACTATTAATTTTAAATACATTTTACACTAGCATAATTTGAGGCCGTCCAATCCTTGGCACATTGGTGTGAAGGGTGCTATTCAAGCGTTACTGAATTCTGAGCTTTTATAGAAGCTGTTTGAATTGACAGCACCAAAGAGCCTCTCTTTGATTTGGACGCAACACATTATAGAACTTTACAATATGGCATGCATTGTCAGTTCTCTTGAAGGTGCTGGCTATTGCCTGTAAAGCCCTACATGGCATAGGGCCAGTCTATTTGTGGGATCGCCTTCCTCCCACTGTTTCTGCTTGCCCCACCGTATCTAGTAGAGGTCATGCTCCGGGTCCCTTCTATCAAACAATACCATCTTGTTGGACCCTGTAGTCGTGCCCTCTCAGTGGCAGCACCTCCCCTATGAAACAGCATCCCCCCATCTACAATATATCCCATTCTCTATTTCCTGTCTCTAAACCAGCATGTGTGTATCAGGACAGAATGCATGCAATCATGAAAGCTAGTTTTAGTCATAATTTACCGACTGTTGCTCTGTTGACCTTTTGGGTTTCTTGTTCTTGGCTGGGATAACTTCAACAGAGCAATAACTAGGTGGTTTCTCGTCTGGCCAGTCTGGGGAATGGTGCTTACGATGCGGCCTATTGTTTCTCCAGGAGCACTCTTGTTCTCCAGATGAGCTCCATGACTCCCAGGAGGATGGTGGAGAATAGCTGCGATGTCGTCGATGGTCCTGGTGACCAAAGTTATTGTTCTGTTGATATGTTCGCTGCTGTGAATGCAGGTTCTTTCTGTCAGAGTGGCGCTGTCCAGAATACCCTCTTCTGGTCTCAAGATAGGAATCAAAACTATTTCTGCCATGTGAGATGGGTACTACATCTGTTGTAGAACTCCGGTACCTATCATGATGGCTGCCATCCCTCTGGGATTCAATTCTGTGATCTCTATGCCTATCCCATAGCTCCTGATCATAGCTGGAAGGGGAATCGTCATCCAAAGATGAACGATGTCTCCATCTCCTTTCCTCCCTCGTGTCTTCATTTCTGCTGCTCCGAGGTCTTGAAGTACGTGTAGACCTCCCCAGCCGTGATGAACTGCTAGTTCTCTGAGAGGATGGAATACGCTCAATGATAGGAGGCAACTGGATTACCCTGCGTTCCACAATCTCTGAACCCAGAGAAGAAAGGATGCTAGGATGCTGACTGCTTCCAACATGATGTGAAGGTAGTATAGGCTGAGAAAGATTAAGGTTCCTGATCTCAGATTCAAGATGGTCCAAGATCTTGTTGCTAGAGGGCACTTGGGCAAGTGGTGGCATCAATGGCTGGCTGCTTTGGAGAGATACATCTAAAGAACATAAATTATAGAAAACGTAATATAAAATGCTCCAATTAATTATTAGCTACAGGGAGTGCCTTTGGATAGAAAAGCAAGATAGGAATATTTGAAAAATCAAATAATTTTTATCCTGTTTTGATAGTTGGTGTGCTCCTGAATGCAACACACTTAAGTAAGGAGTTACTTTCACACAGAGGTTTACAACACAAGGCACTGTTATAACAGAAACTGAAAAGGGCAGCTTCTCTCAATTGACTCAGCACTGGGCTGCTTATTACTGTGTATGGCCAAGTCTCAAAGGCAACAAATTTTCAAAAAATTTACATAACACACAAGAACATGTGGTATTGGTGCGCAAAAAGCCAATACCAAGATCACTGGCTGGAGAGGAATACTTAACTAACCACCAGAAAAAGCTGCATCCTCACTGGTAGAGACAGGCCTCCCATAGCCAAATACAGAAAGCTACTGAAAACTGTGGACTATTGATTCAGTGTGCCCTTTCTGATGCAACCACTATTTAAATCTTTTGTCAGGGGGTGAGGGGGGGGGAGTTGTTTCTGACTTTGAGATGACTTCAGGAGCATTAGTAACTCATAATAAATCAGCTTCTGTGAGAGAATGGGATGCAGGTTTGGCTGGGGAGGCACTGACTTATTTGCCCAAACTGACCAACTGCCACTGATTATTACTAATATTGAGAATGCTTTATGCTAGCCCTGCCAATAAAGTAAAAAAATTCCTACAACTGAAAATAAACAAACAAATAAAGTATATATTTACATTTTGCATAATATATTCAGTAAAAAAGGTAAAGGTTCCCCCCCGCACATTTGTGCAGTCGTGTCCGACTCTAGGGGCCGGTGCTCATCTCCGTTTCTTAGCCGAAGAGCCAGCGCTGTCCAAAGACGCTTCCGCGGTCATGTGGCCGCCATGACGTGCGCGGGACGCTGTTACCATCCCACGGAATATATTCAGTAGGAATATGCAAAATGTTTCAAAAGTGAAACACTGGGGTCTGTTTCAAGCCTGGAACACTTCCAGAATGATTGGAAGAACCAGTGTTGAATGTGAAATGATTGAACTTGAACCTTTTTGTATACAGAACATTTTGCAGTTCCCCAGCAGTACATGACCGTTCATAATAAGGATCAAGAAACAATGTAGAGCACACACACATCTCCTGCCCCCTGCCAAGATCCAGTTTTTTGGCTGGATATTTTCTGGTCATATTCAAGCTTAATAGTCATAAAAGCTAGAAATTTAGTTCAGGAAAAAAAAAGCCAATGTTCAAGGCAATGATAAGCTGTCCCAGATAGCAAACTGGATGTTTAGTATTATCTGATCCCCAATGGACAAATAGCTCCAAACGATGAAAAAATACAAACTTCTGAATGATTAGTTCTCCGTCACTGTACTCTTTTGTGCCTCTGGGAAAAGCAGCCTCATGAAGTCCTAGAGAAAACACTCTAACTCAAGTGAAGAACCAAATGCTACACTAAAGGGGCAGCCTCCTATCCCTTGGACCTCTGACCACAGTCCTACCTCTCTGTAATAGTGGGTTTAGTTGGTATGAAGATGACTGGGAGTGCTGTGTCATCCATGGAAGAAGTTGTCGAGCCTGTTTCATGAAGTGTTGTTGTTCCAGGACTAGAGAATAGAAAAAATAATCAAAATTATACCTGAGGTACATTTAAATGCCCTCACATACCTGTCAAGTTGATTGTTTTGTATTTTGTAGAGTTACAATAATAAATCACTGCATTTCAAGGTTATTGATGATCAGGTTCCTTCTCACTTATTTTAAAGTAGATTTAAGAATAATTTGCAATGTTCATTTTATCAATAGGAAGGTGACACGTCCTTCAATCTTTGCATTCCAGCCAAAGTCCCTTACATTCCTTTTCACAGTAATCTACCTAATTGAAGGAACAAAGCACTTATGATTAGGCCTCAATTATATGATAGGAACCCCAGAAAATACAGTCTAGGGTTCTGTGAGAGATTGGTAGGGGTTCCGTGAGAGATTGTGATTGAACCCCCCCAACCCCCAACATCATTTTTTGAACTTTGTCTGCTGCACAATGCTAGTGCTCGCAGTGGCGGTAATTTTTACGTGCTGCGACTCAGCCACCGGCCTTCCACTTTGTTGTTATTGCAAATGGTATAAAGCATGGATAGTGTAGGTGTAAATTGTATTGTGAAGTTTTCTTGTTTTTTGCGACTTTTATGTGGAGGTTCCTAAGGCCTGAAAATTATTTCAAGGATTCCTCCGGAGTAGAAAGGTTGAGAAAGGCTGTCTTATACCCTTAAGGACTGAGGGAAGTGCAGGTCTCACATTACAGGATTTCTGAGGCTTTGGCAACCATTTCTTCTGAGATTCTCAGTGTGTCCACATCATAATCTTGGTTACAATGGAAACCCTGCTGTATTTCTTCTATGCTAATACTGCAAACTGACTCACCACCAAATAAGTTTAGGAAAAAGTAGAACAGCAATGGTAAAGCAGCCTCACAGCTGAGGAAACTCATTCTGAACTGGCTCTGGCTTAGATCTGCAAATGGCATAAATATGTGGAGAAAAGGAATAGCAAGCAAAAGCATGGATTCAGGGTATAGGGATCAAGTCACTAAAAAACTGCCTTCATTCCACTTGTCTACACTTTAAAATCTGTAGAAGTCCTCCTCACGTGCCTGCTTGAATTAGACTGGTGGACACAGAGATTAAAACCTTTTCTGGAGTGGCCAAGCTTTAATTATATGAAGTTTATTGTAACTGGTATTTTTATGGGGGATACTTTTTTTAAAAAACACATAAGGGTGTTCTGTTCTAAATATCTTTTTAAAAATACAAAACAACTGGACAGATTAAACATCAAGGGACACTAAATTTGGAATAACGTACGTTCTTACCATGCTTAATATTGGGTTGTATTTCTTTTCGCTCTGACATCCTGAAGTCACTGAAGTACATATGGAAACAACCTACATTTAGTACACCTCTTTTGTTGATTATGTATATCAATGCCCAGGATAGAAATCTTGCCTTCTGGATTACCTTTTTCATTGCAGCAGCAACGAGTTGGGCAGCAGGCACAGCGCACGTGGCAGCAACAATGTTGAGGGCAGCACTGACACCAGCATATTCCAATTAATATGAAGAGGAGGAGGCCACCAAGAATGATGAAGATTACCGTCAGCCAGTCTGCATCAAGTAGAAGAGGGGTCGTACAAATTATTATTCAGTATTAGTTGGTTTTTGCATTCCTAGGTATCTGGAGATCATCTTGCAGTCCAAAACAAACTTTTTCCCAATTTTTCCTGATGTTGTCTTTGATATCAAGTGCTTACATATGATTAATTCTGGTTTACTAGACGGTGCACAAATCTAATTCATTCATATCTTTCAGTGTGGTTGTAAGGAAGAGAATGAAAGCTTTTCCTTCCTTTTTCAATTACATACAGTTTAGTATTATTGAACTTAGCTAGCTTGATAAACCAACATTTGAAGTTACAAATGTTTAAGACAAACTACAAATGGGGTATGATGCTAATAGCAACATATGTACGATATTAGAAACAAAAACCTCTTGTAATTATACTGAAGAAAAGAGGAAGGTAGGTATTTGCGGGGAGGGAAAATATTGTCACGCTTTCAAGTTTCTGTCATTATAGCCTATATCAATGAAGTAGAGTTCCAGTATTTCTTGGGGAGTCCATTTCCTGACCTGGCCTGCCTCAAAGGACTGACAAGAGTTTTGTTGACTAACAGACATACATAAATTACATCAGAATTATAATATAGAGGAATTGTGACGTAAACCGTGGATAGGAGGGAAGTTTGCTATCCCCTATCTGCACACTATTTTTAACATCAGAGAATCCACCCATAGTTCTACTCTCTCCGTGTTTGGAAAAAGTACATGTTAAAACACGTAATTGCTGCTACCACTTCTATTTGGGATCATTTTCATACATACACATACACATACACCAGAGCTTTCCAAACTGTGTGTCGCGACACATTTCTGTGTCGCGGCAAGGGCCCAGGTGTGTCGCAGGGGAACCCAGAAGAGGAGGCCATGCACCACGTGGAGCCCCGCCCATCCCTTGCCGGGTCCCTGCTCTGAACCCAGCTCTTCAGCTCTCGCTGCAGAAGCCAGGTAAGTTAGCAGCCCGGTACGGCTGCAACTGGAGGGGAGGGTGCAGGGACGCGACTAGGCCGCCGTGCTGGGGGGGGTGGGGGGTGCAGGGACGTCACTAGGCCGCCGCGCTGGGGGGGTGGGGGGTGCAGGGACGCCACTAGGCTGCCGCGCTGGGGTGTGTGGGGGGTGCAGGGACGCCACTAGGCCGCCGCGCTGGGAGGTGTGGGGGGTGCAGGGACACTACTAGGCCGCTGCGCTGGGAGGTGTGGGGGGTGCAGGGACGCTTCTAGGCCGCCGCGTTGGGGGGTGCAGGCCTTTTCAGAAACGGAGCGTTTATCACATGTGCTACGTCCCTGCACCCCCCACCCAGCGCGGCGGCCTAGTGGCATCCCTGCATCCCCCACGTGGTGGCCTAGTGGCATCCCTGCACCCCCACCCCCCAGCGCAATGGCCTAGTGGCATCTCTGCACCCCCCAGTGCGGTGGCCTTGCCGTGCCGCCGGTCTCTGCTCTGTGTCACAACCCCGTGGGATGCAGGGAGGGGTAAGGAAAGCGCTCTTCCCTTTGGTGGTCTTACAGAGGGGTTACCTATGCGCCAAGGAGAGCGCCCTTCCCCTTCCAAAGTGCCAGCCCAGAGCCTTGCCAAGCAATGGATGCAGTTTTCCCATCATCTGGCAGTGTTTCTGAACCTAGGCGACTTCAAGAGTTGTGGACTTCAAATCCCAGAATTCCCCAGCCAGCCTTGCTAGGTAGGGAATTCTGGGAGTTGAAGTCCTCATATCTGAAAGTGGCCAAGACTGAAAAACACTGCTCATGGTCTTGGGTCCATGACCTCCCCATCAAGCACACCTGGAGGGCATTTTTGTATTTTATCTACAATTACATACAATACAATACATACAGTACAAGACTGGGGGGCCGGGATTTGGAGCCGGCAGCCAATCACGTGAGGTGGGGTTTGGAGCCGGGAGCCAATCACGTGTGCTGGGGGCAGGGTTTGGAGCCGGGAGCCAATCACGTGGGCCGGGGGCGGGGTTTGGAGCCGGGAGCCAATCACGTGGGGCGGGGTTTGGAGCCGGGAGCCAATCACATGGGCCGGGGGCGGGGTTTGGAGCCGGGAGCCAATCACGTGGGCCGGGGGCGGGGTTTGGAGCCAGCAGCCAATCACGTGGGCCGGGGACTCCTCATTACTGTGTCACAAAATTATGAATGGCTAAAAGGCGTGTCACCAAGATGAAAAGTTTGGAAAGCCCTGACATACACATACACACATACACACACACACAAACAGTTAATCTAATGCTGCAATCCAACTGTACTCATCAGGAATTTCTAGCTGAACTTAGTAGCATGCATCTTGAGGATCAGTGTACAAATCCTCTTGTTACTTCCATTATTTATTCCAAAACACCATAGTTGGCAATGAAAAAAAGAAAACTATCCTAAAATTTGACCCCCCAAAATGATGCTACATACTCAAAACAACGAGCTTGACCTCTTTGTCTGGATCACCAGTTGTATCCCCTGGAGCTTCAACAGTACAATAATAGACTCCATGGTCCCACCACATCACCTCATTAATCACAAGATCTGCTCCTATAAATGGAAAACACCATAATGAAACCTTACCAATGCTGGTATCAGACAATGACATAAATTTCTGAATAACAAAAATAATTATTTTGAACAACAGGAAGTCAGTAACTGTAATCTTCCATGGTGCTTAGGCATGGCAAGACTCAATGCTCAATGCAATTGGATGTTTATCTTACACTGTGCTAGTCCCCCAAAGTGAGATTAATGCAAACAGGAAAACAATCCTAAGGACAATCTATTGGACAATGCATGATTGGATACGTAATGGTGCTACAGAATTCTCCTGAACTGCATAAATTCTGATCTGGTACATTCTTACTGGTAACAATCATTCAAACATAGCTTACTGCATTCAAACTTATCTTATTCTTTCTTTAATCTGGTGCCCTTCAGATTTATTAGACTAGAAATTCAAATATCCCTATACATCATGGTATGATGACAGAATCAAATCTGGATTGCAATTCAAGTTCATAAGTTTATATCATGTTAATAATTTGTAATTTTATATTTATATTTTAACCTTAATTTTATTGTAAACCGCCCAGAGTCCCCCGTTGGGGGAGTTGGGTGGTTATATAAATTTAAATAATAAATAAAGCATTAGACAGAAGGAGTGTCAACAACTGCACTATATAATAACACACAATTTGTTACACTATGTTGGGATTTTTGAGAATGCTAACATACCTTCCCCTAGTATCCCAAAGATCACTTACTATTCTGAATTGTGATCTTTCGCTGCCTGTAATCGACACCCAGCACTGGTTCATTCTGACCTCTTTTCTGAGCAACAATGCGCACTTCCCGTTGGTTGTCATTGCAGTCATTGGAAGGATCCTGGCCAAGATCTAGGCTTGCCTGATAGGCTGCAAATAAAATGTCAAATTGTTTAAAATCTTTGGGAACCAACTTCCCCATTCTCCCTGTACTATTGTATAATTTCCTTTAATAGTGGAAGCAATAAAAAAAATGGATTATATTACATAACAAAAACTTCTGAAGAAGTTTTGATAGTTTGTGTTCTTTAGGGGGTTTTTTAGTTTTGATTTTTAGTTCTGATTGCAGCAAGTTCTAATATTTAGATTTAGAAAAGACGACAAACTGGCTCTTGTTCTTTTTTTGCCCACACTAGCATTAAAATCTCACATCCAAAACATTTTTGCCCATTGCCCAAACCTTGTAGTGATATAGGTATTGTTGTGATATAGGTATTGTTGTGATATAGGTACATATATTTTCAGAGAAAACAGTCAACCAATGATTGATATCCCTAACACTAACCCATTTGGCAGGAAAAAAGCATAAGACAGCTGAAAAAAGCAGATGTAATCAACTGGTACGTCAAACTCACTGGTAGGCAAAACAGGAACAAGAGCTGGCAAACCCATAACAACATAACTAAGTCCTATGTATCACAATAAGCCATACCTTTAAACCACGACTTACTGAATAAACAATTGATGGGTTCACAGAGCAAATCAAACCACAATCAAGCAAACACATTATGGTACAGTGTGTGTTGTGTTAACCAGGCCAATATCTGAATAAAGGCACAGCTCTTGGGATTTGTCAATAAATGGGAATGGGAAATGATAGACCCTAGGCTCTTTAACAGAAATAAACAATGACAAAAATAATTCTAAGTAACAATAAACAATGAGTTCCATTTTAATTTTAATTTAATCCATTATCCATAAAGTTCAGATATTTCCTTATTCTGACTTGGAAATTTTGGATAGAGATGGGATCCTACATCCTGCATGTGAGTTGGCAGAGTTTGGAGGGGGAGTGATTTGTTGTGGGGGGGATGTAGCATTCTGGTTATGACAGGCAGACACAGATATAATGGGAGTTCCCCTGTACACAGGCTGCTCTGAAGAAAGGCACTCCTGGTGTCTCATATGATTCTACCTTCTAGCCCCCTATTCTCAACTCCAAGGAATGGCCCTGGCCTCAGGCTGCTTCTGCTTAATGTCAGGTAGTAAGAAAGCTCTCCTCGTTCAAGATCTCATTCTGGAGGAGAGGGGCAATCTGGCTTGTATTACCAAAACCTGGCTGGACGCAGAAGGGGGACTTCTCAACCACAATCCAGGAAAGGGGTGGGGAAGTGGCTATTTTTTTAACAGTTAAAACTTTATTTAGCAATAATACGGCACATACATAGATATATTCATTTCCCTCTTTTTTTAAAAAAGTGCATCAACAGTACTATGTGCTTACTAATTTTTTAATCTTATTATAATCCTTTTATTTTATTTAAAACATAGGTGTGTTTTCTAAAAAAGATATTATCTATGAATAAACAGATAATTACTGGTTATACAATTGCTCAATATAACATTAGTAAAAGATACCAGAGTGTATTAATTGTTTTTATGATATAAAAAAGTATAAATTTTTGAGCTTAATTCCAAAATTCCACTATGTTTATAAATGTTAAAAAAGAGAAAAAACCACTCCTAAAATAAATATAGTTAACGTCTGAC
Organism: Charina bottae; assembly: GCA_023362775.1. Classification (NCBI taxonomy): domain Eukaryota; kingdom Metazoa; phylum Chordata; class Lepidosauria; order Squamata; family Charinaidae; genus Charina; species Charina bottae. The sequence continues at coordinate 98,939,195 of JALMGJ010000004.1, read as the reverse complement.
ATCTCCCTTCTTTGTACTCCAGCTGATTTGCAGTAACTGTTGGCATAAGCTTTAGAAAACATATTCTAAATGTTTGTATTTACTTTGCTGTGTAATATGTAATACTGTATATACAGAACCCATTCTTGCTTAAATTTAAATTTCTATTATGTATATATACTGTTAGTTTCGCCATTGCTGCATATTCTCCAAAATTAAGTTCCCAATCTGATATTGCTGGCACTGTGTTTTCTTTCCAGTGTTGTGCAAAGTTTGTCCTCACAGCTGTAAGCATGTATCTTATTTTAATTTTTATCCTGCCTTAATTATTTTTATAAAGAACTCAAGGCGGCAAACATACCTAATACTCCTTCCTCCTCCTATTTTCCCCACAACAGCAACCCTGTGAAGTGAGTTGGGCTCTGTGTGTGTGTGTGTGTGTGTGTGTGTGTGTCTGGCCCAAGGTCACCCAGCCGGCTTTCATGCCTAAGGCAGGACTAGAACTCACATACTCCTGGTTTCTAGCCCGTTGCCTTAACCACTAGACCAAACTGGCTTATTTTATTGATGTGTTCTGGAATTATACCTAATAAAAAAAAGATGTGGTTTCATTTTGAATTTGATCCCTAAAATTCTCTGAATAGTGCTGCGTATATCTAATACTTTTGGGATTTTTTACATATCCACCACATACAGTAGAATGTTCTTTCTGTTTCATGGCATTTCCAACATTTATTACTGTATGATTTCTCTATTTTGGCAATTATTGACAGAGTTGTATACCATCCGTAAAGCATTTTATACCAGTTCTCTCTCAAACCATAGCTTGGAGTGAATTTTATAGATTTGTTCCACAGTTCTTCCCATCACTGCACTGGCACTGTTTCTTTGAAGTTTTGCATCCAATTTATCATAGATGTTTTATTTGTTCTGTCTCCATATCATATCCAACTAGGAGTTTATATCAGCGGCCTAATAGGTGGTTGATTCTGTATAAGCATTTCAAATTTTGTTATGTTTCTTAATGTCTCCTTATTTTTGAGGTCAGATTTTATTCTTCCAGCAATTTGTAGATACATCAGCCATGGTATGTTCCGGCCCTGAGAAGTGGCTATTGGCTATTGTTATCTGAGAGACTTTTGAGAGTTTTCAGAGGCTCTGCCCCACAGATAACTGGATGTGAGACCCTATTTGTGAGGCTGTGCTCTAGGGAACAGATGGGCTTGCTGCTTCTGGACTGACTTCCTGCTGTGGGGTGGCATCCTTGCCTGGCCTGTTTGATTTGGTTACCAGGCTGGCAGCAGAGATTCCTATGCTAATGATCTTTAATCTGCCATCCTTGGGTGCTGAGTATGGGACGGCTCAGGAGTTCATGACCACCATGGCAACTGTGGATCTGTTCTAAGTCACTGAGTGCCTGACACATATTGGATCTGGGTTTTGTCTTGGGGCAATGGTGATGTAATCTGGAGCTGGGGGATGTTTCTGTTTTGTCTCTTGTCATGGATACATCACTTTTTGATTGCTTTGGAGTTCTCTCTACCTACTACCCACTGCAGGGAGACAGAACCTATTAATCTGGTCTGAAAGAATATATCTTGCACAATAGAAGGCTCCCTTCATAAAATTACAGATACCTTCTCAAGGTTCTGTGTGTAAGAAATGCAGGATGTGTAGGATATTAGAAGCTAAATAGTCAGCAAAAGCATAGACAACTATTTGTAAAATTTACTAGATTGGACTAGAATCCTACGGTTGTTATTTCAGAGACTGAAGAAACACAGTACCACTATTTGGAAATTTTGTAAAGGGAAAAAAATCTATTGCCTTCCCTACATCATGCTGCCTTTCTTAGTTTGTAGATAGTAATCCTTGGCTGATCCTTAGCAGATATACTCACCAATAGTATAGTAATCAAGAATGGGGTCCTTGCAAAAAGATTTATAGCGCCAGGTAACAACTGCATCCTGCAGCGGTGCTGAAGTACTATAGTCACATCGGAGGGTCACAGAAGCAAATAAAGTTGTGTATCGCTCAGTATCTGGCACAGTCACCAGAACAGAGAAGCAACCTGCAAGGACAAACACAAACAACACATGGTACTCTAGGACATTAATTGAATATTATAGTTCCAGGATAGGAAATAGGTGGGAAGAAGAGAAAATGGAGATGAAGTCAGAGTTTTAGTGAGTGTCTGCAAAAAAGAAGAATCAAATGTTTGTCTCCAAATACTGCCCACAACAAATTTAACAGCAGCAGTGGAACAGCTGTTAAACCTTTGACTCCACCACTTGATCTCCCCCTATATACATTTTTTATTACACTGCATATGCTTCCAACAGTAACTATGTGATCTGTTCTGATGGCTTGTAATGGATGCATAGATTGACACTACAATCAATCTTTCTGGAACCTTCTAACTTCATGACAATCCAAAAATTACATGCATATAAACATTACTGCTGGCCAAATCTCATGATTTAGTATGGAAAAAGCTGTTACATGTATAATTTATTTAAGGAATTTACATTCTATATATCTAGCACAAATACTTTAATGACAACAATTAAAAAACAAATAGCATAGAAAGAAAATAATATACAGAGTAGTTAAAATATTTTCACTTTCAAGAAATAATGTGAAAAAGAGAATGCTTTAAACTTGCAATGTCTTAAAAGATCTTAAAATCCCAGCCTAGCATTTTTTTTTGGCCTTTTATTAATGCACACCACCCAGAGTCATAAAGTATGAGTTTGGTGGTCTTATAAATTCTTTAGTAAGTAAAATAAATTATTAATACTTGTACAGTTATGATAGATATACCTGTTATGTTAACTACAATCTTGTGATTTCATTATCATGTAGGTATACAAGATAACATAGAAGAAATATTCTAGTGTGAAAGATATCACAGTACTTGTGATAATGTAGCATAAGTATACACTGCCTTAGATAGAATAACTCAAATACTACTGACTACCCAGAATGAAATGAAGAAAGGGCATTTCATTTTATTTCAGCAGTTTTGCTCCTTTGAATTCCAAACAGTGCTTAAAGTAATTATTTGTGAGAAATATTAATGCAGTTCTGCAGTGTGCTTCCTCTATGGACTTCTCCAATAGAGTGTCCATTACATCTGTTGAACTGTAACATCTGCATATCTCAATAGCCTGGTCTTTGCACATTACTAATACATTTGGAGGGTACCTGATCTAAGTATTATACTTGCAGGGAAGTTTTAGTGAATTAGGAAAAAACAAAATGTTTTTCAAGGTGGAGCTAAAAAATTTAATCATTATGAAGAGATATCTGCGTAAAATAAATATTATTGTGGTAGACAGGAACATGATTTGAAAAACTGAGACTCCCAAAATAGGAAACCTGCACCTTCCAGACACTGTTGATCTACCAGCATCCTTCACTACTGGAACTACAGCTGTTAGAATTTATAATTCTGTAACCTCAAGCCCCCAGATCTGATCTAAGAAATCAATCCCATAGAGGGTATCCCTGAAAGAATAGAATATAGTGACACTCTCTTTAGGCTGAGATGGAAGTCCATCCATAGACTGTTTATTTTTATTTAGGTAACTTTCCTGCTTTCTGCACTTAAACCGTTAATCTTGAATTGGCAATCCTTGGCATCCAGGATTAACCAACTATGGGGCCGAAGGAGGAACACAAGTGCGACAATACAAAAGGTAACTTTCCTGCTTTCTGTACTTAAGATGTCAATCTTGGAATTGACCTCCCTTAACCTGGGGAATAGAACTTACTGCATCACTCAACCATTCCTATGGTAACAAATCACTAACAAACATAGATTTTATATCACAACAGCAGTAGCCCAGTGAAACTGTAAGACATTACTGAGGAAATGGCCCCAGAGACCTCTTTGTAGCAACTCTGAAAAAATTGGTAGCTGTTAGTCCTCCACTGTCAGTGATCTAACAAGATAATGGTCAGAAAGAAGTAATTTCTCAAAGCTCTCCCGTTCTATTGATATTCCTCTCAGAATAGAAGAAAGAAGTACAGTACATCAGCTTTGGAACTGACATACTGTACTTTGTTTTCCTACTACTTGGCAAGGCACAATACCCTGAAACATAAACTAGTCACACAAACCACAACCAAACTTTAACTTACTATGTTTTATATGAACCCTTTTGCATGTTATGTTTGCAAATGGGGTGTATGTGTAAGCATGAATTTGTGAAAGAGAGGAAATAAAAAATTGATGCATGTGAATTAGAAGGGTATGTGACTTTGGTTATTTTACTACTGAGTGAAGCCCAGAGTTTTCCTTAAACAAACTACTGTATAGTCCTCAAGGTGAAAAAAGGTTTCACCCATGAGCAATAAACAAACTACAGCTGGATTCACACAACAAAATAAACTGCAGACAAGCAAACTATTTTTCTGTGAATCTAGAGTTATGCATTCAGATAAGTCACAATTTTCATCCAATGAAAAGTTACTATATGTGAATTTCTAACAATTCTGACCTGGACAACACTTCTACATGTATGTATATAAATCTCTACATACATGCATCACGATGTAATGAACATGAATTTGAGTAAACTCCGGGAGACAGTGGAGGACAGGAAGGCCTGGTGTGCTATGGTCCATGAGGTCACGAAGAGTCGGACGACTAAAAGACTGAACAACAACATACATGCAAGTTTACAAATAAAATACAGGAAGGGAAAACTAACCAGATCTCCAGTTCCTAGCTAAACATCTTCCAGCCCTAAAACTGTGATTTCTCATCAGAAAATGTCCCTTCTCCCAAGGAAAATTTAAATAATTTAAAACAGCTGAGAAAGATCTGAATATGGTTGACCAACTGCACAGCCTCGAGGCTGTCTGATCAGGAAATTGCTTTAAAAAAGGACAAGCGAGAAAGAACCAGGTGAGGGGGCCAATTTACTAGCTAAAAGCAAGAGAGAAGGAAAGATCTAGGTTACTTCGTTCTCTTCAGCTACCAGCTCCCCTCTTGCCGACTCACCTGTCGAGGTGAGGCCGATAAAGAGCGCTTGGAGTTGCCACTGCCATATCCAGGCCATGGCGTCTCCTCCCACTGCCCGGAGCCTCTAGGTAAACCTCGGTCCGCACTTCCCTAACTCTTAATTCCACGCGGCGTTTTCTTCTCTGTTTTTCTGCAGCCGAGGAAGGGAGCCTAGAGCCTTTTTTCCCGGGAGAGGAGCGGCCCAGCTCAAGCAAGCGCTCACTTCCTCCGGTCAGTCTTCTCCCGTACCTGTTGCTGAGGCACTTTCCCATTTCCTCTAGGTGCACTCCACTCCGCGGCGAATACCTGCAGGTGCCGCGCTCGCCTCTCCCTCCCTCCCTCCCTCCTTGCAGCTCGCTACCGAACCGCGCGTGGAGACCTCTGCTGGACCAGACCAAAGGCCGCCGTCCATTAGTCTGTTCCAGCCACGGCTAGCGCAGAGAAGCTAGCGAGCAAGATTTGAATGCAATAGTACCGTCCTCGCTTGCTTTCCCTGTAACTGGAATTCATGCCGGCGGTTTTCTCACGACATACTATGATGAACTGGACCGCGGTTATTAAATTAGCTCGATTGCCTCGGTTGGCGCGACCCAATAAACCGTAAGGTAATCACACTGGTTAGACTCACATAAGGTAATGAGTTGCAAACTGTATGGATACAGCCATTATCTCTGGTACTGATCAATATGTCAGCTCTGATCACGCCATCCCGTCTTATACAAGGGTATACACGAAGCAGTCCTAGGAGTTTGATGGCACTGGATCCTAAGTGCGCAAAGAGCTGCATCCTTAGCCAGCGTTGAATAGAATGGTGTAGCTCCTTTGAAAATTTATTCCGAATACTGACGTTTAAACAAAAGGTAGATAGGCAGATAGATAGGCACACGCACACTTTCCCCTTATTGTGCCCCATGGGACAATTTGCAAACTGAGCACGCATTTGCAAAAGATTGTGGCCCGAACCTATCTAGACTAGGCGTTTTCAATCCAGAAACACTAAACGCGGTATTACTGATTTTTTGAGAACTTTGTAATTGTCGTTAACACCAAACTGGGCAATTTGTGATTTTACTGCGGCGCATATGACTCCGCTTAAGATCCGATTAATATTTTCTCAACTACCATAAAGCGTTGCACTTGCCATAACGAGTAGTTAAAACACACAATTAGCAACACAGAGTTGCAGCGGCCACGCCTTTGGCAACTGTAGAAGAGATGAGTAAGTTGTTTTATTTGATCCTCCCGCCCCGCTTTTAAGTTTCCAGCATGTTTAACTGAGTGAAGAAATCAACAGGTGCGGCGGCTGTTTTTCCCATCACTGCATCTGCTTTGCTGAATACCGAACAGCTCTTGAGAGCTTACGAGCCTGTCGACTGGAAAATGGCGGCAACCCTTGTGACAGGTGGGAATTAATAAGCGAGGCGGGTCTTTCTTAGGAATGGGTTGGGACTTTTCTTCCTGTTCGGCAACTGTTAAAACTGGGAGACTTCGGTAGTCGGCGGTATATCGCAAGAGTAATAAACGAACAAGCACCCTCTTTTAACACTAAGAGGAAGCTCATTGAACGCGGAGGCATTTTCGGATCAATCAAGCAATTTAGTCTCCGCGCTTCCGTAATTCTCAATGAATGAGAGTGGCGGTTCGCGACTACGTGAGTTGCAGTCCAGCAAAGCTAAAATATGAACAAGAACGACCTCAACCTACAAACTGATTCCTACTTGCTCCGTATCGTTCAATCTTCAGTAATTTATCCACACCACTCCAAACCTGCTTATTTTAAGAACACATTTATTTCGTCTCTTTCCTGTACAAAATAACTTCCAATACCGCCCTTTAGTACAGAAACAAAGTTTAAGGGAACAGAATCACTACAGGAAAATACCAACAACTGTACTGTAAAGCCACCACCAGGATCCATTACTCCACGCAGGCGCCTTAAGCACGGGCAGTTTTGAAACTCAATTTCCCAGATCTCCTCGCGCGCCTGTCTTTAGTTGCTGGGCAACCAGTACCAACCAACTATGGAGCCGACGGAGGAACACGAGGGCGAAGATGCAAAAGGTAACTTTCCCGCTTTCTGCACTTAAGACGTCAATCTTAGAATTGACCTTCCTTAACCTTGGAATACCTCCCCCCGAAACTGTCCCTTTCTCAGCAACACTTCAATACGAGTTGCTCAGTGTTAGATTAAGAGCAGGCAGATGCTTTTATTGGAATGGTAAATTGCTTCAGAATCATTGGAGTATACTGTCTTCAAATTGGAAGGGGGGAGAATGCTAAACATGATCGAGTACCATCGATTTGCAACCCCTTCCTCCCTTTTTGGGGGCACAGAATCCAGAAAGAAGCGTGTTTCTCAGATTTGCTATAAAAAAGCAAGGTGGCTTTAACTTAACATTTCTTGTTGTTGCTTTTCGACTGTCCCTAAATTGCAACACTTGGTACTTTCACTTTTTATTAAAATTTTTAATATTTAATACAGGACTTTCCAAAGTTTTCGTTGGTGTGTTGCTGTGGGAAAACCCGGAAGTACTGCCGTTGCGGTAGCGTGCAAAAACCCGGAAGCGCTGCTGCCGCTTTCAGGTTTTTGCACGATGCCGTTGGTGTGTTGCCGCGGGAAAACCCGGAAAAACTTCCGGGTTGTGTGGCGACACACCAGACTGTGTGTGGCAACACACTTTTGTGTCGTGACACAGAGTTTGGAAAGTTCTGATTTAATATTTAGTATATGTATGAATGCCATTTCTAGGAAGTAACTGCAGTTGCTGACCTGAGGTGTACCACTCCATGCACTAGCCCAGGGCTTTCCAAACTGTGTGTGTCGCGACACAGTACTGTGTCGCCTGGGGGCCCCAGGTGTGTTGCTGGCCATCAGCGCTTCCGGGTTGTCACGTGACATAACAGGCCGCCGCAGTGCTGCCACCATGGCATGCAAAAACCCAAAAGCGCGGTGGCGGCAACCTGTTTTTTGCGTGCCACAGTGGCGGCGCTTCCAGGTTTTTGTGTGCCACTGCGACGCTTCCGGGTTTTTGCGCACCGGCTGTTGGTGTGTTGCCAATGGCAAAAGTTTGGAAAGCCCTGTACTAGCCTTTTAAAATTTTGATTTTTATTGCTATAACGTGCAAGAAAGGAAAGAAAAAGACAAAACATACAACAAAATACAAAACACAAAGTATAAAGTATAAAAAAATAAGGAAAACAAACAGATCATGTGTAAAAGCAACTCAGTTTTTAAACTACAAGTTAAACATTTCCCACATAGAATTATATTGACCTGTCTTTCCATTTTGTCTATGGACAGCTAATTCAATGGCTGAGTGTGAACACATTTCTTCAATATAAGATTTTAAGTCCATAATAGTTTTCCACCTGTGCAGAATTTTTTTTTGGTGTATTCCAAGCACACAATAAATCCACAGAGGTCTTCATGTTTTTGGTGTATAATTCAATGTCACTCTTACATCTTGAAATCTCATTTTTGTTTCCCAAATCTTTTAACAGGATGAATATTGAATCAAAATGAGACAGTCAAAGAACACACCCAAATCTTGTGTGTCAGAGTCCTCTCAAATATATTATATCTCCAGCATAAAAACATTGATACCTAAGCATTCCTAAATATCCACTGAGCTGGGCAGTACAAACACAAATAAATAATATGATGAATGTGAGCCAGTTTGGTCTAGTGGTTAAGGTGCTGGGCTAGAAACCAGGAGTCTGTGAGTTCTAGTCCCGCCTTAGGCATGAAAGCCAGCTGGGTGACCCTGAGCCAATCACATTCTCTCAGCCCTAGGAAGGAGCCAATGGCAAACCAGGAGACCGTGAGTTCTAGTCCCGCCTTAGGCATGAAAGCTGGCTGGGTGACCTTGGGCCAGTCACTCTCTCTCAGCCCAACTCACCTCACAGGGTTGTTGTTGTGGGGAAAATAGGAGGAGGAAGGAGTATTAGGTATGTTCGCCGCCTTGAGTTATTTATAAAAATAATAGAGGCGGAATAAATAAATTCATCTCATGATCATAAGAAATGTATTTTACATTTTTAAAAGACAAGAGTATAGATTTGTCATTTTGACCCTATATTCTAAAGTTCTTGCAAATTACCAATATTTGTGTTAATATAGCTCTATAAAAATAAATAAACTGAACTTTCTATAAAAATAAAGTAGACACTTAGACTCTTTCAAAGCAGTTTCCAACATAACAAGTAATTTGGGACTTTCAGAAATTGTTAATACACCAGATCCATGTCAGGAAGTCAAAAGTCTAGCCATCAAGATTTTACAGCAAAAATAACAGCATGCAGAAGAGTTTATTTGGAGTTCCTGCACTTTGTGACTAATTTTGATTAATATTGATCCTATAGGATTACACTGTTATAAAATTTTAAAGATTGAAATTACACTACTGTACATGCAGAACTATACAACAACTGCCTGCTTAGAAATAAGTATACAAGTAGTTCAATTTAACCCAAGACAAAGCAATTCAGTAGTTTTTCATTCAAAAGGAAATTTGCAGTTTGTGTTTGAAATTTTATGATTAACCACTCTAATTAATTCCCTACCTCACTGAGATGCTGAATACATACTCTTCTGCTGACAAGCAACAGTTCAATGTAGCAATAACTAGCTTATAAATTGCAGCTTGAAGGTCATATCACTGTACAGTACTGTAATAACAATGTAAATGTAACAAGTGTAACAAAATCTCATGCTACAATAATTTATTCAGTCAGTCAGTCAATTTATATGGCTGCCCATCTCAAACAAGTGACTCCGAGAAACTAACAATTTTAAAAACCAGCAAAAATAAAAGACAATTGGCAACTGAGATTTTTTTTTAAAAGCATCAATACAGATATAAAACAAATATTTCAATAAAGCAAATTTGCAGGCTCCAACAGACACTCTGACCCCCAAGCCTGGGAACACAGCCATGTCTTCAGGGTCTTGTGAAAGGCCAACAGGGTTGAAGCCAATCTGATATCTGAGGGGTGATGTTCCACAGGGCAGGGGCAGTGACAGAAAAGGTTCTTTTCCTGGGTCCCACTAGGTGGCACTCTTTAATGATTGGGATGTCTTCCCCTGCTGGATCTGATGAAATGGGTAGATATTATTGGGCAGAGGTGGTCCTTCAAATAACCTGGCCCATGCCATGGAGAGCTTTATAGGTAACTACTAGCACCTTGGATGGAACCCAGAAGCATATTGACACCAATTCAGCTCATAGAGCAGAAGTGTAATAAGTAGATCAAGAAGCATTCATAACTGCCAGCACTGCTACATTTTGCACCAACTGCAGCTTCTGGATGCTCTTCAAAGGCAGCCTCATGTAGAGTGCATTGCAATAGTCCATCTATGAGGTGACTAAGGCATGAGTGATAGTGAGAAGATCCTCCTGATCCAGGAGAGAGCGCAATTAGCACACAATGTGAAGCTATGCAAAGGCTCTTCTGGTTATGTCCACTACCAGTTCTTCAAACAGAAGCCATGAGTTAAGGAGGACTCCCAAATTGTGTACTGGTTCTATTTGGGGTAGTGCAAAACCCCATCCAGAACAAGAGATGGACATCCACCACCACCCCCAGCTTCCAGACACCAAACCTCCATGGCACCATTTGGACAGTCTGGGGTGGAAATGCAAAGCTGGGTATCATCAGCATATTGATTATACCTCACCCTGTGGCTTCATGTAGATGCCAGTGGATGACCTCACCTAGTGGCTTCATGTAGATGTTAAACAGAAGTGGGAAGAGTGTCAAGTCCTGCTTCACCTTGCAAAGCAAGGGCCATGGGCAAGGCTGAATAGAACCATCCCTGGAGGAAGGAAGAAAACCAGCACGACAGCACCACCCGCTCCCAACCCCTGGAGTTGATCCAGAAGGGTACCATGATTGATAGTATCAAGAGCTATTGAGAGTTCAAGGAGAGCAAGGATGGATCCACCCCCCTCATCCTGCTTCCTCCAGAGATCATCTACTAGTGCAGAGCTTTCCAAACTTTTCATGTTGGTGACACACTTTTTAGACATGCATCATTTCGCGACACTCTCTTTCAGCAGGGCACAAGGCAGGCACTAGGACCTGCGCGGAATCACAGCAGGTTTGGAGGCAGCCAGGCACAAGGCAGGCACTAGGACCTGTGCAGAATCCTGGCAGGGCAGGTTTGGAGGCAGCCAGGCACAAGGCAGGTACTAGGACCTGCGTGGAATCCTGGCAGGGTTCGGAGGCAGCAGCCGCCGCGATGCACCCAGACACTGCAGGCGACACACTAACGTGTCCCGACACACAGTTTGGAAAGCTCTGTACTAGTGCGATCAATGCAGTTTGGTCTCATGCCCAGGTCTGAAACCCAATTGGAAGGGGGCTAGATAATCTACCTCATCCAGAGTTCTTCACTGAAACTATTAAAAAAATAAATTTTCTCCCAGGTTTTATGTATGGAAATAATTTCCTATGTCTTCAAATGTTTGTCTATTTATGTCTGAAAAACCTTGGGCAAGAAATGATGAGTAGATTTAACCATTACTGTAATTATACAAAACCTTAGTCTAAAAACATATTTCTGGGTTTCATAGAATTGAAAGTACAAAGCTATGAATTTCTAACAATCAATAAAGAAGTGAATACAGTGGGGCAAAAAAGTATTTAGTCAGCCACCAATTGTGCAAGTTCTCCCACTTAAAAAGATGAGAGAGGCCTGTAATTGACATCATAGGTAGACTTCAACTATGAGAGACAAAATGAGAAAACAAATCCAGACAATCACATTGTCTGATTCGGAAAGAATTTATTTGCAAATTATGGTGGAAAATAAGTATTTGGTCACCTACAAACAAGCAAGATTTCTGGCTCTCACAGACCTGTAACTTCTTCTTTAAGAGGCTCCTCTGTCCTCCACTCATTACCTGTAGTAATGGCACCTGTTTGAACTTGTTATCAGTATAAAAGACACCTGTCCACAACCTCAAACAGTCACAGTCCAAACTCCACTATGGTGAAGACCAAAGAGCTGTTGAAGGACACCAGAAACAAAATTGTAGACCTGCACCAGGCTGGGAAGACTGAATCTGCAATAGGCAAGCAGCTTGGTGTGAAGAAATCAACTGTGGGAGCAATAATTAGAAAATGGAAGACATATAAGACCACTGATAATCTCCCTCGATCTGGGGCTCCACGCAAGATCTCACCCCGTGGGGTCAAAATGATCACAAGAACGGTGAGCAAAAATCCCAGAACCACACGGGGGGACCTAGTGAATGACCTGCAGAGAGCTGGGACCAACGTAACAAAGGCTACCATCAGTAACACACTACGCCGCCAGGGACTCAGATCCTGCAGTGCCAGACGTGTCCCCCTGCTTAAGCCAGTACATGTCCGGGCCCGTCTGAAGTTTGCTAGAGAGCATTTGGATGATCCAGAAGAGGATTGGGAGAATGTCATATGGTCAGATGAAACCAAAGTAGAACTGTTTGGTAGAAACACAACTCGTCGTGTTTGGAGGAGAGAGAATGCTGAGTTGCATCCAAAGAAGACCATACCTACTGTGAAGCATGGGGGTGGCAACATCATGCTTTGGGGCTGTTTCTCTGCAAAGGGACCAGGACGACTGTTCCGTGTACAGGAAAGAATGAATGGGGCCATGTATCGTGAGATTTTGAGTGCAAACCTCCTTCCATCAGCAAGGGCATTGAAGATGAAACGTGGCTGGGTCTTTCAGCATGACAATGATCCCAAACACACCGCCCGGGCAACGAAGGAGTGGCTTTGTAAGAAGCATTTCAAGGTCCTGGAGTGGCCTAGCCAGTCTCCAGATCTCAACCCCATACAAAACCTTTGGAGGGAGTTGAAAGTCCGTGTTGCCCAGCGACAGCCCCAAAATATCACTGCTCTAGAGGAGATCTGCATGGAGGAATGGGCCAACATACCAGCAACAGTGTGTGCCAACCTTGTGAAGACTTACAGAAAACGTTTGACCTCTGTCATTGCCAACAAAGGATATATAACAAAGTATTGAGATGAACTTTTGATATTGACCAAATACTTATTTTCCACCATAATTTGCAAATAAATTCTTTCCGAATCAGACAATGTGATTGTCTGGATTTGTTTTCTCATTTTGTCTCTCATAGTTGAGGTCTACCTATGATGTCAATTACAGGCCTCTCTCATCTTTTTAAGTGGGAGAACTTGCACAATTGGTGGCTGACTAAATACTTTTTTGCCCTACTGTATATGTAAATTTCAAGTTATGCAACTAGAATCACATTGTGAATGAAAAAATACAGAAATTTTTAATGCAGATATATTAATATTCCTTCAACTTGATTGAAAACTGATTTTAAAAGGTTCCTCATTAACATGACTAATAACTTGTAAATATAGTAAAATTGTCATATATCATACATTTGTCAGCTCCCTAGGAGAAATTGGAAAGTTAAATGTGGAATTCATGCATTAGATTATCAAAATATTTCTTATTGAAGGAGTTTGTGATATTGCTTACAGACAAAACTACGATAAAAGAAGCACCAGAAGAAGCAGCACCTGAAGAAAAAGAAGCACCAACTATAGAAGAGGCATCAACTGTAGCAGAACAGCAGGAAGAGACCAAAGAAGCATCAGTTGGTGAGCATTGCTTACCAATTAATAGTGGCAAGTGCCATTTTAGGGGTGTTTGCTACTAAGACATACCACTTGTTAGATAGAAAAATGCAATAATTTCTGTGCTTTAGGAATAATTTGTAAACAGATGACAAATAATAGAGCTTGCTTGTTTAAATGTGTCTTTCTTCTTGAAAGTCTATATAGTCTCCTAGAAAAATTCAGAAAGCTGAACTGTATTGCTTTTACTATAGTTTTTAAACAAAATAATTGTGATTTTGGTGTAGGTGCAGGTATTTGTGTGTATACTGATTTAGTAATAGGAATCAGTAGAATTTTACTTGCTGTACTGTAGTTCTTCTTGTGAATATGCTTTGCGGTCACCAACCTTCTCAAATTATCATTCAGTTTATAAAGACATACTTGCAATGTTATTTAATTTAGCTGGAATATATCTGGAATGTGGTACCAATTGCTACAGATTTTCTTTGGATGGAAAGCTTAGGGACAAATATTTTTTAAAGAAAAATTAAGCCAGGATTTGATTTTTCAGCTAAGTATACTGTATGTCTGTATACTATACTATACTATACTATACTATACTATACTATACTATACTATACTATACTATACTATAGTGTCTGTATATACTATACTATACTGTAATACTGTACTATACTATACTATATACTATACTATATATAGTATATACTACACTACACTACACTACACTACACTACACTATACTATACTATACTGTAATACTATACTATACTATACTATACTATACTATACTATACTATACTATACTATACTATACTGTATGTACTGTATACTACTGTGGGCAAGAATCCCTTAGAAGAAATGGAGTAGCTCTCATAGTCAATAAAAGAGTGGGAAAGGCAGTACTGGGGTACAACCTCAAAAACAACAGAATGCTTTCAGTTCGAATCCAAGGCAAACCATTCAACATCACAGTAATCCAAGTCTATGCCCCAACCACTGACGCCAAAGAAGCTGAAGTTGACCGGTTCTATGAAGACCTACAACACCTTCTAGAACTAACACCAAAAAAAGATGTCCTTTTTATCATAGGGGACTGGAATGCCAAAGTAGGAAGTCAAAAAATAACCGGAATAACAGGCAAGTTCGGCCTCGGAGTACAAAATGAAGCAGGGCAAAGGCTAATAGAGTTTTGTCAAGAGAACAAGCTGGTCATAGCAAACACTCTTTTCCAACAACACAAGAGACGACTCTACACATGGACATCACCAGATGGTCAATACCGAAATCAGATTGATTATATACTTTGCAGCCAAAGATGGAGAAGCTCTATACAATCAGAAAAAACAAGACCTGGAGCTGACTGTGGCTCAGATCATGAGCTTCTTATCGCAAAATTTAGGCTTAAATTGAAGAACGTAGAGAAAACCACTAGACCACTCAGGTATGAGCTAAATCATATCCCTTATGAATATACAGTGGAGGTGAGGAATAGATTTAAAGGATTAGATCTGGTAGACAGAGTGCCTGAAGAACTATGGATGGAGGTTCGTAACATTGTACAGGAGGCAGCAACTAAAACCATCCCAAAGAAAAAGAAATGCAAGAAAGCAAAGTGGCTGACTGATGAAGCTTTACAAATAGCTGAGGAAAGAAGGGAAGCAAAAGGCAAGGGAGAAAGGGAAATATATAACCAACTGAATGCAGATTTCCAGAGAATAGCAAGGAGAGATAAGAAGGCCTTCTTAAATGAACAATGCAAAGAAATCGAGGAAAACAATAGAATGGGGAAGACTAGAGATCTCTTCAAGAAAATCGGAGATATCAAGGGAACGTTTTGTGCAAAGATGGGCATGATAAAGGACAAAAAAGGCAGGGACCTAACAGAAGCAGAAGAGATTAAGAAGAGGTGGCAAGAATACACAGAAGAACTATACAAGAAAGATCTTAATATCCCTGATAAATACGATGGTGTGGTCACTGACCTAGAGACAGTATCCCAGCTGAGCTATTTAAAATCCTAAAAGATGATGCTGTTAAAGTGCTGCACTCAATATGCCAACAAATTTGGAAAACTCAACAGTGGCCACAGGATTGGAAAAGGTCAGTTTACGTTCCAATTCCGAAGAAGGGCAATGCCAAAGAATGTTCAAACTACCGTACAATTGCGCTCATTTCACATGCTAGCAAGGTTATGCTCAAAATCCTACAAGCTAGGCTTCAGCAGTATGTGAACCAAGAACTACCAGAAGTGCAAGCTGGGTTTCGAAGAGGCAGAGGAACTAGAGATCAGATTGCCAACATTCACTGGATCATGGAAAAAGCAAGAGAGTTCCAGAAAAACATCTACTTCTGCTTCATTGACTACGCTAAAGCCTTTGATTGTGTGGATCACAACAAACTGTGGCAAATTCTTAAAGAGATGGGAGTACCAGACCACCTTACCTGTCTCCTGGGAAACCTGTATGCGGGTCAAGAAGCAACAGTTAGAACCAGTCATGGAACAACCGATTGGTTCAAAATTGGGAAAGGAGTATGACAAGGCTGTATATTATCACCCTGCTTATTTAACTTATATGCAGAGTACATCATGAGAAATGCCGGGCTGGATGAATCACAAGCCGGAGTTAAGATTGCCGGGAGAAATATCAACAACCTCAGATATGCAGACGATACCACCCTGATGGCAGAAAGTGAAGAGGAACTAAAGAGCCTCTTGATGAGGGTGAAAGAGGAGAGTGCAAAAGCTGGCTTGAAACTCAACATTAAAAAAACTCAGATCATGGCATCTGGTCCCATCACTTCCTGGCAAATAGAAGGGGAAGAAATGGAAGCAGTGACAGATTTTATTTTCTTGGGCTCCAAGATCACCGCAGACGGTGACTGCAGCCATGAAATTAAAAGACGCTTGCTCCTTGGGAGGAAAGCTATGGCAAACCTAGACAGCATATTAAAAAGCAGAGACATCACCTTGCCGACAAAGGTCCGTATAGTTAAAGCTATGGTTTTTCCAGTAGTAATGTATGGCTGTGAGAGTTGGACCATAAGGAAGGCTGAGCGCCGAAGAATTGATGCTTTTGTTTGAACTGTAGTGCTGGAGAAGACTCTTGAGAGTCCCTTGGACTGCAAGGAGGTCAAATCAGTCAGTCCTAGAGGAAATCAACCCTGACTGCTCATTGGAAGGACAGATGCTGAAGCTGAAGCTCAAATACTTTGGCCACCTAATGCGAAGAGAGGACTCACTGGAAAAGACCCCGATGCTGGGAAAGACTGAAGGCAAAAGGAGAAGGGGACGGCAGAGGATGAGATGGTTAGATAGCATCACCGATGTAACGAACATGAATTTGAGTAAACTCCGGGAGACAGTGGAGGACAGGAAGGCCTGGTGTGCTATGGTCCATGAGGTCACGAAGAGTCGGACACGACTAAACGACTGAACAACAACATCATACTGTATGTTATAGACAGCCTATACTAGGATCATGTTGTGCATTTTTTTTTAGTGTGATGTCCATTATTTGCTCTATCGTGCTCTCTTATGTGCATCAACTACGTCCATAAATTAGGCATAGGTGTTTTTTTTTCCAAGCAAAGCAGATAAAACGTTTTAACATTGCTGTTCCTATATCCCACCACTAAGTGAAGCTGGAATGCTATAAGTGTCGGGCAGAACTTTTTTTGTGATGGCACCTTGGTTGGTAGAATAATTTTTCTAAAGAAAGCAAACCACCACCTACTGCTTAACCCAGAGCTTTCCAAACTGTGTGTCGGGACAAGTTAGTGAGTCGGCTGCAGTGTCTGGGTGTGTCACGGCTGCTGCTACCTCTGAGCCCTGCCAGGATTGCGCGCAGGTCCTAGCGCCTGCCTTGTGCCTTGCTGCCTCCAAACCTGCCCTGCCAGGATTCCAGGCAGGTCCTAGCGCCTGCCTTGTGCCTTGCTGCCTCCAAACCTGCTGTGATTCTGTGCAGGTCCTAGTGCCTGCCTTGTGCCCTGCTGTAAGAGTGTGTCGCGAAATGATGCATGTCTAAAAAGTGTGTCACCAACATGAAAAGTTTGGAAAGCTCTGCTGTACATTCTCCATTGTGGCTGAGGCTATGAAATCAGAGCAGCAGAAACCTAGCCAGCCACTAGATGGCAGCCATAGATTTTTCTTCGCACGTTTCCACCATCTAATGGTCATATAGTGTTGTACAGCCCAGATCTGTTAGCTCTGCCTTGGCTTAAAATCTCATAAGTATAATAGTAGTATATCTCTGAAAACTAAAAAATGGGTTACAAATTTTTAGTAATGGCCTCCCTGGAGACTTCCCTTGGCTTCAACTTAATCTCTAGGTCCAAGCTTTCCAAACTGTGTGTCGGACACGTTAGTGTGTCAGCTGCAGTGTCTGGGTGTGTCACGGCTACTGCTGCCTCCAACCCCTGCCAGGATTCCACACAGGTCCTAGAGCCTGCCTTGTGCCTTGCTGCCTCCAAACCTGCTGTGATTCTGCACAGGTCCTAGTGCCTGCCTTGTGCCCTGCTGTAAGAGTGTGTCGCGAAATGATGCATGTCTAAAAAGTGTGTCACCAACATGAAAAGTTTGGAAAGCTCTGGCTTAACCATTGAATGACTTTAAATGCACTGAGCCTTCTCTGGGTGTGTTTTTTTAAAGTATTTTGTCACTCATGCTTTTCTGCATGTGAAAATTATTTTAATTTTTTGCATTGTTTAATGTTTTACAATATAAGGCACTTTAGGACCCCATTTGGGCTGAAAGGTGACTGAAAAATCTTTGTGTGTCTGTGTATATATAAGATAATTTACTTATTTGCAGAAAAGAAATCATCTCCTGAAGGTGAGGAAGGAGGAAAGTCAGCTGAAGAAGATTATGAGGATGTGAGAAGCTCTGCAAGTGAAGGTAAGTGTTGTTAGAAATCTGTGGATTTGAAATGTGTATTTTTACATCACTCTCTCTGTTTGGCTCTCTTGTGCAATTACTTTCATAAGATAGGTAATGAAAAAAAAATAGGTAATAAAATTAACATCTGGGATTTGGGCATGTATTCCTGATAATCTGCCTGGTGTCTGCCCATCCTACTAGTTTAGATAGGGTGAGCGTGCTCCAGGTCTCCTCCCTTAAATGTTGCCACCTGATGGGACCTCGGAGGCACATCTTCTTGGTGGCTGCCCCTGCCCTTTGGAACAGCATCTCACCTGAGATCCAAGGGATCCCTACCCTTTTAGCCTTCTGGAGAGCCGTGAAGACCTGGCTCTTCCCCCAAGCATTGGGATGGGATGGGGGTTAAACTGGCAAGCTGTTTAGTCTGGCCCTTGGGGGGAAGGTTATTTTTGTTTTTAGCTATAGATAGTCCTTGTTTAGCCTCGTTTAGCAAACATTCACAGTTACAATGGTGATGAAAAAGTAACTTTACAACCAATCCTTGCATTTATGACCTTTGCAGGTCTGTAAAGCAAAGGACAGTTGAAGTAAGATCATAAGCACAGTTGTAGTTTCACTTAGTGACCACTTCACCTAACAACCAAGTTGCTGGTCCCAGTTGTGGTTGCTAAACAAGGACTACCTGTATGTTTTAATGGATATTGTGAGCCGCCTTGAATCATTTTATGAGATAGACATCCGTATAAGTCCTGTAAATAAATGAATAAATACATAAATTTACATTTACACAACATTCAAAAGAGACTGTAAGGCCCCTGCTTACACTGTTTTACCCAAGTTCCTGAAGTTACCAATAACAGTCTTGTAACAGTGTAAGCAGGGGCCTTACAAGACAATAAAAAAGCTAAGAAGGAAACAAAAAGGCTAGAACACATCCTCTCTAGCAACCAACCCCAAATAAGTAGGGATTAACACCAGACAAACAAGCAAGCAGAAAACAATACCCCAATCAAGGAACCACCAAGGAGAAAACCACACCCCCACCAGCACTGGCAGGGCAAGCTACTGTATATAAACAGGGAGCAAACCCCACACTCACTAGCACTGATAATGTTACCTAGTTAGGTAATGAGATGTCTGCAAGCAAACAACTGAGCTCAGAGAACAACAAGGACTCCACTAGAATTATTTATTTAAAACGAGTGTTTCTTTCTCAGCCGTTTGGCAGATCAGATTTATTATTCTTGTGTCTGTCTAGCCCAGACCTTTCCAAACTGTGTGTCGGGGCCCGTTAGTGTGTCGGCTGCAGTGTCTGGGTGTGTCGCGGCTGCTGCTGCCTCTGAGCCCTGCCAGGATTCCGCGGAGGTCCCAGTGCCTGCCTTGTTCCTTGCTGCCTCCAAACCTGCTGTGATTCCGCGCAGGTCCTAGTGCCTGCCTTGTGCCCTGCTGTAAGTGTGTGTCATGAAATGATGCCCTGCTGTAAGAGTGTGTCGCGAAATGATGCATGTCTAAAAAGTGTGTCATCAAGATGAAAAGTTTGGAAAGCTCTGGTCTAGCCAGTCTGTTAAAATTTTAATGTTATAGTTCAAATTTCCTGTCTTTCTGCAAATGCTTTATTATCAGTTTTGAAGCTAGGTATGTATTATAGTGTAGTAATATATTGTTATATTTCAATATCCTGGATATTGGTGGAAAAAAAGCAAATACATATATCCATTGTCACAAATTCTATCATTTTTTTGAAGTATACATACTGTTTTTTATGATGGCATATTTGAAATCCAGAAGAAGAACCACCACCAGAACCTGAGAAATCTCCAGAACCAGTGAAGAAGAAAAAAGTAGTAGTAGAGAAGAAGATCTCTGAAAACTTCTACTATAACTATGAAGAACTGTGCTCATATCCATATGTGACTCCAGATTCTGGCATACCAGTGAACCTGCTCTCTCTTATGTATCCATTTTTGCCAGGGCTCCATGTATTTAGGATTTGAATTTCCTATCTTAAACCAAAGCAAGAAACAAATACATACATACATACATACATATATTAAAATCAATATTGGAAATAATACATTCAGTACATTAATGGTGGAATGGTTTACAGATTTAGTAAATAAGGTGTTGGTTTTGTTTTGAAGAAACGGGGGTTTAAATTACTCCATAGCCTTGGAAGGCTTTAATAGGTGATCTCTTCCAGCCAAATTTATTTCACTTAGTCGTGCAAGTAAAAAGAAAGAAAAACAAATGTATAGTAATCTTCAATGAGATGCAATGAGAGACAATAACTGTGTTCCTTTCTTTCATATTTAGCTACTTTTAAATATGGATATGCTTTTAAATGTAGGTGCAATAAATTCTTCATAAAGTAGTAAGGTAAAGGTAAAGGTTCCCCCCGCACATTTGTGTAGTCGTGTCTGACTCTAGGGGCCGGTGCTCATCTCCGTTTGTTAGCCAAAGAGCCAGCATTGTCCAAAGATGCTTCCACGGTCCTGTGGCCGTCATGACGCACGCGGAACGCTGTTACCTACCCACCGAACTTGTACTTATTAATCTACTTGCATTTGCATGCTTTCAAATTGCTAGCTTGGCAAGAGCTGGGGCTAGTGCGGGAGCTCACTCTGTCACGCAGGACTAGGGATTCAAACCTCCGAACTTGCGATCTTCCAATCAACAACCTGGCATCTTGCCTGCTAAGCCACCATGCCTCTTATAAAGTAGTAGCTGGATGCTAAATCTCAAGTCATAAGTTACAGACCACAACATACAAACCAGTGTTTAAGGTGCTAAGACTTAAATCATGGCTAATAAACCACAATGGCTGGATTCAACAAATTGTTGTTTATTCATTTAGTCGCTTCGTGACTTCATGGACCAGCCCACGCTAGAGCTTCCTGTCAGCCGTTGCCACCCCCAGCTCCCCCAAGGTTGTCTGTCACCTCCAGAATATCATCCATCCATCTTGCCCTTGGTCGGCCCCTCTTCCTTTTGCCTTCCACTTTCCCTAGCATCAGCATCTTCTCCAGCGTATCCTGTCTTCTCATTATGTGGCCAAAGTACTTCAGTTTTCCCTTTAATATCGTTCCCTCAAGTGAGCAGTCTGGCTTTCTTTCCTGGAGTATGGACTGGTTTGATCTTCTTGCAGTCCAAGGAACCCTCAGAATTCTCCTCCAACACCACAGTTCAAAAGCATCTATCTTCCTTCACTCAGCCTTCCTTATGGTCCAGCTCTCGCAGCCATAGGTTACTACGGGGAATACCATTGCTTTAACTATGTCAACCTTTGTTGTCAGTGTGATGTCTCTGCTCTTAACTATTTTATTGAGATTTGTCATTGCTCTCCTCCCAAGAAGTAAACGTCTTCTGATTTCCTGGCTGCAGTCAGCGTCTGCAGTAATCTTTGCGCCTAGAAATACAAAGTCTGTCACTACCTCCACTCATTCAACAAATTCACTAATTCAAAACAAAGCAATAATAACTTAGAACAGTCTATGAACCTTATCAATGGCTGCACTGCCATATAAGAAAATTATTTGCAAATATTTGAGTTTGAAGGAATGTGAAACAAATTTTGTTTACCTAGGGAAGGCCTTTTTTTTTTCAAGTGTTTTCATTACTCATGACACATAGACTTAACATATTTGCCTTTGTTCAAAGCAGTTTAGAGTTTTAAAAAATATTATTTCAGTACATGCAAAACCATTTTGGCCAGAGATGACTGTAGAATAAACTTTTACATGAACACTGTTGATTAGTGAAACCTTGATTAAACTGCTTCCTGGGTTCAGATGTCTTGCGAACTACTGGTAGTCCTTGGATTATGATGACAATTGGGACCAGAATTTCTGTTGCTAAGTGATGCGGTCTGCCATGCATGGTTCTTTGAGGAAAACCTGTCTTCTTGGCAACTTTCTCCTTTGGAGAGTAAAGAAAGACACACAAGGAAAGGCTGTTCTATTCTTGAGTAAGTCAAGGAAGTAGTAATAGCATGAACATTGGAGGGAAGTGACCCTAAAATGCTGGAATTCTAATTTTGTAAGGAAAATAAATCTGAATGTAGTTGGACACACATCTTTGGTTAAAAAAAAAAGGATCTTAACGGACTCAGAGTAATGATAATGAAAGGAGAAGCCAATGGGAACAGGAGGTCAAGATCAGTGGAATTTCCTAAAAAAAAAGATTCTAAAGCACAATTGCAAACAATCCCAATGAGAAAAAGCAAGGCAGCAGATGAAACTATTGCACAAAAACTTAATGAAGAATGGAAAACTAAGAAGGACACACACAGTGGAAAGAGGGAAAGTTTAGCAAGGAAGAGTACATCTAGGTTGCCCCAAACTATAGAAGGTACTGTATGTCAGGAAAGCTAAAGCTCACATTGATCTGACCTTGCCAAAGGATGCTAAGAAAAGGGCTTCTTTAGATATGTTTCACATAAAAGGAAGAGAAAAAAAACCAGTATATTAACAGCTTCATAAAAATGGAAAAATGCTAATGGATAACAAAGAAAAGCAGAGCTTTTCAATTCCTATTTTGTCTGTCTTCAACAGGAAAGTAAGTGTTCCACCAGGCAACTGTGAAGAGTAGAATGAAGGAGCAGGATTAATGCTTCAGATTGGTCAGGGAATATCTGCTTACTTTGAATGAGTTTGAATCTCCAGGATGATATAAATTGCATTGTAGGTTACAGAAGGTATTTGCTGATATTTTGGGCAAACCTTTATGTATTATCCTTAAGAAATCCTTGAGAATGAGTGAAGTGGCAGATGATTGGAAGAAAGCAAATGTTATCTTTATGTTCAAAAAGGAGGATCCAGGGAGCTACAGAATAGTATTCTGACATTAATACCAGGGACATTTGTAATGACATCCATTTGTAAGCAATTTGAAGTAATTACCAGAAGAAAATATTAGATTTGTCAAAAACAAGGCTTGCCATGCTAACACTGTCTCATTTTTGATTGAGTAGCTTCCTTCAGTAGATGCTATAGATGTAGTGTATCATTACTTTAAGGGGCGTGGTGGCTCAGCGGGTAAGACGCCAGGCTTGTCGATCGGAAGATCGCATGTTTGGAGGTTCGAATCCCTAGTCCTGCGTCATGGAGTGAGCTCCCGCACTCACCCCAGCTCTTGCCAAGCTAGCAATTCGAAAGCATGCAAATGCAAGTAGATGAATAGGTACCACTTCTGTGGGATGGTAACAGTGTTCCACGCCAGCCACATGACCGCAGAAGCGTCTTTGGACAACGCTGGCTCTTGGGCTAACAAATGGAGATGAGCACCGGCCCCTAGAGTTGGACACGACTGCACAAATGTGCGGGGGGAACCTTTACCTTTACTTATCATTACTTTAGCAAAGCAAAAAAATTTTTTTGACAAAAATACCCCATGCAATTCTGATTAGCAAGCTAATTAAGTGTGGGCTTAATGATAGGACAATTAACTGGATAGGTAGTTGGCTCAAAAATCATACAGAAAGAGTGCTCATAAAGGTCTCTTTATCAAATTGGAATGAGGTACTGAGCATGGCGCCCCAGTGTTCAAGCTTTGGCCCAGTGCTCTAACATTTTTATTAATGACTGGGTTAATAAATGGAGGGAATGCTTATCAAATTTGGAGATGACACAAAATTGGATGGGGTAAAATAAAATTTAGAGCAATAGGTTATAAAAATGGGGTGAAAAGAATAGAACTAAGTGTCAGGCAGAGGAGGGAATACCTGGCTTGGTGATAATAATTGCAGGAAAGGTCTTGGCATAGTAGTTGATTGGTTAATTGAATATGAGTGAGCAGTGTAATCTGCAAAAAAAGAAAAGCAATTATAAGCTGCAGAAATTGCTTACAATTAGTTCCACTCTATTCTGCTTTGTCAGCCTTCACCTTGAGCACTTTGTGATCAGAGGACTAGAATCTAAGTCCTATAAAGAAAGATAAATAATTGGGAATGTTTAGCTTTGAGAAAAGATTATTGAGGGAGGATATTATAATTTCAAATATGTGAAAATACATAATGCCCTTCAGATCTCTGAATAGATTTGAAGAAGGCAAAACCTATTCCCTGTGGTTTCAAAGTATTTGAAGAAAAGAATTTAAGTGATCAGAAAGCAACTATATGTTAGGAAAAAAAAACTAGCAGTAAGGGCATTTCAGTGGTGGAACAATTACCAAGATAAGTGTTGAGGTCCCCTTCATTGGATGTATTTAGGTAGAGGCTAAGCAACCATCTGGGAGATGATTTAATTTGGATTCCTGCACTGAGCCACCAGATTGGATTGAATGGTCCATTCAAACTCTATGACTCTAGAACAGGGCTTTCCAAAGTTTTTTCCACGGCGACACACCAACCGGCATTGGTGTGTCGCCGAAGTGCCGTCCTTGCGGCAGCGCGCAAAACCCCGGAAGCGCTACTGCCGCTTTCGGGTTTTGCGCGCTGCAGTTGGTGTGTCGCCACGGGAAAACCCGGAAGCGCTGATGATGATCAGCGCTTCCGGGTTGTGTGGCGACATACCAGACTGTGTGTGGCGACACACTTTTGTGTCGCGACACACAGTTTGGAAAGCTCTGCTCTAGAACATAGCATCCCCTTACTCAGCTTTTCCCAAGTACAACAACCCTATACTGCAGACTAGGGGAGATGGGCGGTAATATAAATTTAATAAAATAAATAAATAAATAAGTGAGTGACTAGCTGAAACTCACCAAGTGAATTTTCCAGATTATGGTGAACTAGAGCTTGGAATTTCCCTATCCTAATCTAGTCCTTTAACCAGCACACCATACTGGCTTTTCTCATTATGCAAAGTATATTGCAGTTTTTCATTAATGGTACATTTATTATTATATGGAAGAAATAAACCTAGGTCACATCATCATTTATTTTCCTTAGTGAGCTTTCCTCAGGCATTCTTTTGGATATGACTGTACTAGACGGGCAAACCTCCAGATGCTGGATAGTCAGATTGTCCTCTACATAGCTGGCAGTCAACTAGTTCTTCTGGATTTGAAATCAAACTATCAGAGATACCTTCAAAGCACAGGTGGTGGAGGGATTGGCGTAATCACGGTATGACATATATGTTGTAAGGATTTTTGCTTACGTTCTTACTGGCAGAAAAATATGCAGCATTTTTAATGGGGTTTGCTCCCTTTTTTATTTTTGCTTTCGTTTAACAGAACAAACAGAAAAAAGGAAAAATATCTAATACCGTCTCATGCATGTATATGTAGGTAGAGTTTTACACAACAGTTTCAGTAGAGGATGGCTATATTTCAATATAATCTTCCATACTTAGTTTACATCTGTAAGCATATCATTCAAAAGTTACAAGTAACATCAGTTCTTGACTCCATTGATTACTTATCTTTCTGTTGGAGAATAAGTTCTTAGCAGTAAGAAGGACACGGAGAACCCAGTTCTGTTGTCCAGCTATAAATTTCCATGTAGTAAGAATATAATTCAAAACAATGCAGACATCCAAAAATATTTAAAACTGTTTCAAAGTCAATATATGTAAATATTTTTTTCCAGAATATAATGATTTTAGGACATCTGTCTGAATGAAGCATTAGTCTCAATGCATTAACAGTGACATCATGATTTACTCATTCCCTTTTTTGTACCAACAGGGTCCAGTAAGTCCAAAATATTATTTTTTGATTGAATAAGTTGTAGCTACTGAAATTTTTGATACAGACATTAAGTTATTGCCCCATTTTTTAAGACAAAAGGGGGATCTCCAATTGCTTATTTAATTCAGTCTTTAAAATTTGCATATTTATTAATAACAAGTATTTAGAAGACTAATTGTGGGATTTTTAGTCTCATAAGTAAAGGTAAAGGTTTCCCCTGCAAAGTCGTGTCCGACTCTAGGGGGCGGTGCTCATCCCCGTTTCTTAGATGAAGAGCCAGCGCTGTCTGAAGACGCTTCTGCGGCCATGTGGCTGGCATGACAAACACGGAACGCTGTTACCATCCCACCAAAGTGCTACCTATTTATCTACTTGCATTTGCATGCTTTCGAATTGCTAGGTTGGCAAGAGCTGGGGTGAGTGCAGGAGCTCACTCTGTCACGCGGGGCTAGGGTCTCGAACCGCCTAACTTGCGACCTTCCAATCGACAAGCCTGGCATCTTAACCACTGAGCCATCGCACCCCCTTTTTAGTCTCATAAGATTGGTAATTATTTCTCAAATAATTACATTAAATATGAATAAAATATATAAAGAGTTTTATTTGGATATTGTTTGATTAGAATTTAAATTTTACTCTTTGGATAGATAAACTCATAATGAATATAATTTCTAAAATATATTTTGCATAGAATTCAAAATATTTACAGGAAACCTTCTGAGTTTTTGAAAACTTACACACACACAAACATGGAAGACATTTTCAAAAATTCAGTTCATTGTCTGTAAATGTCTATTGGGTTCTTCAGTTCCAAATATATGTTTGAAAAAATGCAATTGTCAATTAAAGATAGGGGTTTGATTTTCTGAATGTTGCATTATACTATTATGCATATCTTTCGACTAGTACCAAATTTTGGATGGCCTTACTCAGCATAGATTTTCCTTCCTGAGCTCTTTGGGAATATACACACATAGCATCTTTAATTAAGTAGATTGTTTTGAGTTTGAGATAATAGTATAGTAACTAACTCCTGACCCTGTTATATCAGTTTGAATACTGTGGTACATTTTTGGACAATTGCATTTTGTTCATTTTTTTCATGCTAAATTGATACTATGGGATAGTGCAAACCTTAAAATTTATTTAAAAACTGCTATATGGAAGATTTGGATAGACACTGAGATTTTAACTTTAGACTAATTACTGAATGATAATGATGAGAGGCAGTTTACAATAAAACTAAAACTAAATACAGATTAAAATACAATAAAAACAGTACCTCTTCAATAAAAACATAAATATAAATATATTTTGTTTGCTAATGGACAAATATTTGTCTTTTGCTGTCCACTGGCAATATTTACAAGTATTACCTCTATTGACATCTCAATTTTGACCAGCATTTTCAATTGCAGAGACATATAAATTATTAGAAGGGTTTTCTTCCTTTTTAAGAAGTACTTTCACCTGCAATGCTCATACTTTGGACAGCTCTATGTTCTGCTGCCCTCTTTGAATCTATTTTGTGTGGATTGAAATGATTTCATATGTTTTCCTGTTTATCCAGATACCCTATTGATCTTTCTTCCTTTTGCAACACTTCTAGCATCTCCTTTCCTTTCCTTTCCTTTCCTTTCCTTTCCTTTCCTTTCCTTTCCTTTCCTTTCCTTTCCTTTCCTTTCCTTTCCTTTCCTTTCCTTTCCTTTCAACTTATACACTGCCTCAATTCAATCACTCTATAGGCAGTTTATAATATATCTACTAAAATATTGTAATTATTCAGTATATATGTTTTGGTGCCTTCCAGTCAGTGTTGACTCCTGGTGACTGCCTGGACTAGTCCCTACAGTTTTCTTGGCAAAATTTTGGAAGTGGTTTGCCATTGCCTTCTTCCTAGGGCTGAGAGAGTGTGACTGGCCGAAGGTCACCCTGCTGGCTTTGTGCCAAAGATGGTACTAGAACTCATGGTTTCCTGGTTTCTAGCCTGGTGCCTTAACCACTACACCAAACTGGATCTCTAACTATACAATCTAATAGAAGATGATGATAAGATAAGATAAGACCAAAACCATGGATGTGTTTTTATGTGTACACTGAGGTTTGATCTCTAATTGCCAATCATGGATATGTGATACTATGGATAATGAGGACCACCTCTATTTCTAAATGCTGCTGGTATCCAGAATCCATTTCATAATTGTACAGTACCTATTTTAGAATGAGGCACAGTAGAAGGCCAAGGTTGTTTTGGGGGGTGGATTGCAAGTCCTGGAGGGAAGAGGTTTGTGCTTAATGGTAGTTCAGGATTATACTGGTTTCTGAAGGAATAAAGGCACAGTTTGGTTCTGTTGGTTTTATTGTTTTATGTAAGCTACATATGAGACCCTTTCAGACTGAAAGATGGGGAACAAATCAGAACAGCTAAATATGTACTTCAATGGAGGAATTCTAAGAAGATTATTATTAAATGAAAAAATATCTTTTATTAGGCACATCCTGACAGAACTCATTTTGCAGTAGGAGAAAAAGGTTGGAAGCCCAACATGATTATCTATGAGTATCCTTCTTTAAGGCCATACAGAATATTACGAGGTAGGTTAAACTGTATTGGCTTTCACAGTTTCAAATAATACAGAAAAATTAACTGTCTTGGAACTGAAAGCAATATTATATTTTAATTTTTTGTATAAATATATAGTATGTTCTGTTGCAAAGAGCAGCCATCTTTATTTTAAAGGCACAAAACATAATTTCATTTTTAAAAAATCATTTGCCCCAAACTCTTCTTCTTTCTTTGTGCTAAAGTAAAAGAAATGGAGATTGGGTAAAAAACTAAATATTGAAAGAATGGCAATAAATTAAGAAGTAGCCCTATGTTTTCAAAGTATATTTTCTGTTATTTGAGCTGCCTATTCCCATAAAGAGAGAGACAGTGCATGTGTGTATTTCATTTCATTTCGTTTCGTTTCGTTTTCGTTTCATGTTTTGTAGCATCTTCTACAAATTATTACATTTACTTTTATTTAAATATTTGCATTCTACAGTTACATTAGTATATAGAACCGAACACAAATTATATCATGTTACATAATTTGTGTTCAGTTCTATATACTAATAGTGAACTCATTTTCCAAGTGCTGATCTTTATGTAATAAAAATGGCACCAAAGGCTTCTAGACCTACAGAGAAAACTCAGAAAGTAAACCCAATATACACAATTCAATAAGGACTGAGCATTCTCCATTGCTACAGAAAGCTGAGTGTCTGTCTGGGAGATCCGGGTAGGGGGAAGTAGGATGGGAATAGACTGCATTATTGGGGGAAAATCATGGCTAGCTGGCAAGAACTCTGAGCAAGAGTGCTCTTATTGCCAACAGTTAATTGAAGGTTCTTCTCGTAACTCTTCTAATCTGTATGGCATGAATTCACAAATAACTGGAAGGAGTTTTAATTTAAAATAGAGTTCTGTGGGATATCCTTTGCATGTTAATTCTGAGAAGCAGCGTAAAAACTAGGCCATGCCAAGGCTTCAAGCTATACTTGCTTTATAGCATCAAGGGACAGAACCAAGGGTAGCTCTTCTCATAAGCATTGCCTCATTAGATCATTTGCATAGCTCTAATAAAACACATGCTTTTAATTCATATGCATATGTATTTATATATGAATGGGCATACTGTATGTGTGGATGCATGCATGCATGCCTGCCTTGGAAGCAAGCATCATTTTATGACTTATTTGTATTTTTTAAATTCTTATTTCAAGATTGTATCTGCCATTTATAAAGCCTAGTTGCTGATAGGGCTGGTGGGTGGAAAATTGGGATGTTTTCTTGGTCATGCACACTGCACTGAGAAACTGGTTATCTTGCCTTATTTCCAGGTGGAACAGAAGAGGCATATGCATTTGCTGACTTTAACCGTTCTGGCACCCTGATAGCCACTGTAGGGAGTAGCCCTGACTATACATTGACAGTCTGGGACTGGAAACAGGAAAAGATTATATTGAGATCAAAAGCATTTTCACAAGATGTTTATAAAGTCACTTTTTCTCCAGAAAATGAAGAACAACTTACCACATCTGGTTCAGGCCACATCAAGTAAGCCAACTACCATTGGTTTTTTTAAAACTACCATTTTTAAAAAAAATATATTATCAAAAAGGTATCCATATGAGGAAAGTACTAACAGGGATCTGATTCAATGGCTGCAGGCTTTGTCCCTCCACCATAATACTTTTGCATTGCTGCACAGTTACCCCAAATGACCCCACAAATCACCAATTCCTAGCAGTGGCCAGTAGTTCTTTTAGCAAGCCAATCAGCAAAAGCCAAAACAGAATCTCACACTAGTCATTGCTTTTTATCGTGTCATGTTATTGTTTTGCAGTGGGGGTTGGGGAGGAGAGAAAAAATAAAGCCTGCTGACAGGCAACTGCCAGGGAAATGGAAGAAGCATTCTGCTGTTCATTGAGAAGGAGGGGCAGGGGAAAGAAGGTGCTGTGGGGAAGTGAAGATGCAATATAATTGTCTTCAGGAAGTGGGAATCCCAGAAGTAGTACAAAGCAGGAATGCTTGCTAACAGGAAGCCTTAGTCCACCTACCCAACTCCAAAGGAAGCTTTGTACAATTATTGTTGCAGTGCTTCCTCTGTAGCAGGAACATAGCTAATTAACTGTGTACGTTAATCAGCTGGGCTTTCTAAGATGACTGGAAACCCATTGGCTTTGTGGAGATATGCAAGGACAGTGTCAGCATCAGATCAAATTATATTTTGTGTGTAGAATAAGCTGGGCTCTTTCCTGATTTTTTAAATAGCTTTGCCTATTCGGTGCAGATCATGGCGAATCATTTGTGCAGATGTGTGAGTGGCAGTATCATGAATATAAAGCATCCTGAATCATGGAAAAATGATAAACTATGATTTAAAATAATATGAAGTGTTTAAATCCATAAGGACATTACAATTTTGATCCATTTTGAAAACATCTCCTGATGTCTGTGTTTCCCTAACGTAGGCTCTGTTGGAGAGCTGAGTGAAGCTAGGTTTTGGTTTAGTTTGAGATAGTGTGGCTCGTGGGAAAGAGCTTGTGCCTCGATCTTCCAACTCCTGAGCTTCATGTACTGTAAACAAAACGCTCCCTTGCAGCTCTCTCTCAGTAGCCCAAACAAAAAAGCAGAAGTGGAACTGAGAAGAATTTTGTCAGTTTCCTTGCTGTTAGTCAAGAGTGCAAAATGCCACACTGCTTAGCTCTTTTGTTTTTAACTTTCTTAGACCTTGGAAGCAGTGAGAATTGGCAGGCGAGGAGGTTTTTGTTTCTGTGGAATCTGCAGTAACTGGGGCAGACAGTGATTTTTGCTCTTTGTTCTTGGCCTCTCAAATTGGCAGAAGTGAGGACAATCATAATTGCCTTCAAACTGCTTCTGAGTGCAGTTTCTGGGAGTGAAAATGGTGGCGGTACGGCACTGCCCGTAGGTATAAGTTACATGTATTGTACTCAACCAGCACTAAAATATAAGATGCAAATGAAACTGCTCTTAATTCCAATTGATTGCTGACAAACATATACAATAGGTTATATTCTTTTTTTTTTTGCTTACAGTGGTAAAGATCAGTTCTGAACTTGTGCTCTTAAGCTCTCTTTTCATTCATTTGTTTTAGTTTTTAATTAACTGTGGTTGCTTGTTAGTTTGATCTTAGACACACTGTAGTTATCTTTAGCAATAACTTGGAAAAACAAAGCTACTTTAGTTGTTTAATTTTTTCCCCAAATCAGATTTTGTTTTCCCAAATCAGATTTTGGGGAAATCATAGTTAGCACTAACCACATTTATTGATTCGGCTGAAAGAGCACAGAGGTTGGCTAAAACTTAAAAACTGTTATCACTCCTCACAACTGTATTAAAGTATGTGGAAGAGACAGAAACAGTTAGGGTTCTGTAAACAGTGATGTATCTTTACAGTTGTTTTGGTGCCTACAAAAGGCTGACATAATTCTACTGGAAAAACTAATTAGAAAATAATTTTGATGGTTGTGTATCCAGGTTTTGGAGGATGGCTCTCACTTTTACTGGCTTGAAATTACAAGGGGCATTGGGTAGGTTTGGAAAAACATCACTGACAGATATTGAAGGATATGTGGAGCTTCCAGATGGTAAGGTGAGAAGCATTTTCCACCCTTAAACTTTTCCACATGATAAAATGAATCCCTTAGAGCTCTATTAATGTTTAGTCTGTTCTAGATTTATGTGAAGAAAGGTATAACATTTCTGTTTTCTGGCATTGCTAAAAATTAGACTTAAGCAATGTAAGTTTTTTTTAAAAAAATAGTCCTAAGTATAATATTTGGGTAAGGAATCATTTATTTTATTTATTTAAATGATTTATCTACCACTTGAAACCTAGTGGACTCCAGTCAGAAATTATGTTGCCTGGTACTCCTGATGGCATTCTCATAATGCAGTATTTATTGTATTGTTAATTTTCTCCCATTCACTATTGCTTTCCAAAGCAAGGGCTGCTGAACTACATTCAGTATCACAGAAATGGCTGCAGTAAGTAAGCTTTGCCAGGTATGCTCTTCATCAGTACAAAACTGTCTTAGAATTGCTCAGTAGCACACAAAGACAGAATTCCTGTTTGTAGGAAAATTGGTTATTTCTATTATAGCTATTATAGAAATAATAAGAAATGGTTATTTCTATTATTAGCTATTATAGAAAGTATTATGTTGTTTACCGTGTCCCTACTGGTAAACACATCTGCATTTATGATACTAATTAATATTGTTTCATCTGCATTCAAGGTACTTTCAGGTTCAGAATGGGGTAATTTGCTACTTTGGGAAGGGGGACTCATAAAAGTGGAACTCTGCCGACCTGGCCATAAAAATTGTCACAATGGCTCTATTAATCAGTTAATTCTGGATGAGGGAGAGGTGATCACTGTTGGATCAGATGGATACATCCGGGTGAGTTTTCTTTTCAAAACAAGTGTACTAAATGTGCAAAAAAAACCTTGCAACCAAGCTTATTCATGATTTAAAGGCAGTATTTATTATTCTACATGCTGAATAGAGGTATTTATAGTGACTGCTGTTTATTAATAAATTCTATGGAAATATTGTTCATTAATCTGGTACCTGGGAGTTAATAACGCTGATCCCAAGTGTTTCTTGGAAAAGTACTTTACAGGGTAGATGCCACCACAGAAAAGGTCCTTGTTCCAATTGCAGTAATAGGACTAACTCTGAGGGGTGAGAAGGGAGATCTTAATTCTTTCTCTGCCCGTATTCTGGCAAAATATGACATCTCAAAAGCTGTTATTAGCATATTAAGGATATGCATATTAACATTTTTGTTACTG
Source organism: Charina bottae (assembly GCA_023362775.1). Taxonomy (NCBI): domain Eukaryota; kingdom Metazoa; phylum Chordata; class Lepidosauria; order Squamata; family Charinaidae; genus Charina; species Charina bottae. The sequence continues at coordinate 98,905,726 of JALMGJ010000004.1, read as the reverse complement.
CCCCTGATAGCTTCCCTTTAAATACAAATAGCTGCAGAGAGATTTATTTGTCAGACTGTACCATGGAGAAAGCTGAGTTTCAAGGCTGCTCAGATTTTCTCAGGGCTGTTATTTAAAACTGCATGTTATTTACCTGAATGCAAATAATATTGCTGTTTTAAATCAGTGGTCTTATCAATAACATCTATTTATTTGCCTGTTGGTTTGCTTATTTTATTTCTGTACAGCTTTTCATAGCAGAAAAAAGTCCTTTTGAAATCTCCCCTTTTCTCTCATGATGCTTTAGCATTTTGAAACAATAACAAGCCTCTTTCCCCCCCCCCCCCAAACTCTTGTGAAGGTTTGGGATTTTGAAACAATAGACACCGCTGATGTTGTGGATGATACTGGACTTGTGGAGATGGAACACATAAATGAACTTTTAGTTGGCAAAAATGTCAATCTGAATTTTATGATGAAAATTCATGAACGGGGAGAACCATATTGGTATGCTCAGGTGAGAGCTATTCTAATAATTACTGAATATGGTAATTATCATCAGTATTCATTCTCATATGAAGTATGAAAAATGGTTCTGTATCTTAGAAAGGAAATGCTATATAAGGACGAGGAGGTGGAATTGTATAAGACAAGATTTTTTACTCTCACTTTAATAACTAATAAGCTTAAATGCTGCTTCAGTGTTTGTGAGATGATACTTCTATATTTTCCTATAGTTTTAATTGCTAATAATATTTAAGTATTGTCAGAGCGGGAGCGGATGGAGCAGCCTGCTTCTTTCCTTAGACACCAGTGATCCTTAGGCTGTATAGTAAATAGACACTCACACAGAGATTATATAAAATAGCCTATTTACTTTATATACATACATATTTACAGATCACTTCCACACGGGTAACAAATAATACACCAACGATACAGCATATGAGAGGTAGAATGAGAATAAAGAATACAGAATTCATCTGCTTATATATACAAACTGACCAATCACAGTATAGGTCACTCTCATTATCCACCACACCCAACTAAACTCTTAGCACCTGTAGTATGAGTCACACACTGACACATCATCACTACAACAATGGCTGCTAATTGGATGACTTGCAGAATATTTCCCCTCTCACCTAGATATCAAGCCTCTCTGGTATAATTTATCTAACTGTAAATTCCTGGGTTTATACAAACCCCAACAAGTATACAGTATGGTAAAATTCTTAAGAGCTTACGTGCTTCTAAAAATTAAAATATGGCCCACTCACCTGAGGTTTGCAGGAGATGACAGCTGAGCCAGCGTTCAGTTTATAGAGGTTAATATGTTTTTCCTCTTGTGAATTCAAAATAAGTCATTGTTCACCCATGCTTGAGGGATATTTTTTTATATTGTAGATTCATTGTTAGCTAGGGAAACTTGATTTTCATCCTTGTTCAAGTGTCAGATCAAAAAACCCCACACTTCAAAACTCTTTATGTCATCTGTTGCTTGGAGTAATTATATTAACTAAATACAAATAGAACAATACCACCTTCTGTACTCCTTATTACAGTAGTATTATATTGGAAAAATCCCTTTTATAATCAAACAATATATTTGTCAATGAGTCCTTAAAGTGATCATTATTAGGATTCAGGTTTGTGTCAGATGGAGATGCGGTTTATTCATTCTTGTATTACGGTCTTGGAAAATCCTGAAATGTTGCTGTTATCCTCAAGAGGAAAGCTCCCATTGGTGCCAAGGGGAATTTCCCCTTTCGGGCCAATGAAGGGAGGGGTGAATGATTTTTGTTGGAAGAGGAATTTACTAAGTTCTGCACATAGCATGATTCTGATCCTTGTCCTTTCTGTTTAATCTGTAAAAAGATTTAAAATTAGGCAGCACTTCTAATGACTTTAGCATTATATGCACCTTGGCACTTAAGTCCAAATGAAATTGTACAAATTGTTGATTTTGGTGGAAAAGGCACAGCTAATTTTCTCTAAATCAGAGCTATGGTTTTAGGACAGAAAAAAATGGAATAATAACCAAGTATTATTATAATTATTCTTTTTTAGGATTTCAATGGAGCTATATGGAAGCTTGATTTGAGTTTCTCAAATGTTGTAAGTTTTATTTACTTCATATTCCCGTTTTCTGCTGTACCCTTCCATTATATGATATATGTCATGAATAAACAGAAACTACTTTTACAGAATCACTAATAACTAGTGATAATTCAAACTATACTTAAAATGTCACTAGTGATTTTAAGTGACATGACTAGTATTTAATATTTATATTTATAGTATAAAGAGGGTAAAAACTAATAGAGGTTAGGAGTGCCAAATTTGAAGCTATACACTATCAAGCCAGTACATTACAATGGGCCATGAAAAGGACAAAATTAAAAGAAAAACCAGGGTTCTTTGTAGAGCAACTATATTGTAACATGAACATAGATTCTTAGTGCCCTCTGGGTAGAAAGGTAAGATGTAAATAGTAATAATAAATAGATATTATTTTATAATTGATATTTTTACTTTAACAGTATAGAATAAATATCAAACAAGCCAAAGCTCCAGTTGCAATAATTATATGCAGTGTGGAATTCAGTAAGAATAGTAATTTATGAGATATTTAATGACAGAAATACATGTTTAGCTATACAAACTTATTTAACGGAACATGTTTCTAGCTATATGAAGAAATGAATCTACAGTTGAAGTATTTGACAGGGCATTAACTAATTGAGTGAAGATAAAATGAATTAAAATAAAATGTATAAGATATAAGAGACTGTATAACTTTGCATACATGCATGCCTCAATATATAAAAAGTATGAATTATCTTTTATTTATTCAATTTTTATCCAACCTTTATTTTTGGTCAACTTGAGGTGGTGTACATACTTAAAGATCCTACCTCCTATTTTCTCCACAAGAGCCCTATGAGATGAATTGGGCTGAGAAACGACTCACCCAAAGAAACGACTCACCCAAAGTCCCCCAGCTGGCTTCCATGCCTAAGGGAGAATAGAACTCAGGGTCTTTTGGTTTCTAGCTCAGCATCTTAGCCACTACACAAAAACAAATGAAGAATTCTACGTTACAATAGACTCAGGATATGGGAAATGTAATAATTCTTGAGAAAATCTTGTCCTGATTGTTACAGTGTTTGTGTGTAATGGAAACTTGGGGGGAAATATGTCCAGACAGTAAACAAATAGAAACTTTGATAATGAATACTAAAAGTTAAGTTCAGTATCTGACAGTTGTGTTTTAAGACCAAAACAACTGTAAGAGAATACATGTACCTTGTTAAATCATTTTATCAGTAGCCCTTTGAAGGACTTTTTAATGATTTCCATTATAGACTCACGATCCAGAATGCCTGTTTACTTTTCATTCTGGAAAGATAGAAGCCATAAGTGTATCTCCAGTCACATATATCATGGCAACTACTGCTCTTGACCGTAAGTATACCTTTCTCCTTCTAATTTTGCTTTTAGTTCCTCTTCTCATGGATTTAAAGGTAAAGATTAGTTATATTAATTAGTTGTGTTGAGGAGGATCATTCACTGATTAATGGTGTAATTAATGGTGGTATAAATTCCACCTTCTCCAATTCTTCAACACCTAAATGTGTTGGATTACAATTTTCATTATCCCCAGGAAGATTGACCAATGTCTGAAAAGCATAGAACTGGAGAAGGAAGGCTACAAACCCACAAAAACCAGGATAATTTTTTTTCATATCCAACTTTGTCATATTCAAAGCAGTAATGTTTGCTCTGAGTGTGTGCTCTTTATGGGAAAGTATAATTATAATGACCACATTTATTTACCTTTGGGGAAAAAAATCATATTTTAATATCAGTATGTTTGACCAAAGAGTGTTTCTAAATAAACCTTGAAATTTATTAGGGATTTAATAGTAATAATAATTTCTACAAGCATTTAAAAGGCAACAAGTTAAACAGTCTTTGAGTTCTACAATTCCTGTGACACATATTTCTGTAGCTCTCTTTTTGTTCATGAGAAAATTGAGTGGATTTGAACCAAAGATTCCTTTCTGTGAATGGCAAGACTCTGCAGTAGAAAGATTCCTCCCCTAGAAGCAAAAGATAGCAATTGTATCTTCTGGAAGGATATAGATGATATACTATAAATATACTCAGGTTTTCTGGAACTACCTCTCTGAGTAAGCTGTCTTGACTTTCTGAGTCAAGCTATCTCTTGAAATTATTCTGAACAGTTTTAAAAATGTGAAATTAGGATATTATAAGAATTTTAATGGAGAAAAAAACAGGAAAGAAAGATGATGTGTGGCAATGTATTACTGTTGTAATTGTACATACAGTAAGTACTGCACTATGTATTACTACTCTATTTTATTATTTTATTATTGTTTTACTCCTAATGTGTAAGCCAACGAGTTATTTTGGTAATTGAGGCAACATATACTTTTATAGATAGATAATAAATAATTAAGATTTCACTCTAATATTTAATCTTTCCTTCCTCTTTTCCTGATCTGTCAACTATCTAACACAGGTTCAGTGCGTATTTATGATTTCATTAGTAAAGTGCAGTTGGCTGAGATGAAGTTTAAACAGGGAGGAACAGCACTTACCTGGGCTCCAACAGTGGTAAGTACAAACAAGAAAAAGGAGTACATGAATTAAATCTGGTTGATGTAAAGTGTCAAAAATGAATTGTTTATAGTGATGGAGTTCAATAAAATTGAAGAAACAACTGCTTGGCTTTTTCTCCCATCCATGTTCTCCTTATTGACTGGGTCAAGGAACTTTTGTACCTTGATTTTAGATAAATGTGCACACTTTCAGGATATGTGAGAATGAGTAAATTTATTAGTGACTGTAAACCTTTTATGGACTTTTTGATGAAAATGGAAAAGAAATGAACTGGTGATTTATGAATTTGATGATTAAAGGTAAAGGTAAAGGTTTCCTCCGCACATTTGTGCAGTCGTGTCCGACTCTAGGGGCCGGTGCTCATCTCCGTTTGTTAGCCGAAGAGCCAGCGTTGTCCGAAGACGCTTCCATGGTCATGTGGCTGGCATGACGCATGCGGAACGCTGTTACCATCCCACCAACGTGGTACCTATTAATCTACTTGCATTTGCATGCTTTTGAATTGCTAGGTTGTCAAGAGCTGGAGCGAGTGCGGGAGCTCACTCCATCACGTGGGGCTATGGATTCGAACCTCCAAACTTGTGATCTTCCGATCGACAAGCCTGGTGGCTTACCCGCTGAGCCACCACGCCCCCCCCCTTTTTTTTGATGATATGATGATTAGAAAGGGAAAAATATGGGAAGAAAGGAATTATGATGTAACCTTAAAGAGGGAGGATAGATGATAAATTTGTTTGTAACTGCTGTAAAGAAGGTTGGAAGCCGATGATTTATATAATTCCTTTCCTTTCCTTTCCTTTCCTTTCCTTTCCTTTCCTTTCCTTTCCTTTCCTTTCCTTTCCTTTCCTTTCCTTTCCTTTCCTTTCCTTTCCTTTCCTTTCCTTTTGTATGGTTGCTTTTACTATTGCATAAAATCTCTCTCTCTCTCTCTCTCTATGCTGTGTGTGTATGTATGTGTGTGTGTGTGTATATATATATTTATTAATTCAGAGAAAAGAGGCTCTACAAGAGAAACTGATAGTGAAATCAACTTTCCTAAGGAAGACATCATACAAAAGAGCAAATCCAGGAGACTAGAATAACAATGAGAAGCAAAAGATATAGGAGATAGTTTGCATAAATGGAACTCAGAAACAGTTTTCAGGCCTTTGCAGAAGAAACTAGCTCTGCAAATTCTCAGAGGAAGAAACTGTAGAACGGGAGATAGTGGATCCTCCAAGGGCAGAGAGGATGCATCTGCATCCTATAATAAGACAAAGAGAAGAGTTGTAATAGTTGGTGATGCATGGTAACAACAAATAAAACTCCAATTCACAAGTATAGAATAAGGCTAGGTGATAGTACTGGCTAAGTAACAATGCTTTTAAAAATCTTGGAACAGTAATTGATCACAAACTGAGTAAGAGTCAACAGTCTGATGTGTCTGCTGAAGAACTGAACATATGTTTAGGTTACATCAGTATTTGGAAGCTAGAAGTATAGCTTCTAAATCACAGAGAGTAATTGTTTCACCCTATTCTGTATTGCTGGGCATAACATTTTGAGAAAGATTCTGTAATGAGAATGATCATGGAACTAGTTTCTATGAAGAGAGGTTGAAGGAGTTGGAGATGTTTCGTTTTGAAAATACTGTCGGAGAATAGGATGACACACATCAAATACCTGAAAGGATGTTGCATAGAAGAGGTTCAAGATCTGTTCTCTGTATAGAACTATAGGATGCAAGACATGGAATAATGGATTTAAGATGCAGGAAAGCAGATTCCATTTGAATGTTTTTTTAAGAAATGACATTAAAAGCAATTTGATAACAGAACCAATGATCCAGAGAAGGAGTGGACTCCCCTCCACTGAATGTATTCAAACTGAGGCTACCTAGCCATTTGTCAGGAGTGCTTTGATTTATATTTATGCAGAGTAGAGCTTGTACTCCACATTATATTTCAATATAATACTGCGTTTTGGAAATAAAATCCCGTCCCACCCGATCTTGCACGGCGGGCATGCTGCGGACCCCCTCTATGAAAGAATTCCATCTAGCGGGGTCTCGGAGGCGAGCCTTCTCTGCAGTAGCACCTGCCCTATGGAACATCCTCGAACCAGGGATAAGACAGGCCCCTTCACTCCTGGACTTCAGGAAAAAATTAAAAACTTGGCTCTGTGATCTTGCCTGGGGCAAAAAGGAAAGTGGTCAAGCCTGGGGATGGCTGATTCCCTAGAGCCGCCTTAAATATCTCAAGTATTTTAAATATGTTCAACGTCACTGTAAGAACCACCTACCACTTGGATTTTATTGTATTTATATTTTTATTGTTGTTTTTATTGTATTTTATTGATATTATGTTGTGAACTGCCCAGAGTCCCTCTTTGAGGGGGAGATGGGCGGTTATAGAAATTTGATAAATAAATAAATAAAATGTCAATCACAATTATGTGAAATTGTTCTTTATGCATATCAGCTAGCTTTATGTATCATAAATTTGTCACAGATTTAGGAGACGTTTTCTGTAAGTATCTTATATTAATACAAACTTTTTTTTGTCTAAGGTGAATCCTAAAGGAGGTATAATTGCTGTAGGTTTTCAGGATGGCGTTGTTCGCATAATTGAACTTTATAATCCAAAAGGACTCCCTGTCATTGCTGGACGGGAAAATGTAGGAGATGCAGTCTTGCGTCTGAAACAGGCTTTTAAACCTCATGTGTCTGTAGTTACAGCTTTGGCCTATGAACGTAATGGGGAAGTGCTAGCCACAGGGGTATGTATTGACTTTTCTATGATTACGTTTTAATAGGCCACATGACCTTAAAAAGAACATGAAGAGAGCAGCAGGACTTGGTATCTTTGCCTTACAACCAAGTTCTAGAAGTAGGATCAGTACCCTTGGACCTAATCTAAGTTGATTATGTGGTAGACCCAACACTTCAGGTGATAAAACGTTTGGCCTGAAATGAATTTGAGGGAAGCAATGTGTTCCTATGTATTACTTTAAAGTTTGCTAAAGATAGTGGATGCACATTTCTGATGACCCTCCATTGCAAAACAAATCAGGTAATGATTGAAAGGGATCCTGTGTCTGTGGACATATGTGGCTACCTTTGCAGTGCATGACTTTGCTAATACTCCATTTTTTCTGTTTCAGAGTAAAGATAAAACTGTCTTCTTCTTTACTGTTGAAGAGAAATATGAGCCTATTGGATTCATTAGTGTTCCAGGACCAGTGCAGGCACTGCAGTGGTCTCCCCATTCTCATGTGAGTAGCTAATTTGTTTTTGTAGTCCATGCACCTCATGTTTGTTTAATTTTGCTATGTACAATGATCTAGTGTTGTAGGATTTAAGTTATATTATTTAAATACGTATGTATTTAAATATTGATCCAAATAATCTATTCTAAGTGATTTGATGAACATTTTAATAGTAGTAAAGAGTATAATTTTTGGACTAATGTGTATTTATTTCCATGTACTTTTATATCTCAACTGCCTTTTTCCCCCATTTACTTAATTGTGAGAGATCTGTTTCTTCTTAATTTCACTATCATTGTCATGCTAAAAAATATGCCTGGAAACTGCACCTATGAAGATACAGAAATAAACATAATCAAAAGTTGTTATTTCAGATCGAAGAAATAGGAAAGTTTTGTCAGATCTAATGTCTTACATGTCATATTATTAAGTAAGAAGCAAAACAGTATATTGATGGACAGAACAAAGGTGGAAAGTAAGACTGGAAGGGGTTTGGGTAAAAATTGTGATGATGTGGAAGTGCTTGTGTAAGTTAATCATAGTGCTTTGAGATAAAGACTATTTTAAAAAATTGAACATTCTATAATATATTTATTAGTGCATTGTTTTAATTTGTAAATGAATTACATTGATACGATTCATTTTTAATTCTGAAAGACTGTATTATATTGCCAGTAATTTTGTCAAGTCTATATTTGAAGTATATGTTCTGTTTTCTCCAGCAAACAAACTTTATTATTAAGATTTCAAAGAATCTGAAAAATTTCAAATATTTTACATATAATTATCCACCTGTGAACATTAACATTTGTACATAAAACATAATATTACTTAGGTTTGTTTTTATTTTTTATTATGTCATTCCCAGTGGTAACTTTTTAGGAAACTGCCATCAGTACCTTTTAAAAACTGAAGCTGATTTTAAGGAAGCCCTCTTAGCATTTCTAGAATTATAGAATGTAACAACTGGAAGGAATCTTGTAGATCATCTAATTCAGGTCCCTGCACACTATAGATATTCTTTATTACAGTTTTTTTTTTTACTGGTGGCTGCTGTTTAAATACCTCTAAAGAAGGAGAGTCTACCATCTCCCAAGGCAGGCAGGCATCTGTTGAATAACTCTTAGCATTAGAACATTTTTCCTGATACCTAATTGAAATCTACCTCTTTGTAATTTAAATCCATTATTTCTTGCCATGTCTTCTGTACCACTTTGAACAGTTCTGTCCAGTCTTCTAAATTTTAAATAACGGCCCTTCAGTTATTGGGGGATAACTATAATGTTTCCTGAAATATTTCTTCAGGCTAATGATTCCCAGTGCCCATTTAACTGTAAAATGCTCAACATGTTTGCTCAAATGTTGTTTGTTTGGAATAGCATAGAAGCCTATGTAATATAACAATAATAAGAACAACAACAACCCAAACAATTTCACATAAGTTGCCTTCAATACCTCTTGTTATCTTGATTGTTCTCTTCTGGACATGCATCAGTTTGTCAATATACTTCCTAAAATGTGGTACCCAGAACTGGACATAATATTCTAGGATCTAACCAATGCAGAAAGGACAGTAATTATGAATTGAGAAGTTGTATTACAGTATATTTGCCCAATAATACCCTCTGTAATTATTGTATTCACACAAAGATAGGGTTTTTTAAAAATAATTTTTTATTAAAGAATTTTTCAACAGAATAAAAACAATACAAATTTTGAATTGAAGAGAAAAAGAATAGGGAAATGTAATAAGAAAGTGAAAAAGAAAAAAAAGTAATAAAGTGGCATCTGATCTTCTTAACAGCAGTTGTAAGTACATTTATATTTTACCCTCTCTCTCTTAGGTTACATCATAATTTCCTTCTTTCCATAATCTACCCTTTCTAATAATGAAATCCATAAATCACCAGTTCATTTTTTTTTCTTTTTTCAGTCAAAAGTCCATAAGGGATTTCCAGTCACTAATAAATGTTGTCGTTGATCTTTCTCTAAACAAACAAGTTAATTTTGCCATCTCTGCTAGTTCCGTCATCTTCACCAACCATTCCTCTGTTGTGGGGGTTTCAGAGTCTTTCCATTTTTGTGCATATAGTAGTCTCGCCACGGTGATCATATATAAAAATAATATTCCATGGGTCTTTTCTAATTGTCCATTAATTCCAGCAAAAAAAGTTCTGGATTCAGTTGAACATTAGTCTTTAAAATTCTTTGTATCGTTGTATGTATTTGAATCCAAAATTTTCTGGCTTCTTTACAAGTCCACCAGGCATGATAAAATGACCCTTCATGTTGTCCATATTTGCAACATAAATTTTAAGTACCTTTATACATTCTAAATAATTTTTCTGGAATCATATACCAATGGTACATCATTTCGAGAGCCAGCATGGTGTAGGGATTAAGGTAGTGGACTAGGAGTTGGGAAACCCAGGTTCTAATTCTTCCTTAGGCACAGAAACCAGCTGGGTGACCTTGGGCCTGTCACTCCCTTTCAGCCCAAATCGGCATCAGGCTTTGCAACAACCCCGCTAAAAAACACGCTCTGTTGCATTGTGCATTGATAGCTTTGCTGTAAGAAGTAGGTAAACAGTACAAAAACAAGTGGAACCTGTAGTTATGCAGACAAATGCAAAAAAGAACAACAACATAGTGGTATGTTTTCTTTGTTAAAGTAAAGCCTATTTTTTTCCTGTTTTTCAAAATCTAGTACCATACATATGCGTGCTATTTTTGTTTCCTGTTCTAATCTGCAGCCAGAGAGCAAGCTCCTTATCCTCTGTCGGAATGGCATTGTTGTCCAGGTTCCTGCTCCAAACCCGATGGCTTACAATGCAGTATCTACCTATAGAATCAAAGATCTACCTGCAGAATATTTTCGCTTCTGGAGCATCAAATCTCGAATTTTGGTAAAGTATGGTGCTAAAACTGCGGAAGAACTTCCATGCTAGAGTAATCTGCTTTGGGAACATTCTGTTTGCCTTCCAGCCAGTACCAGCTCAAGGGTATATGGTGCTCTTTTTTTTAATAAAGTTTTTTATTATATTTGAAACAAAGATAAAAACTACAGAAAAACAAAAAACTACAAACAAAAAAAGAAAAAGAAACTAAAAAGTGTGAAACACAAGAAAAAAGAATTTTAAAGATTACATACAAAGGTGACTTCCAACTTTCAACAGCAAGAATATATAACGGTTACCATAATCAAACCCTTTCTCTATATCAAACCAAGATCACATCATTTCTATAAATCCTTCCCTTAACACATATACAAATCATTAATACAATTGCTCCTTCCCCTTATATAAAAAAGTAAGTATATATATATAAATTTCTAATTAAGCTTCCCTCCTCCATAAAACACCATCTATTTAATTATTTCCTTCCTACCACTATTCTGTATGTTTCTGTCTACTATAATAAACATCAAATTACAAAAACAAATAAATTGTCTGCCTTTATAATTAAGAAAACTACAACAATCTTAACCTTATTAAACCTAAAAAACGATATACAATTTTATTATATCTTATCCGTAACTTTTAAATCTTACAAATAAAAAACCCTGTAAATCTTAATCCAAATCATTAAAAACATAATATCATGATAACCTCATTATCAGTCCAGTTACACATTCTTAAATTTTTACCCCTCCTCAAAATATACCAGAATATTTACATATTTTTTTTTGGTGTCAGAAGCACCAAGGCGCTTCTGTAGTGAAAGGATTTGCCGGTGACATCACCGTTGCCCAGGGGACGCCTGAGGAGGCTCCCTTCTTGTCCCTTTGATTTTTCCCACCAAAGTGATACCTATTTATCTAATTGCATTTGCATGCTTTTGAACTGCTAGGTTGGCAGTTGGAATTGGAAACATTTACATATTTCCCCATTACACATAAGGCATTTTTTTAAATATAAAAATCCCACAACCCAACTGCCTCCAGAGATACAGACTTCTCAGCAGGAAAAAAAAACCTCCCACACATCATATTGTCTTCTTTCCCATAACACTGATTCAGATAGTCATAACATTTCCCCAGCGTAGTAAGTCCTTGTGCAGCTTTAAACTCAGACTGTTGTTTTAACCCCTTCAACACCAAACCACGATCTTCAGCGGCATTACTTCAATCTCAGTAGCAGCAACAAAGTCCCCATCTTAATACCAAAATCTTCATCTTCCATCATAGCATTTCCAGCCAGATTACACATTTTAGCAACAATCTCTTCTCCAAAACTCTGCAAAACAGCTTGACAACACTCTGAAAGAATTTCTTTAAAAGTCTGTTTATGCTCAGAATGGAATTCTAAGAAATCATCTTTAAAATCTTCCATACTTCAGGCAGCACACCAAGGCGCTCCCTAAATAGTTAACTCACAAAGATAAAACTCACAGAAATAAAAGTTAATGGCTTAATGAAAAACTTCCATCTGAAATTGACAAAAGAAAGTATACTGGCAAACAAGTCCCAGAGAAAGTGAACAGAAAACTAAAAATTTAAAACATTTAAACATTTAAGACATCAAATCCAACATGTAGAAAACAATCCATCCTTCAAATTTAATACAAGAAATAGTAATGGATAGGCAATTATGTTTTTTTAGCCCTCCTTACATTTTAGATGGGAAAACAAGCCAAAATTTTTAAAGAAAATTAAAAATATAATCCAAAAATAACGATAATCACCAAGAGATTTTGCTTCTTCTTACTGTAAAAAGCTTCTCTTAGAGTACAAAACTTAAAAGCTAAATTGGTGCTTTAGAAATGGGAAGGCAGAACTTACGATGCCCCTTTAAGAGGCTGCAATGCAGCTCGGAAAAAGATGAAATCCCAACCTCCCTGTGAAGTCTTACTGTTCGATCACATACACTGTCCATGCTCTCCTGGCTACAACTCACCATCTGGAGGACAAATGGGTCAATTCCCAGCGGTTTCCTTACTCCGGAAAAACGCTTTGGGCTACAGGAAAAGCCTGCCTGTGCCCGAAAAAATGCCATGATGCCAACTGCCCACGGAGCTCGCGGGCAAGATTGTTCAGTTCGCCATTTTCCCACCGGAAGTCAGGTATATGGTGTTCTTAGGGCACATTGGCAGATGGCGTCACCTCCCACCAATGTGAAGATTTGCATTTTTAGAATGATTCGGAAGGAGGGGTGGCATTGGCAGCCCCTAAGCTTTGGCACCCTAGGGCAGTGCCTACTTGAATCAAATCGAATTATCCATTCAGTCGTATCCGACCCTTGGCGATTCCATAAGCCATCTCTCTCCATGATTTACGATCTTGTACAGCTTCTTTCAGTTGCTTTAAATTTTGGCCTGTGTCTGCTTTGATTACATCCAACCAGCGCGTTCTTTGGCGTCCTTGTCGTCTTTTGCCACTGACCATTCCAAGCATAACGTCTTTCTCCAACGATGTTGATCTCATGACATGACCGGAGTAACTAAGTCTAAGTTTTGTTATTTTTCCTTCTAGTGACATGTCTGGTTTTATGCGCTTCAACACTTCTTTATTTGTTATCTTTGCAGTCCAAGGGATTCACAAGAGCCTCCTCCAACACCATAGTTCAAAAGAATCAATTTTACTTCTATCCAACTTTTTCATCGTCCAACTTTCACAGCCATAAGTAGTTATGGGGAACACGTTGGTGCGGACTAGTCTACACTTAGTCGTCAAGCTGACATCCTTGCTTTTCCAAATTTGATTCATACTCATCATTGCTGTACGACCCAGCATGATTCGGCGTTTAATTTCTTGGCTACAATCGCCATTTTGATTGACCACTGATCCTAAAAAGGTGGATTCTTCCACGCATTCCACCTCATCTCCATCAATTACTATTTTGATATTTCCATTCTTTGCAGTTGTCATGAGTTTGGTCTTTTTGATATTCAGAAAGAGGCCAAACTTCTCGCTTTCTTCTTTGAGTCTCATGATTAGGTGCTTTAGGCCTTCCTGGGTTTCTGAGATGAGGGTTGTATCATCCGCGTATCTAAGGTTATTGATGTTTCTTCCGCCAATTTTTACCCCAATTTCTGATTCGTCTAGCTCCAGTTTCCTGATGATCACTTCAGCGTACAAGTTGAATAAGAAAGGTGACAGAATGCAACCTTGTCACACACCTTTCTCGATCTTGAACCAATCAGTGTCACCATATTGAGTTCATACAGTGGCTTCCTGATTTACGTACAGTGATTTCATCAACTTCACTAAATGTAGTGGAACCCCAAGGTCTGCTAGGGCTCTCCATAGATTGTCATGATCAACACAATCAAAAGCTTTCCTGTAGTCGATAAAGCACATCGCCTAAAGCCAGCCTTGCTTCCAGAACATCCTTTCCTACCCATACAAACAGACTGATTCAAGCATTCTGGAGGTGATTTATATAGTTAAAATGTAGTGTAAAGACATAACGTTTTCAGTTTTGTCTAATAGATTGTGAACTTATTTTTTGAAATTATAATAGATTAAAAAATAGGACTATATAAAATATAAGCAGGAGTTATATGCAGAATTAATATGGCTGAATCATTCTAAATATTTGGTTTTTGGCATAGATGTAATTTAAGATTTAAAGGTTGTATTTCAGATGAAGATGGGATCTTCCATTCAGAGGAGGAATATTTTATTTTTTTTACCAAAGTAAACAAAGATGTTTGTGCAACAACTTATATAAGTGAAGTTCACTGTTATTTATTCTTTAAGTATATGTGGAATATTAGATATTATGTTTTTCCTTCTCTCAAGAGCCTAATCTTACACTGAATTTTATTGGTTCTATAAAGAGAGAAGAGGAAATTAAACGCAGAGAAAAAGTTAAAGAACAGAAGGAGAAAGAAAAGCAGCAATGGATCAAACAACAGCTGGATAAGGGGAAAACACTAGAAGAAATAGAACTGCCAGAAGAAGTACCTGTTGAAGAGGAACCACTTCCAGAAATCTACATCCCAGAAACTCCAAGTCCCATCCTTTGTGGGTTTTACTCTGATTCAGGGAAATTTTGGTTATCTTTGGTAAATATATTTTTATTTTTCCTTTCATGGGAAGGCATAGATTATAAATTAAATAATGCCAAATCTATATTTGGTACTCTAGTATTTTTCTTAAGTTAACCCAAATGTCACAAAATAACATAAAGGTAAAGGTTCCCCCCGTACATTTGTGCAGTCGTGTCCGACTCTAGGGGCCGGTGCTCATCTCCGTTTGTTAGCCGAAGAGCCAGCGTTGTCCGAAGATGCTTCCGTGGTCATGTGGCCAGCATGATGCATGTGGAACGCTGTTACCTACCCACCAAAGTGGTACCTATTAATCTACTTGCATTTGCATGCTTTCGAATTGCTAGGTTGGCAAGAAAATAGCATACAAGCTTATAAATTCTTCAGGCCTCTTCAACAGGCTTGGATGTAAATTGAGAAGGGGTGGAAGATGTGGGGAAAAGCTGACTTGATGCTGAAGCCAGCAAGTTTACCTAAATATCAACTGTGTGGGTTGAGACATTTACGGTAATCTCAATTAGGTGCTGTGATTGCTTCACGCTGCACCCAGAACAATCTTGAGTTTCCATTGCTGATTTGACATTGCACTTTTCCACACAACCTCCAATATAGGTTTAATATTTGAATGGGAAGATGCAAAAGGCAAAAGCCATTAAGTGTGAACATATGTTTCAGATATATAAGAGTTGCCCCATATCTTTTGATGCTACTGGGCCAACTCTCTTTTGGTTTTAGCAGAGCTGAAAAGTTCCTTTACAAAGAAAACATACTCTTTCTCTGCAGCTGGAATGGAAGAGTATTTGTGAATTAGATGGTGTGAAATATTACCTTTGATGGAGCCCTTTTGTGAAAATGCAGAGAACTGGACTTAACTGCAATAGGTTTATTCACATCAGGGAATGGAATGAATGCATAAATATGAAACAATTGTACATATTTTCACAAAACGATTCCAATAACTTTTCATAATGTTCTTTTTTCCAGGGAGAATATGACACAGGATTTTTGTATCACTGTGCATTTTCTTCTGTGCAGCAGCAAAAAGACCCTGAGACTCGGCAGGATGAACCCTTTGATATTATCCCTATTGAAGATGCAGATGACAATCCCATTAACCACATCACATTTTGGTAATAAGGCCTTTTCAGCCTGTAAAATGAGAAGAAATTTTATGGCTGATGTTTAAAAACATGTTTGTTTTTTTGGTTTATTTTAAGCATTATATATTCATTATAATGTGCAGTAGGGTATACACTGCTAAATAATATAAATGTTTTCTATTTATTATTATATTGTATTTTAAGTTGTATAGGTTTTTAATTTTAATATTATTATTGTAAACCACCCAGAGTCTACTGCTGTAGAGATGGACGGTGATAAATTTGACTAATAAATAAATAAATAAATAAATAAAAATACATTAAAGTACAATGGAAGATACATTAACATAAAAACAAAACCATGACTGATTTTGGTGTGGGTATTTATATGTTTTCAAAAATGGACATTCTTGATACTCAGTTTGATTGGGTAGTGTTCTTATTTTCCCTTGCCCCCAAATTTATAAAACCTCAGCAAAGCATAGTTTTTATGAAATCACAAATTATTTTACCAGTTCTGCTTCTTTGACTGAGCCAACAGAAGGGCAAAATATACCTTTCCCCTTTTCATACTGTATATAAATCCAAGCCTTTTAGTTGTATATGATTCAAATTCATTTCATATATTAAGAGCAAGTATCAACTGGCTTCTGTTTTTTGAAAGCCCAGGCAAATTTAGGACCTCCACCCCAATGAATCTCCTCTCACTCTTGTGATGCACGTACTAACATGGAGGTGGTCTCATTGTTCCCCCCAAGATATATTTCTGCATGTATAAGTCTGTCTGTGGAACCCAGAGAAGATGCAGTGAAGTTCAGAATGGGTCTTGAATTCAAGAGAGGGCATGAGGGGATAGTACTTTTTTGCATGCACATAGACATGAGAGAGACAGAGTGAATGAGTCCTCAGAAGGAGAGGAGTAATGAGGCAGTAGGAACAGTCATTGTTTTTTGTAAGCAGTGGGCTCCTTGCCATGTCACAGATTTTAAGTCTCTATTTGACCAACTATTGATACCAGGAGAGACAAATAAAAGTAGTGAATATAATAGTGTTTGTATACTTGATATCAATTGTATGTGGGAATTAAGAGTTTTTTAAGGTTCCAGAAACTTCCGATCTGCTCATAAGTTACTCAAGTGACATCCCCAAAAAATGGCAACATGTTGCTTGGCAGAGAAATAATGTTTCTGTTTCCTACCAAGAGATGCAATGAAGCTCTCTGCCAGTTTTATCATCAAAAGGCCTATTAGGACATTTCTGTGTCTCATATGCTGTGGAGAGTAAGGAAGATGACTTTGATGGAAATATGCAAGAACTGTTATCTAGGCAAAGGGGGCTGAAACATTTTTAAGCCCTGAGAAACAACATTTGGAAGTGGCTCAGGCAGACACCTCCCCGATTCACTGGGTATAGCAAGGTTGTATGTTGAGCGGGGAGGTACAACTCAATCAGACATGCCAGTCTGGTCTAGTGGTTAAGGCAACGGGCTAGAAACCAGGAGACTGAGAGTTCTAGTCCCGCCTTAGGCATGAAAGCCGGCTGGGTGACCTTGGGCCAGTCACTCTCTCTCAGCCCTGGGAAGGAGCCAATAGGAAACCAGGAGACTGAGAGTTCTAGTCCCGCCTTAGGCATGAAGGCCAGCTGGGTGACCTTGGGCTAGTCACTCTCTCTCAGCCCAACTCACCGCACAGGGTTGTTGTTGTGGGGAAAATAGGAGGAAGGAGTATTCGGTATGTTCACCGCCTTGAGTTATTTATAAAAATAATTAAGGCGGGATATAAATAAATAAATAAATAAATAAATAAATAAGATTCTTATAGCTAATCTAAATAAAGTAGTTCTAGTCTTCCTGTGGATTTCGTGATCTGGTCTCCCTAGTGGGGCTGACATATTCCTTCTGCTTTATCCCCAGCATAAACAGATTTAGATATCAGAAAAATATATGGAGAAAAACAATCATGTTCATGTTTTGATTACTTTTGCAGCTCCACAGGTTTACTGATGTTTTGTGGGATGCAGAAAGGAACAGTGAGGATTTACCCCCTACACAGTAAAAATCTCCGTGTGGACAACATAGCTGGATATTGGTCATTTAGTTTGCATGATAATGACTATGGGCAAATTCAAGGGATATACTCAAGTTTTGATGATCGGTTTCTAGTAACTTGTGGAGCAGATGGCAACATCTTTGCATATAATATTCTTTCTGCTGAGGATGTTCAGAAAGTCCTGAAGACTAAAGTGCCCTCTCCTAGAGTAAGTAATATATTACATATACATATACATATACATATACATATACATATACATATACATACACACACACGCACATATCCATATCCATATACAGTACATATTAGCCTCCTTTGAAAGTGGGAAGAGACAAGATTAGAAGAAAAACACTATGACTTATAAAACATTGTGAGAAGCTATGTGGAATTCCATCTTAGCTTTAGTGAAATCCATGCCAACTATAGAGAGTGCCACTGATTATTTAATTTTATTCTTCTGCAGACGGGACTTGACAAAGAGAAAGCAGCAGATGATATTGAGGATATTTACGCCTACAGGTAAGGCTGCTAAAAGTGAGACATTAAGCTTTATTTTTGGTTACTTGGTTTTCTGTGCTGCTTTTTATAGACAAATTTTTCATCATGCCTTTGAGAAAGGAATACATTTCCAAAATGAATCTGACTTTAATAAAATCATTTATTGGCACTTGGGACTCCTGCCTCTGTTTCTTCTGTGCCTGGAACATTACATTTTCTTTTGCAATTTTCTTTGAAGATACCATCTGGTGTTCTCAGCAGCTCTGTACCTATAATTTCCAGCACTGAACATTTGCATTTTAATATTGAAAAGTTAAAATTTTAGCTTTTCAATATTTTTAAAATTTGGGTCTATCGCCAAGAATGGAAAGGGAAGTGCTGAATCTTTTAGCCACACACCTATACACTATATGGCCAGGAACTAACATTATAAAACTACTTTTGTATTTTGACCATTTAATTACCAGAAATACAGTACAGTCTATGAGAGTCCTATTTCTCTCAAGTGCCAAGGTTAGTGAGTGGATGCCAAGTGAGATGCATCCCCAGGAGATTACCAAGCCACTGTCCCCAGAAGGAAGGACCAGGCTGTGAAGATCCAGAATGCTGCTGGGAGACCTCTGGCCTTCCATTCTGTGGGCTCAGCGGTCTTCCACAATCACATTTAATTATGTTAACTAAGTTCATGTGTTAATGCCTAGCTAATGAACCAATACTATAAAAAAATACAATTTTTTTGTTTCTACAACATTGTTAATATATCTAATGCTTTATAGATATATTAATATATTAAATAAATAAATAAGTCTCTGTCCGAAAGACTTCCTTCAACATAATAACACTTTGCTTCTCTTCAGCCAAGCTTCATAATTTCACTGTATATTGGTTCCTGGAAAAGTTACTGTAATTGTTTTGTCTCCTCTTCATGTTTTGTCTCACATTCCTAGTATTGAGAATGCAAGGCAAAAAAAGGAACACGATGAGATAATGAAAGCTGCAGAATATAAGAAATATTTGAAGAGACAAGAACTGATTGCTCTGAGGCACGAGTTTCAGGCATTGCTCCAGATCAATAGCGAATTGCCTGAACACATGCAGCTCCTCAGAGAAGTATGTATGTTGATTTATTTTCTTCATGGGGAATAGGGGTTATTCCTTGAGTTTTACAATGGGTTCGTACTTATTTTTTATTATTCGGTTTTATGTTTTAACTGCTTACATTGGTTTTCAGCATACATAAAACAACCAACCTTACTATTGTTGGACAAAGTTGCTCAAATTCGTTCCACACCCAGACAGAACTGGTATGCAACTTGGGTGTCCCAGACTCAGCGCTTGCTCAAAGGCAGCTGTGGCCAGGAGGACCCTTGCACAAATATATATTGGGCACCAATTTTGCCCATTGCTAGTCCTCATAGTCACTCATGCATTGGTATCTGGATTATTGCAATGTGTTCAACATGGGGCAACCCTTAAAGACACTCAGAAACTGCAGCTGATCCAGAATGTAGTGGCATGGGTAGTCATGGGTGCACCTTAGTACACCATGTAACATTACTATTGTGAGAGCTGCATTGGCTTCCAGTAAGTATCCAGGTACAATTCAGGGTGCTGGTCATCACCTATAAAGCCCTTCATAGCACAGGCAAGGTTATTCCAAGGATTAAGGTAAAGGTTCCCCCCACACATCTGTGCAGTCGTGTCCGACTCTAGGGGCCGGTGCTCATCTCCGTTTGTTAGGCGAAGAGCCAGCGTTGTCCGAAGACGCTTCCGCGGTCATGTGGCCGGCATGACGCATGCGGAATGCTGTTACCTTCCCACCGAAGTGGTACCTATTCATCTACTTCCATTTGCATGCTTTCGAATTGCTAGGTTGGCAAGAGCTGGGGCGAGTGCGGGAGCTCACTCCGTCACGCAGGGCTGGGGATTCGAACCTCCGAACTTGCGACCTTCCGATCGACAAGCCTGGCGTCTTACCCGCTGAGCCACCACGCCCCTTATTATTCCAAGGATTACCTGTCTCTAATTATTTCTGCCTACCCCAGGGGATCTGACAGATTGAGCATGCTCTGGGTTCCTTCAATTAAACAATGCTATCAGATGGGATCTAGGAAAGTATGCCTTCTCTGTTGTTGTACCTGTCTCATGGAACAGCATACCTGAGATTCAGATGGCACCAATCCTGGTGGTCTTCCCTAAGGCATTAAAAACGTAGATTTTCCCCCAGGACACTGAGCCAGGAAGCTAAGGGAGCCTGTTTATTTGTGGGTTTGATAAGGATATGTGAGGTGCCCAAGCATGATTTGTTTTAGTTTTTTATTGATGTTTTATTGCTGTTTTTAATTTTTTGTTCACTACCCAGAACCTTCTTAGGAAGAAAAAGAATTTCTATTTGTGATTGCATAGTTAATGCATATTTTTCAAGCTTTGACAGATATATTAACTGTATTTGAATTGCTTTATCATATAACATATAATATATCAAATTATTGGTTGCTTAAGCATTTAATGAAAGCAGGCCAAAGGATAGCTCTTTGGAAATATAAATATAAATACTGTATATCAGTATGTAATTCACAGTATTCAATTCACTTTCATAGGAGCCTGATATAATTCAAGTCATCTGCATGATGACGTAGTGACTTCCTTCCCCTGTGGATGCCCATGGTCTTTTTAACCATACTTGCAAAGTAAAATGTACATTTTGAATTTTGAAAGATAATAATAGGGAAATAATGGGAGATAATAGGCTAGCTTGGCAGTCTGACTTGAATATTTAGTGAGATACTTCTAACGCTTTGGAGAAGGTGATAATCTTCTTGTTGAGGAAGGGAAACAGCAAAAGAAAGAAGAAAAACACTAGCAGGTATAGTTTGATTAAATCAAGAGACGAGACAAGGCAGATAGTGAATAAATCTCCCATATTCTTTTAACCTAGCAATTCGAAAGCATGCAAATGCAAGTAGATAAATAGGTACCACCTCGGTGGGTAGGTAACAGCGTTCCGTGCACGTCATGCCGGCCACATGACTGTGGAAGCATCTTCGGACAACGCTGGCTCTTCGGCTAACAAACGGAGATGAGCACCGGCCCCTAGGGTTGGACACGACTGTGTGGAGGAACCTTTACCTTTTTTACTCTTTTCCCCAAATAAAACTAAATCCTGTAATAGAACACCTAGAACTTCTCAAGACTCCGGAAAATGGGAAGCACATAACAGTATTGTTGAAAGATTGCTGTTCAATTACTATGTATTAATGGACCTTTAGTGTGAGCTTTTGAACTATAAAGCAGTCTTCCCCAGCATGGGTCTTTCAGGGGTTTGGATCACAACACCCATCTTCCATTACTATTGGCTGTTCTTGCTGGACGACAGAAAAACCATATAAGTACCAAATTGGGAAGATATCTCTAAAACAAAGCATGACAAAATATGTTAATACATTTTAAGGGTTTAAGGTGGCCAAAGAATGTCTCTTTACTTTTTAAATTAAAACCTATCAAAGTTTTTAAAAGGATGACATACTTGATAGCTCCAGCTGGAGAAAAAGGGGACTGATAGGCAGTGGGTGAATGAGATACAGAATATAGAAAGCAGTTTGAAATGTAGAAGTACCTTCACACAGTGGGATAGAGAATTTCTTTCTCTGAAAATCGCATACGCAGTAGCCAAAACCTCGTCTTCTGTGTATGTATGCACAGTAAAGCAAAAATTATAAAATTCTACAAGTTTCCAGTTATTATTTATTTATTTATTTAAATTTGTTATAGCTGCCCACTCTGGTAGACTCAGGGCAGCTTACAAAATCCAAAGACAATAAAAACAGTGCATGCTTTCCACCAAGATAAACTAGGAAGTGGCAAACAAATACGATTTTATCTTTTACAATTTACAGCAATTTGAAATGGACCACAGAATTCGTGCAGAAATGGACAGAAATACTGCAAAAACGGTCAGGCTAGTAATGAAAGAGCTGGCCTGGGAAGAGGAAAAACATCGCATTGGGCTGCGAAAAGTACAGGAACGGTAAGGGCCATTTTCTTTCCTTGAAATGTTTTTATTTCCTAAGGTTTTTCTGCTAAGGAAAAAGAAGGGGGTGCTATGTACACTGCATTGTACAAAAGGTGGGATAAATCTTAACAATAACAACAACTTTAATAAATAAAGCAGAAATGTGCAACTTTTCCCGGTTTTGAAAGGCATTGGACAATACACTCCAAACAGTAGTAAAATGTTTTTGTTTTATTATTTGCCTTCTGTTATTCTGTAATCTGTGATGTCTATTGATATTTTAAGCTGTATTAGCAGCCAAGAGTTGCTGTGGCGAGATGGGCAACCATATATATAAAATGAAATAAATAAATAATAAATAAAATCTGATCAAAAATTAAATTAAACTTACATTTACTTAAAATTAAATAGTTAAAATTAAATAACTCACCGCCTTGAGTTATTCATAAAAAAATAATAAAAGGCGGGATAAAAAATAATTAAATAAATAATAATAAATAAAGTTAAATATAATCAATGTTATTACTTTTCAGTCGAGTATTTAATAATTGTACCTTTTGTCACATTAACACTGTAATAATTTGGTAACAGTAATTGGAGATCGCTGGCTATTGCAATTTGAGCTTTCGGGAAAGACACGTGGCCCTGGGTCCTCTGGTTACGTACCTTTGCTATTTAGACTTTTGTTAAATTGATAGAACCAAGACTGCTTAAAAATGCAAGGAGCACAAAATAATGTTAAAATTGCTATCTTTGCTTTGATCCTACAGATTCCGGGGCAATTTGGAATATGACCACATTTTGGTCTGTGCCATGAGAAGTACTCATCGAATCTCCACGTACAGACTACTGGCAATCTCAGAGAGTTTCTACAGAGCCAAGAAAAAAGGTCACACAGGGAAAAGGAGAATGGGCAAATACGAATGGAAAGGAAAAGAAGGAGAGCAAAGGAAAGAGAGCCAAAGAGATCTCAGTAAGGGTTTACAAAACGGTGGCAGAACTACCGCCGTCATAATGCACACATAGCCTTGCATTCTTCTTTATGGTTCTGTATCAGCAGACGTTTTGTCAGATGGTACCTTTGCCCTGTCCTGCAACCTTTCCCTAACATTGCTCAGAACACAGTTTCCCATGCAGGAGTATTAACTACAAACCTTAACGTTTGGTATTTATTCAAACCTTGATTAATGTGTGCTGCTTCCTACAAATGTCTACTGAGATAACAAGTTCCTAATTATATTTTCCTAATCACATGCTTATCAGTGCCTTCTTAATTTTTATTATGATGGGGAACTTTTAGTTTTTATTGCATTATAATTATTTTAATAATTGCCGGCATAAGATTTGCAAGGATGAATGGCAGTTTAAGGTGCTTTAATCCATCATGGAATAGGTAATAATAAATTACTTCAAGAATTCTCTCTATAACGAAAGAAAGAGGGTGGGAGGGAGGGATGGAAATTAATTTTGCTAATATAGAGGCATAGTATTTTTAAGCAAAATGATAAATGGATGTGGGGGGTGTTTGTGTTGGGGGAATTGTTATTTTTGAAGCTTTATTAGGTCTACCAGTTGGAAAGAAATTTGCTTTGTTTTTGGCAAACTGAGCTGGAAATAACTTTTTGTTAAAATTAGTACATCTGTATTCAGGGTAAAAGTAGGAGGAACTTCTTGCCAAATATCAGCCATGGTTGAATTTGTCTAAGCATTGTGGAATTGTACATTGCAGGCAGATTGATCATTATTGCTGCAGCAACTGTATAACTTTCTTTAGTCAGGAAATGCCTTGTTTGGGAATGGGAGCTAAATATTGAGTAACATTTTGAGATCTATACTAAGTGTCTGAACTGGAGAGGGCATATGTTTATAAGCATGTTTATATGCTTATAAAAGAGTAGGGGTATTAGGTATGGGGCATGCAAAAGGTTGAAAGGATTTGAGATGCTGAAGGCACTCAGAGGAGTACTTTTGGGCAGTAGATCTGCTGCCTGGGAAGAAAGCATATTCGGTTTGCTTTCATTTAAATTATATATATTATAAAAATCCACATATCCTCCAGCACTCTGTTCTGTAAAGGAAACCAAACCCAGATAGTACTATCTCTGAAATAGGGAAGGCAGTAATGGACACCTAGTTATAATACTACTTTAGTTTGGTAGAACCAATAGACTTCTGGTTGGTTTTCTTTTTAAGATGAATTCTAAGAATAGCCCCTCTTAACATTTAAAATAATACTAAATGGTCTCTTAAGTTTTGGGGGATGCCTACAAAAGCACCTTACATTACCTTTTTAAATGTATTTGTACAGGAACAATATTTTCAGCCCAGACCATCATTACTGAGGAAGAACCAGAAAGTGAAAAAATGAGAAAAAAGCCTCTTCCACATACAGCAGCAAGCCGTATTGTTGAAAATCGAATGGAAAAACTTCGGAAAATCATTGAGAAAGCAGACAGAGCCAAAGCTAAAATCAAACAAAGAAAGATGGAGTGGGATGAATTGTGAGTCAACCAAGACATAAGCATAATCTTTTCTGTGGGGCATGATTAAAAACATTTTTAAAGTAGGAATAGTTTCTGATTTGTATATAATATTAAAATACAATCATTGCCAATCTGGCAGTTTGATCTGGAGTGATTTGATCTGGAGCACTTAATGACTGGGAAGCACTGTTTCAACACAGAGCTCTAAATACAGCTAATCTCTGGTATTTAGATTAATTTACTGTATTTTATTTGTATTTATTTATTAAGATTTGTTTATGTGACTCTGGGTGGTTCACAACAATTAAAAGTAACAGCAATAAAACACAATAAAAATATAAATAAATGCCCCAAACATATAACCATATTAAAACCACCATTAAAAGCTCAGTTAAAGACAAAACATAATCACAGTCAGCAGGTGAATACAACCATGCATCCCACTCAGTACAGCCATTGAAAAGGCTCACCCCCACAACTGGATCCTGAAGCATGATGACATAGCCGTGTTTTCAGGCCTTTGCTAAAGGCCAGAAGGCTAGGGGACAATCTAAGTTCCGGGGGAATGATGTTCCAAAAGGCAGGTGCCACAGCAGAAAAGGCTGTCTTCCAGGGTCCTTTCAGATGACATTTCTTAGCGGACAGGACCCGTAACATGCTTCTCCTGCCAGATATGATGGGATGGGTAGATAGATGTAACCAGGAAGAGGTGGTCCCTCAAATATCCAGGTTCCATGCCATGTAGGGCATTATAGGTCATTGCCAGCACCATGAATTGCATCCAGAGGCATATTGGTAGCCAATGCAGTTCACGGAGCAGAGGTGTAAAGTGCATTGCTTGAGTGCGCAAAACTGCCCGTGCTGCTGCATTTTGCACCAGCTGCAGCTTCCGAATGTTCTTCAAGAGCAGCCCCATGTAGAGCACATTACAGTAATCCGTTTGGGAGGTAACCAGGCCATGAGTGGCTGAGAGCAGAGCCTTCAGTCCAAGAAAGGGCACAACTGGCACACAACACAAAGCTATGCAAAGGCCCTCCTAGCCAGAGCTGCCACCTGCTCTTCGAGCAGGAGTCATGAGTCCAGGAGGCCCCCAGATTGTGCACAAGGTCTGTTTGGGGCAGTGCCACGTCATCCAGAACAAAAGATGGTAAATCTGGGAACCAGAAGGCCCCAAATCCAAAGCTACTCAGTCTTATCAGGGTTGAGCTGAATCCTGTTTTCCCCATCCAACCCCCCACAGCCTCCAGACACCAAGACAGGACATCAACAGCATCATTTAGTTAGCCAGGGACAGAGATATAAAGCAGGCATGGCGATGGATGATCTCACCCAGTGGCTTCATGTAGTTAAACAGAAGTTAAACAGGAGTGGAGAGAGTACTGAACCTACGGAACCCATAAAGCAGGGGTTGAGGGTGGGACCTCTCACTCCCAATCAACACCGACTGGGACAGGCCTTGGAGAAAGTAGGAGAACCAGCACAATACAGTGCCGCCCACCTGCAACCCCCAAAGCCAGTCCAGAAGGAGATCATGGTTGGTGATACAGAAGGCTGCCGAGAGGTCAAGAAGAGCAAGGATGGATGTGCTACCCCGATACCACTCCCGCCAAAGGTCATCCAGAAGTTTGACCAATGCTGTTTCAGTCCCATACCCAGATCTGAAACTGAACCGAAAGGGGTCCAGATAATCTGCTTCCTCCAGGATCCCCTGAAGCTATTGTGCAACCACCTTCTCAACAAGTTTAATGCCAATATTAACTAGTATATTCTCTAAATTATAATCTTTTACTAAGTTAATTGAAGAGCATTAACATTCCTGTCTGGGAAACAAAAGTTCCTGATTTTCTTACATATACACTCATGTTCCTCACCCCACCTTATCCTGCTTCCAAATTCTGATTTATTAATGGAAATAATGTTTATATCTTGGTTGTCTTGTAGACATAGAAGTGATGGTATATCGCGTGAGCTGCTTAAGCACAGTGATAGGGACAGAGATTACCAAGTTACAAAGTGATAGCACCACATACCTGATCCACTAAACCACACATGGTAATTGATCAGCCCCACACAACTTTAACCAAGTTTGAAGAGTTCTTTATAGTTATTTCTGTCACTCAAATGCAGAATGGCCACCATTTTGGGTTAACATAAATTGAAAATAGTTTTACTGAGCATGGGAAATCATAGAGTAGCCTTTGGTTCTGGTTAAACACCTATATAGGGCTGGATATAGCATAGCAGTTAACCACCCTATGTGTTGTAGCATGTCAAACTGTGTATTTTGGATGGTAGTATATTTTGAGTGGGAACAGATAGTTCCAATAAACCAGAATTTGACCAACTGAGATGTTTGTCTGTACAGACTTCATTGGGATTTCTCTGTCATTTCCATGGGTCTGGCAGAAGAAGATTCCACTATTTTCTGCTTTGAGCATCAATATGGTTTCAATCTGGACTTAAGGGAGAACTGGGTAGTTATAATAGTTCCGTTTCTTTGACTATTGAAAAATATCAGAACAGATGAATTATTGTTATGTAATATTTTATTGATACTTGGCAGATTCAAGAGCAAACCAAGTGATAACTATGAAGATCCTCAAGATGTAGCAAATATCAAAGTAGCTCAAGAGAACATGGGGGACTTCAAATTAAAAACTGCCACTAATTACAAAATTCCTGAACATATGAGAATGAATGCTGATAAAAAAACAAACCAGCTGCAAGCTTTAGAAGTGGCGGTAAGTAAAAGGGTTGATCTGAATCATATGATTACTCTTCTTCTCCCAGGAAGGCATTTACTGTGGCGAAATCAAGCTGTAGCACATGTTTGCTTATTGACTGTTTTATAATTCAATTTTTGGCCCAGAGAACTTTGAAAGGTAATTTAACAACTGCCAGAATTGAATCTGTCCATTTGGTCTTTTAATTGAGAGAGGGGCTGCTGAAAATTCCCTTCTGTTATAAGGTTTGCAGGGTGGGGGGCAGCAGGACTTCTCTGTAATTGCCCCCTCCTTCTGGAATACCCCCCCCTCCACCAATATCTGCAGCCCTCTCCTTGCTGTAGTTCCATAAACAGGTTTAAGTTATTAAGTGCTCAACTGACCAACTCTGGGTGCCTATTTTGGGTTGTATTTGGGTTTTGTCTTTACTTTCTGAGAGAGTTCTTTGTTTTTGATACTGTTCTGAGTTTATTTATTTATTTTTTAATGTTGTATGCCCCCCCCCCCAAAGGCCTTTGGGATTGGGGTTGATTATAAGTACTTTTTTTTTAAAAAAAGAATGAAGCAAATGCATAACATAATAGAATTATATAAATATAGTCGAAAAGGTGCCAAGAAGGTGCCTAGGGAATAATATGGTTCAGATAATAGTTGTCTTTTGATGACATGCTTAGTTAATAAGTATCATCACCTTAATATCCTGCACTTTAACCAACCCTAGCGACTTACCATATTGTCTGAATCTGAAACAATTGTCATTCAGAAGTGCCAGAAACCAAGATCTTAATTCAGAATACTGCACTCTATATTCCAAGTGTACATCTTACTAAAATCAACATATTTTCTGCCTGTAAGATGTCATAGTTCTTACAAAGGAAATCAGTACAAATACATCTTGTACATTAACTGTAGAGACCTAGTTTGGTGTAGCGGTTAAGGCATCAGTCTAGAAACCGGGAGAGCTGAGTTCTAGTCCCGCCTTAGGCACAAAGCCAGCTGCGTGACCTTGGGCCAGTCACTCTTTCTCAGCCCTAGGAAGGAGGTAATGGCAAACCTGAAATCTTGCAAAGAAAACTGTATGAACTAGACTATGCAGTCACCAGGAGTGAAAAACTGACTTGAAGGCACCCCCCCTCCATTAAATGTAGCATCTATGTACACTGAACTTTCTGTGGTATCTAACAGCAACAGTGGTTTCATTTGCATAGTGTTTTGATTATTTAGGTTTAGATTACTGCATTTTGGAAAAGGTAAAGGTAAAGGTTTCCCCGCACAGTCGTGTCTGACTCTAGGGGCCAGTGCTCATCTCTGTTTGTTAGCCAAAGAGCCAGCGTTGTCCAAAGACGCTTCCGTGGTCATGTGGCTGGCATGACACATGTGGAACACTGTTACCTTCCCACCGAGGTGGTACCTATTTATCTACTTGCATTTGCATGCTTTTGAATTGCTAGGTTGGCAGGAGCTGGGGCGAGTGCAGGAGCTCACTCCGTCACGTGGGGCTAGGGATTTGAACCTCCGAACTTGTGATCTTCTGATCGACAAGCCTGGCGTCTATCCAATTATTAATAAAGCATTTGCTACCTAATGAAAGTGACCTGTTCTCTACTTTTCAGATCCATGAGAAAAAGCTGACGATGAACAAATGGATAGTGTCTCTCCGAGATCTTAAAGTTGCTATTATAGAAGAGATTCAATGTGTAGTACAAGAACTGAAAGCTATACAATCATCTCTGGATCCATCCAAACATCTGCCTATACCTCCAGTTCCTCAACTTCTTCCAGAAGAGACACCAGAAAAACATTTCCAGTATGACCATGACATGCTTTTGAAGTTCAAACAAGAAGCAGAAGACCAAGAGAAGCTCAAAGTAACAATGTCATTGATTCCTTCAGTAGAGTCTGCAAGTTCAGGGGGATTTGGAGGAGGCTTTCTTCATGTCTCTTCAATCAAGGAAATAGATACTGGTCGGACTACAAGTTTAAAACCAGGGAAATCACCATCTGGAATTGCTGCAGTATCACCTAAAATATTTGAGGTTGATCAGGCAGAACCAATGGATCTGGAATTGGAAATCACACAGAGGGAGGAGATAAGAAATGTTCATCTGCAGGAGACTTTGATCAAGAGGGTAAGAGGTGACATAAATGGTTTTGAAGATACTATGCAAGTAAAATTGTTTCCCATAATTTCTCATGTTTCTATATTTTTGTTTCTGCTAATTAAAATATTAGAATAACAATACTTACTGTATACATTTTGAAGCAGAATTGTTTAAAACAATATTATAAAATAAAAACATCCCATAAATATGTCAGCAGTTGGTTCATTTCTAATAAGATTTTGAAATCAAGATTCATATAGTATCTCATTCACGTTCAACCTTTGTATGCAATATCCACATTTTTGAAGTTCAGTTTCTAACAGAAAGTAGGATTCCATCAATAACACTAAATAGTTCTTAAATTTGGAATTAAGACCAAACTTCCCTAATTTGATGTCCTCCAGATGTATACAGTTGGAGCACCCATAATCATCAGAAAGACATGCTGACAAGGGATTACAATAGCTGAAATTGTACAAATCTGGGCTTCAGCATATTGGGGAAGGCTGCCCTATACCGGTTTTGTGACTAGACCTGAGAGAATTTGTAATGTTGTGGCAAACATCAATCAGATTGTGTTTTAGAATAATTGAAACCCTTATATTATTTTTCCTTGAGAAAAGCCAGATTGGAGTGAAATGTTTGCAGACAAATTAAACAATTTAAACATAAATACAAGAAATAAATACAATCCAAATTGATAAATACAAATAATAAATATAATACAAATAAATACAAATAATGAATGTAATTAAATTCAAATAATACTGTTTGAAACTATTAGCTTCATAGAATGCAGTTTTTATGTTGCCTAATTTTTACTATTGGTTTTCTCCCATGATTTCTGTCTTAACTTGCTCTTCAGATTGATGAGCTTATGCTCACCTTTGATGCTGAGCTTTGCCTTCTCCGTCACCAAAAGCTGAAGCTGGACATACTAATGAAAACTGCTGATCTGCGCCACGTCACTTGGTTTGAAGAATTGCTTCTCCTGAAGAATTTTGAAAAACATGAGGACATTCTCCAGGAACGTGTCAACAGCCTTGTCAGTGAAGAGGAGGAAATGCAAGTATGTAACATACATCCATATAGGCCTTCTTCCTATCCTATTGGTAAGATAGCTAATTTCTGCAAAAAATGTGTATATTGTTGAGATAATATTCTTGGAACACTTTTCTTTTAAACTGATAGTCATAATTGGACTGGGGATTTTCCTCAAACCAGGGAGAGAGGTGCTTTACCTGGGAACACAATAAAGTAAGGAGTTGTGCTTACTAGCAATCCAGCATGAGCTGGTTTTTTTTAAAAAAAACTATATCATAGAATCATAGCACCATAGAATTGTAGAGGTGGAAGGGATCACAAAAGTTATGTAGTCCAACCCTCTGTAATTTTCAGGAAAACCAGTTAAAGAATCCATGATGGGTGACTGTCCAGCCTCTTCTTTAAAACCTCCAGAGACGGGGAACCCATAACCTCCATAGGCAGACAGTTTCAGTATCGTACAATCATTACAATTAAACAAAATCTAGGTAGCTGCAACTTATATCTGTTATTTCTGCTCCTGGGGGGAGATGACAGCTTAGACTCCTCATCTTTGGAGACCAACGGCAACTGTTCCTATTGATGACCCTGCCTCAACCTTCTGCAGATCCTCAGGCGGTAGTTCATCCAGCAACTCTGGAGCATGCTGCTCATTGTCAGTCTCCTTGTCTGAGTCCGAGCTCACCATGACACTTCTAGAAACTGACTGACATTGCTCACTCATGTTCAGCTTGTTGTCAATGACTACACCTTTCCCTCATCTTGTGTGTGTGTGTGTCCTATGTATTTTTTTCCTGTTAAAGGACATATTGTTCCTCTCAGCCCAGTCTTCCAACCTGTCCAGATTAGACTACAGTCTTGTTCTGTCATTCTGGGTGTTGGCCAGACTTCCCAATTTTGTGTTGTTCACAAATTTGATAAGCAGCTGATCAATTCCATCATCAAGGCTATGAATAAAATATTGAATAATACTAGCCTCAGACTGATCCCTGTGAAACCTCAGTAGTTACTTTCTTCAACTTGATGTAAAACCATTAATGCTGACTCTCTGAGTGTGGTTAGCTAGCCAGTTGGAGACCTACCTTACTGTAGTGCTATCCAAACCACAATGTGTCAGTAAGAATGTCAAGTGGAACTGTGTCAAAAGTGTTGCTGAAATCAAGGTTGATTATATCCACAATATTCCCTTTGTCACCTTTTTTGTTGTTTATTTGTTCAGTCGCTTCCGACTCTTCGTGACTTCATGGACCAGCCCACGCCAGAGCTTCCTGTCGGCCGTCACCATCCCCAGCTCCCCCATGGTTGAGTCTGTTACCTCCAGAATATCATCCATCCATCTTGCAGTCCAAGGCACTCTCAGAATTTTCCTCCAACACCACAGTTCAAAAGCATCTATCTAACCTTCGCTCAGCCTTCCTTATGGTCCAGCTCTCGCAGCCATAGGTTACTACAGAGAATACCATTGCGGACCTTTGTTGTCAGTGTGATGTCTCTGCTCTTAACTATTTTATCAAGATTTGCCATTGCTCTCCTCCCAAGAAGTAGACGTCTTCTGATTTCCTGGCTGCAGTCAGCATCTGCAGTAATCTTTGCGCCTAGAAATACAAAGTCTGTCACAGTCTCCACTTTTTCTCCCTCTATTTGCCAGTTATCAATCAAGCTGGTTGCCATAATCTTGTGTTTTTTTTGAGGTTTAACTGCAACCCAGCTTTTGCACTTTCTTCTTTCACCTTCGTCATAAGGCTCCTCAACTCCTCCTCGCTTTCAGCCATCAAAGTGGTATCATCTGCATATCTAAGATTGTTAATGTTTCTTCCAGCGATTTTAACTCCAGCCTTGGATTCCTCAAGCCCAGCACGTTGCATGATGTGTTCTGCGTACAGGTTGAATAGGTAGGGTGAGAGTATACAGCCCTGCCGTACTCCTTTCCCAATCTTAAACCAGTCCGTTGTTCCGTGCTCTGTTCTTACCGTTGCTACTTGGTCATTATACAGATTCCTCAGGAGGCAGACAAGATGACGTGGTATCCCCATACGACCAAGAACTTGCCACAATTTGTTATGATCCACACAGTCAAAGGCTTTAGAATAGTCAATAAAACAGAAATAGATGTTTTTCTGAAACTCCCTGGCTTTCTCCATTATCCAGCGGATATTGGCAATTTGATCTCTAGTTCCTCTGCCTTTTCTAAACCCAGCTTGTACATCTGGCAATTCTCGCTCCATGAATTGCTGGAGTCTACCTTGCAAGATCTTGAGTATTACCTTACTGGCATGTGAAATAAGTGCCACTGTTCGATAGTTTGAACATTCTTTAGTGCTTCCTTTTTTTGGTATGGGGATATAAGTTGATTTTTTCCAATCTGATGGCCATTCTTGTGTTTTCCAAATTTGCTGGCATATGGCATGCATCACCTTGACAGCATCATCTTGCAAGATTTTAAACAGTTCAGCTGGGATACCGTCGTCTCCTGCTGCCTTGTTATTAGCAATGCTTCTTAAGGCCCATTCAACCTCACTCTTCAGGATGTCTGGCTCTAACTCACTGACCACACCATCCAAGCTATCCCCGATATTATTATCCTTCCTATACAGATCTTCCATATATTCTTGCTACCTTTTCTTGATCTCTTCTGCTTCTGTTAGGTCCTTACCATCTTTGTTTTTGATCATACCCATTTTTGCCTGGAATTTACCTCCGATGTTTCTAATTTTCTGGAAGAGGTCTCTTGTCCTTCCTATTCTATTGTCTTCTTCCACTTCCGCACATTGCTTGTTTAAAAATAATTCCTTATCTCTTCTGGCTAACCTCTGGAATTTTGCATTTAATTGGGCATATCTCCCTCTATCACTGTTGCCTTTTGCTTTCCTTCTTTCTTGGGCTACTTCCAGTGTCTCAGCAGACAGCCATCTTGCCTTCTTGGTTTTCTTTTTCTTTGGGATGTTTTTTGTTGCCGCCTCCTGAACCATGTTGCGAACTTCTGTCCATAGTTCTTCCGGGACCCTATCTACTAAATCTAGTCCCTTAAATCTATTCTTCACCTCCACTGCATATTCCTTAGGAATATTAGTGAGCTCATATCTAACTGATCTGTGGGTCTTCCCTATTCTCTTTAGTCTGATTCTAAATTTTGCAATAAGAAGTTCGTGATCTGAACTACAGTCAGCTCCAGGTCTTGTTTTTACCGACTGTATAGATGTCCGCCACCTTTGGCTGCAAAGGATGTAGTCAATCTGATTTCGGTGTCGACCATCTGGTGAGGTCCATGTACTGTATAAAGTTGTCTTTTAGGTTGTTGGAAGAGAGTGTTTGTTATGCACAGTGAGTTGTCTTGGCAAAATTCTATCAGCCTATGTCCTGCTTCATTTTGTTCTCCCAGACCATGCTTGCCTGTAATTCTAGGTGTTGTCTGACTACCCACCTTAGCATTCCAGTCTCCTGTAATGAAAATAACATCTCTTTTTGGTGTATTATCCAGTAGGTGCTGCAGATCCTCATAGAACTGATCTACTTCTGCTTCTTCAGCATCTGTGGTTGGGGCGTATATTTGGATCACTGTGATGTTAAATGGCTTACCCTGAATTCGAATTGAGGTCATTCTATAGTTTTTTGGATTGTATCCAAGCACTGCTTTAGCCATTTTATTATTAATTATGAAGGCTACTCCATTTCTTCTGTGGTCCTCTTGTCCACAGTAGTAGATCTGGTGGTCATCTGATGTGAAGTGGCCCATTCCAGTCCATTTCAGTTCACTGACACCTAAAATGTCTATATTTAATCTTGACATCTCACCAATAACCACATCCAATTTGCCCTGGCTCATAGATCTTACATTCCAGGTTCCTATGGTGTGTTGATCTTTAGAACATCGGATTCGTCGTTCACCACCAGCACCGTCGGCGCTAGCCATCCTTTTGGCTTTGAGCTAGTTGCGTCATCACATCTGGGGCTAGTTGAACGTATCCTCTGTTCCTCCCCAGTAGCATTTTGACCATCTTCCAACCTGGGAGTCCCATCTTCCGATGGTATACCGACATATCTCTGGTTGTACTGATCCATTTAGTTTTCACGGCAAGAATACTGGGGTGGGTTGCCATTACCTTCCCCAGGGATCGTATTTAGTCTGACCTCTCTGCCACGACCTTCCCGTCTTGGGTGTCCCTTCACGGTTTAGCTCATGGTTTCATTGAGGTGCTCAAGCTCCAGCACCACGACAAGGTAACGATCTCCTTTGCTGGAGAAACGATCTCCTTTGCCTGAGCTTTGTCACCTAGACTTATCTAATTAGACCTGTTTGTAAAATGTTTACAAATGGCCTGGGATCCCAAATCCTGGCAACAAAAATATTATAGTACATAAACAACTAACAATTCACTACTCTTTTGTGGCTATCAAAGCCTGCGGTTTCTGGTGACTACTTCACTCTGCCTGAGAGTAGGGCTTCCCTGTTTTATCGGGTTTGACAGTCTATGTTTTTTTTAAAAAAGTTATCTTTTAATTTCTGCTTTTCCAAACATAATTTAATTACTGGCTGTCTACAACTGGCCCAAATCAGCTTGATAACACCTCTGTTTGGAAGCAGAAAAAAAAAGCTAAACATGGAGAGTGCACCATAGTGAATGGAATTAAAAATAAAAGTAATTAAATTCTTTAAGATGGAACTGAAGGGAGGATATACTGAGAAATCTACTTTAATGATCTCCATGGGTATGATCATGTCTAAGAGTGGAATTGAAATGAATACTTTTGGGAAAGGGCAGCTTTGCCTGTCTCTCACCTGTGATCGTCTTGCTGCATGTAGGCAGTGGAGCTGATGGTTATTAAATGGAATATGGGACAGTTAGGATGGAGTTAAGCTGTTTGTTAAAGAATGGGCTGCTGTTTGTTTAATAAAAATTGCTTTGTAATAAAAGTCATATGTCCTGCTGGGTTGCCACCATTCCTTAAGAAAGAAACTGTGGCCTTGGTGTGTGGGTCTTTATGTGTATATAATGCAATAAGGATCTGAAAATAAACGTATCAGAGACCAAGGTAGTTGTGTTAGGAAAAGTGGGAAGGAATGATTGCAAATTATATATACATCGTGAAAAACTAGAGCAAGTAGATGAGTCTATACCTTGGAAAGACAGAAAAACGTTGATCAAATATAGTAGTTAGTATGTGGTCAGTTGCAAGGAACAACTGTTTGTTGGAAAAAGTGAAAGTGGCTGTGTACTTCTGCCCCTTTTGTTATATGAATGTTACAGGGTTTTGTCAGGAAAAAGTAAAACTAAATTGAATACAATGGGAATGGAATACTTGAGAAGTGAGTTTGGTAAAACAAGAGCTAGGGTTCTGGGATGAGTGGGTGTTAAATGAATGTAGACTTAATACAAAAGTGAATTATCAGTATGAAATAAATATTTTGCAATAGTTTGGTCATTTAGAGAGGATTGATTGATTGATTTGATTTGATTTGATTTTGGTGCCGGCCAACTCCAGACCAACTCTGGGCAGCTGAATAAGGATTGCATTGCAAAACATGTATGAAGGAATAGTGAAAAGGTGGACAGGAAGATTGGATGGAGTTGATGAGTTTCTCAAAAAGAGATAGGTGAGAAGTTTAAAGAACAAAAATTGATGTATAAATTGGTATATGGGCATGCTGGAAGCAAGAATGGTTTGGAAGGATAGAAAGGGATAGAGAGGTATAGCAAATGGCATTTGTATAAAGTGGATTTAGCTTTTTTTCTTTTTCTTTTCTCTTGCGTGTCATTTCTTTTGCTTACTACTTTTTACTCTTTTTATGGGCTTGTATTACATTGCTTATCCCAAAAGATAATTGTGTGATTGGCATATACTGTATGTATGTATGTATCTGTTGCATCATTGTGGTTTACATACAGAAGATTGAATGTACAGAGGCTATTCTTACATGGGCAGAAAAGATGGGGATAGTATACTGGTGGAAGTGTTGTCTAGCACTGTCTGGATTTATTTCCTTAATGCATTCTGACTAGAATTCTCACACTGTAATTCAGGGTTAGAGGATTTGTTCCAGTTCCCCAGTCCTTGTGCTAATATTTTTGGGTAGAGAATAGTAGTGACATTTTCACTTTAAGTATTTAAATCAAGTTCTGTGTATATCATATTGTTAATATTAACATCAATATTAATTATTTTTATTGTTTTCAATTTTTTTAAAGACCAAATTAAATAGCTGGCTTGCATTAATAGAGGATAAAAAAGTAGAAATTGCAAAGCTCCAAGAAAGAGAGAAGGTCCTTTATGCTACTTTTCAAGCATCCTTGGGGGAAAATAACAAGTTTGCAGGATTCCTCACTAAAGTCCTCAAGAAGAAGATCAAACGTGTTAAGAAGAAAGAAGTAGAAGGTGAAGGAGGTAAGTCAGAAGCATTGTTTCTTGATTATCTTTTTACTTTTTAGAAAATTCTATATTATAGTGCAGGTGAAAGTAAACACTGCATGTTTCACCTAGTAACTCTACTATGTATCTTATTAGGAAAGAGAGTCTGTACTGGTCTTTTTTCCAGAGGAAAGTTAGAGAAATTATAGTAATTAATATTATTGCAACATTACTTTTTATTATTTTCTCTCACACACATCCACTTACACACATCACTAACAGAAGTTAATATGATCCATGATATACCATATTGTGTATGTGAATCCTGATGCATGTTTTGCTTCCAGCTCCCTATGTAAAGTGAAAGCAAATTCTTTGATAAGTGGCATGTAAAAAGGAAGCAAATGACAAGCTCCAAGTTTTGCAAGAATCTGTTATTTATCGTTTTTTTGTTTTCGTATTCTTGGTAATATTTGCCATGTTTTTGAACTTTTCTTAATTGAAAAGTTAATCCAACTATCACCAATAAATAAGATTGTGTGGATTTTCTGTGCCATGATCACGCTTTTTCATTCCAGATGAAGACGAAGAAAGTGAGGAAGAGAGTGAAGAGGAGTCTAGTTTAGAGAGTGACGAAGGGGAATCTGGATCTGAAGATGAAGTCTTTGATGATACTGTTTGTCCAAAAAGTAAGTAGTGTGATCTCTTCTGCAAATCAGTAATTTCAGACAACTTTTGGAAACAATAAAGATACTTTTTTTCAAAAACTGAAACTTCAAATTTTAGATGTTGATAATATGTATGCCACCGTCATCTGTATTGTCAGAATGTGCTTGTGTATCAGGAGCACATAACGTTCCCAAAGTTTAGTTTCATTCATCTTTATCTTTGCAATACAGATTACAGCCCTACTTGCTTAGGTATGTTGTGCTGATACAATTGTGCTAATAAATATTCTTATTAATTATGTGAAGGAATTAATGCTGAACAAGTATCAGCCTTACCAGGTGGACCAGACAGGAAACACGACCAGATAAGCTACCGTATTTTCCGGCGTATAAGACGACTGGGCGTATAAGACGACCCCCAACTTTTCCATTTAAAATATAGAGTTTGGGATATACGCCGGAAAATACGGTACTCGCCGTTTGGCTCCACGACGGGCTCCAAAGTCGCCCACAACACGTTTCCTACCAGGCTTCCCGAAACGCGGCCAATTCTGGGCCCCCGCTCCATTTAAAGCGCGGCTGGGAGGGGAAGGGAAGGCGAGGCGAGGCGAAGCGAGGCGCCCGTTGAGCGTTGTGGGCGACTTTGGAGCCCGTCGTGGAGCCACTGCGTTTTGCCCCCTCCCTTCCCAAGGCTGCTCCGAGGGAACGGAGCTCGCTCCCTCCTCCCCGCGTTTCTCCCGCGCTCGTCCTCCTGCTCTTCCCTGGGGGCTGCGTTCCGGCGAGCGGCTGCACTTGGCCAGGAGAGGTCTTAAACGGCGAATACCGTATTTTCCGGCGTATAAGACGACACCCGGCGTATAAGACGACCCCCGACTTTTGAGAAGATTTTCCTGGGTTAAAAAGTCGTCTTATACGCCGGAAAATACGGTAATTCTACTTCATTGTAAGCCTGCATTAACAGAATCTTGCACGTCTGAAAGTACAATTCTCCCCATCTCCCCAAGGAATTAGGGAGGGTCTCTTCTGAGCCTCTTGCCCCACCCACTATCCAGCTGCGGACTATACTGTCTCTTACCTGCCATTCCGTAGGCAGCATCTCTGGGCCCAATCTCCCAAGGTCATTCACACATACCGTACCATTAGAACAAATACCTATCTGTGACATGAAGCCTTGATGTCTTTTCCTAAGAGAACAGAAAAGCCCCTAGGAAGAATTCCATATTGTTATGGATTTTAATCTTCTAAATGTTACCAGAATAGAACTCCTTTTGGGGTCAAAGTTTGAGCTAAGCCTTTTGCTGCCATCTTTTTTGCAATACAGATTACAGCCCTAGTGAAATCTAGTGATTTCAGTCAATAACATCCCATTAGCAGACTTAATTTTAGTTTCTAGGAACAGATTTAGAAATCTCCATAATGAGGGCTGATGATAGCCAGAGCACTGAGGCACATTTCTATTTCAGAACTATGTTCTATAGAATAATTTTTATATATGAGCCACAGAGAGAACTATGAGCTCTTACAAATTCTTCTCTGTTACATTCTGCATTTGCAATTTTCAGTTTATAGCAGTGTTTTTCAACCCTGGCAATTTTAAGACGTGTGGACTTCAACTCCCAGAATTCCCCAGCATGCCACAAGAATACTGGGAGCTGAAGTCCATATAGCTTAAAGTTGCCAAGGTTAAAAAACACTGGTTTATAGTAAGAATGAGCCTACTGAACTTTCCCTGGAACCAAAGTGATAGTGAGAATTCCCAATATTAAATTACAGTGTTTCATTACAGGTGGGTGCCAAATGTCTACCTTGGAACACAGGGTTTGATACCTTAATATCTTGAATTAATATTTAGGAAACTTGCAAATAGGGTACTAGTTTCATCAGGGAGGCTACATTGAATTTGGGAGAGAGGATGCTCTTGGAGGAATTTTGCAGATTAGCCTGATATGTAATAACCTCAAAAGTACTGTACAACAGATGTATTTGTGTTTGCAGATAAGGGTCTTTCAAGGCATCTAAGAGAAACCCTGAAGAATCAAAGCAAAGGCAGTCTAGGCTAGTGTCTGGTTCCCATGAAGGCTAACCAGAAACCCACAAGCATAGTATCAGGGCAAGAATCTCCTCCCATTGTTGTTCCCCATATTTGGTTCTCAGCAGCAGACTGCCTCTAATTCTAGAAGCAACATCTGGCCTAGAAGTCAACGACAGCATTATCCTCTGTATAGATACCCAATCCCTGTATGAAGCCATCTAATCAGGTGGCCATTGTATGATGTATGAAGAAATGAGAGAGCTACAATAAGGCTTGATTGGATTCACACAATAGATTTGGGATTACTATTTTAGAACATTTCCATTTTGAGTACTTTTTCTATTTGCCTGGGATTTTTCTTTTCTTCAAATATAAGAAAGCAGTCCATTTATTATTATTCTTGTGGTGATACTAAGGAACCATGTAATAATT
Source organism: Charina bottae (assembly GCA_023362775.1). Classification (NCBI taxonomy): domain Eukaryota; kingdom Metazoa; phylum Chordata; class Lepidosauria; order Squamata; family Charinaidae; genus Charina; species Charina bottae. The sequence continues at coordinate 98,865,371 of JALMGJ010000004.1, read as the reverse complement.
ATATTAATTCATGATGTGTTGAATGCTATTGGCATGTTCAATTTCAATTAAAAGGCCAGCAAATAACACAGGAAAATTCCTGAAAAAAGTCTTCCATAACTGCAGCAAAAACCCTCTGCTGGTGGATCTTGTGTATCAGTTATTTGGAGATTTTTCCTTTGTAGATTAGGTTCTAAAACAGTAGTACAAGAACTCAAAGAATTATGATTTGCCAGCACTGCAATGTCTTGCACCTCAAATGATCCTCAAGATTGTTGGCCTTATTTTCTATCTGCTTCATTAGAGTTACTGATTTCCGCAGCAGCTGCCTGAAGTGATGAAATAGATTCTTAAATAGGCTTCAAAACTTTTAATTTGGAAAGAAAGTATTTCAATATAACCATTGTAGACTCCCAAATCTTGATAAAATAGTTAAGAGCAGAGACATCACACTGACAACAAAGATCTGCATAGTTAAAGCAATGGTATTCCCCGTAGTAACCTATGGCTGCGAGAGCTGGACCATAAGGAAGGCTGAGCGAAGGAAGATAGATGCTTTTGAACTGTGGTGTTGGAGGAAAATTCTGAGAGTGCCTTGGACTGCAAGAAGATCAAACCAGTCCATACTCCAGGAAATAAAGCCAGACTGCTCACTTGAGGGAATGATATTAAAGGCAAAGCTGAAGTACTTTGTCCCCATAATGAGAATACAGGATACCCTGGAGAAGATGCTGATGCTGGGGAAAGTGGAAGGCCAAAGGAAGAGGGGCTGACCAAGGGCAAGATGGATGGATGGTATTCTGGAGGTGACGGACTCAACCGTGGGGGAGCTGGGGATGGCGACAGCCGACAGGAAGCTCTGGCGTGGGCTGGTCCATGAAGTCACTAAGAGTCGGAAGCGACTGAACGAATAAACAACAAATTGTAGACTCCTCCTTCTACAGAGAAGGAGATGAAACTGAGGTTTTCTTGGTTTGAGCAGATACATTTAAAGCAAAAGAGGCAAATAAAATGAAAATTATAGTTGCCAGATTAATTATTACTTATTTAGATTAATAATTAATTAATTAAATTTTTATCCCGCTTTTATTATTTTTATAAATAACTCAAGGCAGCGAACATACCTAATACTCCTTCCTCCTCCTATTTTCCCCACAACAACAACCCTGTGAGGTGACTTGGGCTGAGAGAGAGAGACTGGCCCAAGGTCACCCAGCCGGCTTTCATGACTAAGGCGGGACTAGACTCATAGACTCCTGGTTTCTAACCCAGCACCTTAACCACTAGACCAAACTGGTTCTCTAATGAAGCGTTGATCCCACAGCACAGATTGCAATGTAGCTTAAGAAGATAATAATAGAGCCTCCAGAAAGAAGTTTTCAATATGATTTCTCCCTGTCTTTCCTTCTCTCTCTCTCTCCATCCATCTTAAATGGTTTTTGTCCTGTTATATAATAATAGCAATAAGGATGGTGATGTTTATTATTACTGATGGAACTTGCGGAATATTTTAATATGTGAAAAAAGAATAGATTGTAGAGGAAAATAATTTTTGTCCTTTAATTCCTTTCTTTTTCATATATTACCCAATGTGGAATTTGAGATGTATTTATTTATTTGCAATATCTATAAGCTCTGAGCAGTGTACAACAGAGCAAGAAAAATAAAACAATCAAAATAAAACAGAACAAGACATACACACTAAGACAGAATGTGCACAGTCAGTTAGGACTAACTGTGTAGTGGAATAACAATGTTTCATTGCCTTGTAGTATGTGAGAAGGAAGGGCACTGTAAGTAGAAATAGGGATCTACAGGAAACCCACACACAGAGATCAATATCTGATGTTTGACTCCCACCATCCACTGCAGCACAAACTAGGAGTCATCAGGACATTGTCACACAGAGCAGAAACCATCCCCACCTCCATGGATTCCAAAAAGAATGAAAATCAGCACCTGAGAACAGCTCTGAAGGCCTGTGGATATCCAAATTGGGCCTTCACTAAATCTAAATCTACCAGACCTAAAACAGCGACAGATAGGGCTGAGACTCGGAGTAAACGGAAGAACCTGGTCATTCCTTACATGGCTGGCGTGTCTGAAAAGATAAAAAGGATATTTGGCAAACACCACATACCTGTATATTTCAAACCCACCAACACACTGAGACAGAGGCTTGTACACCCCAAAGATCAAACTCCAAAACACAAGAAAAGCAATGTAGTTTATGCAATCCAGTGCAGTGAGGAGTGCTCTGAACTCTACATTGGAGAAACCAAACAACCTTTGTACAGGAGGATGGCCCAACACAGGAGAAGTAACACCACAGGACCAGAGTCAGCAGTTTATCTTCATCTAAAGGAAAAAGGACACTCATTTGAGGACATTAATGTTCACATTTTAGACAGAGAAGATAGGTGGTTTGAGAGAGGGGTCAAGGAATCCATTTATGCCAACTTGGAAAATCCTTCCTTGAATAGAGGTGGGGGCCTCAGGCACAATCTTTCACCTATTTTCCTTCCTGCTTTGTCTTCTGTGCCTAGGAAGATTAAGACCATTTCGCAAGCTCAACAGCAGCATGGTAATCTTAACGATCCTCCTTTAGATGATAAAGGGACTTAGAAATAAACATCTCAAAATAACCATGACCTAGCCCCAGGTGCAAGGTCACACAGCCACCTAGAAACATATTTAAGGATTCCCTTACTAACTTTGCTCAGACTGAAGAAGCTCCTTGGATAAGGAGCGAAACGTTTCCACTGAGAAAATAGAAATCCAGTTGACATGATTCAAGCTACAGACAATTCCACCTGGATGACTGAGAACCTTCATAGACATACTGTATGGCACTGTAAGTAGTTCTACTACCCTGTAAGTACTATGTTCTAGGGCAGGGCTTTCCAAAGTTTTCCCGCGGTGTGGGAAACCAACCAACCACCGTTGGTGTGTCGCCGCGGGAAAACCCGGAAGTGCCGCCGTTGCGGCAGCGCGCAAAAACCCGGAAGCGCTGCTGCTGCTTTCGGTTTTTGCGCGCCGCCGTTGGTGTGTTGCCGCAGGAAAACCCGGAAGCGCTGATGATGATCAGCACTTCCGGGTTGTGTGGCAACACACCAGACTGTGTGTGGCGACACACTTTTGTGTCGCGACACACAGTTTGGAAAGCTCTGTTCTAGGGCATGGGGCCACTACAGAGAACCAACACCATATTGAGGACTTTACTCCATTTACAGTAATTACCAGAATTATACTATCAGATCACTCTGATGTTTATTGATGAAAAGCAATTCAGTCTTGGTTGAATTTAGTCTGATCTTGATTCACCCCATCCAGATCCTGATAGACTCCAGATACCAATTCAAGCTTTCTACAGCATTTCCAGCTTGGCCTAGCATGGCAATGTACACCAATGAGACCTTGCCCCACCAATGGATGACTTCTAGTGACTTCTTATAGGTGTTAAATAACCTGGGGGACAGCACTGACTCCTGTAGCATCTCACACTAGGGCAACCAAGAACTCAAGCACTGCTCTCCCATGTTTACTGACTGGAAAGGATAGGAGTAGAGCCACTGTAAAATGATGCCCCCAACTCTCAACCTTTATAGACAATGTGTCAGCTCCACTGGGTAGATCAGACCAGAAAACCAGCCTTTGTCTGCATTACTTGGATCTCATCTAGGTAGCATGCTTCCATTAATCCCAATCAGTCCAGTCCAGTCTTCCCCAGTGTTTTTCCAGGAGTCCCAAAGTAACCTCTAACACAATCTGTCACAAGTATCTGCAAGGCACTGCTTCTCCTGCATTATCCTGCTCTAGTGCCAGCAGTTGCTATGTTCTCTCTGTGTAGGCAATTCCGGGTACTTTGAGGCACTTCTCACTGATCTCATCCAGAGCCAAACAATCAGCAACCAGGGGCCACACTTTAGTCCCTTCATGTCACTGCCCAGCTCATAAGAGCTATGGTGACAGTTCCCTCCTGAAATTTCAGTCACCAATGCAACTCATGTCTAGCTGTGCTAGCAGTCACTTTTTGGGGGTACAGCGCTCTCTGCAGTAGAGCACAGAGAGGGATGAAGGTTGACCCAATATTAGTTCCTCCATTAGTATCTTCCCATCAGTATGTTCTACTTCCTTCTTTGTCATAATACTTCCAATCCCACAACTATCACAGCCTCTGCCATCAGCTTTTATTGTTGCTGATTTCTACTTCCACTCTACCACTTTCACTCACACTATCACTTTCTCTTTGCTTCCTAATCCTAACAAACTGCTATTTCCCAAAGTATAACCAATGCAATTTACCAACTAAGACCCCAGGGATTTCCAAATCTACCCTTCCTAGGTGAGGGAGTAGCATTTCATTGTTCTATCATTTCTCTTGATACTTTTATTTCAGATAAATAAATTTTATTTATTACTGTAAAACTTATAATTAAAGTAATATTGATGATCCGTATGGCTGGCATTTGTGCAGTTCAAAAATAGGCACATTTATTTAGAAGTGTATTCCAGAATCCATGGAAGTGTTTGTAGCAGGACAGTTCTAAATAACTGTGCATAAGATACATCGTTAAGCTGTCTAATTCTTAGGTTGCTCTTTTCAAATAACTGAAGTCCAAACCAGTTAAAATTGTAGCAGTTATTTAACTTGAATTCTTTCTCGTGTTAGACTGTGACGAGGCACTCTTTGAGAGCACGCTGCAGCTCCGAGAGAAGCGACTAGATATTGAGGAGGCTTTAGCTGAGGAGAAAAAATCTATTGAAAATGCCAAGAAAGAATATGAAGCATTGACAAAGAAGGTACAATGACTTTTTCAACTGTGACTTGTCCCCAAGAGTCAAGCTTGAGCTAGTAATACATTTCTGAAAGCCTACCTTTGCAGTTTACTTAGGTGTGGGTTAGAATATCAATGTGCTCAAAGGATGGAACAGTTACTTCATTGGAGCAGCAGTTCTATAAAGCCCTGGACAAATTTTGGACATCATTACTATAATTCTTCTACTCACTGAAGTTTAGAATCATAATCTGAAATAACAGATGATATGTACAGTGGTGACTTAATGTTATGCTTTGATATGTTTATTGCATAAATTAACTTTTCTTAATATGGACTATATTGGACATACTGTATAGTAGACATCCAGTTGGCTGCGTAACAACATATTTGTTCCTAGTCAGAAAATGACTCTTGAAAACAAAAGTAGCAATGAAGAGGCTTGTTTCTGGACTACTGTTGCTGACAGGGAGGGGAAGGTTCTCCAACTGTATCTTGGGAGCAGGGGACATGTTGCTTGATAATGTTCTCTGCTTTGCAGATACTATCATTCCCTTATCCACTCACCTGAAAAACTGACAAAAGGAAAAAAAAATGTTTTTCTATAGCAGAAAAGAGATTAATAGATCACTTCCTCCTGTTTTACTTTAATCTAATAAACTGTTTTGTGTTGGTCAGGGCCCGCCTGCATTATAATATCTTTCTTTTGTAATATGGCTGTTTTTTAACAGGTGAAAGTAGTAGTAGCCAGCCTAGATGCTGCAGACTGGGAACTTGAGGCCTATCAGAGAGAAAAGCAGCAGAGGCTGAATGAGCTGCATGTCGTCGTGCCTCTGAAACTTCACCAGGTGATGACTCAGCCAGATTTTACTGTTGCTGATTTTGGTTTCTTGGTTCCTAAAATTGGAGTTTCGAAAGATCTTTGTTGTTATATATCATGGCTTGTAATTCTTTTCCATTATTGCTGCTAGGATACAGCTGAAGTGTTTTTCTATCCATCTTCATTACTGATCCATTTGAAACATTTTGGACAAAATTGTTTTGTTTCTCTAGGCTCACTATGCATCTACAGCAGAGCTTTCCAAACTTTTCATTTTGGTGACACACTTTTTAGACATGCATCATTTCGCGACACACTCTTACAGCAGGGCATCATTTCGCGACACACTCTTACAGCAGGGCATCATTTCGCGACACACTCTTACAGCAGGGCATCATTTCGCGACACACTCTTACAGCAGGGCATCATTTCGCGACACACTCTTACAGCAGGGCATCATTTCGCGACACACTCTTACAGCAGGGCATCATTTCGCGACACACTCTTACAGCAGGGCATCATTTCGCGACACACTCTTACAGCAGGGCATCATTTCGCGACACACTCTTACAGCAGGGCATCATTTCGCGACACACTCTTACAGCAGGGCACAAGGCAGGCACTAGGACCTGCGCGGAATCACAGCAGGTTTGGAGGCAGCAAGGTACAAGGCAGGCACTAGGACCTGCGCAATCCTGGCAGTGCTCTGAGGCAGCAGCAGCCGCGACACACCCAGACACTGCAGCCGACACACTAACGTGTCCCGACACACAGTTTGGAAAGCTCTGATCTAGAGGCATAGGAGCACCTCTTGGACACTCTGGAACAAAATCAGTGAGAATTAGCAAAGCAATACAGTGTTTTCCAGATTTATGTACGTTCTACTTTTTTCGCAGGTAGAATATATGTTGAATGGAGAAATTCCCTCTGACTTCTCACAAGCTTTGGTATTTACCAATCTGTCTTTGGTGAGCTTGCAGCAAAGAATTATGACCTTGCAGCAGGAAAAATTAGAACAGAGGGACCTTTATAAGAAGGCCCGGGAACAGCATAAACAACTAATTCGAGACAGGAGAGAAATAGCGCATAAGATTGAGCGTGAGTTGCTAAATTTCAACTTAATTAGTATGTGGAGACTTCTCATACTGGTCCAGGGCGAACATATGATGGGCTACTATTTCCTGCAGGTGTATATTTTGTACTCTAGCTACTTTCTAGAAATGCTGACGCTGACACAGAAAGATGGAAATGTCTTACAACGTTGCTTCTACAATTCAATACGCTCTTAGATATTGTATGGCTCTGGAAGCACCTAGGCCAGACTTAGCATTAGGAAAGTGAGGTAGCAAATACTAGCAATATTTAACAAATAGTGATGCTAAGAAGATATTGGAGCACAGTGCTATGTATCCTCTGGCCTGCCTTGCACCTTCTAATCAAGCATGTTGACCTCACTTATCACATTTGCTTAGGTCTAGTGAGAGCTCATCTGCTCCTGCCCTGTCTACTGCTCTTTAAAGGAATGAAAGCTGTTGGGTGATTTTGGGCCAATCACTGTGACTCAGCCTAACACAACCCTCTCATCAAACCTGCTGATCTCGCTTCTTCAAAGTAAGATACAGCTGCCCGTCTGGCTCAATTTCCGTGCAAGGCTTAGGAAGAGATGCAATGTTGTGCTTAGCCTCTGGCAGCAAAATGCTGCAGCACATAGTAAGCTGTAGGTGTCCTTTCCTACTTTTTTACAATGAGAACTGAAGGCTGTTTTAGGCATGATATATTAGTGTGCACCCTTGCTGTATTTACTGAAAATGTAATATTGGGCTTTGGTATTTCAAGACAATATAGTTTTTGCTAAAAAGTGATAAAAACAGAATGCACAAATGGCTTCAATCCAAAGCTTCCATCTTTTTAGAACTGGAAGATAAATGCAATCAGCTGATGATGATGAAATTTGGCCGGATTGTTGACTTGGAAGCCCTTCAGACTCTTTCTGTTAACACAAACCTGGAAGAACTCAGGATGAAAGTAATGGAGAAAGAGCAAGTTCAAGCCATGGAATTAAAAAAATGGGAGGTAAGGCTTGATACTGAAGCAATACTGTGCATCAGCCTATGGAAGTGCCATGTGGGTTGGCTTTGGGAGCAGCAAGGGGCATAAAACAGAAAAGCAAAAAATTGCTTGGAGCCAGAAAGCTATTGAAACTCTGTATTAAACTATATACTGTGCTTCATGCAGTCTATTTCCTTTGTAGAAATTATCTGCGAAGTTCAGAAACAGTGTTGGCAATATTTTTAATGGTGAACTACTAGCCCATAGAAAATGCTAGAACTGATGATAGGAAAGAGAGAGACAAAATATACAGTATATATACAGTACCTCAGGAATAGCAACTTTGAGAATTTTTACTTTTTGCTGACATTGCCTATTGCAAAAATGGAGGGAAACTTAATTAACCTTGACTATTCCTCATTTTGGAGGCATGGTGGCTCAGTGGGTAAGACGCCAGGCTTGTCGATCGGAAGATCGCAAGTTCGGAGGTTCGAATCCCTAGCCCCGCGTGACGGAGTGAGCTCCCACACTCGCTCCAGCTCTTGCCAACCTAGCAATTAGAAAGCATGCAAATGCAAGTAGATGAATAGGTACCACTTTGGTGGGTAGGTAACAGCGTTCCACACGCGTCATGCGCCCACGTGACTGCGGAAGCGTCTTCGGACAACGCTGGCTCTTCGGCTAACAAACGGAGATGAGCACCGGCCCCTAGAGTCGGACATGACTGCACAATGTGCGGGGGGAACCTTTACCTTTATTCCTCATTTTAGTCACATCATGCCTCCTTTGCTTTTCTAGTTTTCTAAAAAGGAAACAACTTAGGAGACCTGTCTATAGTTTTTGGCTTCTCTAGGCCTAAAGAAACTATGTATGAGTACTCTTTTGTAGCTGAAGTTCACGTTCCACGTTCATACCATAAATAGAACATGTTGGGAACCTTCATAAACATCTTTGGAGCTGACATACAGGTAGTCCTCATTAAGCGACTGCCTTGTACAGCGACCATTCACAGTTAGGACAGTGATGAAAAAGTAACTTTGTGACCAATCCTCACATTTATGACTGCAGGTCTATAAAGCAAAGGAAAGTTGAAGTAAGGTTGTAAGCACAGTCGCGGTTCCACTTAGCAACCACTTTACTTACTGACCAAGTTGCTGGTCCCAATTGTAGTTGCTAAACGAGGACTACCTGTACTGTTATGATCATCTTCACTGACTCTATACATTTCGTAGATCCACTTCTGAACAGCTACAAAAAAATTTGCCTCATCCTCTGTGGGTAATTTTTCTTGAACTGGATGCTTCTCACATCCTGTTGGCTTTCTCCCTAAAAATAGTTAAATATGCTCTCCCATATTTTTGATTTATGCACCATCTGTCTGGTATAAATACAATAATAAATAAAATAAATAAATAAATAAATTCTCCTGGTCTGAGTGCCACCCAGTCCTTTTATATGGACTTGACTTGTTCCAAGAACTATCCTGGTGCCCCACAAATCTAACCCCCTGGCACTATTACTTCATCCCCGCAATGTGACTACTCAGTGCCTGCTACAGAACAGATAGCATTTCCCAGAAAGCTACCTCTGTGGTCCTGGATTTTAATATCCTGCCTAAATCCGAAATTTGGCTTCCAGGACCACTTGTCCCCCATGTCATTAATTCCAACATGCTGCATGACCAGTGGCTCCTCTGTAGCACTACTTACTAGACCAAGGGCCGGAAATGGCGGCTCACGAGCCAGATGCGGCTCTTTGGCCCCTTGAGTGTGGCTCTTCCGCAGCTGAACTCACCCCCGCCCCTTCCACGCGATTGGCCCTCGCCCGCAAACCCCGCCCCCTGGCTCTCGCACTGAGCGAGGCACGGCGCGGCAGGGAGGCGCTGCTGGCCCAGGACGTGGCGCTGTCGGAGGCGGCGCAGGAGCGGCTACAGGGGCTGCTGCGGCTGGAGATGGCGCTGCTCCGCGGCATCCAGGTGCTGGGCGAGGGCGCGGGCCCGGGACACGAGTGGCAGGGTGGTGCAGGGCGAAGAGCTGCCTGCTCTCCCCTTGGCCGCCTCCGGTCCGAGCCTGGCTCGGCTCCCCCGGCCGCCGCAGGGCTCGGGTTAGCGGGGGGAGAGGACGCCGAACGGCGGGGTGGGGGGATTGATGGGGCGGGAGTGTGCACCCGGAGGGCCTCCCGTGGCCGTTTCTCCAAGGCAGGTTGCAGAGCGCGCGCTGCGCCCACGGGAACGCCTGGTCCCTCCGCTCCCTCCAGCTCCGCCAGCAGCGCTGCCCGCCCCGTCCTGCCGCCTGGCAAACCTCCGCCGGCTCCGTCCCCCCGCCGCCACCGCCCCGGCCAGGCGCCCTGTGCCGCCCTGTCGCTCGCGTCCCGGGCCCGCGCCCTCGCCCAGCACCTGGATGCCGCAGAGCAGCGCCATCTCCAGCCCGCGTTTCAAAAAAAAAAAAGCGTTTTGGCTTTGATCAGGCCCACATGCAAGGCCGTTTGCAACCCAAAGTGGGGAAACACAGCCTCCCCCTCCCCGCAACCCCCGGAGCTGACTCTCACGCACGACGGGGCGGGCGGCGCTGCTGGCGGAGCTGGAGGGAGCGGAGGGACCAGGCGTTCCCGTGGGCGCAGCGCGCGCTCTGCAACCCGCCTTGGAGAAGCGACCGCGGGAGGCCCTCCGGGTAGGCTAGCAGCGCCTCCCTGCTGCGCCGGGCCTCGCAGAGACGGGCCTGAAGGGGCGCAGAGGCCGGAGAGGGAGCCCCTCCGTCTCCCCTTCTCTCCCTGCCTCGCCCGCCTGGGACGCGAGCGGCAGGGCGGCGCAGGGTGAAGAGCCGCCTGCTCTCCCCTTGGCCGCCTCCGGTCCGAGCCTGGCTCGGCTCCCCCGGCCGCCGCAGGGCTTGGGTTAGCGGGGGGAGAGGACGCCGAACGGCGGGGTGGGGGGATTGATGGGGCGGGAGGGTGCCGCGCCGCGCGCCGCCCTTGATGTCAGGCGCTGGCGAAGGCCTTTCCCCTTCTCGCCAAAGAGCCCGCTTGGCCGTGGCGGTGGCGGAGGATGTGCGGCCCGGGGATCCTGCCGCAGATGGGAAACCCAGCCTGCTCTCCCCACCCGCTTCCCGCGCTCTCCGCTCCCCAGAATATCATGGGGCAAAGGGAAACCTGCCCGGAGGGGTCATCAGGAGCACAGGATCCGGCCCCAGCCCAGCCTGGCCCGCAGCTTCGGCACCCTCCCCTCGCCATCGCGAAAGTCCCAGGCGACGGCGGGGATATGTTCAACCTGCTCGTGCAGCACCCGGGCGGCCTGGGCGAGCCGCGGGCCCGGCTGGGGGGGGGGCTGGACGGGGCGGCTGCCCCCGGAGACTCCGCGGCCCCCCGGCTGCCAGAGAGGAGGAGAGGCGGTGGAAGAGCTGCAGCCGGGGGGCCGCGGAGTCTCCGGGGGCGGCTGCCCCGTGCTGCATGAGCAGGTCGAACATGCCCCCGCCGTCGCCTGGGACTTTCGCGATGGCGAGGGGAGGGCGCCGAAGCTGCGGGCTGGGCTGGGCTGGGGCCGGATCCTGTGCTCCTGATGACCCCTCCGGGCAGGTTTCCCTTTGCCCCATGATATTCTGGGGAGCGGAGGGTGGCAGCTGTTTCTCCGCCACTCCCGGTGGGGCGGCCGGGCCGGGTTCGCGGAGCCGCTGGCTGCGCAGAGCCGCTGGCTGCACCCCCTACCTCCGTGAGCCCCCCGCCCCCTTCCATGCGATTGGCTCCCGCCCGCAAAACCCGCCCCCTTCCACGTGATTGGCTCCCGCCCGCAAACCCCGCCCCCTGGCTCTCGAGCACTTCAAAATGTGCACGAGCATGTCAAAATGGCTCCCGGCACAAAAAGTTTGCCGACCCCTGTACTAGACTATCTAGATGGTAAGTATGGTCCACAACCTATGCATCTGGCACACCTGTAATACACTCAACTGTCTATGCTTCTAATAATATTCCCCTCCTATTAGAAACGTATCCTTAATATGAAAATATATCATACTATTCCTCCTCCCAGGATAGGGCCACTTTCTCTCTTCCTTGGTGTGTCCCCCTGCCCTGAGAGCTTTATTCTCTGTGACTGCCAAGGTGTCACAGTTGGACTAAGACCGTTATCTCATTCTCAGAAGACCTTTGTGTCCTCTCTATCTCACACAGCTTCTGTACTTCAGCTACCTTGGCCTTGAGGAGATGAATTTCCTTCCTGAAAACCAGAGACTCTGCACCAATAGCATATCTGTGGCTTCTGCCCAGTCATACATATGACACTCAATATAATATTTAGCCTTCCCATATTTCTCCTGATTATTTGACTGCCTATCTGTATTGATTTATTACAGTTTATTTAAAAAAATAAATCCCTTAAAATATCAAGAGGGTCAAATGCCCTGGCCTTTGCCCTGTTGCCAAAATCACATGAATGCTTAACTCGCAAGTTGACTTCCGTGTAATTTATAAGTATTGACGCTTTGTTGTTGAGCGTATGGTGCTTCATCACATCCCTAGCTAAGCAGTGGTGCTCACTGGTTGAGTTCTCAGTCAATACTAAATTGGTTGTTAGGATAAATGAGAGGAAATCTTGAGCTCTCAAGTGGAAATATGAGATACAAGTGCAATCATTAATAAATTCATTAATATCCTGGCTCTCTTCTAGGATAAAATCCTTGAGATGCGTCAGCAGCTGATGATGGTAACAAAAGAAAATACTAGTAAACTGAAGCAAATGAATGCATTTTGCATGGAAAAGATGAAACTTGAAACTAAATTGGATGCACTGCAGAACAACCTGGTATGTGTTGCTTCATTTAGTGGTTCATGATTAGTAAGCCCAAAAGCATTTTCTTTTATCTTTTAAGGTCACTATGGAGGTTGTAACACTAGGCTGATCATTACTAGTTATTCTGTATATGCGGCTACTATACAGGTTTCTCAATTTGATTTATGACCTTTATTGAATATGGGACCACAGTTCAATCACCATATTTAATTAAGAGATTTAATGCAGTTATGCATTGTACTTTTTATCTAGGTTGCAAGCAAACAAGAACATAATTTTCATCAAACCAAGAAGTGAATAGTATCCCTGGATAGTTTTGTTCTGAAAAGTGTGTATTTATCTCGTCATTATTATGGTTGGTCGCATAGTCAACCAGATGTTTAGACTGGATCTGGCATTTTTATCCACTTACTGAACCCTTCCCAAGGACCTAGGATAGGCATATTACTACTACTGTGATTAAGGAAAGTTTCTGGCTTTTGTTTTACAGGGAGCAGAATTCCAAGGACCTCGCAAAGCAGATATTGAGGAAAGGGAGAAATTAATGGCACTTGTTCAGCTGCAAGCCGGAGAAGCTGAAGTTTTGAAAGAGGAAATAACTATCCTGAGTAGAAAGGATGGTCGTATCTTCCCACCCTCTCAAAGTCTTTTCCAGCCAGAGGAGATTATAGATTAAACAGTTCCCTTGTCCTGCATTTATAAAAATCAGTCTCACTTCATGTGTATAACCAGTAAAGTGGCTCTTGAAAGTTAACCTTTGTTTATTTTATTTCCAGAAGAAATTCTATGCTTTGAACTGTAGTTTAGGTTGAACTTTAAGAGTATTACTTCTCCTGAGGTAGGGATGCATTGATTGACTGTGTTTCCTACAGTTATTAAAGGTATAGAACCATTCTTGAGCAAATACATTGTATCTCCCATTCTCTTAATCAGTCCAGTTGCCTTGGATATATGAAGGGTCTCTACTTAAAAATCTTTGAAAATCTTCAAATAGATGTTCTATTCCCTAACCCAACATACATGTTTGTACATGCCAAAACAGGCAATATTGTGCAAACAGGGGAGCTTGTTCTCCCAGTGTGCTGGTACATCTGCACCTGTTCACAGCATGAAATAATAATGTAATACTACCCGATGGCATCATGTGCATGATGCTGCACATGAGAAACTTTGGACCAAGCCAGATTCAAAGTAGCCACCAGTAACCTGGAAAATTTGGGCAAGCCTTTGCATTCTGTGTCAAGAATGCGGTTGGCTGAGAAAAAAATTGTAAACAGAGGGTTCTCATGTCCTCACTGTTCCTTCTGCAATGTCTTAAGTTGCTACAGACTTTGAAATTGGCAGTGTCACTCGCTGGCTGCTCAGCTTTCTGAACTGCTTATACTTTTCATGGCTAATGTGGACATAATTGTAATTTAACTTTCATACTATGTGAATAATTAAAGCAAATGTGAATAATTAAATTTTAAACACACTATTGAGCCTGAGTCTCACCATATTCCTTGCTTCTTTATAGTAATCTGACTTTGAAACAGCAGATTCTTGTGGTGCACTGTAAAGCTGGTGTAAGTGGGATGGCTGTGGGCATACTCATAAGGAGCGCGGTGGCTCAGCAGGTTAAACCGCTGAGCCGTTAGTCTGCCGACCACAAGGTTGGCAGTTCGAAACCGTGGGGCGGGGTGAGCTCCCGCCACTAGCTCCAGCTTCTGCCCACCCAGCGGATCGAAAGCACATGCGAGTAGATAAATGGGTACCACTTCGTGGGTCAATTTGCCGGCGTCCAGCGGAGGGTCGTCCTTGTTCCGAAGAAGACCTAGGGAATCCCGGTGATGACGGCGGAGGATGACGGATCCGGAAAGAACAGCTTCCTGGACGTCAGCAGCCGGCGCGGAAGCAAGGCATGCTGGGGCATGTAGTCCAGTGCCTGCAGCTGAAGAGCCGGTTCCCTGTCCTCCTCCCTATCGCGCGGTAAACTTAAATTTATATGATGTATAATGTATAATTGAAATGTACTGATGTTGTAAGCCGCCTAGAGTCCTCCAGTAGGGAGGGGATAGGCGGGGTATAAATAGGATAAAATAAATAAAAAAAAATAATACTCGGTGCTCACTAGAGTTTACCAGTCCCATTTTAAAAAAATTAAGTCACTTTTTTTTTAACCTTGAGTGACTGGAAAGCAGTGATAGACTACAGTAGCTACTTTCTGCATTTCTTCCCCTTCTCCTTTCTGAGTATGACTTGGTTCCATGTTGGTCCAGAATATTTTTCAGAAAAGAGGACAGGTGGAAGTCAGAGCTCTGTTTCTCTCAAGCCCCTTATCTTACAAACTGAAAGGAAGAAAGAGAAGCCGATGTTGGGTAAGCTTGGAAAGGAAAGCAGGTAACTTAGAGAACTAGAGTTGCACAGAGATTGAGAGAGACGGAATAGGTCTAGCAAACCAAGCAAGTATTGGGGGAGGGGTCAGCAAGAGGGAGCAACTTTAGCATGGTGAGAGATTAGAGACATTAGATCTCCCCAAAATAAGCCTCTTAGATGGGACCCCCTAAGCGAGAGAGCCTCAGGTGCCAACCCCTTTCCCCTCCAACTGTAGCTTTTGAGCAGATAGGAGAAAGGAAGGAAGACTTGGCCATTTGTTCCCCACTGCTGGTACAACAGCAAACCTGAGCCCTATAAGGCTCCTAACAATGGCTGGTTCCTAGACTGATAAAGACTCGGGAGACAGCTAGCTGCGTTCTTCTGTTAGTAAAAGGTCCTGCTTCCTCACTGTTAGAAACCTGATTGTTTTAGGAAATAAATTGCTTCTAAATAGGAAAGAGTTTAGTTGTTGAATTCATGTAACTCCATCTCCATAAGTCTTGCTAAAGAACACTCTGAAAATTTTGCTTGGAAAGAATTACTTTGTTTGCGACAGCTGCCAAAGAGCCCGACAGGTGCTCTGGAGGAGAGGGAGGAGGGAGGGGAGAGAAAAAGCACCCAGTAATGAGCATGGGGAGCACTTCTATCATGTGGTTTGGTCCTTCCTTTCCCCATTTCTGGGCCATCCTTTGTAACATCAGTTGCCTCTTGGCCTTCACAGTACTGTATGCGATTGCAGAACAGGGCATGAGTTTATTATTTGACTGGACTGGGTGCATGTGTTTAGGGTAATCTATAGGAAGAGGAATTTAGGTTTGGAGGGAATATACTAAGGAAGCAGCTGTGAATGCTAGCAACATGGTATTTTTGTAAGTTTGAGGCAAAATGATGTGGGATATTAATTTTAAAAGAAATTATTTAGACATAATAAAGAGAAATTTGCTTGCCTCTCTGTGAAAAGCCTTTTTGGGAGTAGAAAACTCTGGATTCAACAAGAATGTATTTGTGTTCTAGTCAGTGTGTTGCCATGCAGTATACCTATAAAATACAGTGGCTTCCTTTTCTTGAACTACTCTACCTCTTGTTGATGCCTAATTGAAACAGTTCAGTGAACTTTTTAAATTAATAGAACTGTAGGGATCATTTTGCAGTTGTCAAGATTTAAAAAGCAAACAAATATTTCCAAAGACAAGTTCAGTAAAAAAGGAGAAATGCTTTATTTACTTCTGAAGCATGGTGTTTTTTCATTACTGGCACATAACCTATATATTGTTTTTAATGCAGGTAAATTGTGCATTAACTTTGGTATTTGGCATTCTGCAGTGAAATTCCTCCAACAGGATTATAGAAAAGAGATTTCCCCACATTTTCACCATTAGAAACACAACTCTAGCAACTGGAGAATGAAGAAAGCTCCAATGCCTTTTTAAGACATAAAGCAGAAATCTGTTGTTTTTTTAAGTCCATGAGCTGATGAAAATATATGTGGTTGACTTGGTCTTGGTTTATTCCCTGCTGTATTTTTCACATGATATCATCTTCTCTGTAATTAGAAGGCACATGTACATCTATTTACAAGTGCATAAATATATAAATAAAAATGTAATACAAAAATAAATAACCTTTTCTCTGTTTAGAATAATCTTTGTAAGGCAGCTTGTTCCTTATCTGATGCTGGAACAAGTATCTGAGGAAATATGCACTGGCAGGCTATTAAAATACTTCTCTGAGCTTTCTCCTGAAGAAACATCCACTGGATTTGTGGGCCATACATGTCTTCTATTCTGGCAGAAATCTGTTCTCTCTCTGTGTTCAACAGGTACTAGACCAAGGCAGCAAGTGGAATCTGACGATACAAAGAATAAGAATCAAACTGCATCCTACATCAGAACCTTCTATTCAAAACATTTTGAAGGGAAGTCACAAAAACATAAAGAGCTCTGAGGACCTGCATAATTTTTCAGGAAACTAGATAGGAATATACATTTATACTATTATACAGTACATGAGAAGACATAAGCTAAAAATTTTAAGAATTACTGGTAAAAGTAGATAAATTTCAGTAATTTCCACTATTAATAAACAAATTTCATCTACATTTCTCTATCTTACTAAGAAGATGCATATTAGTAAAAGCTTCCTGACAATCACTGTTCAGTCTTTTCAGAGCTATACCAATCCATCCACATGTTTTTGGAGGCCAAACAGATGGTGTAAGAATCAAAGAAGCCTTCACTGGTACTCTGCTTTTAGCATTTTCTAAACACAATTCAACAGGAAAATCCACTGTTTGACACTTTGTGTTACTGATAAAGTATACAGATTTTGGCTAGCAATAGAGAAATAATACAAAAAAGATGAATGTACTGTATCTAATGACCAAGTCTGATTATTAATACATATTATCTCTAGCAAATGCTTAACATTTAATAAATGTGTAACACAGAACTCTGAGTGAATAGAAATGTCCTGTGAATACCAATCTTCCCTTATTTTGGTCTACATTACTTCTTCAAAGCAACACTTTTTCGCCTGATTTTAAACAATACCTAAGGTCTCTCTGGCACTGACCTGTATGGAAGGTAGGATTCCTCATGTCTTCTTCCATAGTGGAATTTCCCATCTTGCTTTGTGATCTTGAGTGACACAGGCTAAGGAGTTGCTCATGATGGTGGTGATGGTGGTAGTTGTCATGCTGCTGTAACAGTTGGTTTGTGGAATCATCTGGAAGACCACAAAGTAAAGAACTGTGTTGTAGTCCAGGGCTGGTAAGCCTAAATATAAGAGACAGAAGCAGCTTGAGGCCATCAATGATCCAATTACTGAATTTCTTGTATATGCAGTTTGCAGAAGACAGAATTTGTCAATTGCTTAATTTTCTTTTCACATTTGAGGTTCCAAATGGAATGTAATCTTACGTACTAATATACTGTAAGGTAGGGATATTCATTGTGTTAAAATGCCAAAGAGGACCAGATTTCTATGCACTGTAGAGCAGATGATTTGAGTAGTATAAGTGAATGCTCTATAACTAAATATACTCTAAATATTCAGATGCCAGGATGTGTCTATATCTAGAAAGATCAGAATCATGCAGACAATGGTTTTCTTTGTGATACTCTATGGAAGCAAAAGTTGAAGAAGCTGGATACAAACATGTCTATGAAGGTTCTCAGTCATCCAGGTGGAATTGTCTGTAGCTTGAATCATGTCAACTGGATTTCTATTTTCTCAGTGGAAACGTTTCGCTCCTTATCCAAGGAGCTTCTTCAGTCTGAGCAAAAAAACTTTGCTCAGACTGAAGAAGCTCCTTAGATAAGGAGCGAAACGTTTCCACTGAGAAAATAGAAATCCAGTTGACATGATTCAAGCTACAGACTGGATACAAACAGTATTGATGCTTTTGGACTTTGGTGTTTAAGAAGACCCACTGAGAATATCATGGTTAGTCAAGAAAACAAAGTTCAGCCCACAGTTCTTACTTGAGGCACAAATGACCAGACTCAAATTATCATGTTTTGAACACATTATGTCAAGATGTAGCTCTCTAGAGAAGTCTATAATTCTGGGAAAGGTGGAAGGAAAGAGAAGAAGAGGATGACCAGCAGCAAGGTGGATGGACATAATTATAGCAGAAATGGATGCACCATTGGAAGAGCTGAAGGGTCAGGTTGGGACAGATCATCCTGGAGAAAAGTCTATGTAGTTGCTAAGAGTTGACACTGGCTTGATGGCACATAATCAAATAAGTTCTATTTATATTCAGAATCCTTTTTTTTTGCTTTGTTGTGAAATAAGTCTTATGGATAACCAACACCTAACACTGTGCATTGGTCATTTTGCTGCTGAATTTTACTGATACTACTTGAGGTTGCATTCCTTCAGTTGCAGATTTTCATGTTAAAAGAAAATCTGAGAAGAATCAAATGATGTTTCAAGCATTTAATTTTTCCTTCTAGATTTTAAAAAAAGACTTCACAGAAAGAGGTTGCCAAATAAAGTATAGAATGGCATCCTGATCTCCATCAAACCAAAGGGGGAAAATATCCCACAGAAATAAACCCTACCTTTGGGGTTCAGGTGGAGTGTTTCCATTTTGTAGTGCCCTCCTTTGCAGAAAAGCATTGGTTTCATTTTGCTGAGAACAGAAAAAAAATAAGCACATTAAAAAATAAACATCAGAGAAAGATTAAGGATTAGATGCCTAGTCAGTTCAAGAAGTGATGCAGCAGGCACTCAGTTTTAAGAATTTAGCATCAAGATTGGATCCAGCATTATAAAAATTAAGCTGATTTGGATAACTGGACTCGGTATCCATTCAAAACACTGAAATTTTGTGTATCTGAGTCTTGGCATATAAATACTCACATAGCCCTTTTATTATTTATAGAAAGGGTGAATTTGGGGCTTGTTTCTCCAGCTATATACTCAAAGGTTTTATTTTAATCAACCATTCAGAATTTTTAAGTACAAAACTTACTTGCTTAGTGAAAATACCACTGAATCATCCTTTAGTTTCACACCCTAAGTAGGAAATTGATATTTCTGGCAAACATTTCCCTTCCACTTCTATGCTGTAAGGTAAACCAGTTGTACAAACATCCCACAAGGAATACTAGCCACAGTGTTATGAGAGGTATGAGAAGTAAGTTACCGAACAGTTTCTAAAGTTGCATGAACAATTTACCTGATGAGCCTCCTCTGAGTGGCAATCATATGACTTTGCACAAGAATATCCAACTGTAGCTGAGGGAAAATGACCACTGCCACCATTTGTATAATGTAGCCCATTAACTTGAGTAGAAACACCTCGCAAAGGCACCATGGTATACTGGCAAGATGGTACTAGCAGTCCTGCTCCAGGAAAGCCCAAATCTATAGTCTGCTCTGAAAGAAAAAAATATACACACTAGATTGGGAATACAGGATAAATGTTAACTAGCACAACTAGGAACAAAAGATTTGGACTGGATCTAGATTTTTGTGTTTGTTCCTACAATTAGATTTCCCTCTTTCCTCCTCACAGTATGCTCTCTAACTCTTAGAATATGCAGTCAGGAGATCTGGGGCTATGTTGCAGAGATTACAAAGAATTTCCAACAGCTAAATCCTACCCTTCTGCTCATACCACACCTTGCCCCATTCAGTACCCCTACCCATTGGAGTCGGCACATAATGTCTTTGGGTCTTAGAGTACAATTCAAACAATTTTACAGTAGTCCCTGCTTAATGACTGCCCTGTTTAGCAACTGTTCGAAGTTACGATGGTGATGAAAAAGAAACTTTACGACTGGTCCTTGCACTTATGACTGTTGCAGCGTCCCCGCGGTCACGTGATTGAAATTTGGGCACTTCGCAAACGATGGGCATTTACACCATTTGCATCTACAGCTGGCTTCTGACAAGCAGAGTCAATGGAGAAGCCAACAGTAAAATCACAAGTCATGGTCATGTGATGTCTCGCTTAACGACTGCATTGCTTAGCGAAGGAGTTGCCAGTCCCAATTGTGATCATTAAGCAAAGACTACCTGTATTGCCATACAAGAACACCCTGATCATACAGTATACAGTGGGGCAAAAAAGTATTTAGTCAGCCACCAATTGTGCAAGTTCTCCCACTTAAAAAGATGAGAGAGGCCTGTAATTGACATCATAGGTAGACCTCAACTATGAGAGACAAAATGAGAAAACAAATCCAGACAATCACATTGTCTGATTCAGAAAGAATTTATTTGCAAATTATGGTGGAAAATAAGTATTTGGTCAATATCCGTTCATCTCAATACTTTGTTATATATCCTTTGTTGGCAATGACAGAGGTCAAACGTTTTCTGTAAGTCTTCACAAGGTTGGCACACACTGTTGCTGGTATGTTGGCCCATTCCTCCATGCAGATCTCCTCTAGAGCAGTGATGATTTGGGGCTGTCACTGGGCAACACGGACTTTCAACTCCCTCCAAAGGTTTTCTATGGGGTTGAGATCTGGAGACTGGCTAGGCCACTCCAGGACCTTGAAATGCTTCTTACAAAGCCACTCCTTCGTTGCCCGGGCGGTGTGTTTGGGATCATTGTCATGCTGAAAGACCCAGCCACGTTTCATCTTCAATGCCCTTGCTGATGGAAGGAGGTTTGCACTCAAAATCTCACGATACATGGCCCCATTCATTCTTTCCTGTACACGGAACAGTCGTCCTGGTCCCTTTGCAGAGAAACAGCCCCAAAGCATGATGTTGCCACCCCCATGCTTCACACTAGGTATGGTGTTCTTTGGATGCAACTCAGCATTCTCTCTCCTCCAAACATGACGAGTTGTGTTTCTACCAAACAGTTCTACTTTGGTTTCATCTGACCATATGACATTCTCCCAATCCTCTTCTGGATCATCCAAATGCTCTCTAGCAAACTTCAGACGGGCCCGGACATGTACTGGCTTAAGCAGGGGAACACGTCTGGCACTGCAGGATCTGAGTCCCTGGCGGCGTAGTGTGTTACTGATGGTAGCCTTTGTTACGTTGGTCCCAGCTCTCTGCAGGTCATTCACTAGGTCCCCCCGTGTGGTTCTGGGATTTTTGCTCACCGTTCTTGTGATCATTTTGACCCCACGGGGTGAGATCTTGCGTGGAGCCCCAGATCGAGGGAGATTATCAGTGGTCTTGTATGTCTTCCATTTTCTAATTATTGCTCCCACAGTTGATTTCTTCACACCAAGCTGCTTGCCTATTGCAGATTCAGTCTTCCCAGCCTGGTGCAGGTCTATAATTTTGTTTCTGGTGTCCTTCGACAGCTCTTTGGTCTTCACCATAGTGGAGTTTGGAGTGTGACTGTTTGAGGTTGTGGACAGGTGTCTTTTATACTGATAACAAGTACAAACAGGTGCCATTACTACAGGTAATGAGTGGAGG
Source organism: Charina bottae (assembly GCA_023362775.1). Classification (NCBI taxonomy): domain Eukaryota; kingdom Metazoa; phylum Chordata; class Lepidosauria; order Squamata; family Charinaidae; genus Charina; species Charina bottae. Next base: position 98,843,710 of record JALMGJ010000004.1, on the reverse strand, counting down.
ACAGAGGAGCCTCTTAAAGAAGAAGTTACAGGTCTGTGAGAGCCAGAAATCTTACTTGTTTGTAGGTGACCAAATACTTACTTTCCACCATAATTTGCAAATAAATTCTTTCCAAATCAGACAATGTGATTGTCTGGATTTGTTTTCTCATTTTGTCTCTCATAGTTGAGGTCTACCTATGATGTCAATTACAGGCCTCTCTCATCTTTTTAAGTGGGAGAACTTGCACAATTGGTGGCTGACTAAATACTTTTTTGCCCCACTGTATGTATGCAATCATGCAGTTGAAAGTTTAATCAATCACATTACTTGTGATGTGAAAAAGATCCTGTGAAAAAAAATATGAAATCCCCTTATTGCAAACTAGCGGAGGACACCTTGGTGTTCTCAGGATATTTTGGATTACTGTTGCCATAAGCTCCAGGCAATCAAATTTGGGAATTGGATATAGCTCAAAACATTTTAACCTGCTGCCTTTTCCTGTTAAGAGTCCATAAATTTTAAACCAAACATGTACATGCAGAAAGAAACCCCTCTGTGGAAAAAGTTAGATGCTTTGGCTCTTGGAGGTACTTACTTTGCTTAGACCAAGCTCTCCAAAGGCAAAATGGAATGAAAACCACAATAATGAGAACGATGGAGCACAGTACCACACCTACAATCAAATATGATAGATCACTGGAGCGGGCCACCATGGCCCCTGCCCCTAAGACAGTATGGCCACTATTGAGTGGTGGGTGTTGTATTGTAGATACTGTAGATTGTGGAAGACGACCAGGCAGTCCTGCTGATTTTCGAGCTTCAGGAAAAGGAAAAACACTGTTAGGGTCTCATGTTACATAAGGCCTTCTCCACTCTTCAATTTCTCCCTGCCCAATTCTTCTACCTCAGCCTCTCTTTCTATTCGTGTAATATGTTACTTTATATTATAGTGACAAAATGTCCATTCCCTCCTAGCACAAACACTGATGATTGGGATGACGGGAGTTACAGTCAACTTTTCATAATGCTATATTACTATCTATAGTGATTGATGTTTCCAAGTGTGGCAGGACAAGTTGCCCTGATGGACTCTGGATGATGCAATGGTCTCAAGGTTAAAGGTTTTTTCCTGTGGACCAAAGTCAGGCTCAGTGTCATGCAAACACCAGGAAGCTTTGCGCCTAATTAAAACACCTGCCTCATAGCTGTAAGCATACAGAAGGACAAAAGGCTTAAGTCAGGGCTTTCCAAAGTTTTCCCGCGGCGACACACCAACTGCTGTTGGTGTGTCGCTGCGGGAAAACCCGGAAGTGCCGCCGTTGCGGCAGCGTGCAAAAACCCGGAACCGCTGCTGCCGCTTTCGGTTTTTGTGTGCCGCCGTTGGTGTGTCGCCGCGGGAAAACCCGGAAGCGCCGCTATTGCGGCAGTGTGCAAAACCCTGGAAGCGCTGCTGCCGCTTTTGGTTTTTGCGCGCCGCCATTGGTGTGTCGCCGCGGGAAAACCCGGAAGTGCCGCCGTTGCGGCAGCACACAAAAACCCGGAAGCGCTGCTGCCGCTTTCTGTTTTTGCGCGGCGCCGTTGGTGAGTCGCCGCGGGAAAACCCAGAAGCGCCGCCATTGCGGCAGCGTGCAAAAACCCAGAAGCGCTGCTGCCGCTTTCACTTTTTGCGCACTGCCATGGCTGCGGCGCTTTCGGATTTTCGCACGGCGCCATTGGTGTGTTGCCGCAGGAAAACCCGGAAGCACTGATGGCGCACTATCAGCGCTTCCGGGTTTTGACGCGACACATCTGGGCCCCGCAGGCGACACACTTTTGTGTCGCGACACACAGTTTGGAAAGCTCTGCCTTAAGTAATGGAGAGGGAGGTTGTTGGGTATTCCTAGTGAACTGGCTGGTGAAAGGGACTGCAATTTTTGAAGGAAAGACCAGAGGTCAGCAAAGACAGCTTGAAAAAAGTGCTGGAATACCAAAAGCCAAGAAAAGAGTTATTTTTCCCTTTTCCCCTCTCCTCCCTAGAACAGAACCGAGCCTTGCAGTGACAGCACAGAAATAGCTGCAGGAGGGAGGGAGGGAAACAGGTAAGAAACTGTATGGAGTTCCATTTGAAATTTTATAGAACTATACATGTATAGTTTGCTAAGCTAAAGCCACTGTATATATTTAATATCACTGTAAATCAAGAAGAATTGTGTGTGCATGTCTGGACATTTCTGTCCGCTTTTCCCACTCTTTGACACTAAGCTTCTAGTCAAGTCCAAACTGTCATCTTTCTTGCTGCTCCCTTTCATTGTATACCCAGATCATGAAAACTTTGTTTTGAGTATTCAGACCACAATCTTCAAAGAGCTCCATAGTCTGTTATTTTAACAATTTCTGCTATTCATTACTAAGGTCAACAAGAAATATACAGTATCTCTGACTTAATAAACTGCTGTCTCTTTCAGATTCTACATCTGCATCACAGATTTAGTCTTACTGTTCTGTAGGCAAATCTGCTAATATTAGTGCTGATCACTTAGTAGTTATCTACTTCCAATGATATTAAACTGTAAGTCTGATTACTACAGAAGTGGGAATCTGTGGCCTGCCAGATGTTGCTGAAATCTATTCCCAAAAGCTCTAGCCAGCATGGCTAATGCTAGGGCTGCTGGCAACTGGACTTCAGACAGATCAGTAAGGCCACAAATCCTACAAACCATATTTATTCAATGGGACCTCTATGAGGCCACTGGAAAAAAAGTTACTGAAACATCATCTATTCCATTAAGCCATCTTTTTGATCCTTAATATATTTTTTTAAAACTTTGCTTTTGGGTTTTATACTGCCATTTTCCCATCAACTAGGCAGAAACTGTCTAGATATTTCCTATCTTGCTTGTAAATTTTTCTTTCATCTAGGATCAGCAGAAGCTTATTCCTGATCCTCAAGTTGTGGACATAATACATTTATACTTGAACTCTTGTCTTTGTTGGTTTTATACCGTTTGCTCAGCAACACAGTGTATTTTGAGACTTTTCTATTAAAAAATTATTGAAAAAGTGAAAGTGAAAGGTCCTCTGTGCAAGCACCGAGTCATCACTGACCCTTTGCAGGGACGCCGCTTTCGCTGACGTTTTCTAGGCAGACTTACAGCGGGGTGGTTTGCCATTCGCTTCCCCAGTCGTGATTACCTTTCCCCCAGCTTAGCTGGGTACTCATTTTACCGACCTCGGAAGGATGGAAGGCTGAGTCGACCTGAGCCAGCTACCTGAGAAACCAACTTCCGCTGGGATTGAACTCAGGTCATGGGGAGAGTTTCGGTTGCAGTACTGCCACCTACCACTCTGTGCCACACGAGGCCCTTAGTTAATTAGTTAATTAATTAATAATTTAGTTTATTAGTGTTACAGATTCTCTGAAGATACTTGAGCACTAATTACCTTTAGTTTCACACATCATCACATTACTAAATTCACTCTCTCCACCTTCATTGAAACATTGCATTTTAATGTCATATGAAGTCTCTGGCTGGAGGTGGCTGATAGAATGCCAGTACCGATCACCTGAACAACAGCAACACACACAACTGTTACTTTTCTGTCTCCTCATCATTCCATCCTAAGACTATACAGTAAATGGATGTTTATATTATCAAAGGCTAACATAAACATTATATTCTACACTAATCAGTGAAAACAACAGAATTTTTCTTCCTCACTTATTTGAACCTACATACACACCATACTATTCCCTTTCAGGGTAAGCAATTTCACTCAGATTGCAATAAAGGAGTAACAAATACTAAGACAAAGAAATTAAGCTTGAGATAAAAGAAATAAAAAGAAACATAGATAACAGTAGTTTAGTAAAAAAAAAAAAAAGGTAAAGGTTTTCCCCTGCAGTCGTGTCCGACTCTAGGGGGCGGTGCTTATTTCCATTTCTTAGCAAAACAGCCAGCGCTGTCTGAAGACGCTTCCGCAGCCATGTGGCTGGCATGATGCACGCAGAACAGTAGTTTACATCAATGCTATTCCCTGCATCTCTGCATAGCTTTCTATCCCTGCAAATATCCTTGTTTCCACCATATCTACACATTGTTTCACATCTACACATAGTTGCATGTTCTCTTTAGCACTGATTTGAGAACTGGCTCTTTTATATCAGCTGATTTTATTATTTTATTTTATTTTATGCTACTTTCTATTTTATTATTTTAAACAGATCTGCTCCTTAGTGAATGACAAAATAAAGGCATTTATTATTATTTATTATTTATTAATAAAGAAAGTAATCAATAAAATCTAATCCAGTGATCATTTCTTACCTTCTACCACATCTTTCTTATAATCACTATCATTATCACTGTCAGTTGGTCGATAATAGATGTAAAATCCATGAATTGGTGTATTGTTATTGCTGGCCGAGATATACTGCAAAAAACAGCAAAATGCAGAAATGAATGAAAACAGAGGTAGTAATCAAAGCTACTCTTGTAACAGAATAACTATAAGGAAAAGGTGATAAGACTGTTGATTGGGGGGGGGATATTTTCTTGTTTTTCTAGAACTTGCCTATCAAATAGTCAATGCAAAATAGCTGCCATTGTGAAATCAGAAAGAAAGTGAAGACTTTGTTGTGGATCTAATTGGCATCCATAAACCAAATGCTGAGATGAGATTACCTCCACATGCAAGTGCAAATTTACCCTTGACTTACCAGCTAACCTGCACAAAGTTCTGATAAAAGATAATCAATTGATAGGTGTGGAAGGCTGAGGGATAAGTTATTAGCACAGAAGATTACTTTCCTTTACATATTATCATTTGATATATCTTCTTTTTTATATAAGAATTTTATTAAGTTTCAAGCAAAGATAAAAGCTACAGAAAAAGAAAAAACTAGAAAGAAAGAAAAAGAAAAAACTAAAAAAGTGTAGAAACACAAGAGAAAATTTTTCAAAATTACAAAAAGAGGTGACTTCCAACTTTTAGCAGCAAGGATATACAACAATTTTCCATAACCAATCCCTTACTCTATATTAAACCAAAATCACATTATTTCTATAAATCATTCCATTGGCACATTATAAAAATCACAGAATATAGTTGCTCCCTCCCCTTATATTAAAAGAAAATAATATAAATATAAATATAAATATAAATATAAATATAAATATAAATATAAATATAAATATAAATATGAATGCCTCCTAATCAACTCCTCCCCCAAGATAACATTTATTTAATTATTTCCTTCCTACTACTATTCTATACATTCCTGTCTACTATAATAAAGATCAAACTAAAAAACATATAAATGGTCTGCCATTGTACTTGATAATACAACAATTTTAATAATCTTAATCATATTAAATCCAAAACCAGACATTTAGTTTTTTATATTATACCTTAATCATCTTAATCCAAATTGTTAAAGATAAATGAAATCAGCCGAACCCTAAAAGTAATCCAGACAAATATTCTTAAACCCTTATCCCACTTCAAAATAAACCAGAGCATTTATATATGCCCACAATGCGCACAGAGCTTTTTTCTTAAAAAAATCGAACAGCCCAACTGCCCCCCTCAAAAACTCTGACTTCTCTTCAGGAGACCTCCCATTTCACTTATGGCTTGCAACTCGATCTCTCCCTTTAATTTCTCCAACTCTGCTATTCGATCTTCATCCAGCATTTCAACAGAAGTCCCGACCTCACTCTTAGAAGAGACATTTCTGTCGCTGTTAAATTCCTCAGTTTCATCCACGACATCCCCAACCCGATGACATTTTAGACCTCATATTTTCCACAATGTCCTGAATGCCTTGCATAAAAACTTGGTAGGAATCAGAAAGAATCTGTTTAAAATCTTGCTGAAAGTCAGAGAAAGTCTGTTGTTTTGATATATTTCCATATTCAGTTCATTTTGCTTATTTTTATATTTTTCATCCCAATTAATCTTGTCAGAATGTTGATTTGGAATTTTTTAAAGTGAATTGGACATAATTCAAAAAACCAGAGAATTTAAGGTGCTACTAGTAATTATAATATGCATTAACCATATTATTAAAGTCATAGGAATTATCTTCTGAGAAATATTGTGCAATTTTAATTAGATAAAGTCTACTGCAGCTTTAAAAAAGTCCCATCTTTGCACGCTAATTATACATCTTCTATCTCATGCTTACCATCCACTTTAGCATGATGGTTGTCTCATTAATGGCATCAGTGAAAGTGATATATGGACCTGCAACAGGACGCTCATATGCACGATTACTGTAACCTGATACTACATATGGTTTAGATGCAGCACTAGGTTCACTCTCTCCCAGTATGTTCAACGCTCGTACCCGGAATTTGTAAGATGTGCCTAAAGGATTGGATAAAAAGCAATGGAGAAAAATGATGAGCAGAGGAATGACATCTGACCACGGTAATACTTTCGTTAATTTCTTGCTGAAAACTGGGCATTTTATTCTATCGGCATTTCTTTAATTCACTGACCTAACAACGTAGCAAAAAATCTATTTTCAATATTTTTTCCTTCAGGCAATGAAGAAAAATCCTCTGTCCTAATACTCAGATAATCACAGTTGATATCTTCTATTAGAGAAATGAAAAAGACCATATCTTACATACCAATGAAGTGTCAAAGGTACTTCAGTGACTATTTTATTTTTTGCCCAAAAAGCAGATTCTTGAAGAATTATTTAGAAGTAAGGGGGGGGGGAAACACAAGTGGGGAATATGTTTGCTTGTAGGAGAAGAAACAAAAGGTTGATTCTTCCAAACAGGGATGTACATCTTTCAATAGAGAGAAATAACCCGTCTTCCATGTTTCTACAACACCACCAGATGCACATGATATCACTAGGTACCAGATTTTTCCCACTTTATCCACAGCTTTGGAGCAGACAGAGAACTTCCATTTGCCCAACATCATGTGACTAATGGAGGAAAAAGCTGGAATGTGCAATCACATATGACTGATAGCAGTATTCGAAGGACGTGGGGTGGGGGGCAGTGTCATCTCACTCCAGTCACTCTCTCTCAGCCCAACTCACCTCGCAGGGTTGTTGTTGTGGGGAAAATAGGAGGAGGAAGGAGTATTAGGTATGTTCGCCGCCTTGAGTTATTTATAAAAAAATAATAATAAAGGTGGGATAAAAAATTTAAAATAAAAAATAAATAAATTTAAACCCTCTCCTGCTCTGAAGAGCCATTGTCGTGAAAAAGGGGCAGATTGGCAATTCTAAGATTTTTATATGAGAAAGAGAATTATTGGGCTATCCTTACATGTAGCACACAGTTTAAGGAAGCTATTCAAGAGCAACCTTTAGGCAGAGTAAAATGATTGCAGAAATTTACATCTCTCTAGAAAATGAATTATTACCTTTCTCCTTGGTATGGATAATGAAATGTTCAGTTATAAGCATATTATAAGCCACTACAGAATGCACAGAAAAGTATGCATTTTGGGAAGGGTAAATCTACCTTTTTCTAGGTCTCTAATTTCCACAGAGAGACGAGAAGGGGGGATGTCACTTCTGGCTAGCACCCAGTCACCCAGTTTCTTCAGTTTCTTATACTCCACTCTGAATGACTGAATAGGGAACCCACCATTCCCACGTGGGATCCAAGTCACATAGGCAGATGTCTCAGATGCTACTGAAATAGTGGGACGATCTGGAGCCTCAGGAGCTGTAAAGAATAGGAAGATTACGTAACAGATATGAAATTAATCTCAATTTCAGACTGGAAGAGTAAAGCTGAAGCCACCCTTGTTTCTTCTGGTGTTTAAAATTTCTAAATGGGATTCAACATTTATTAATGGAAAATCAGTAATTTCCTCATAAAAATCAGGAAATCCTATGACTGTTTCACCAACTTACTATTTTATTTTACTTTTTAAAATATTATTGTTTAAAAGAATATTTTATTTATTATTGATTTAATTTATTATTGATAAAAAGAAGATGGTTTCCCTCCAATAGTTACCAATGAATGGAGGGAGAAGGGGATTTAGCCAGTTCAGTCCAGTTCATGGAAACCAGTTGTTAAAAAATGAAGTCCTAAATCCTAAGCAGAGGAGGGCAGTGATCCGCTTACCTAGCCACATTCAGGCTCGGACTCTGCAAATGATGGCTCAGCCTGTAGTGGGTGTGGTGGTGAGCATGCTTAGAAGGGGGAAAGGGCAGCTGCACAACCCCCAAAAGATGCCTGACATTGCCAACCCAGAAACAGTGGCGATCAAGTGTGAGCAGAAGGCCCCGCCACCCAGAGAGCGGAGTGGGAAGGGGAGTTCAGCCTCGGGCTGCATCTCTGAGCTCACATGCTCCGTACCTGCTCAAGAAGTGCTTCTTGCCTAAATTAGAGAACACCTGGAGGAAAAGGGCATCTTATATTGGCTGAAAAATATACAGTACAAGCAGCTATTGAAAACTAACACATGCAGAGAATCTGAAATGTCTTTGTATATTAGCCATTGCTTGGGAAGGGATGTTTGGCTGGTGAATTCTTAACCTTTTTTTTTTTTTGTAGCTCCTAAAAAAAGCATTTCTCAATTTTCTTCTGTCCCTGTCCGTTGTTTTTCCCCTCAACTGATCTCCACCCAGAGTTGTTTTCTCCTTTTTTCTCTTCCCTTCACAGCTTTCTTACCCCCTTTCCATCCTGGCGGCTGCTGCTGCTGGTGTTTGTTTTTGATATTTCTGTTGGAAAGAGGGAAGGGAATATGTTTCCGTGTGTTAAGGGAGAATGATCGGCATACTGCATATAGGGGACCAATCGAATATAGGGGAATCCAATAATTTTATACATGAGGTGCCTTAGTTCATGGAAAATTAACTTTAATCAGTAGTTATTAGTAAATATCTCTTTTTGACACTGCCCTCCTTTGAAGCATGGTGTCTACCAAGGACTTAGATAATCAAATGTGCCTTCTTACACACAAACACAGATCTTTATTTGGGGGGCAGTGAGAGAATCTCCACGTTTGATTTTAGCTGGGATTTACAAACTTAGATTGACAAGAGGGGAAGCTGGACATTGCACAGGATTTTTATCCATATTTATATATTTTTTCTGTTTATCTTTTTCGGGGAAGATTGTCTTAAATGTAGAGTTCTCTTCCTTTGGAGGAAATATGGCATATTAGTAACAAGGGATTGTTAGGGTCAGAAATGTGTATGCTGAATAAGAATTGTTTTTAAAGTTTCCACTTTTAGCCAATATTTGCCCTAAATTCATAAAATGCTCAATCAGCCCATGTAAACAGATCTGGTGTGCTCACAGAACGGCTAGCAATCCCCATTGTCTATTTTATTTTAAAATATCCTTTTAATTAAAAACAATAGATCATTTTTTAAAATATCAAAACATTGTTCCTAATGATTATATATTGTTGGCATTTCTATGGCAGGTGCTTGATGCTAAAAAAACACTGACTCTGGAGAGAGATGTGACCTAATAAGGACTTGAGAGAAGTAAGAAAGATAAATAATGTCTCTTTTGCTATTTGTATAGTCTTGTCTCTGACTTTTCTTTAAAATCAGCTCCTTGGTCATTTCTCATTCTTTTCGTCAAATAAACTGTCTTCTAGACCACAAAAAACTTTGTTGCTACAATTCTGAGATGACTTACGGGATAGGCGATTATTATCTGATTGGTTGCTACTTCGAGAGCCAGTGCCTGGGTCATCCTTCTGGAACTGCTGTTCTTTACTGGCAACAATATCTGGTTTTGGTCGTCGTCCTAAGCAAGACAAAAATAATTAGTTAATAAGAATTCTATTAATTGGCTATTGCTGTAACATAAATTTCACCACTCTGTGGGAGTTTGCATTCCAAGGAATTACATTCAAGGAATATAGCAAACTGCGTGCTTTCTTTGTGAGAAAATATTTTTCAGTTTACTTTTCCATTTTAATTTTTTCTAAGAATATGACTGCTTTGATGAATTCCTTTCTAGACAGAGACTTTGCATATGAAATGGACATGACATTACAAGAAGCAAGACCATATTGGGAATTCTAACCACCCAGAATTTGGTTTCATAATATGTGTACTCTAAAACACGTTATTTAGTACCTACCAAAAGGTACATTACTGATCACTAGAAAAGCAACTATTTATAGAAAGAAAGCACAGATAACTAAATGCTAAAAGGTAGGGCAAGTAACATAGCTTTTTCCAATATGGAGTCCCAACCAGCATGGTTGTTGAGGAACTGAAGTCCATCACATCAAGAGAGCACCAGCCTGGAGCTTCCGGTGGGGAATGGTGAACTGAGCAACTGTGCCCGCGGGTTAAGCGGGCGGAGCTGACAATGTGGCAACTTTTTTCGGGCTCAGGCAGGTTTTCCTGAAGCCCAGAAATGTTCTCCGGATAAAGGAGAATGCCTGGAATCATCCCATTAGTCCTCCGGACAGCTGCTTGTAGCCAGAAGATAGCAAACAGCATTTTGCGTTTCACTGGTAAGAGCTTTTAGCTGGGAGGCGGGGCCACCATCATTTTCCAAGCCACTCTGTATTCTTAAAGGGACACTAAGACCAGCCACCCCATTTCTAAATCATATATACTGTATGTATGTATATGTGTGTGTGTGTGTGTGTGTGTGTGTGTGTATACACACACACACACACACACATACATACATACACATATACATATACATACACACACACACACATACAGTGTATGTGTGTGTGTATATATATATATATACACACACACACATACACACACACATAGTGTGTGTGTGTGTATGTATGTGTGTGTGTATGTATGTATATGTATATGTATATGTATATGTATATGTATATGTATATGTATATGTATATACACAGTATATATATATATATATTGTGCATACCCTAAGAGAGGCTTTCTACAGGAAGGAGAAGCTGGCTCTCTAGGTGCTTATCGTTATTTTTGGGATTACTTTTTAAAAATTCTTTTTTAAGTTTTGGACTTCATTTTCCTTTCAAATATAAAGGAGGATTGAGAGTAACAACTGTCTTCCTGTTATTGTTGTATTAAATTTGAATATATTAGCATTTTCCTACACGTTTAATTGGCTGATTTGAACCTTCAGCTTTCTGTTTCTACTTTCCCTTGGGAACGGTCTGCTTATCTTACTTTCGCTTGTGTAAATACATTTCGGAACTTTTCCATATCTTCAACTTTCGCTGGTTAAGCTCCTAGGGGGCGCCATAATCTACTGCGTGAGACATGGAAGATTTTAAACAGATTTTTTTCTGACTTCTACCAAGCTCTTATGCAAGATATTCAGGACATTGTGGAAAATATGAGATCTAAAATGTGCCATCAGGTTTGGGATAGGTGGATGAAATCGAGGAATTCAACAGTGATAGAAATGTTTCTTCTAAGAGTGAGATTGGGATTTCTATTGAGATGCTGGATGAAGATTGGATAGTGGAGTTGGAGACATTTATGGGAGAGAGAGATCTGCGAGCAATAAATGAAATTGACCTTCTGGTGGAATGCCATGAAAAAGAAGGGATCATTATGTATGGGAGGAGAAGCTGGAATTTTTGAGGACGGCAGTTGGGCTGTTTGTTTTTTTCAAGAGAAAAGCTCTGTGCACATTGTGGGAATATGTAAATGCTCTGGTTTATTTTGAAGTGGGATAAGGGTTAAAGAGTGTTTATCTGGTTTGCTTTAAGGCAGAGCTTTCCAAACTGTGTGTCGCCACACAAAAGTGTGTCGCCACACACAGTGTGGTGTGTTGCCACACCACCCGGAGGCGGCGGCGCGCGCGCGTGCACAGCGGCAGCAGCAGCGGCGCAGGATCAGTGCTTCTGCGTTTTAGCGGAGGCTGCCGCCACCGCGCGCCGCCGCCGTGCGTGCATCACCGCCGCACTGCCACCGCCGCCACCGCTGGTGTGTTGCCAGCGGCGGCACTTTGGAAAGCCCTGCTTTAAGGGGTTGACTGATGTTAATTATTAAGTATAATGGCAGACAAGTTATGTGCTTTTTAATTTGATTTTTATTATAGTAGACAGAAATGTATAGAATAGTGGTAGGAAGGGAATAATTAAATATGTGTTATCCTTTGAGGGGGGAAATGTTGTTTAGGAGGCCTATATGAATTTTTTTTTTAATATAAGGGGGAGGAGTAACTGTACTTAGTGATTTTTATTATGTGCTAAAGTGGAATGACATAGAAAGAATGTGGTGTTTTGGTTTAATATAGAGTAAGAGATTGATTATGGAAATTTTTGTATATCCTTGCTGTTAAAAGTCGGAAGCCACACCTTTTTGTAATTTTGAAAAAAATAATTATCTCATGTTTTCACACCTTTTTAGTTCTTTTTTGTAGTTTTTTGTTTTTTCGTAGCTTTTATCTTTGTCTTGAAACTTCATAAAATTTTATATATATATATATAAAAAGAGAGAGCACCAGCCTGGAGAAGGTCTCCTTAGCACCAGGACAAGCCAATCACTTTCCATGCAATTGTATCCTAAAAGAGAGTTATTGTTTACCAGTTCTGAAGGTCACCATGGCTGTCTGGCTCTCTCCAGCACAGTTATAAGCAGCCATCTCCACTTCATATAAACTTCCTGGATCCAGTTTTGTTAGACTCAAATGATACTGGCTGGCAGGGACATCTTGGATTATCCAGCTTTCTGAAGAATTCATTACCTGTTAAAAAAAGTTGAACACAATGATCAGTGGATATGACGTGCTTTATGAAGGGTGAAAGGCTATAAAAAGATAGTGGCTAAAGATGAATATATAGCACATTCTTCAATCTTTGACTATGCTATCTAGCAATTATGGGCTTTATAATCCAACATATCTGGAGGGCACCAAGTTGTGGAAGACCAATCTAAAATTAACAAAGTTTAAATTGATATCTGAAAAGTTAAAGAAGCTTGTCTTAATGCAGACAAATCTCAATATTTACAAGCCCATGTATATAAAAAATAAAATATAATTGGAAAACAGATCAGGAGAAGCAGAAATGTTGGTAGTTAAAATTACTAATAATATTATTATGTTACTATTACAATATTAGTAATATTGTAATATAATAGTAATATCAATATACATTAGTATTGATAATAGTAATATTGATAGCCAATATTATTCTGTGTGTTCAAGGTGTAAGGCTATGTTTAAAAACTAAGCTTTTATATGCATTATAATACAGGTAGTCCTCATTTAGTGACTGCCTCGGAGAGCCACCGTTCGCAGTTACAACGGTGATGAAAAAGTAACTTCGTGACCAATGCCTGCATTTACGACCTTGGCAGTGTCTCTCTCTCTCTCTGTCACGTGTTTCCCATTACAGTTAATTAGTACACGTTGTCCTGTGCCTGACCCATTTTTTTCTTTTTTTCTCCCCCTCGCACAGCAGAGAGATTACCTAAACAAGCTATCTCTTCCTGAGCTGCTTTTCTCTCCAGCATAGTGCATCCCTAAAAAGTGCACACAGGAAGTTAACAAGCTCAGCTCTGTGACCTTAATTAGTTGATTAGAACCCTCCAGTTGGTATGCAGCTCCTGCCTAACACTGACAAAACCCTAATCAATTTCACACTGAAGGCTTTTTTGCCTCCTAACAGCCAGTGCTAGTGCATTCCTTTCGATGTGTATCCCCCATCGTGTGCCTGCTGACTCTCTTGTAATCCCTTCCTCTCCAAATATAAACATTAATTCCCTTCTTGCTAATTATCCCAGCACTGGGGTGAGCATTCCAAAGGGTAGAGGCATGGGGGGAAAGGGCTAAAAGGTTTGCCCTTTTACCCGGCTTCCTCGTGACTCGAGTTACAGAAACCTTCCCTGCCATTTGGGGCATATTGTTCTGATGCTGTAAAGCAAAGGAAAGCTCGAGTAAAATTGTAAGCACAGTTGTGGTCATGTGAATTTTCACTTAGCAATCACTTTGCTTAACAACCAAATTGTTGGTCACTAAACAAGGACTACCTGTATTGTTGTCCTTCTTATGTTTGTGTTTGTTCTCCTTATTTGAATTTTCCCTTCTATTTGTGTCTTAAGGCAATAAACTAAAAAAGATAGTCATAACTCAGAAAAGGTTTAGACAGTTTCACATAGCAAAATAATATTCATTTTTCTTTTTCCTCACCTCTGTGGATAACCCACAGCTCATAATACGTCCTCTTTCTTTGTCTTATATTAATTTTGTGGGCTTCTTCTGTTTTAATTTGAGCTTTTTGTCTGTTTCTCACAACATGGAAAAATTTAGTGATACTAAATTCCTTGTAGTTTAGCAGCTTATAGCCACATTTGTAACAAAAATTAGACACATATAAAAGTACAGTTAATTAATGTAATTGTTCGCTATATAAAATATATTTTTAAATTCAGGTTACTAAACTTGAAAATTTATGGGTATACCAAATTGTGCATAATGTATTTAACATGAACTTCTATACCAGAGCTTTCCAAACTGTGTGTGGCGACACAAAAGTGTGTCGCCACACACAGCGTGGTGTGTTGCCACACCACCCGGAAGCGGCAGCGCGTGTGTGCACGGTGGCAGCAGCAGCGGCGCGGGATCAGTGCTTCTGCGTTTTAGCGGAGGCTGCCGCCACCGCGCGCCGCCGCCGTGCGTGCATCGCCGCCGCACGCCCCCCGCGCCACCGCACCCCCCGCCGCCGCGCACACGCGTGCCGCCGCACGGCCCCGCGCCGCCGCACGCCCCCCCGTGCCGCCGCTGTGCATACGCGCACCGCCACTGCACTGCCGCCGCCGCTGGTGTGTCGCCAGCGGTGGCACTTTGGAAAGCCCTGTTCTATACAGTATGTAAAAATGCTAAAAATTAAGTGCTGACATTGTTAAAAAATACTGTTATGTTTGTGGAGAAAAGAGGAGAGATGGAAAGGCTCTGTTCATGGCATGAACATTTCTGCAAGAAATGTGTGCTGCGATCATATGTAAGTGGGAGTTCAAGCTGCTTTGATATAAATCAATGTCTAAAACAGAGCTTTCCAAGCTGGTGTCGCGACACAAAAGTGTGTCGCCACACACAGTCTGGTGTGTCGCCACACAACCCGGAAGCGCTGATCATCATCAGCGCTTCCGGGTTTTCCCGTGGCGACACACCAACGGCGGCGCGCAAAAACCCGAAAGCGGCAGCAGCGCTTCCGGGGTTTTGCGCACTGCCGCAACGGCGGCACTTTGGGAAAACTTTGGAAAGCCCTGGTCTAAAAGTATTCACGTCACATACCAAGCTGCACAAGCTTAGCAAGCTTTTCACTGTGATCATTCATCAAATGATAACAAAGCAGTCCACATTATTTTGATAGCAATCTTGGATACTCCCTAAACTGTGACACCAAACCCTGTCTCAAGTGAACACACAAGCTCTGGGATGAGCACTGAGGAAGTCATGACAATTGCAGGTTTGCTATAACCAGTTTCTCTATTACATGAAAACCTTAGTTCAAGGCATCAGATTACCAATCAAACAAGTGAAGGAATTAACAGGAAGAACTCTCCCATTTGTCCTGTACTAAAATTGTATTAATGCTAAGTGCAAAGGCCAATGGTGACTTCTTCTGACCTAAGAATTTTCAAGCAGCTCTTGAGAAACAGACTGTTCCAATCAACCAGAACCACAAAGAAATGACAAACTGCAAGCAAAGATTGAGTGCAAATTACCCCTTGGCATGTGATTGGGGGCTGCAGTCTGCCTCCCTGAGAAGAATAAATGCAATGCAAAAGCAATGTATTAATTCTGAATTCTTTGCTCTAAGAGACAAAATCCAGTGTATCTCTCATTTTATCTCTTTTTGTTAATTTAGTTTCCATATATACAGTATGTGGAGCTTTCCACGGAAACTGTAAATTAATATTGCTGTTAGTACAGATGGCACATAAGTAAAAAAAGATAATTGGAATATGCTAACCTTGCGATACTTTACAATATAGTAGAGGATAGGTGTTTTGTTATCATGCCGTGGTCGCCACAACAATTCATATCCATCAGTTTTGGTAGTTCGAGGAGAGCTAAGTATGACTGGGGCCTCAGCTGGAGACACCAGCTCTTTTGAGGTACACTGGACAGATGCTGCTGGAACTGTAGGTTTTGATTTTAAAAGGATAGCTTTCCCTTTCAGCATTTTTTCACTATTGGTAAACCTAGTAGGTGAGGTGGCAGACTGTGCTGAATCTCCAACAGGTCCCTGCTGTGACATCTGACTTGTTTCTGGAAGATAAAAGGGAAGACAACTGCCCTGTTTAATACTTGCACAAACACAAATTTTGGCACATCCAACCAATTTTTACAATGGACTCATCATCACTCCCAACGATCAAGAAGAATGAAACTTCAATATCACATGAAACTTCAGCAGGCATTAGAATATTTCTCCTCAATTTGATATCCAAAATCAGGAATGGAGACAGCAAGGAGCTTAACACTGAAAAGATAAAGAATCATAGGACTGGAAGGGACACTGGAGGTCTCCACCCCTTGTTCAGAAATCCTCAGACCATCCTAGATGCATAATGTTTTCAAACATTTGTTTGAAAAACTCCAGTGATGGAGCACCCACAACTCCAGGAGGCAGGCTGTTTTACTGCCTAACAGCTCTCACAGTCAGGAAATTCCTTTATATTTTGAGTTTGGAACTCTCTCTGTAAAGCTTCCACCCACTGGTTCTTGTCCTTCCCCTATGGAGGATAAAGCCACACACCAAGTATTGGAAGACTGTTATGTCTCCTCTTAGTCTTATGGAAGAGACAGATCTCAAAGATGATCGTGCTGTTATTTTAACTTCACTAACCAGACTTACCTGGTTGGGAAATTCTCAGCTGTATCATAGCTTGTGCACTCCCAACTTCATTTTCTGCCATGCACTGGTATATTCCTTCATCCTCAGGCCCTACGCTAGAAAGACGAAGAGCCTTACGAGACAGCTGCATTCGATGGCTGGAAAAGAGAGGAACTGCATTGCGCAGCCATACCACTGAAGGCTGGGGATTCCCTCGAACTCTGCAGGTAAACTTTGCACTCTGTCCCCAAACGATGATCTGCTGGGATAGTTCCATACTAACCTCTGGAGGTTCTGAAAAGGGGATAGAATTATACTGCCAGTCATTTGGAGATTGGTATAAGAAAGGCTTTCTCTGAAACAGAGATCTCTGTAATCTCTGTGAAATATTTATAGCTATCCTTACTATGCCCTTCTGTTATAAACACAGGGATATGACGACAGCTATAACCAAAACTATACTTGCATATTTGTGCATTTTACTGAAGTTAGTGTCTCTGAAGAGATAGGAGTGGCTTTGTACTAGGACAGGGGTCGGCAAACTTTTTATGCCGGGAGCCATTTTGACATGCTCGTGCACATTTTGAAATGCTCGAGAGCCAGGGGGCGGGGTTTGCGGGCAGGGGCCAATCGCGTGGAAGGGGGCGGGGTTTGCGGGCAGGGACCAATCGCGTGGAAGGGGGTGGGGTTTGCGGGCAGGGGCCAATCACGTGGCTTATTGGGGCGGGTGGCAGGGCGAATCTGTTTGGGAGGGTCGGGGGTCCTCCTCGGCGAGCCCGGCCTCCAGAGCGGGGCATGTTTGGCCGGGCGGAGCGGGTGCGGGGGAGCCGCACAGGCGCCGAGGGGGGCGGGCCCGGCGGCGGAGGCCCGGGCCGCCCGCCCGCTCGCTTACCTGCCTGCTTGCCTCCCTCCGCGAGGCCCCCCGCTGCCTTCCCGGGATCCAAGCCGGATCGGGGGCCTCGCGGAGGGAGGCAAGCAGGCGGGCGGGCGGGCAGCCCGGGCCTCGGCCGCCGGGCCCGCCCCCCTCGGCCGCTTCCGCCCACCCGCGTCGAGCCAAGAAAATGATGGGGGGCGGGAAACGAGGCCCGGCCGCCCGCTCACTCGCTTACCTGCCTGCCTCCCTCCGCGAGGCCCCCCACTGCCTTCCTGGGATCCAAGCCGGATCGGGGGCCTTGCGGAGGGAGGCAAGCAGGCGGGCGGGCAGCCCGGGCCTCCGCCGCCGGGCCCGCCCCCCTCGGCCGCTTCCGCCCGCCCGCGTCGAGCCAAGAAAATGATGGGGGGCGGGAAACGAGGCCCGCTCGCCCGCTCGCTCACCTGCCTGCTTGCCTCCCTCCGTGAGGCCCCCTGCTGCCTTCCCGGGATCCAAGCCGGAGAGAAAGGGCGGCGGCGGGGCCGCGCTACCGGAGCGCCCGAGTGCCAGACAGGCAGCTCCGCCCGCGCGCCTTCCACGCGATCGGCCCGTGAGGACTGGCCAGGGAAGGCGCGTGGGCGGAGCTCCCGTCCCGCTGCACCCCAGCCGAGCAGCAGCCGAGCCTCAACGCTGCCCCGCGGACCTCTCCAGCGCGCCCGGATCCCGGGAAGGCAGTGGGGGGCCTCGCGGAGGGAGGCAAGAAGGCGGGCGGGTGCCTGGCCCGCCCCCCTCGGCACCTGTGCGGCTCCCCCGCGCCCTCCCACCCGCCCCAATAAGCCACGGCAGGGAGGCGCTGCTGGCCCGGGACGCGGCGCTGTCGGAGGCGGCGCAGGAGCAGCTGCAGGGGCTGCTGCGGCTGGAGATGGCGCTGCCTCCCTGCCGCGCCGGGCCTCGCTCAGTGCGAGAGCCAGGGGGCGGGGTTTGCGGGCGGGGGCCAATCACGTGGAAGGGGCGGGGGTGAGTTCAGCTGCGGAAGAGCCACACTCAAGGGGCCAAAGAGCCGCATCTGGCTCGCGAGCCGCCATTTCCGACCCTTGTACTAGGAGATCAAGGGAATGAAGGAACACTAGATTCAGCTCCTGACTGGGAAGTTAGAACCGCTCTGAAAATTACAGTGACCAATAAGGTGAAAGACTGCATGTTCAAGACTAGAATCACAGATTTTGGAGAGGATGTTGTGTCCAATGCCCTGCTCTATACAGAAATCCAAATTAAGGCATCACAGACAAGTGGTTGTCTGGCTTTTATCTGAAATATACTATCATATACAACCAGATATAATATAATAGAAAAGAAATTGCAACTGTCCGCACCAAATACTTGAACATTGTAGAGAATGACAGCTGCTGCAGCTTTCCTCACACCATTGTCAGCCATGCAGCTGTAAGTCCCCGAGTCTTCCTCACTGATTGCATCTATCAGAAGATTGCTGAGAAGGAACCGAGTTTTATTGTAGCCAAAGACGTTGGAGCCATCCTTAGTCCATGTAACCCGTGGAGGTGGAATCCCACTAGCCACACATTCAAGGATGAGGCTTTGGCCCTTGGTGATAATGATGGTCTGGGCCTCTGTGGGATAAATTATGCGAGCAGCCTCAGCTGTTGAGCCTAATGCAAAAAGAAGTCAGACAAAGAAAGGGAAGTAATTCTGATAAAATAGGATTAGCCACAAGAAATGGTTGCCTCTTAAAAATGTACTAAATAAAATGTTATACCATGATTATGGAGTTTCAGCACCTCACTCTTTAAAACTTTATCACTAAAGATCTAAAAATTGGAAAATGTAGCTTGGGATCATTTTCCTCAATAAATCAATGAACAAGTATGTTTTTGACTCATTTGTTTAACTGGGTTCTCTTTATCTAGTTTTACCCCTGCAGCCAAAAGATTTAGAAATGAGGACTGCTTCTGTTAGTTACTTTTTACAGCAATGACTAGTCTAGGAATATTTGCTTAAAACTGGTAAAAAAGAAATGCAGAAGCATCTTTATAGTTTCTTTCTTTTCCCTAAGGGCATGGAGACTGACAGTCCAGGAATGCACAGTGAAAAGCAGGAAGCATATGTAAAAATAAGAGGTCTCTTGAGACAACTTGATGTGATACTACAAGGAGCAACAGAAAAGGAGAGGAATGGCTGTAACTTGGAGAAATACAAAAATAAAGCTCAGTCTTTAGAAATAGTCATACTAAATGTAATAGACTTGCACAAAAAACATATGCAAACGAGATCTCAAAAAAGGTGCTGTGCATAAAGCAAGATAGCCTACACTGAATGCTATTGGAAACATTACAGATTAGAAATGCCATCGTTCAACAGTTTTGAGCCAAAGAACCCAAATATTCAGCAGTAGTGTCTTACGTCTCACACGGAGTCTCTCACTAGACACAGATGTTTTCACTTCCTGGGTGACAGGGTTGTAGGCTGCACATTTGTAAGTTCCTTCATCATCCTGGCTGGCATTGACTATCTGAAGATTCCCAGATGGCATGATCAAGTAGTTGTCTATTAAAATAAAGAAAGAAATTACTCCGAACTATTTTCTGAGAAAAGAAACATTTCTGCTGTGCAAGTTCTGCCATGTTATGGATAGAAAATGAAACTTTTTGGCTGAGCTTGCACAACATACTTAACTGACTCATTTCTAGTTCAAACATATATTCTAAATCCCAAAAGCTGGTTAATTCAGAATCAGGAGTGAGACCACTCTTTTATCGCAAAATACTATAAACTTCTAATCAGAGTACCTTCCCTGGATCAGGCCATGTTGTACAAACCAGGATTTGATTTAACTTAATATAATTATTTGATTTAGGTGCCACCCAACTTCAAATAACTTTAGTAGTCCTCTACTGCCCAATCAGTCTTCCAAAGTGCTTCATAACAAAACTCTCTACCCAGGATTGGCATTCATATAACACTTTACAAACCCTGACCGGCTTCTGTATCTAGGCCATGCCTGTTACTTGCCTAGCTGATGGGGAAGGAAGGGGGTGCTGAAGAAATGAAGCTTTTACAATGCTTTGCCAACACAAGAACTCATGGGATAAAGGACAGGACTATAAATGTGAATGGGGTTCTGTATTCTCCAAAATGGTGGCCACTGACCGATTAGGGTAATTGTATGTTGTCAGTTCCAGATACAACAGGAAGGATCTATGAATAGGTTAGAGGCTGTCAGGGTTTAAGTATGTTGTAACAATGTACATTATAAAATTAAAAGTAGATTTTAATCAAGTTTGTCAGGAAGAGAAAAAAATAGTGAACAGTTGGAAGAGAAGAATAAAAGTAATTGAGGTAAGTTTTAAAAAAGTAACAGTTGCAGTTAGACAAATGAGTTTGGATATGATAATTAAAACCTATGTTTGTTTAATCAGGATTAAATTCCAATGTATAATGAAAGGTACTCCACAGTATAGGTAGTCCTTGAGTTACGACTATTTGTTCAGCGACCATTCAAAGTTAATGTCATGTGATCACAATCTGGGTGCTCGGCACCCAGCTCACAATTATGTCATTGCAGGGTCCCACTGTCATGTGACTGCAATGTGTGACCTTCCCTGCCAGCTTCCCACAAGCAAAGTCATTGGGGAAGCTGGCAGGAAGTTGGAAGTCATGGTCATGTGAGGTCCTTGCTTAATGATCTGCATGGTCCTCGCTTAACAATGGCAACTGGGACTGCCATAATTGCCATTGCTAAGTGGTGTGGACACATGACATCGCGCTTTACGACTGCATTGCTTAGCGACAGCAATTCCCATCCCAAATGCCATTGTAAGCTGAGAACTACCTGTAAATGTCTTTAGGATTGCAGCTGAAGACCCAAAGTCAAAGCAGACTCTTTGGTATTAAAAATTGCAGCAAAAATATGTTGTTTGAATTAATTCTCAACTTGCAAATCTCAAGAAAACAACAAGCAGAGAAATATGGCTTAGAACTGGAACACTGCAGTCTATCTCAAATCAATTTATCCTTATTTTAAAATGGACCAAGGTGGAACAGTTCTCATGCTATTGTGGTAGTGTATAACTTTTGCCTCAAAGATAACTAAAAGGAAAAGAAAATGGGGAAAATGCACAGAAACTTCCTAAAGCCTTGAACTCCATAAAGTAAGGAGGTTCAGAAGGTTTATCTAATGTACATGTAATGTATAACCACTTGCAAATTTGAAACACTACATGTCTTTTTTGAAAATCAGTGTCGTTAGGGTATCTAAATACATTTTTAATTGAAATTATATTGATCTTTCCACCAGCCCTTGTATCTGGCTGTGTGCATGTATTTGTGCAGTTCAGCCAAGAAATGATTGGAACAGATGTCATATTCCCAACCTCAATATTTTCATATACACTTATTTCCAACCAAAATACTCCCTCCCATTACTTGATATATCTGCTGTAGATTGGTGGAATGGAAGAAAGCTTGGCTTAAAAATGACTCAATAAACAATCACAATGATCTAACATCTCTTAAGATTCCTTATGCCTTCTCCTGACACCATACATATGTATGATATGATCCACTCATTCCCAAAGTTTTCTGGTATTCATGTCCACTTTTTACATGCTATGTTTAACAAGAGAATCTGATGAACATAACAGTAAAGTTATGAAATGGCTACTGGATAACAGACAAAAGTGTGTAGCCATGGAGTCTTGTGTATACTGTAACATCCAAAATATCCTTTTAAGACCTCAGAACAACTGCACAGATAAGAAAACATAGGGAGATGTTAAAATTGATTAGAAGATAAGAACAGAACAATCTTCCCTAATTTGGATGCCTTCTAAATGTGTAGACCTCCAGAATTCTATAGCCAGCATATCACTGCTTAGAATTTTGAAAACTGAAATCCACTTATTTGCAGGTCGCCTGGGCTGAAATAGGACAAGACAAAAAGCATAAATTCAGTTGCTTCTCTTTCCACCATCAATCACAGCTCACCTCTAGAGGCCTCCAGCCATTCTTGCTTCACACTGTAGCGAACCTGGGCTTTTGGATGGCTTTCAGGAAGGTCACATGCAATCACAGCTGTATTTCCCTCGTCAACTTCTATTACATGCTGACCATCATATTTAAAGTCTTTGAGTTCTATTAAAATTACAGTAAGAAGTTAGTATATCAATTAATAGTTTACACCTAACAGCAGTAACATGTTTATTTGGTATGCACTTATACTAAGTGTACTACAAGCAAAGCAATAAAAATATAACAGTACAGACCAGTATCAGTAGTAGAACAACATAATCATTTAAAAACATTTACTAATAGCAGCACAACCATAATTTGAAATGATCTGATGGATTTATATTTTTGATTTAAGGCTAGCCAGTTAAAATATAAATCCAAGAGTTATGTCAGTCTTGTGGGTTTCTGATACATTCCTGTCTGGACGCACACCCCACAGAAAAGGAAAACACACACACACACACACACACCGCAAAAAAACCCGCTTTCCCTCCCCCTCCCCCTCCCCATGCCTTCAGATGTAGTGAGAACAATGTAAGGTGACCCAAATGGACATTTTGCCTCTCACGTTCCAAGTCTTAAAATGGTCCTGGTAAGAACATAACAAAAATTTGGTCAAGCCAAAAGCTCACACAGTTGACTAGATGTATTTGAAAAGATTGCAAGCAAAACATAACGATATGATCATTTCTTGCTTCCTAGCAACCTGTATACTATATCAGGGCAACTCATGCTGTCTTTGATTCTGGGTGTAGTATGCAGGCTTCAAAAAGAGCACCTGTTGATTGCAAGAAGAGAACTCCATTCTGCACCTTGTACAGTAGGTGCCAACCCAAAAATTTGCTAAGGAAGCTACCTCAAATAATTTGGCTTTCAAAGGTGCTTTGTTGAACTCCAACCAAACTTGTGACACTTTATGCATTGTTTAAAATTTAGTCTCAATACCATTAATAATTTTTTCAGTTTATTAGAGTATAGCCAAATAATAGAATTAGAAGGAACAACAAGATATTCTAAAAGTGGGACAAATGAATTATTACAGCAAGTGTTGATGTTATTGTACTGTGCCATACTTTAAAATGCAGATTCACTTCAACCTAAAGGCTGCCATTTTGCAACCAATTTTCTAAAACATACCTAACAACTATATTCATTGCAACATTATATCATTATGCTTTTCCAGAAGAATTTTATTAATTTAGGAGTAAGATGAGGTTTTAAACTATGACACAAATGCCTAGTAATATGTATAAAAGAATGCAACAAAAGAAAGCAATGTAACTATAATTATTGAATAAACATTCCCAAATATATACTTAATTTAATCCAGGGAATCTTTAAAGTCATTTCACTAGACATACTGTTCCAATAAAACATATATATATATTTGGAGACAGCAAACTGCAGTGATATATATTAAGTAGTTATTATGTCTTAATGGCCTTGACTGGTGCATTTTTTGTTTAGAAAACTTTAGTGGAACACCTTCTTTTTCGAGGAACTGATAAACTAGAGTATGCAAATCATTTTGAAATGCTTCAATCATACAATTTGGTGAAATGACTTGTTTTGTATGCAAAATAGGATATTTCATACATTTTTAAAGCATTTTGAGCTAAAGCTTCAAATGTAGAAAATAGCCTGTTTTGAAGTTAGGGTAAGACATTTCAAGTGCCAGATTTCATGAAACGTTTCAAGATAAAGGCAAACCTCTACCATAAATCATGACCGCAGTGACAATATATGCTCCAAAGAAGTAGGTTAGCGGGATCTTTAAAAACTGGCTTTTCACTTTTCACATAATTTATAAAGAATTAACTTCTATTAGTAGGTTTCAACAGTATTCCTTGTGGAGTTGTCTTCTCCAACAGCCAAGTCTTTGATTGAGACTCTCTAGCCAACATTGGTTTTGTCTGGGTAACAGCACTTTTCTGAATATGAATAAAACCAAGAGCTCAAAAAGAGATGCTATTCCTGTGTGAGGGCCAAAGATTTCCTGTACTGACCTTCTTCTGATGTCTGTGTGGAATTTTTAAGTTCTATCCAAATTCCCATATCTTTGCCTGCAGCTGTAGGGTTTATGCATACAAGCATGTGCATGGAAAACTAAACATTAATCTGAAGATTAGATGATAATTTTTTGGTTGAGAGTTGCCATATGCTAGTTATATGTTTAGAAGGGGAGAATGCAAGTTCAAAAAAGCTTGAGAAACAATGCTATAAACAGAACTTCGTGTAAAAGGACTGTTTCCCCATGTCCCAATTTGAAATCATAGGATTACCAGCTTCAAGGCCTGAGTGGGGCACTTTATATTTGAGCATTAGTTACACTGAAAGAGAAATTCCATATCAGTCGTTTCCTTACTGTAGCACTGTGAAAATAAAAACTCATCCAATATT
The DNA here is from genome assembly GCA_023362775.1 of Charina bottae. Classification (NCBI taxonomy): domain Eukaryota; kingdom Metazoa; phylum Chordata; class Lepidosauria; order Squamata; family Charinaidae; genus Charina; species Charina bottae. The sequence continues at coordinate 98,818,713 of JALMGJ010000004.1, read as the reverse complement.
ATTTTAGGTTTCTGTTTCTAAATCACAACTTCTCATCTCCAATCCATATTCTGAAAACAAAGAATTCCTTCCAAAAATTAGACAATTTTAAAATTGGTAGTTTCTCCTTGTTTTTATAGTTGGAGAATCTGGAACATTTGCTTGGAAATTTTATAATGCTGAATTAGACTCCCTTCATATGCCTGGAAAAGTAAGAAGGTGTTACTATCCCAAGTTGGACTAGCTCAGGGCAAGAATTTAGGGAGTTTGGACAGCAGAAACCAGAAAAGACTGCAAACTAAGAATTACAGCCAAGCCTCTATTGGCAGAATGGGAGAGTGGAAAAATATGTTTTCATTCTCTGGGATTTATATCAGCTCTCCAACAGTAAAAGACAGATCTGGCTCCAAGGTTCTCCCACCCACGCTCATGGAAAAGTGACATGAAATTTCTCAAACAGGCTAATTAAAGCAAGATTGCTTCAAAAACATTTTAAAATAAAAAACAGCTCCCTTGGCAGCATAGCAAAAAGCCTTCCAAAATGTAAAACGTATTAGCTGTCAGGAGACTATTTCAGTGCTAGTGCCTGGATTCAAGAAAAGAGGGAGGGGAAAGGCTTAACAAAGACAAAAAAAAATGATTTGCAGCAAACATGTTTAATACTTTAGGAATGTCTTGGCATCATACAACTGAAAATAATTAATAAATGCAAAAGAAGAGGTTACGGGTAAACTTCAGTTAAAGTAATTAATCCTTTAAAGACAAATTTAGGAGGGAGAGACATGTTTCCATGGGATACTGCAGATAGATTAAGGTTAATTCTTTTTTTGCAAGATCTCTACAGAACTTTCCATTCCTCCTAATGTGAAAATTGTGTTTGGGATGAGAAGGCTGATGGAATTATTCTCTCATTTCCCTCTTTCATGACATAAAGTATTAAAGAAGGATAAGAGAAGAGAGTAAAAAGTAATGATAGAGCTTAACTGCTCACAGCACACATTTCTCCGATCAACATGTAAGCTGGAATCAGAATAAAATAATGTGCGTCCTGGTGGTCCAAATTCATCACAGCAGTAGTTGAATCCTGCAACTATTATGAACGCTTCAGAATTACTGGCAAAAAAAGTGTATGTCCACAAAAATAGATAAATTTCTTTCTTTTAAAGCATTTGAATCCATGAGCAAAAGAGAACAGTTCCATAGTTTTGCAATCCAATTTCCTGAGAACTTTCTTTGCAGAAGAAAAATCGCATTTTTTGCAATTAGAAGACATTTGTGGGTCTAGAGAGAGAAAATATAGTTTCACGATAATAATATAGTCTTGTAAGTATAAAATAGTTCCTGGAATGCTCTCCTTTCCCCCTCCAAATAGCTCATCAGTACAATAGAGATTTTTTTTATCAAGTCCATAAAAAGATATCTGGCTAAACCACTACTAAGCATACAAAATATCCTAGAGGAGATTAAAGGAATCCTAGCATAATTCAGATCCCAAAGAAAACCATCTGGAGAAGCATCACAGATTAGTAATTTTAAAGGTAAACTTTTCCAGAAGCAGCAGCACATGAAGCAGCCTTTAAATCACAGAATTGAAAAGAACCAGTTAGGTCACTGAGTCCTATTTCTTGTCCATGCAGGAATCCAAATTAAAGCATACAAAATAGATGGCTGTCTAGCCTTTACCTGCACACATCCAGTAAAGGAAAACCTACCACGTATCTGGGTAATTGGTTCTACAGTTGCATATTGTTCATTGTTTGGAAATTTTTCTGATCATTCAATTGGAATTAGCTTTCCTATAACTGCAATCCATTATTCTAAGACCTGACTCCTGGGGTAAGAGAGAACATACTGTACATCACATCCTTTCAGATATCTGAAGAGTGCTAACATATCCCTCTCAACAGCAACATCTGTAACAAACAACAAAAGCTGCAATTACCTACTTTAGTCACAACATCTGACCCAAGTATGTAAGTCACAGCATTTGTGTGATCTCATTACAAACGTATTATTTGTTCCCCTTTGCCATCTCATGGACACCTATGGCCCTTAGTCTTCTCAAAGCTAAATGTTCCCAGTTTCTTCAATCTTTCCTTATATGGCTTAGTTTATAACCCCTTGATCATTCTCATTGCCCTTCTCTAATCCTGTTCCAGTTTCTCTGAATCCTTCTTAGCATGTGGTGTCCAAAACTGGATACAATCCTAGATATGCAGTCTAACCTACACTGTTCAGCTGTCCTCCTGGCTTTCAGCCACATCTTTGAAAGTAAGGTGTAATTCCATACTGACCCAGAAAAAAAAAAACATTTTTTTGGACAGAACCCAGTTTTCAACACACATGTGAAACTTGAAAGGAGATGCACCTACTTGAATTTCTGCTACCTATTGATAAGAAATGTGAAAAGTGGATGACAGGTAGCAATCTTGCTCACTTTTCTTCTGATAAGTATTTTATAACTGACTATGTCTACCATGGTAGCTTTTTGGGAATAGGAAAGATTCTAATGACAGCCATTTTATGAGACTAGTTTTGATATGAACTTCACAATTCCAACCAGTGACTACTGGTTTAAAAAGCTGCCATCCCTGAAGCTGACATCCCTGAACTTACAAGAGTCTTAAAGAGCTGATGTGAAAGAAAGTGGACTACAGCAAAGAAAACCTGCCAACTTTTACATGAGTTTCAGAGATCAATAGTCTAGAACCATCTAGGAGGCATTCTTAAACTGGTATGTCATTGGAAATGGCAGGAATAGAATTTCTTTTCAATTTCAGTTAACTTACACTGGCACTGTTAATTCATCTCACTAAAAATATGGGATTTTTCCAAATTGCTTTTAAAATTGCTTTATTTCATGAGGAACTCAACTCTTAAGAGTGGAAAGTAACATCAGATGGAAGAATATGAACGAGACTGAGAGAACCGCTCCTAAAGAAATAAAGTCACCAGATTTCCAAATATATCACAACACTGAGAACAGTAAAAGGTACCTTTTACTTTACCTTTGGAAAGGTAAAGCTTACAAGAATGGGAACTGAAAAAGATTTAAGAGCAGGATATGAGATATTCCACTATAATCTCCATCCAAACAGCATTTAAACAGTATGGGGGAACTTTCTGCCTGCCTTCCATTAAACTTTGTCTTATTTTTTGATGGTCTTCACATAAATAAATCTCAGGTTGAAATGGCTGCAAAGCTTCGGCATAGGATATTTATTTGTAAGTAGTCATGATACTAACTGAAACAGGAAGCCTGAAGAAAGAGATGTTTCCTATTGCACCTTTCTAAACCTTCCATTGCTGTTTTGGCCAAAGAGTTCTTGTGGAACAGTACTGGTTCTATAACTTTTGTAGGCTAACTGCAGCTTATTTATTTATTTATTCAATTTATATGGCTGACCATCTCAAACTCTTGCCAGAAATCAGTCTCTGAACATGAGGATTGTAGGTGACCATTATCTTGATATACCATAAAATACTGTGACTGGAAGCCAGTCCTGATTTTGCATATTTCTCCTATACCTCCATCCAGTTATTTTTGCTCTGTTCTGTTGAAGTGTCAAGTATCCAAACTGAACTTTACCAGAGTACATAATTTTCCTTATATTCACACATACATACTAAATGAAAAAAGTTATCTAGCCACAGTTATTTCATACATATTTCTTCACCTTGCATATGCACCTCTTCATTCTACACTAGAAATACTTGATTTATCGTAGCATCTAGTTGATACGAATAACACACCTTTGTTTCCATTTCCATCTCTCCTCATTATAATTCTATTCTGAAAATTCTTAGAGGATGAAAATGGCTTTTCAACATGGAGCCAAAACCTGCATCAAGGGACTGATTAGATTAGAGGCCCTGACAGAAGCAAAATGAGGAATGAGGCATTTTGTTGTCATTGAAAAGACAGCTGCAAATACACATAGGTCCCCAAAGATATCCCTGAGTAAGGGTCACTGCCCATTGGTATTTTGCAAAAGAAAAAAAAGGTTGAGTTGAATATTGCTTTGCAATATTTGTATTGTTTTTGAATCTGAGCATCAGAATGTAGAACTATGCTATCTTATTGTACTTGTGCTCATAATTAATAACAATAGATGATGGGTGATTACAAATGTAATATTTTAGGGTAACATTAAACACAGCTGGCAACATTTTTTAACCATATGAATACAATGCTGTGTTCCCTTGGTATGAATTAGAGTGGTTTATTGTCTTCAAAATCAGCTGTTCTTACTTATGCTGTAACTGGCCTGCTTTAAGCATATTGATAAATATGTCAATTACATATTTACTGAGTTCATTTAAGTTTTACCATACATTTCTTGCCTGAACTTGTATTAATATCAGGCAGTTTTGAGATGGAACAGCTTTCAAGAAATATTTGAAATGGGGTTTTCCTATGCTAGTTAGCTAAAGGCAATAAAATGCATCCTGGGAAAGAGGAATGTTACTGAAGAATCTTTATATAATTTTTACTTCAACAAATATTTATCATATTTTGAATGCATCAAGTAACATAATTTCTGAGTAGATTACAAAACCATTAAAAGAATTTTAAAATAACAATAGGAACCCTAATATATATAATAAAAATACACTAAATGTAAAAGCCACAATTCCAGTATAAAGCAGGCACTTAAAATTCCAAAACCTAATTTATTTTAAAAATTTGAAATGAAAATAAAGATTGACAGTAAGATGGCAGCATAGGTGCTCTCTGTATTGTCGGAGGAAGAGGGACATCAGCAAGGACACCTGGAGGAAGGTCTCCAAAGATCACTGAAGGACTCAAATGGATAGATTCATAGCTGCAGTTTGTACAATTGGAAAGCTTTCATTCAATTCAATTTGGTCAAAGACTGAAAAATATTGAGACTTAACTGTGAATACTTCCACGGATTGAACTCTGCCAATCTGAAAACCATTCCACACCCCTGTGCAACTAGCCCCAGTCCTAAATATTATGTTAGCGTTCTTGTGTTGACTTGGCGAATTATTCCTGTACAAAGCACAGCGTTCTCATGATGAGGTGAATGCCAGGTGGCTGGATAACAGAGAAGCCTTGGCTTTGTTTACATCCTCATGAGATAGGGAGCGAGAAGACCATGTTTTGGCTAGCAATGGAAATCTTCCCATGAGAGCAAATCCTCCTGATTTCCTTCTGTGGGAAGCCTTGCCCAGGCCCCCTGAGCAAGGAAGGGGGGAACTCAGTGCTTAGATGCAGCACTGCCACCCAATAGCAGGTCATGCTATGTGCTTTGAGGCCTGGTGTGTGTCACACCTAACTGTCAGCCTATCAGAATGCTAGAAGAACTGAATATACAACCATGCAAAATGGTGTTCTATGCTTCTTGATTTCTAGTGTCTTTTAGCCATGTAGTTCTTCACGTGTTCACTTCCCGTGGACTGGGCAGAGCGAGCTATGCCTGGCTTTGGGTATAGGCCGTGGCAGGAACTCTGGCCCTGGGATCAATACACGGAACTCTGCTTATAAGTTTGTTTTGTTTTTCCTTTTACAATGATGTATCTTGTATATTCATCTTTTTCATTTTTGCGATAATGTACTGTATCTGCATTATTGCCTTATGCTACCAGTAAACACTGTTGGCCCTAACAAGCTGCATTCTTGTCTGTTTATTCTCAAGCCTCGGGTTTTTTCCCTTTAGGCCAGCATATATCCCATCATATTACGCAATGGGAGGGGGGATACAATGGAGAGAAGGAAGATAGCTAGAGAGAGGTAGAGATAGTGAAGGAATGCAAAAGTTGTTAACAGATAAGAGATAGGAAACAAAATCTCAGCCCTAGGAAAGAACTAAATGTAAGAGAGAGACTCAAAAGAAGCCTACCTTGATTCTGCGTGGTCTAAGAGGGGACAAAGGGAAATCCTAGCAGCTTTCAAGATTCTGTTATAATACCCTGCAACAATATAGTTCTGCTTCCCGACCTGGACTACCTTGAAGGGCTAACATTAGTCTTGAAGGCTTCCCTACTCTGAGAGAGGCATCAAATCTTGCCTTTGATCCTGGAGGTGGCATCATATCCTCAGGGCACCCCACTGTTTGCCAAACAACTTGCTGCCTGTTGCAACATCAACAACAAGTGGATATACAAATATCAAACTTGTACAATGCCATAGTACAACTAACACAGCAGCTGGGACAAGGCTTGTATCAGCCAGTAGCAGCTCAGCAGCCTGCAGTCCAACCAATATTTCTTTGCTGTCATGGGAGTTTGCTAGAAAAGTTTAGAGGAGCTCGGGATCAATTTCTTATTGTGAATTGTTTATGACAAGTCAGCTAGCAGAATTTCTTACAGATCGCTCCAGGGTGACTTTTGTTCTGAGTTTTCTGAAAGAAGGGGCAGCCAAATGTGCTGCTCACTGAGGGCAATGATCAGTTGTTGGATTATTATCATAACTTAACGAGAGCCAGTTTGGTCTAGTGGTTAAGGCAACGGGCTAGAAACCAGGAGACTGAGAGTTCTAGTCCCGCCTTAGGCATGAAAGCCGGCTGGGTGACCTTGGGCCAGTCACACACACACAGCCCAACTCACCTCACAGGGTTGTTGTTGTGGGGAAAATAGGAGAAGGAAGGACTATTTTAGGTATGTTTGCCGCCCTGAGTTATTTATAAAAATAATAAAGGTGGGATAAAAATAAAAAAATAAAAATAAATAACTTCAATGCAAAGATTTAGAATTGCATTTTGGGATATTGTTAGGAAAGCAATGGTAAATTGAGACATTTGGAAGCTGAAACAAGGCAGCCAAATGTCAGTTGTTGTTGTTGTTGTTGTTCAGTCGTTTAGTCGTGTCCGACTCTTCGTGACCTCATGGACCATAGCACGCCAGGCCTTCCTGTCCTCCACTGTCTCTCGGAGTTTACTCAAATTCATGTTCATTACATCGGTGATGCTATCTAACCATCTCATCCTCTGCCGTCCCCTTCTCCTTTTGCCTTCAGTCTTTCCCAGCATCAGGGTCTTTTCCAGTGAGTCCTCTCTTCGCATTAGGTGGACAAAGTATTTGAGCTTCAGCTTCAGCATCTGTCCTTCCAATGAGCAGTCAGGGTTGATTTCCTTTAGGATTGACTGGTTTGACCTCCTTGCAGTCCAAGGGACTCTCAAGAGTCTTCTCCAGCACCACAGTTCGAAAGCATCAATTCTTCGGCGCTCAGCCTTCCTTATGGTCCAACTCTCACAGCCATACATTACTACTGGGAAAACCATAGCTTTAACTATACGGACCTTTGTTGGCAAGGTGATGTCTCTGCTTTTTAATATGCTGTCTAGGTTTGCCATAGCTTTCCTCCCAAGGAGCAAGCGTCTTTTAATTTCATGGCTGCAGTCACTGTCTGCGGTGATCTTGGAGCCCAGGAAAATAAAATCTGTCACTGCTTCCATTTCTTCCCCTTCTATTTGCCAGGAAGTGATGGGACCAGATGCCATGATCTGGGTTTTTTTAATGTTGAGTTTCAAGCCAGCTTTTGCACTCTCCTCTTTCGCCCTCATCAAGAGGCTCTTTAGTTCCTCTTCACTTTCTGCCATTAGGGTGGTATCGCCTGCATAGCTGAGGTTGTTGATATTTCTCCCGGCAATCTTAACTCCGGCTTGTGATTCATCCAGCCCGGCATTTCTCATGATGTACTCTGCATATAAGTTAAATAAGCAGGGTGATAATATACAGCCTTGTCGTACTCCTTTCCCAATTTTGAACCAGTCGGTTGTTCCATGTCCGGTTCTAACTGTTGCTTCTTGACCCGCATACAGGTTTCTCAGGAGACAGGTAAGGTGATCTGGTACTCCCATCTCTTTAAGAATTTGCCACAGTTTGTTGTGATCCACACAATCAAAGGCTTTAGCTTAGTCAATGAAGCAGAAGTAGATGTTTTTCTGGAACTCTCTTGCTTTTTCCATGATCCAGCGAATGTTGGCAATCTGATCTCTAGTTCCTCTGCCTCTTCGAAACCCAGCTTGCACTTCTGGTAGTTCTCGGTTCACATACTGCTGAAGCCTAACTTGTAGGATTTTGAGCATAACCTTGCTAGCATGTGAAATGAGGGCAATTGTACGGTAGTTTGAACATTCTTTGGCATTGCCTTTCTTTGGAATTGGAACGTAAACTGACCTTTTCCAATCCTGTGGCCACTGTTGAGTTTTCCAAATTTGTTGGCATATTGAGTGCAGCACTTTAACAGCATCATCTTTTAGGATTTTAAATAGCTCAGCTGGGATACTGTCTTCTCCGCTAGCTTTGTTGTTAGTAATGCTTCCTAAGGCTCACTTGACTTCACTCTCTAGGATGTCCGGCTCAAGGTCAGTGACCACACCATCGTATTTATCAGGGATATTAAGATCTTCCTTGTATAGTTCTTCTGTGTATTCTTGCCACCTCTTCTTAATCTCTTCTGCTTCTGTTAGGTCCCTGCCTTTTTTGTCCTTTATCATGCCCATCTTTGCACAAAACGTTCCCTTGATATCTCTGATTTTCTTGAAGAGATCTCTAGTCTTCCCCATTCTATTGTTTTCCTCGATTTCTTTGCATTGTTCATTTAAGAAGGTCTTCTTATCTCTCCTTGCTATTCTCTGGAATTCTGCATTCAGTTGTTTATATCTTTCCCTTTCTCCCTTGCCTTTTGCTTCCCTTCTTTCCTCAGCTATTTGTAAAGCCTCATCAGTCAGCCACTTTGCTTTCTTGCATTTCTTTTTCTTTGGGATGGTTTTAGTTGCTGCCTCCTGTACAATGTTACGAACCTCCATCCATAGTTCTTCAGGCACTCTGTCTACCAGGTCTAATCCTTTAAATCTATTCCTCACCTCCACTGTATATTCATAAGGGATATGATTTAGGTCATACCTGAGTGGTCTAGTGGTTTTCTCTACGTTCTTCAATTTAAGCCTAAATTTTGCAATAAGAAGCTCATGATCTGAGCCACAGGTCTTGTTTTTGCTGATTGTATAGAGCTTCTCCATCTTTGGCTGCAAAGTATATAATCAATCTGATTTCGGTATTGACCATCTGGTGATGTCCATGTGTAGAGTCGTCTCTTGTGTTGTTGGAAAAGAGTGTTTGCTATGACCAGCGTGTTCTCTTGACACATACTGGATTTTCAGTTATATGCGGGGCAAAATTATCTTGCTTGACTGACCAGTTTTGAGGCTTTGCTGATGAACTGAGAGATGAAACAAGGCACACTGGAAAATTTGGAAGAACTGTTCTAACTCTGCATGTTAATCAATGGGTAATTGAAAGAGTTGAGGCCTCTCTTCACCCCTGCCCTCCACATGGCCTCCTTAGATGCCTGCACCAGAGAACCCAAACAAATAGGAGTTTATGTTTCTACCGTGGAGCCCCAGGACTCCTAGCCAAGACTTGCACCACTAAAGTTCAGACCTCTGAGTCAGCTACAAATTGCCGTACCTCTGGAACTGCAGGCTATATAGTAACCAAGTTCCCAAATCACTTCAAAGTCTTGTCTTTGGGAAACTTCACAACTCCCCTCCCAAGAGATTGGCAGGAGTGCCCTCAGACAATTAAGCTGACATCAGGTTACAGGCAAATGTATTTCATTATCCTTGTTACTCTTCATTCAATCTCTGGTTTTCAAACACAACTCCCAGCTCTTGTAGATTTGGGTGCATTAGCTAATTTCATAGATGAGACACAGTGCAATATTTAAATTGCCTACATAGTAATTAGAGAAACCAATGCTTGTGGAAATGATTTACAGGCAAGTGCTCTGAGCTGGTCTTGTTTTGCAACACACAACATATCTGAAACTGACAATAAATGATCATACAGAATTCTTGCCACTCTATGTCTTTACACGTTCCCATTGTGCTGGGCATTGACTGGCTGCAAGCCCATAATTCAGATGTACACTGAGAGCAAGGAACAATTTCTTTTCCATCTCAAAGATGTCAACAGCATCATTTGCAACCTTCCGCACTCCCATCCTTCTCCCTCTCCTGCTCAGTTCTCTGACTCCCCTTACTTGCCAGAAAAGTACGCAGAACTTGCTGATGTTTTTAGGGAAGAGGAAGCCACTACATTGCCTCCTTATGAAACGTGTGACTGTGCCATCAACTTGAAGCTGGAAGCCCAGATTCCAGCATCTACTTAAGAGTTACCCATGGTAAAGGAATTTCTCCATGATAATCTGAATAAAGGTTTTATTTGTCCTTCTAAATCTCCAGCATCACCACCACCATTTTTCAACCCTAAGGAGGTTAATTCTTTTAGGACTTCTAAACAGTATAACCCAGGGTTTCTCAACCAGGGTTCCGTGGAACCCTAGGGTTCTGCAAGAAGTCACTAGGGGTTCCCTGGGAGATCACGATTTATTTAAAAAATTATTTCAGATTCAGGCAAATTCCCATTAAAGAGGTAAGTTTCATTCTTTGTTTTTAGTTTAAGAACACTGTTAATGCATATATTTATTTATTTATTATTTATATTTATTTATTATTTGGATTTATCCCCGCCCATCTCTACCATGGTAGACTCTGGGCGGTTATATACAGGCCTGCACATGAAAATAATCTAATAATTTTGTAACTTCTGTCCTGTATTTGAGCCTGAATGTGCAGGGGTTCCCTGAGGCCTGAAAAATATTTCAAGGGTTCCTCCAGGGTCAAAAGGTTGAGAAAGGCTGGTGTAACCATTAGGAATCATTACCCACTGCCTTTTATTTCAGACCTACTGGAGCACCTTCAAAAGACAGGCATTTTCACAAAACTGCACTTGAGAGGCGCGTACAATTTAATCAGAATGAACGAGGGCCATGAATACTTAACTGCCTTTGATAGCAGATATGGCAAAGTTTAATACTGAAGTGATGCCTTTTGAATTGGTTAATTGCAGCATGGTCTACTCCAGATTCATGAATAAAATACTTTTTAATATTTTGGATAAATATGACATATTTTTTTCAGAAGACCCAACTTTGCACAAAACTCCTGTTAGAAGTATCTCAGAGTGATTCCACAAACAGAAGAAGAAAGCCAAGCCAGGTAGGCTAAACAATTACTGTTTTTCCAAATTAAAAAACCACTGACTACTAAGGAGGCCCATAAGCAAAACAACTGTATTAAGAGGCAAGGCAAGCAGCACTTTCTACATCTCTCTTAAATGGAAACTATGTTCTCCGAAACTTAACATAGCTACAGAGCTCAGTCCAAATCCCGCAAAGGCTTCAATCCAAAAGTGGGCCTCTCCCACAGAGCTTTAGAGCTGCTCTTTCACTCTGTTCTGTTTCTCCTTTTCTATCCCAGCCCAGCCTAAACATTTCATTTCTGATTAATATTGTAATAGCAAGCCAATATTTTTTGGCTTTGCAACAAAACCAGGCCCCTTTTACAAACATATCTCCTTCAAACTTTTAAAGAGTAAATCTTCTTTCTGTACTCCTCTGTTACCCTAAAGAGCTCCTCCTACTTCTAACTAAGACATGGATACTTTGTCAACTCACTAATGCAGGTAATAGCACTTACCCTACGGGTCCTGAGAACTCTTGGCCCTTGAACAATGTCCATAACCCAATTTGATTACATACTTTACTCAATAGGAGGCATACCCTAATTTGGAAGTGTTGATGTGAGCTAAACTCTAGGTCCCTTCTTCGTTACATGTAGGTGTTTTCATCAAATCCTAAAATTGGAAGAGGCCATTTAGGTCAACAAATTCAACACCCTGCTCAGTACAGGAGCTGCCCAGGTTAGGAAGTTGTTCCTAATATTCAACTGGAATCTGTCTTCCTATAAGTAACATTACTTTATTGTTACATTACTATTTGCAGTGAAGTTATTCCTGTGGTCAAATTGATAAGCATCTCTGACAGAAGCCATACTCTGTCATGAATATCAATCCAGCAGAAGGACAGAATTCACATACCTCCTCCGTGTACAAGAGATACCCATTTCATCTAACTAACTTGAGCATATAACTATGCTCCCTTGTAGAGGCAAAGTAATGTAGTTTGAGAAGAAAAATAATCAAAGCTACTTACTGGCTAATGTTACCATGGCAGGAACACTGGCAACACCACCTTCAGACATGCGGGCTATGCACTGGTATCGACCCACTGTGTGATTGTTTAAGGCAGCAATGGTGAGTAGTCTTTGATCAATATGGATCCCCAGAATATCATCTGACTGAAGCAGCTCCCTTCCATTCAGTCTCCAGGTAACATTGACTTCCAAAGGCTCAACCACACATCCCAGAGTCACCAAGCCACCATGCTTTTGGACAATGGAATCAGGTTGGACAGAGACATGAACAGATCCACCTGCAAAGGAAGACAGTCCCCAAATCTTCATAAATCCATAAAGTGGAAGGCCAGCTTCTTCCACTTTAAATACTTATGACTTAATTACTTGACTTCCCTATACAGTACATGAAATTACATGTTTAAGGCTTATGGCATTCAATAGCTACTTATCTCTTGACAAGAAAATGTGAATGTATTATATTTAAATACTATACTGTGGAGTCCTTGGTGCTCTCTGAGCCTTGTTGTTTTCTTGCAGGCATTTCATTGCCAGACTAGGCAACATCTTCAGTGCAAAAAAACTGCACTGAAGATTTTTTCACACTGAAGATGTTGCCTAGTCTGGCAATGAAACGTCTGCAAAAAAAAAAACAAGGCTCAGAGAGCACCAAGGACTCCACAGTTCAACCCTGAGCTACAAATATTCTCTTCGATAAATACTATACTTTCAGATATACAGTATATGATCCTAATCTAAATAAGACTGTAATGCTGAATGTCTCTGCAAGTAAATAATGGTATGTTCAGCTATCTCCTGCTCCATTGTTCTGTCTCTCTGTCCTGACCTAACCAACCATCTTTGCATGTGAGTCCACTCTAAATATTTAGGAAGAGAAAGAACGTGATGCTCCACAATAATCACATTTGTTTCCATGTCAAGTCAAGCAAAAATTGAGTAATAGGGGTCATAAAAGGCAAATAAAGAATTGCAAATAAAATCAAGGACCTGAAAATGCATCAGCTACATAGATTAAAAGTAGGGAAAATAAATTACTCACCCAAATTTGTAATGCAGTTAGCAGATGCCAAAAGCAAACAAGCAATAGCAGTCATTGGTCTTTTCCTCTCTGATATCATTGTCATCCCATGCAGAGGAATATGGAGCAAAAAATACCAACTGGAGTTCCCATAAGCTACCCCAGAGCACTTAAGAATGGAAATTCAACTTCATGGATCAACCTGAATAACAGCGGAAAAGAGAAAATAAAGCAGTATATTATATAAAATGTAGGAGAATAGCATAGCTGATCTATATCCGTATGTGCCCATACAAATTGGGTGTGGTCTTCCAGGGTCCTTCCAAGATGTGCTGCCAATTTGAAATAGGATTTAGAATATAATGAAAGGTAACAGTAGTTAAGAATGTAAGAATTAATAATGAACCACGATTATTTAATTCAATCATTACAAATATAATGTGATAATTACGCATAAGTCTAATTTCGTTTTTGTCCTGCCTCACCCACTTCTTTGCCCTTTCTCTCCTGCTTTTTGAAGTATAGCGTCCAACACGTCATATAAAGACACACACCTCCTTGCCAGCAATCAACACCCAGATATGCAAAGATACCAGGATTAGCACCAGAAGAACAATCAAACAGCACAATATACCCTAATCAAGGAATTATTAACTCAGTCAATCAACCAAGCAGCAAACAACAGCCCAATCAAGGAACTCCTAAGGAGAGAACAACACCTCCACCAAGACAAGCAGGACAAGCCATGGTATATAAACAGAGAGCAAGTCCCACTCCCTTTTTGCACTGAAGATGTTGCCTAGTCTGGCAATGAAACATCTGCAAGAAAACAACAAGGCTCAGAGAGCACCAAGGACTCCACATGCATCACTACGTCATAACTAAACTCCACTCCTTACATACTTGTATAAAACGTTATGACACACATTTTGTCATTTGCTCCTTGTCCCCCTGCAGATACTCATGGTCCAATACAGATCCTTGAGGAACTCTACTTCTTACTTCTCTCCACTAAGAAAACTGCTCTTTTGTTCCTATTTTTTGGTTTCTCCTTTTTAACTAGTTAGCAATCCATTAAAAAATTAGGTCCTGTTATCCCACAGTTGCCAAATATACTTAAGATGCTTTAAAGAAGAACTCTGTCAAAGATTTAAGATTTATTGCGAAGCAATATTTATCTTTGCAGAATCCATGCTGATTTTCCTTCAGCAAGGCTTATTCTTCTACATGCTTAGTTCAAGCTCTTTGATGGCCAAGCTGACTGGCCTCTAATTTCTTGAATCTCCCCCTCAGTCCTTTTTTTTTTTTAGGAATTGTTGTTACATTGGCTATCTTCCGGTCCTCCAGCACTGAGCCTGATGAGGGTTAGATATTTTTTTTGCTAAGAGAATTAGTAATTACATGTCTGAGTGCTTTAAGAACTGTTGAGTGGATGCCATCAGGGCTTGGTGATTTGTAACTACTGTATGTAGTATTTCAAGTTTTATCTATCTATCTATCTATCTATCTATCTATCTATCTATCTATCTTATTTATACCCCGCCTATCCCCCTCCCTAATGGAGGGCTCTAGGCGGCTTACAATCATGTACTTCAATTTGTCTTGCAATATCTTCTCTTGTAAACTTAACTTGCTTTGACAGTTCTAATTCCCTCCCCGAGAAAGTCAGTACAGGCCAGATATCTCTCCTTTATCTTCTGTACTAAAGGCAAAAACAAATAATTTATTCAATTTCTCCGAAATCATCTTATCCTGCTTAAATGCCTCTCTTACTCCTTTGTTGTCTAATTACTTCCCTGTCTGATTTGGGGGTATGTCAGAAGAAATACAGAATTGAATTTAGTGGGATTGTATGCGGTAAAATAAGAATGAGTGTGTGATGAATAAGACTGAATAAAAATGTGAGGACCTGGTATAAAAGAGATACAGCGAGGTGATTTGAAAGAATGAGAAAAGATCTGTAAAAGGAAATATATGAAGGAAAACCGAATGGGTTGAAAGGAAGAGAAAGGCCAAGAAAGTTGTGATGGGATCTTCAAAAACAGCTCAGAAGTTTAAAGAATAAAGTCAGGACCTGAACTGGTATATCAATGTGATGGAAGCAAAGATGGTTTGAAGAATAGAAAAGTATGGAAAGGCATAGTGAATGATATTGGTGTAAAGTAGTTCTAGTTAAATTTCCTCATCTCTTCCTTTATCTCCTGCCTTTAAATTCTTTTGCATAATGCTGCTTACCCTGAAAAGAATAGCATGATGGATACTGTATAATTGTATGTATAATTTGTCTATGAAGGTTCTCAGTCATCCAGGTGGAATTGTCTGTAGCTTGAATCATGTCAACTGGATTTCTATTTTCTTAGTGGAAACGTTTCACTCCTTATCCAAGGAGCTTCTTCAGTCTGAGTAAAGTTAGTAAGGGAATGTATGTATAATTCTTAAATATCTAGAAATAGCTATAGTAGTACTTTGTTAATTTAACAAATGTTTATTACATATGTATGTATGCATGTATGTAATAAACATTTGTTAAATTAACAAAGTAGTGCTATAGCTATTTCCAGATATAATAGTACAAGGTATTTGGAAAATACTTTTTGATGACTTTTTTGTTTTGAGCATTCTAAGTCATAACTCAGCTTTGATAACTAACAGTAAATATGGTATTGTTTCTGACTTCTGCTCATTTATTTAAGTCTTCTTTAATCAACTTTATCCTATATGCCCTGCTCTTAGCAATTTTCCAAAAATCAGTCCAGTGCTATATAAAAAAAATCTTCACTTTTCCTCACATTATTTCACAATGAGTATATGGATAGTAGATATGAACAATATATTTATTACTTATATAATATAATACCTATGTATCACAAATGAAATATCCCACTGAACAAGTATGTCAATAAGGGTATTTTCAGACTATTAAATGAGAACATGTCTAATCAAGCAGAGTATAACAATGTTTGCCACGTTTTGTTACCTTTTTATTTGGCTATGGTTATAAAAAACATTTTGGTTTAAACAGAAAGACAAATGAAAATATTTCCTCAGCCCTTAGGCTCTTTTTTTATTCAGAGAGAAGGAGGAAAAAAGGAAAAATAGAATCCTGGAGAGAAAAGTACTTGAAATTAAAATGAACCAGAAAAGAGTGACTTAAGGACTAAATCAGCCTTCTCCAACAGGAGCACCCTTAGTGACAGTCAGTGGTGAGCATGACCAGGCAATGTGCCATGCCTTTTTAACAATTGCATGGATGTAAAAAGGTGTGAGGCTTTGCTTACCCAGGTGTGCCCAGAATTTTGAAGTCAGTGATTATTCCTGCAGGTGCCCTTGTGTCTCCAACCAGGTGCTCTACAGGTATGTTGAACTATTATTCTCATAAATCCTAGGCAGCTACTGGAATAGGCCACATTAAACAGACAACCACTGTTTGTTTGTTTACCAATGTACATACCAAACTAAAATGTGATTGACATGTACTAGATTTAACTAAGTTAAATATAAATATAAATATATATATATATATATATATATATATATATATATATGCATACATACACACATATATATATATATATACACACACACACATACATGCACATGCACACGCACATACACAGTATATATAAAATCATTGGAGCAAGTTAGTTGCAATTTAAATCCCACTTATATCAACAAATATACAATACCAATAAATTGCATATTTACATTTACTTACAGATGTAAGTTGTTCATTGGAGCTTATTCCTAGTACATAACCAAAGGCTGGTAATCTTAGTTTCAATCCATTTTTTTTCTAGATATCTCACTGTATTTATTACCGTGTAACAAAATCCTGCTATATTCCTTCCTGAGATTTTAACTTTCCCACCCCTTTACATGAGTTCTGAGGTATCTGGGTGTAGCCATTTTCCCAGATAAAGAATTTCCACCTGGGGTGATGGTTAAATTGCCATCACCTTAACCAGGATTTTGAATGGGGCAGAACAAGAGATCCCTCTTCTTAGAACTAAATAAATGGCACCAGTTTTTTCTTTTAATCAGGAATATCAGCTCAAGTAGCTTAGAGTGTGTGGTGCTAGTATAAACCAAACCTTGAAGTAAAAAAAGAATATAAGGATCTTCATGTTTAACAAATCCAGCAAATTAAGTACTCAGGGAATAGGATAGCTGTACCACATTCTAAAAGAACTACACTAATATCCAAAAACCAATAATTCATCAACCAGCAAATAAAATAATGAAGAAACAGAGTCAGAAAATACAAATTACAGTAAAACCACTATAATTAATTCTGTTATAATATTCCATCATGTATGAATTTACATCTTGAACTCATAAGGGAGTTCCAACATCGAATTGGTATGCTAAAGGAGGCCAATGGACAGATAGTGATTCAAAGAAGATCAAACAAAGATTGAAGGTGTATACTGAAATACTGTAAAGATGTCAACATCCAAGATAACTTAGTAGATATTCCCTAAGGAGATTTAACAAAGTGTACAAACTATCGTACAATATCCTTAACTCAGTGCTTTCCAAAGTCCCGCCGTTGGTGACACACCAACGGTGGCGCGGCGGCGGTGTTCATGGCGGTGGCGGTGGCCTCGTGTTTTGCACTAAAACCCGGAAGCACTGATGGCGCGCCACCGCCGTATGCGCTGCTGCAGGGGCGACGGCGACGTGCCATCAGCACTTCCAGGTTTTGTCGCGACACAGAGTTCGGTAAGCTATGCCTTAACTTCATATGCTAGCAAAATTCTTAGGATCATCCAAAGAAGATTAGAGCCCTACACGGAAAAGGAGATGCCAGATGTCAAGCTGGCTTTATAAAAGGATGAGGAACGAAAGAGATTATTGCTGATGCATGTTAGATAACTGAAAAAGCCAAAGAATACCAAAAAGTCAGTATGTGCTTCATTGATTATATTATATTATTTATTTATTTATTTGTCAAATTTCTCTGCCGCCCATCTCGTATACGACGACTCTTTGTGTTGATCATGTCAAGCTGTAGAATGTGCTTAGAAAAATGGGAATCCCAGAATATCTCACTGTCCTCATACGAAACCTACATGAAGGTCAGGAAGCCACAGTATGGACAGAACATAGTGAAACTTGCTCCAGGTTGGCAAAGGAGTGAGACAAGGCTGTATTCTCTCCCCTTATTTATTCAATCTTTATGCTGAATTATTAAGGGAAGCTAAACTGGAAGATGATGAGTATACTTTTAAAACTGGAGGAAGAAACATCAATAACCTGTGCTAGGCTGATGACACTACTCTGATATCCGAAAATGCAAAAGATCTGGAAGCTCTAGTAATAAAAGTCAAGGAGCACAGTGAAAAAAAAGGGACTAATGTTAAATATAAAGACGACCAAACTAATGACCACAGGTAGAACAACCAGCCTTAGAATTGACAATGAAGATATTGAAGTGATAGTTTCTGCCTTTTAAGGTCAACCATCAACAGTAAACCTTTGTATACCTACAAAGATCAGAATCATGAAGGCAAAGGTATTCCCTATGACACTCTATGGAAGCTTGAAAATTGGACTTTGAAGAAGCAGGATAGAAAGAGTATTGACACTTTTGAAATTTGGTGTTGGAGAAGACTCCTGAGAATACTATGGAGAGCCAAGAAAACAAACAAATGAATTATCGAACAAATCAACCCAGAGTTCTCACTTGACGCACAAATGATCAGGCTCAAATTACCTTACTTCAGACACATTATGCAAAGACCTAGCTCTCTGGAGAAGTTTCTAATGCTGGGAAAGGTAGAATGAAAGAGAAGAAGAGGACAATCAGCACCAAGGTGGATGGACTCCGTTACAGTGGTATTGGGTGCACTGTTGGAAGACTCAAAGGACCAGGTTAGGAACAGATTATCATGGTGAAAATCTATGTGATCGCTAAGAATCAACACCAACTTGACAGCACATAATAATAAAAGAATTTACAGGACAATTCAAAGGATTCCAGGAGTGTCATATGTACTGTAATTATCAAATATACATCTTGATTTTTGCTCCATCATTTTAAGTCTCATCTTCTCCAAAGAAACATGTTTAGCACATTCTTAAAATTTCCATTCAAATCAACAGACTTTTAAAATGTTTAAATGGTTGGGTTGTGTTTTTAATTATTATCAGTAGAAATCTGAAGTTAAGCCTTAATGTGATAGATTTTTGATTTAGCGCCCAATGTAATTTAATCCATTATGGTTTAGGATTATCTGCAAATCAGATTATGTCTTATTCAAAATATCCTGGTTAAAAAAAATCGGTGCAGTGATATATGTAGACATAGATTGAGAGCTTTTCATCAAAAATTCAGCAACTTTATAAAGGCTGGTTGATAAAAATGAAGAATTTATGAAAAGTCTAGATACTTGTGATCAAATGGAATGTTTCAATGAACAGAAGCTGACACAATATCTACATGTAACAAAGTTAAACATGGTATCTTTCTGCAAATTTGAATGCATGCTTACTATTTATGTGCAATTGTTCACAGATTCAGAATAAGATAGCAGTAAAATAGCAAGTGCAAACAGTTGGACAGTTTTCAGCCACTACTTTAGCAGAAAGTAACATCTTCCATTCTTAGATTTCCTTGCATGCACGGCATGTTTGAGGTCTTCCCATAGATTTTCAATAATATTCAAATCTGGGATCTGTGAAGGCCATTCCAAAACCTTTATATTTCTTTCTTGTATGGACATCATGGTTGATTTTGGATGTCTCAGAAGATGTTTCAGTTTGTTGTTTTGCTGAAACATTCAACCTCTTTTCAGCTTCAGTTCTTCATTGTCAACAAGGAAGAGTGGGGAAAAATTCCGAAAGCAAAAATAGACTCTTGTGAATCATATAAATAAAACGTAAAAGAGCAAAGTTGCTCAATCTCGTTAAGAACAAACGTCTGCAGGAAAACAAGTTGAACGAAATGGAATAAAACAAAGGAAGATGGAAGGAATCCTGTGATTCTGACCATGATACCAGGTGTGATGTTGGTTTCTCAGAACCTGAAGGTTTTATTGAGGAAATGAGGTCTGCCGCTCCAGACTTCCTAGATTAACCATGCAATTGTTATTACTACACTATCTGAATGAAACAGCCCTTGTTTCAGCTGCTAACTATCACCACGTCCTTTTCTTCACTGAGACAAAATGATGAGAGTAAGTAGAGATCTCCAGCAAAGGAGATCGTTACCTTGTCGTGGTGTTGGAGCTTGAGCACCTCAATGATGCCATGAGCTAAACCATGAAGGGACACCCAACACGGGAAGGTCATGGCAGAGAGGTCAGACTAAATACGATCCCTGGGGAAGGTAACAGCAACCCACCCCAGTATTCTTGCTGTGAAAACTAAATGGATCAGTACAACCAGAGATACAGTATGTCAGTATACCATCGGAAGATGGGACTCCCAGGTTGGAAGATGGTCAAAATGCTACTGGGGAGGAACAGGGGATAAGTTCAACTAGCTCCAGATGTGATGACGCAGCTAGCTCAAAGCCGAAAGGATGGCTAGCGGCCGACGGTGCTGGTGGTGAACGACGAATCCGATGTTCTAAAGATCAACACACCATAGGAACCTGGAATGTAAGATCTATGAGCCAGGGCAAATTGGATGTGGTTATTGGTGACATGTCAAGATTAAAAATAGATATTTTGGGTGTCAGTGAACTGAGATGGACTGGAATGGGCCACTTCAGATCAGATGACCACCAGATCTACTACTGTGGACAAGAGGACCATAGAAGAAATGGAGTAGCCTTCATAATTAGTAATAAAGTGGCTAAAGGAGTGCTTGGATACAATCCAAAAAATGAGAGAATGATCTCAATTCGAATTCAGGGTAAGCCATTTAACATCACAGTGATCCAAATATACGCCCCAACCACAGATGCTGAAGAAGCAGAAGTAGATCAGTTCTATGAGGATCTGCAGCACCTACTGGATAATATGCCAAAAAGGGATGTTATTTTCATTACAGGAGACTGGATTGCTCAGGTGGGTAGTCAAACAACACCTGGAATTACAGGTAAACATGGTCTGGAAGAACAAAATGAAGCAGGACATAGGCTGATAGAATTTTGCCAAGACAATTCACTGTGCATAACAAAAACTCTCTTCCAGCAACCTAAAAGATAAATTTATACATAGACTTCATCAGATGGTTGACACCGAAATCAGATTGACTACATCCTTTGTAGCCAAAGGTGGCGGACATCTATAGTCGGTAAAAACAAGACCAGGAGCTGACTGTAGTTGAGATCATGAACTTCTTATTGCACAATTTAGAATCAGACTAAAGAGAATAGGGAACACACACACATCAGTTAGATATGAGCTCACTAATATTCGTAATGAGGTGAAGAATAGATTTAAGGGACTAGATCTGGTAGATAGGGTCCCGGAAGAACTATGGACAGAAGTTTGCAACATTGTTCAGGAGACGGCAACAAAAAACGTCCCAAAGAAAAAGAAAACCAAAAAGGCAAGATGGCTGTCTGCTGAGACACTGTAAGTAGCCCAAGAAATAAGCAAAAGGCAACAGTGATAGAGGGAGATATGCCCAAATTCCAGAGGTTAGCCAGAAGAGATAAGGAATTGTTTTTAAACAAGCAATGCACGGAAGTGGAAGAAGACAATAGAATAGGAAGGACAAGAGATCTCTTCCAGAAAATTCGGAACATCGGAGGTAAATTCCAGGCAAAAATGGGTATGATCAAAAACAAAGATGGCAAGGACCTAACAGAAGCAGAAGAGATCAAGAAAAGGTGGCAAGAATATATGGAAGATCTGTATAGGAAGGATAATAATATCGGGGATAGATTTGACAGTGTGGTCAGTGAGTTAGAGCCAGACATCCTGAAGAGTGAGGTTGAATGGGCCTTAAGAAGCATTGCTAATAACAAGGCAGCAGGAGACGATGGTATCCCAGCTGAACCGTTTAAAATCTTGCAAGATGATGCTGTCAAGGTGATGCATGCCATATGCCAGCAAATTTGGAAAACACAAGAATGGCCATCAGATCGGAAAAAATCAACTTATATCCCCATACCAAAAAAGGGAAACACTAAAGAATGTTCAAACTATCGAACAGTGGCACTTATTTCACATGCCAGTAAGGTAATGCTCAAGATCTTGCAAGGTAGACTCCAGCAATTCATGGAGCGAGAATTGCCAGAAGTACAAGCTGGGTTTAGAAAAGGCAGGCAGAGGAACTAGAGACCAAATTGCCAATATCTGCTGGATAATGGAGAAAGCCAGGGAGTTTCAGAAAAACATGTATTTTTGTTTTATTGACTATTCTAAAGCCTTTGACTGTTTGGATCATAACAAATTGTGGCAAGTTCTTGGTGGTATGGGGATACCAAGTCATCTTGTCTGCCTCCTGAGGAATCTGTATAACGACCAAGTAGCAACGGTAAGAACAGACCACGGAACAACGGACTGGTTTAAGATTGGGAAAGGAGTACGGCAGGGTTGTATACTCTCACCCTGCCTATTCAACCTGTACGCAGAACACATCATGCGATGTGCTGGGCTTGATGAATCCAAGGCTGGAGTTAAAATCACTGGAAGAAACATTAACAATCTCAGATAAGCAGATGATACCACTTTGATGACTAAAAGCAAGGAGGAGCTGAGGAGCCTTATGACGAAGGTGAAAGAAGAAAGTGCAAAAGCTGGGTTGCAGTTAAACCTCAAAAAAACCAAGATTATGGCAACCAGCTTGATTGATAACTGGCAAATAGAGGGAGAAAACGTGGAGGCAGTGACAGACTTTGTATTTCTAGGCGCAAAGATTACTGCAGATGCTGACTGCAGCCAGGAAATCTGAAGACATCTACTTCTTGGGAGGAGAGCAATGACAAATCTTGATAAAATAGTTAAGAGCAAAGACATCACACTGACAACAAAGGTCCGCATAGTTAAAGCAATGGTATTCCCCATAGTAACCTATGGCTGTGAGAGCTGGACCATAAAGAAGGCTGAGCGAAGGAAGATAGATGCTTTTGAACTGTGGTGTTGGAGGAAAATTCTGAGAGTGCCTTGGACTGCAAGAAGATCAAACCAGTCCATACTCCAGGAAATAAAGCCAGACTGCTCACTTGAGGGAATGATATTGAAAGCACAACTGATCGGATCGACTTCCGGGTGTTGAAGTGACCGGTGCGCTGAGCCGAAAGCTCCGCGGTTTTTCCGTTTGCGGCAATTTAAAATAAAAAAAAATCGCTGAAAAATCGCCTTCGAAGAGAGGGTGAGCAGAAGATTGCTCACAAAAGGGTCATCGGATCGCCGCTCTCTCCCGACCCCCGTAAATCCACCGCGGGGAGAGGGAAATCGAAGCGGTGAAAGACGGCTGGAACTGACAACTACAGCTCTGCGGAAACCGCGAATCTCAATAAGATAAGTAGTACATCACTCAACCTTTTAGACACATATTTTTATTTTTTCAAATATTATTTGCCTACTAATATCTAAGATTTATCTCTGGACTGTGACTTATAAATGCTGGTGTTTTATTTCTTTCTTGCCAAAGGAGTGTTTAAACAGTGGGATTGGAAAGCTAATGGACTCTGCCTGAAATGGATTGAGTGACTTTCTCTTTTTATTCTTAGTATTCCTATTTTTGGTTTGCTTTTACTCTTATTGCAATTATAAGTATTTTTCTTTTGGGACTAACTTGCCTGGATTTAAAGTTTTTAGGGATTAATGAATTAATGATTTGACATCCTTTCTTTTACCTGTTTGTGATTTTTACTACGAAAGGATTTTCCCTTTTTTTCCTTATAAGTGTTTGAATATTCTTTGGATTATATGAGTTACTTTATAGAATTTTTATGAACGTTTTGGATTTCTTTTGTACATAAATTAGATTACTTATTCTTGGCTGGACTGTATGGATATAAGCTGGCGTGAGAAACTCTGGGATTGTTTATCTTTTTTGTTATTATTTTGACTACAATAGAAGCCTCTTTGTTCTTTTTTATCTTTTACTCTTACGCTTGGATATACAATTTTAATGGACTAGATTTTAACTATTTTGACAACTACATTTAAAGGACTATTTTTATTTTTTGAAGTTTTTACTCCCTTTTTTATAAAAAAAATAGTAGCCCCTTTTTCTGTTTGCTTTTTGTCTTCCCCCTCTCCCTCTTTTTCTTTCTCTTACAGGGAAATTATCTACATTATGACAACCATGGCATTGAGGAAGAAGGATAAGGATAAGGAAAAAGAAACTGGAAGGGCATCCACAGATCCTTTAACACCTGGAGCATCAATGGAGCCCCCTCAATCAGAAATGAAAAAACTTCTGGAAGCAATGGCATCACTTAACAAGAAAATGGAAGATTCAGTGGCACAAAATAAACATATGGAAGAACAAATTGCATCTTTAGATAAAAAATTGATAAGAAGATGGAAGAAATGAAGAAAGAGATAACCCAAGAGATTACACAAGAATTTAAAAAGGAGGTTCAGACAGTAAAGGAAGTTGTGAATACCTTGTCAGGGGAATTTAAAGATATACAAGGCCAGATTCAAACATTAGAGACCAAATCAGAAGATGTTACTAAGGAACTTGAACATAATTTAGATATTACTGCATTAGCAGAAATGAGAGAGAAAGAATATATTTTGAGATTGAGAGCAGTTCCAGAACAATTAAATGAAAATGTAAGAGAAAGGATTGTTTCTATATTAGCTAAATTCTTGGAGATGAAAGAACAAGATCTAGATTTGGAAATAGATAAAATTTTCAGAGTTAATTCACGTTATGCTAGAGATAAGAAAGTACCTAGAGATATATTGATACATTTTGTGAGAAAAGTTATAAAAGAGCAAATTTTGAAGAAGCACTATAATACTGGACTAAACATAGAAGGAAAAGAAATAATTGTACTAAAAGAAATACCATTGAGGATACTAAGAAAAAGAAAAGTTTACTCCTTCTTTACAGAAAAATTAAGGCGAAATAATATTTCATTTAGATGGGAGAGATTAGAAGGGGTATCTTTTATGTTCAAAGGGCAAAGGTTTAGGATAACTTCCATTTTAAAAGCAAAAGCATTTTTAGAGAAATATAAGACAGATATGAAAGATGCATCTGGAGACTTGGAAGGAAAAGTGGAGACATCAAAAGATAACGAGATGAGTGAAGACTTATCTGTGTTGGGAGCTGTACCAAGAAATAAAGAGACGAGTGAAGACTTATCTGTGTTGGGAGCTACAGGAGTGGACTGGAAAAATGGTTTTTAATCATCAAAATACTTATGGATTACAAATATTTGACATGGAACATTAATGGTGCTAATTCACCACAGAAGAGGCGAAATTTTTTTCACTCTTTGAGAAAACTGAGATTGGATATAATTTGCTTACAAGAGACTCACATTTGTAAAAAAGATACTAAATATTTGATTTGTAAACAACTTGGAGAAGAATTTATTTCGGCTGGACTTAAAAAAACTAAGGGAGTAGTTTTGTATATACAATCAAAGCTAAATCCAAAAAAGATACTAGTTGATGATGAAGGAAGATACATTGCAGTTGAAATCAATATACAAGGAACTAAAACATTAATTGTTGGACTTTATGCACCAAATATGGACAAAGGAGTATTTTATAAAAATCTAATGGATAAACTCTTGGATTTACCCTATGAAAATTGGTGTTTTATGGGTGACTGGAATGGGGTTATTCACCCAATGATGGACAGACATTCACAAAAAGAAGTGAAACGCACACAGGGAAAATTACCACAAACATTCTTTGATTTAAAAGAAACATTAGATCTACAAGATATTTGGAGATTGATGAATGGGACTTCAAGAGAATATACTGTACATATTACTCAGAGAGATTTAAATCCTTCTCCAGAATAGACATGATTTTGATTTCTAAAAGTTTAATGATGGACATTGGTAAAGTTGAAATATTACCTAAGACTCTCTCAGATCATAATCCTGTAATGTTGACTTTTAAAGGAAAACGAAATGTATTTAGATGGAGATTGAATGAGTCAATTCTACGGAAGAATGATATTTATTTATTTATTTATTATTTGGATTTATCCCCGCCCATCTCTACCATGGTAGACTCTATAGTTATAGAGATATATAGTTCTCAATATAGTTGATGCATGTAAAAAAAAGTTAAGGGAATATTTTCAACTGAATTCTAATAAAGGCACCAATATTCAGATTGTACGGGATGCCAGCAAAGCATATATGAGGAGTTATTTTATCCAATATAATGCTCAAATGAGGAGAAAGAAACAAGAGAGAATTATCCAAACATTTGGCAACCCTTTTACAGACCCACATCGGACAGACTCCATCCCACATCAAAGACTCAGGACACTTCATCAACAAAATCAGCACCCTAAAACTCAACCACACGGACAAACTGGTCAGCTTTGACGTGGTCTCCCTGTTTACCAAGGTGCCAGTAAGGGACACCCTGGCACTCATCAAGCAAATCTTCCCAGAAGACATTACAGCTTTATTTCAACACTGCCTAACAACTAGTTACTTTCAATGGGAGAATGAGTTCTACGAACAGATGGATGGCGTTGCCATGGGAAGCCCCCTGAGCCCAGTCATAGCAAACTTTTACATGGAACACTTTGAAAAACAGGCTTTGGAATCGGCACCCATTACACCAACAGTCTGGTTCCGGTTCGTGGATGACACCTTCGCAATTTGGAGTCATACTGAAGAAGAACTGGAGAAATTTCTGGACCACCTAAACGGCATCCACCCCAATATACAATTCACCATGGAAAAAGAAACTGACGGCAAACTTCCATTTTTAGATACGCTGGTCATACGCAATCCGGACCTCAAACTAGGACACAAAGTATACAGAAAACCCACCCATACGGACCGATATCTACACAAAAATTCCAATCACCACCCACGACAAAAGAGAGGCATGATCAAAACCTTGGTGGATCGTGCTAATCGAAACTGTGAAACCCAATTTCTCAACAATGAACTTAACCATCTGAATTGGGTCCTACAGGCAAATGGCTATTCCAAGAATCAAATAAAAAGAGCCATCAAACCAAGAAAACAACATCCAACTGAAGAAAAACAGCCCCCCACAAACAAAGTATTCCTGCCCTACATCAAAGGAGTCACTGACCGCATGGGAAAACTGATGGAAAAACACAACTTTCAAACAGTCTTCAGACCCACCAGAAAAATACAACAAATGCTAAAATCAGCAAAAGACAAAAGGGACCCCCGCACCGCTGCAGGAGTATACCGCATACCATGCAGCTGTGGACAAGTATACATTGGAACCACAAAAGCTCAAATACTTTGTCCACCTAATGCGAAGAGAGGACTCACTGGAAAAGACCCTGATGCTGGGAAAGACTGAAGGCAAAAGGAGAAGGGGACGGCAGAGGATGAGATGGTTAGATAGCATCACTGATGTAATGAACATGAATTTGAGTAAACTCCGGGTGACAGCGGAGGACAGGAAGGCCTGGCGTGCTATGGTCCATGAGGTCACGAAGAGTCGGACACGACTAAATGACTGAACAACAACAACAACAAGGTTTACCGGATTTGAAATTATACTATTCCGCTTGTTGTTTGATATGGATTAAAGAATGGATAGTTTTGAAAAATGAAAAATTATTGAATTTGGAGGGTCATGAATTAAGATATGGATGGCATAGATATATGTGGTATGACAAAGTAAAAGTTAATGTGGACTTTAAAAATAATTACATTAGAAGATCTTTGTTAAGAATTTGGAATAAATATAAATTAACTCTATGTTATAAAAGACCTTTATGGATCTCTACACAAGAAGCATTTCACAGAACAGAAGTAAGAGTTAAAGAAAAATGGCTGACTTATAAAGACTTTTTAAAAAAAGAGCAAGGACAATATAAAACTAAATCAAAAGAAGAATTGGCTTCTGAAGGATATACTTTCCAATGGCTTTCTTACATGCAACTTGTAGAAAAATTTAAATCAGATAAAAAAGAATTTGAATTTGAACAAACAAAATCAGAATTTGAGACACAACTATGTGAGACAGATGACCATTTAATTGCTAAAATGTATAAATTATTGTTAAAAGGTGAAATGGTAGAGGAACAGGTTAAAGACTGTATGATTAAATGGGCAAAAAATATTGGTCATAATATTCAAATGCAACAATGGGAAGATATGTGGACTAAAGGGCTAAAATTTACTTTGTGTTATAACTTGAAGGAAAACTTTTATAAGATGATGTATAGATCGTATATGACCCCACAAAAACTAGCTAAAATGTATGGGAATGTTTCCAACTTATGTTGGAAATGCAAAAATAAGAGGGGTCATTTTATCATATGTGGTGGACATGTGAGATTGCAAAGAAATTTTGGACTGAGATACATTCATTGATGCAAAATATTTTACAAATTCGAGTTCCATTTAAATCAGAACTATTTTTATTGGGAATATCAGAAGAACAGATAGGAAAACAATTTACAAAAATTATGCAATATATGATTACGGCAGCAAGACTTGTATATGCACAAAATTGGAAAAACCAGATTATACCTACGATACAAGACTGGATGTTAAAATTGATGGATATGGCAGAAAATGATAAATTGACATGTTTATTAAAAGAAAACTCAAATTATTACTTTCTTAAAGAGTGGAAACCATTAACGGATTATTTACAAAATGCAGGAGGGGCAAAGCTTATATGGGGATTTGAAGACTAAAATATATATAAATTGATATATTAGACAAGAAATGTTTTGTAATGTTATAAATAGACCTAGCATGTAAGATTAATTTTGCAAATTATTGTGACCAGGGATAAATCGGAAGTTGACTAATTTCTGTGCTTTATCTTTTTCTTTTTTCTCTCTTTACTTTACTACACCTTTTCTCTTCTTTCTTTAATTTGTATTTCTATTTCTTTTTCCGTTTCTAACTTTTATCTATGTATATTTAAAATTCAATAAAATTTACGGAAAAAAAAAAGAAAGCAAAACTGAAGTACTGAAGTAGCCACATAATGAGAAGACAGGATACCCTGGAGAAGATGCTGATGCTGGGGAAAGTGGGAGGCAAAAGGAAGAGGGGCCGACCAAGGGCAAGATGGATGGATGGTATTCTGGAGGTGACGGACTCGACCGTGGGGGAGCTGGGGATGGCAATGGCTGACAGTAAGCTCTGGCGTGGGCTGGTCCATGAAGTCAGGAAGAGTTGGAAGTGACTGAACGAATAAACAACAAAAGTAGAGACAGGGAAAGGAGAAATGAAAGGAGACTCAGTGGGGCAGGTTTGTCAAAATTTCTAAGAGTAAAGCTACCAGATCTGGGCTGCAAAAATCTGGATCACTACCATAGGACAACAAAGAGAAACAGAAATGTCTTTTCTGCCATCTAGTGACCCTTCACCTCTTTGCACTACGGATCCTGTGTAGCCCTTATAAGAGGGCTTCCTGTCTAAGGGGAAACCTTAGGTCTGGCAGGTCTTCAGTCAAATGGATTTAGCAATCAAATCTCAGCAGTTGAGTGATCTAGGCAATACACTTATTAAGGAGTAAATTCCACTAAATTCTGGTGGGGGCGGGTGGAAGCATTCAGTTACACAGGACCAGACACAATACAGTAATAGATTTAGCATTTCTGTATTTTTTTATACCTGCTCTTATAAATGCTGTCATTTTTAAAGACAGTTCTAGTGCTCCAAAGCCGTATTTGGGGCGCCGTTTGGAGTGTGCACGGCCCCCCCAACCAGGCAAGCAGACTGCAGGTGGCAGAGGCGGCAAGGGGGGAGCCCCGGGACGCTTTGGGGTGACTTTCTTCGCCCCCCCACCTTCTCCGAAGCACAGAAGCCCCGGCGTTTGGGAGCAGTGCCGGCAAAGTAAAAGTGTGATATCCCTTTAAGGGACTGTTTCACGCCCAGCTGAAAGCAGGCAGCTTATCTCAGTGCTCCAAAGCCGTCTTTGGGGCGCCGTTTGGAGTGTGCACGTGCCCCCCCAAACAGGCAGGCAGCCTGCAGGTGGCAGAGGCGGCAAGGGGGGAGCCCCGGGACGCTTTGGGGTGACTTTCTTCGCCCCCCCACCTTCTCCGAAGCACAGAAGCCCCGGCGTTTGGGAGCAGCACTGGCAAAGTAAAAGTGTGATATCCCTTTAAGGGACTGTTTCACGCCCAGCTGAAAGCAGGCAGCTTATTCCAGTGCTCCAAAGCCGTCTTTGGGGTGCCGTTTGGAGTGTGCATGCCCCCCCCAAACAGGCAGGCAGCCTGCAGGTGGCAGAGGCGGCAAGGGGGGAGCCCCGGGACGCTTTGGGGTGACTTTCTTCACCCGCTCGCTTACCTGCCTGCTTGCCTCCCTCCGCTGGCTTCCCGGGATCCAAGCCGGATCGGGGGCCTCGCGGAGGGAGGCAAGCGGGCGAGCAGCAAGCGGGCCTCCGCCGCTGGGCCCGCCCCCCTCGGCCGCTTCCGCCCGCCCGCGTCGAGGCAAGAAAATGATGGGGGGCGGGAAACGAGGCCCGCTCGCCCCACCCGCCCG
Organism: Charina bottae; assembly: GCA_023362775.1. Lineage (NCBI taxonomy): Eukaryota > Metazoa > Chordata > Lepidosauria > Squamata > Charinaidae > Charina > Charina bottae. The sequence continues at coordinate 98,788,136 of JALMGJ010000004.1, read as the reverse complement.
CTCGCTTACCTGCCTGCTTGCCTCCCTCCGCAAGGCCCCCCGCTGCCTTCCCGGGATCCAAGCCGGAGAGAAAGGGCGGCGGCGGGGCCGCGCTACCGGAGCGCCGGAGTGCTAGACAGGCAGCTCCGCCCGCGCGCCTTCCACGTGATCAGCCCGTGAGGACCAGCCAGGGAAGGCGCGCGGGCGGAGCTCCCGTCCCGCTGCACCCCAGCCGAGCAGCAGCCGAGCCTCGAGAGGGCGAGAAAGCCCCGACGCTGCCCCGCGGACCTCTCCAGCGCGCCCGGATCCCGGGAAGGCAGTGGGGGGCCTCGCGGAGGGAGGCAAGCAGGCGGGCGGGCGCCCAGCCTGCCCCCCTCGGCGTCTGTGCGGATCCCCCGCGCCCTCCCACCCGCCCCAATAAGCCACGGCAGGGAGGCGCTGCTGGCCCGGGACGCGGCGCTGTCGGAGGTGGCGCAGGAGCGGCTGCAGGGGCTGCTGCGGCTGGAGATGGCGCTGCTTCGCGGCATCCAGGTGCTGGGCGAGGGCATGGGCACGGGACGCGAGCGGCAGGGCAGCGCAGGGGGCCTGGCTGGGGCGGTGGCGGCGGGGGGACGGCGGAGGTTTGCCGGGCGGCAGGACGGGGTGGGCGGCGGAGCTGGAGGGAGCAGAGGGACCAGGTGTTCCCATGGGCGCAGCGTGCGCTCTGCAACCCGCCTTGGAGAAGTGGCCGCGGGAGGCCCTCCGGGTGCACCCTCCCACCCCATCAATCCCCCCACCCCGCCAGCAGCGCCTCCCTGCCGCGCCGGGCGGGCCTCGCTCAGTGCGAGAGCCAGGGGGCGGGGTTTGCGGGCGGGGGCCAATCACGTGGAAGGGGCGGGGGTGAGTTCAGCTGCGGAAGAGCCACACTCAAGGGGCCAAAGAGCCGCATCTGGCTCGCGAGCCGCCATTTCCGACCCTTGAACTAGGGCAATGTTTTTCCTCATGTACAGAAAATGTAGCCCAGTAAGACTTCCATAGTAATTAGCCAGATTAGCAGTGGAAATATGAGATGGATACAGTACCAAACTACTGTAACTGAAGATAAAGTGAAGGTTTAAAACGAACTATCAATCAAACGATGCTTATTTTGTCAGATTTGCTATTGCTAGGGTTTGTTTGTTTGTTTGTTTATGTGGTTGTGTGGTTACCCAAGATGTAGATGCTCTGCACATAAAGCTAAGCCAAAAATAAATTAACTACATTATGATTAGTCTGTGTGAACAAGGCCAATGTCTCACTACAGCTATTTATTTATTTATTGGAATTTTATGCCGCCAATCTCACAATAGTCATTCTGGGCTGCTTACAACATTTGAAAACAATACAAAACATAATACAGTATAGTATTAAAGTATGCATTCATAACATTGCAAAATTTTAAGCCATTTTGATAGTTTTCATCAGCCATTTCCAAGCCAATATCCTTTAAATGCATTAGAATCCCCATCAGCTCCTGCTATGATAGTTAATGTTTAGGCTAATTTCCATTATATTAACCTGTCAGATGTTATTTGCTACTATTGAAAAACTACCCACATTTCCAGAATCACCACTTAATTCAACCATGAGTACCTTTACTGGTAGATCTAGCACACTGCAACCAAGAAACCTGTAAGAATGATGGATCGTCTCATCCATAATCTAACATATAGACCCAAATCTACCACAATATTCTCCAGATACAAAAAGGCCTTAATTGAAAGCAATGTCAACCCATTGCATCCTGTCCTGTCCTGTCCTACCCTGAGAGATCACTGCACTAAAAATGGGACATTCGGCTCATCCCTCATCCTGCCCAGCTCCCCCATAATCTGAAGCTGCAGCAGCTCTGCAAAGGGTAAGTTCTCCTTATGTACCTTCTTTCTTCTATATATTGCTCCCCTCACAACCTCACACACTTAATTTTCACTCCTCTCCCCCCTTCAATTCTGCATAAATTCAATTTGACAACCCTGCTAATTGGATAAACGTCGTTCCCTGTGCTCCTTTAAAGCAGTCCTCTTTTCTTTTCTTGTTTTTGGAGGGCGATTGAGACTGTTCTTTAACATGAATTCCATCTGCTTTATTTCTCCTCTCCCTATTCAATATCCTTCCTGAATATTTATGAAGGGTTTGCTGCTGCCACCACCGCCATCCCAACTTTCTCTTTCCTGCCTCCTTCTGCAACCTCTCACCTCCCTCTTTCCCGCCCCCTCCCTCCCTCCCAGGTTCCTCCTTCGTCCCCCGCCTGGCTCAGATATTCTCCCTTCCTATCTCTCATTGCCCTGCACAATAACCTTCCAAATGCCCCCCTTCCACCCCGCTTTAGATAAACACAGGCAGTGTCAAGTGTGAGGAGAAGGGGGGAGGGAGTTCAACTGCCAGTCAAGCCCCAGGTCTTCAATGAGACCCAGAGGCCTACCCTAATCTGCTGCATGCTTGCCATATGGGAGCTCTGTTGCCCTGGGAAACGCTAACAGGCAGAACGGAGCTTAATAGAGTCCATATTCATTGTAATGCAGTGAGATGGCTCGAGGGACTATTGCCCCTGGGGTCTGTTTTCATTCTTCTGTTCCTTCTCTTTCTTTCTTGCCCTCCCTTTTTTCATTCTTTCCTCTTTTCAAAAGACAAGGTCCCTGGAGAGCTCTAATCTGGAGAGGCTGAGGCTCAGTGAAGGGCCAAGGTTTGGAGCTGGCAGAGGAAGAAAGAAAGCTAGGAAGGTGAGGGAGATGAAGAAGTGGACTGGACAGTAAAGGAGCAACTAATAAGCATGCTCTAGGGCAGCTGTCAAGATGTCTCCTTGTCCTGGGTAGACCTATGCGCAGCAGTTGCAGAAGTCTTTCACCCTCAGAATTATTGTCCTGCATTGGAAAGCTGGAGGGTGTGGAGATCACCTAGATAGAGTGTGAATAAGAACATCAATTTGCTGCATAGTACTTGTTGGATGAATGCAGGAAGGCAAAAGGAAAGTCTGATCTCAGCAAAACTCAGCCAAATGAAATGTGCTAGTCACAGAAAGCAATTGCTTTCTGGAGGAATGCAGGGGTTTGCTAAGAGTTCTTTTGCCATTTGGCAGGATATAATGACCATTCTATCCATTATCTCTTTGATAAATAAATAAACACGGCAATGATCTTGAATGGATAAGGAAATCTCTTCAGGAAGCTTGAAAAAAGCAGTAGTCTTTAAAAACAAAAAATTCTCCTGCAACTCAAAATATCATGGGGAAAGAGTGTCTTAGCTGACAACTGTGTTTGAATGAAGTGCCAAATTATTTCCTTCTAGCAATAATGCTCATTGGGACCAAAGCAATCAAAGCATTTCCAGCCACTACTCCATATCACAATGGAATTCTATAATCATTACAATTCTGTAATGATTTTCTTTCTTTTCAGCTCTAATGTTCAGTTACCTCAAAGAGAACGCATTACCTTCAAATGGGTAGATGAACTGGAAAAAGTGTTGGGTGTCACCAAGTAATTCACAACACTGTAAATGCTACAATATCTACAATGAAAGCGTTCTGTGTCCACAATAATTTTCAAGAAAATAGAATACTCATCCCATAAAATAAGTGAAAATTGCTATGCTTTTACATCTTTTAAAAAATGACTTAATATGTTCTTCCTAAATTTTATGACTAGATTTTGTGATATTTTGTAATGTTAGAGAATCATATTTTTTGAATATAGATTTAGAAACTGGTTTGGCATTTGATCAATATGTGAGATATTCAGATAGATCATAGCTTTCCAAACTGTGTGTCGCGACACTTTAGTGTGTCGCGACACAGAGTTTGGTGTGCCGCAACACAACCCGGAAGTGGCGGCGGGGGCATGCATGGTGGCGGTGCGCACAGCAGCAGCAGCGTGCCATCAGCGCTTCTGCGTTTTAGCGGAGGCCGCCGCCGTGCACACCCCTGTGTGCGCCCCCACGCCGCTGCTGCTGCCACCGTTGGTGTGTCGCCAACGGTGGCACTTTGGAAAGCACTGAGATAGATAGATAGATAGATAGATAGATAGATAGATAGATAGATAGATAGATGATAGATAGATAGATGATAGATAGAGTTTTCCCCTTTTGTTGTTTTTGTTTCATTTTTTTGTCGATTGTTGTTTCTCTTGTTTTTCATATATTACTTTTTCTGTTTTAGGTAAATAAATCTAAATAAAATTTTTAAAAACCTTTAAAAACTTTCAAACAGCACCCCTAGTGGAAGACTTAGATAGCTGCATTATTCTGGCCTTCCTCTAACTTCACATACCCTGATGCCCACATATGTTTATCTATGACAAATTCATTTAATGTATACATTTATATGTTATATTTAAACTATAAATTTATTTTACACTATAACCTATAAAATTGGCTTGCAATGGAACAGGAAACCACAAACCACAACATGCATTGACAACAGACATTTAATAAAGGAATATATGTCTTTTAATTTAGGATCTTTGTTCCTCTGACTATCTTCACTTACAGGTAGTGATCTACAAACCACCCAACATATCAATTAGCAATGATTTATAGTCATCTATAAATTTCCTTCAAATGCCCTCTATATGCTGGACAAGGGGCGTAATCTAGGTTTACCACAATATTAATGTTTTTAAAAATCCTCTATTTCAGCTGGAGTCTGAGCAACTTTTGCAAGGGTTCCAAAATTTATCTGAGTCACTATACTTATCTAAATTATTATACTTACCTCTCACTTATCCTTGGTTGAGTTATGAGCTGGTGCTAATATCTTCCATTCAAGCAAGAGGTTAGTGAAGGTAGTGACATGTACTGACATGCTGTATGAAGTAAATTATCTAGACCCATTTTAATCTGAATTTAGAAGTGCTTTTGGCACTGGCAGTTTTGTTCGGTCTGATAGATTATTTTTATTAATTATAGACTTTGTTAATTCTTCATGTCTCAGTGGCTTTTTATACATCCATTAGGGAATCTTGTTAGAACCAACACAGAGACTTTGTTTTAAAGACATATTGATACATTTATTCTGTTCTTATCTGCAGGGTCTGCTCCAAAATATACCTTTTTTGGCAGGAAGAACATTGTTTGGCTCTTGTGCTACAGAGACTTGCCTTGGTCCATTTTAACTTCAATGCTCTTTAAAATCTGTAAGTCTCTGCAGGATTCATCATGAGATTTGGAATTAGATGTATTTAATATGCTGATGTTCTATTTCTTCTGCATTTATTTATTAACATTTCTGGGTTGGCAGCTTTTATTATTAAAAACAATCCAAAAGCAGTGTTTTTTTTATATTCCACTCTTTATAATAACAAAGGGGGAGCAACGGCTCAGCGGGTAAGACACCAGGCTTGTCGACTGGAAGGTCAGCGGTTCGAGACCTGAGCGCCGCGTGATGGAGTGAGCTCCCGCACTCACCCCAGCTCTTGCCAACCTAGCAATTTGAAAGCATGCAAATGCAAGTAGATAAATAGGTACCACTTTGGTGGGTAGGTAACAGCGTTCCGCGCGCGTCATGCGGCCACATGACCGTGGAAGCGTCTTTGGACAACACTGGCTCTTCGGCTAACAAACGGAGATGAGCACCGGCCCCTAGAGTCGGACACGACTGTGCAGGGGAAAACCTTTACCTTTACCTATAATAACAATGATGCCATGATGATAATTTTTCAAATACATAATATTGCTCAGTGAAAAAAATAACTACTACTACAACAACAAACCTCCAATCTTCATACTCTATTAAGCCCAATTATTGAATTGAGAAGAAAATAATCATCCTCAGCAGGTACCCAAAACCAGCTAAGAGTGGCATCAATTTGAAGAGAAATATGTTCTACAGTATAACTAGTGTGCCACCATTTAGAAAGGCCTATTATTATGAGTTCCAGGTCTATGTGTGATTATGGTATATCCAAAAGGGCTTAGCAGAAGGTCTGAAGACATGAGCAGGATGCTATTAGGAGAGTTGATCACTTAGATAACCAATATTGTCAAGCATTTAGAGATTAACATGTCAAAGTAATAAATTGAATTAGCCAAGTAACAAATAGGCAACTAGTGCAGATCTTTAAAGATTGACATTACATAGTCTCACAATATCATGCCTCTCATGGCAACATGCCCTACATTTTGTACAACCTACAGTCTCAAAAACTGTATTTTAGGACAGCACTAGAGTACATATAATTTATTGCAATACTCTAATCAGCAGGTTAGTAGAGTATGCAGATAGGCTACCTTTATCCAGACAGAGTTGCAGTCAGAAATACTGCTATGCTTGGGTCTCCAGTGATAAAACAAAAGCAAGGAGTGCTTCCAGAATAGGTACCTGTTCTTTTTGAGAAAGTGGAATTCTACCCGGAACAACCTGTCTCCCTGAGTCCCAGTCCCAGAAACCACCAATCAAGAACTCCACCATTTTGTTAGAACTCAGTTTCACTGTCCTCCTCCATATTCTCCAACCCATTCTTGTCATTTGAATCATGGAAGGTTGTGCAGTGTGAATGATGTCTGGATATAATTATACTGGGCTGGGTAAAAATAAACCTGAAGCTGAATCCAGACAAGACAGAGCCCTATGAGCATGTGATTTTTATGTTCAGGAACTGGTTGCGTGTTCCAGACAGGGCTGCACTTCAGTTGAAAGAGCAGTAGCATAATTTGAGATATTCCTTGATCCAGCATTTTTACTCAAGCCAAGTGGATTTTGTATGTCAGAGTACCTTTCATCAGTTTGGGCTGGATCTGCAAGTACAGCTGTTGTTCCTCAACAGAAATAAATCCAACCCAAATGGTTCATGCTCTAAGAACCTCCTGAATAGACCATTATACCATTGTATATAGAGCTGTAGAATTCATTAGACAGTTTTCAATCTGCAGAATCAGACTTCCAGAATATTAACTGTGGAGGAATGAAGGAATCACAGTATGCCAGCATTTTGAGAGAACTGATGGTCTATTTGCTTTTATGATTTTCAGATGATGGTTTTCATCATTCAATCTCTTGGGTCGCAAATATTTGAAAGAGAACCTTTCCATGTACGAGCCTGTCAGGTTTTAAGATCTTCTGAGGAAGTTGTTTTTCCAGTTACATTAAGAACTATCCTTTCTCCATTAAAGTACAACTGGTACTAACCCAGTTATATTCTTGACATCAGGAAAAAAAAACTTGTTTTTTGCTTCAGCTTCTTAGTGTATTTTATCTCCTTTTAAAAACTGTTTTATGTCTGTAGTTATTTTATATGACATAATCATTTGGTCTTCTTTTATAAGGTACCTTAGTATTTAGTGATGAAGAGCAGCCTAAAAATAAGAAAACAACTAAACCAGTTTTGAATATCTCAGTCAGTCAGTCAGTCAGTCAGTCAGTCAGTCAGTCAGTCAGTCAGTCAGTCAGTCAGTCTATCTATCTATCTATCTATCTATCTATCTATCTATCTATCTATCTATCTATCTCCAGGATCAGATTATACCAGCCTTTCTCAACCATTTGACCCTGGAGGAACTGTTGAAATATTTTTTCAGGCCTCAGGGAACCCCTGCACATTCAGGCTCAAATACAGGCCAGAAGTTACAAAATCACTATATTCGTTTCATGTGTAGGCCTGTATATATGCATTAACAGTGTTCTTAAACTAAAATAAAGAATGAAACTTACCTCTTTAATGTGAAGTTGCCCAAATTTGAAATAATATTTTAAATAAATTGTGATCTCCCAGGGAACCCCTAGTGACCTCTTAAAGAACCCTAGGGTTGCATGGAACCCTGGTTGAGAAACCCTGAATTATACAGATCAAATTTTTGGTATTACATATTTGAAGTATGTATTTGACATCCTGCCTAATCTAAAGGCCTGATATTAGCCTCATTCACATGTAATGTTAAGTCATAATTTGTTTTGGTTTTGACTTCATTTACAGATACATGAACCTATCCACTGTGTTTACAAAACATAATTTCATTTTTGGGATGGATTTGCATGTCATGTTAAGCTAGAAGTATACAATCAGAATCCCACAGAGTCTAATATGACTCTTCATAAATTGCCATTGAAGATAAAAATTACTAAATACTTGGTGTATAATGCTATTAATTATATTTACATAATTTAATTCAAAACAAATTTTGTTTTTGTCTTGATCCTGTCTACTTTTGTCCTGGCCTGACTAACTTTTTTGAGTAGAATCCCTAGCGCACTACTCAAAGTTCAATTATTTGGCCCAAAAAAGCAATAAACTCATGCACCGCACATTATGATTCTCTATAGGAACCGGAAGAGTCTCACTTATATAATTACATATTGTGTCACCTCTAAATCATCTGAGGCCTAAACCCATCTCCTCTATAAAAGTTTGGTCAATTGACTGTGGTTATACAACTGATTATAGTATTTCAATTAGGTGATCATTGTTACTACTGGAGTAAATAAATAAGCCTTTTATTCACATATGCAGTGTTTTCCTTCCTAATACAGACAAACAAACTAGGAAACCTTTAATCAACCACAGTTTCCATTTTGTCATGAAATTATGGTTACTGCTTCAGAAGAAACTAAGATGTTAAACCACAGATTGCAGTTCTTTCATATCCTAACTTGTTTCGAATTTGGTAAATATAAATACTAATTTCAGCTGAAATATTTTTTTTAATGGTATTTTAGAGACTTCTTGAGTTTATTTCAGTTCATTCAAACTGGCTTTATGGGGTAGTTCATATGACACAATGACTCATGTTAAGGCTCAGCAATAAATGGGTACAGCACTACTAAATAGTTTGTTTAGTGAATCATCTGACTCAGGGAATCTGAAGCTAACATCTTTTCTTTTGGAATAAGCCGTGCTAACTTAAATGCCATGCTAAATAAACCACAATCTGTAATTGATTAGCTGACTCAGTGAGGAGCTAGTGAATGCAGTCAGCATAATGTATTCTAATTTGATGAGGAGGAAGGTTATACCATATGAACTTTTAATGTGTGCAAAAAAGGGGGGGCACTATATATACTTACTTGATTCAGTTCTCTGATTAATGCTCTCCCATTTGTTCTCAGGTACAATTTTATTCCCAATATTGAGCTTAAAGTGTGAATGCCAATAGAGATAGACTCCTAATGGGGCAACTTAAAAAGTAGAAGGATTTATCAGTGTGCTTGGCTTATAACAAAGTACTAAAATTGGGGTGAGTGGACCTCGAGAAGAAGCTACAACATACACACACACAACAGCTCAATGGCATGGGTCCAGGTTACCTGAGGGACCGTCTCATCCCCATTACATCGACCCGTCCCACCCAGTCTTGCAGAGAGGGCATGTTATGGACCCCGTCCATGAGAGAATGTTGATTGGCGGGGTCCCAGAAGCAGGCCTTCTCTGCTGTGGCCCCCGCCCTTTGGAAACACTCTTCCCCCCGAGGTGAGGCTAGCCCCCCCTCTCCTGGCCTTCCGGAAAACGTTAAAGACCTAGCTCTGCCATCTCACTTGGGGCGGGAAGGGGGGTAGTCAATCCTGGGGGTGGCTAGTGCCTTAAAGTGGTTCCCATGTATTTATGAACCTGAATCAGAATTTTTAATTGCCATCTTGGATAGGCTGACCATACGTCCCATACGTTTTTTTAGCATTTTTCAACTGTCCCGTCGTTTTGATAAAAATCTCAATTTTGTCCCGTTTTTTAAACCCGGCAGGAATGGTGCGGAAGTAGGATCCAAGCCAGAGCTGCCGATTGGAGGCAGCCCGAAAGAGGAAGCCCTCCCACCTATCAGCGCATGGGAAAGGAGGGACCAGGGGGTGGGGTTTTCAGGCGGGAGCCAATCACGTGGACCAGCGGCGGGGTTTGCAGGCAGGAGCCAATCGCGTGGACCGGGGGGCGGGGTTTGCAGGTGGGAGCCAATCGCACGCACCGGGGGATGGGGACCCCCGTCTTTTTCATGAATACGGAATATTACATAAGACCCCGTCCCGTTTTGCCATCCCAATGTCCCATTTTTGTCTCAAGGAAATATGGTCAGCCTACATCTTGGATGCTATTTTATACTATATACTTATATTTACACTTTATGCAATATATCTTGTTTTTATTGTATTTTAATCTTTTTTAGCTTTATTGTAAACCTTCCAGAGTCCCTCTTTTGGGGGAGATGGGTGGTGACGAAATTTGATAAATAAATGAAGACTTGGCATGGCCAGTAATTACTGAATGGTTTAATTTAGTTGGAAAAAACAAAAAATCAGGCATGAGGAGAAAATGGGTGATTATCACCATGAACAATTGCACTCCTTTGGGAGAAAAACATAACATTTTGTTGGAAGTCCATTTGTGTTTTGTAAGATGAAGATTCCCTCCCACCTAACCTCCCATTCTTCTCTTCTCCAAACTCCTCAAACAGGCAGCAGGAGAAGCTCCAGCTGGAAAGCTTGCTTGCACTGACAGAGTTTACATTCTACATTTCCCCATTCCCTCCACACCACTTTCCCCACACTCCAGAAGTTCTCTCAAGCATCCTTTAAGCTTTAAACAAATATGAGTTTATAAAGAAACAGTCTGCTCCTGTTTCTCTCTGCCACCCCTCTATCCTGCCTTTCCTCTCACAGCCAAAGCTCAACAGAGATGGCATGAACAGCACGTGTTCAAAAAACAAACACGTGGAGCATAGCCAACAATGAAGTTGGATTTGGCATGCCCTGTTTACAAAAGGAATAAGGAATAGGAAGAAAGGAAAACAGCAAAGTCGATTGGAATTATATACCAGTCAGAAAAACATATATGTATAAATAGAGAGAACAATGCCTTCAGTTCTCATGAACTCAACTTCTTCTGTTTCCAAGTAATTCTACTCTTTGTGGGTTCCTACCCACATCTTAAATTAAAAACACAATTCTATCTACTTATTATCCTCAAAAAAAGGGGAGGGGGAAGAATTCGATTTTCTCAAGTTGTCCAAAAGTATGTCTGACTGCAAACAAAGACCATTGTTGGTTGCAATATATTCTGCTTCTTCCCTCTAGTCTCCTGCACTAATTTTCTTGGCTTAAACCCATGTGGCAACTTGCATTCCCTCTGACCTTCTCCCCCCAGCTCTTTCAATGTCTTTTGTTGGGTTCAGGATAAAAATGTTGTGGAGTGGCTTAGTTCCATGAGGTTTCTACCCAAACCATAATGCATCAAATCTCCCTCAGAAGATTTTCAGCTATGTTTGGGATAGTTATAAAACCAGGTGAGATCTGCCTCCTATCAAACTCTGTATGAAAACTTCAACTTTTTAAAAAGAACTGCTCATGCTAATATTTAGAGGAAAATCTCCAATACATGTTCCAAAGCACCTTTCATAAATATCTTCATAATTCTGTGGGATAAGTAATAGGCAAACTGAAATGTAAATATTTATGATACACATTTATGCATTCAATAAAATGCCCAGTGAAATTTTATATTATTTTTATATAGTTGTTATATATACTTTAAATATGAATATTAATTTTCACATGGTCAAAGAGAATGCATTATTGCTCCACCCACTGCACCTATTGGGCTTCCCAAAATATTACATGTGGCCATTGGCAAACAAAAAGTAGCCATTCTTGGTCTAGGCTTAAACCACAATAAGGTTCATTTCAGTTTATCATTCTATCTACTGCACTTTTCCTCCATAGACTGAAAACTTTAGACATGGCAGAAATTACAAGATGGTAAGATTGCACTGTGATCTCTTAAAATGTCAGCTAAGGACCAAAGATGTGGGGCAGAGTTCATAAATATTAAGTGAAAGACCCATCCCTGTACTTTCCACAAAGACAAATAATTTTCTCAGTGCAGCACCAAAGGTCTATAGGAGTGTGCTGAATTTGGCTGAATTCACCAAATCCAGATTCCCTATACCAAATTGCGATTCCCCAATGTGGTGCCTAAGGGCAACAGTGTGCCTGTCTATGCCCACAGTAGCTACAAAGCAAAGCACCAGCCTCAAGCATAACTTGTATTGCGTCTTTTCTGGGTCCCTCAAAGATTCCAATGTCAAATTGGAATGTGAAAATGTAAAAGTGAGCTTAGATGCATCCTCGTTCTCTACTTTTTGTAAATGGATGGTTTCTGATTGGCCACACCCTCTATGGCAACCATTTTGTGAGAGTATCAGATGTACCAATTTATACTTTCTCCCAGTTATATTTACCCACAGTATCCTCCCATCCTTCATATATTTATTTTTTATTAATCTGTAAAAAATTAATCAGGCATAATCCAATACCACCCGCCATGATTAAAGCAACAAAAGTTTTATATTAATCATCTTTCTTCTGTTTTCTTATAACCTCACCACTTAGCTCCCTTTTTCAGTTAAAACAGAAATTTGGCAGTGAAAAACTAGATTCTTGTCAATTTCATTCTTGGCATGGTATAAGAATGTTTGCTGTCCAAACACTCAAGCAAAGCAAGGAATATTGTTTTATCCATAGAAAGGAGGAGGAAGTTTAAAGCTATTTCAGACAGGGAACTGATTTAAGGTACACGTGGTGCCTTGGGTAATATTCGGTCTCTAATCATTAATCTCTGATTATTTAAAATATAACTTAAAAAATTGATGTTTAACCTTTAATCAAGAAAGATCTGCCAATGTGTCAGGATTACTGCTGGTTGTGAATTCTCATAAAAACTTTAACCTATCCTACATAATTAGGTTGATGATAATGAACTAGGAGGGCATGTTAAAGTTTTTAGAGGACACTTGTGGGAGCAGCAACAAGTTTGTTGCTGTACTGGACATTTCATCTACTTCAGTTAATAAAGGGGTTAATGCAAGGATAATGTCAAAACGTTTGCTTCCTTTTCCAAGCAAAACACATTTTTGGCAGTGTTCCCCATCTGGGGAGACTCATTCCACTCCTCTTTTCCTCCGCCTTCTCTGCTCAACAAATGAATCTCATTGCCCAACACACTCCACAACTAGTTTCATCTTAGTCCAAACTCATGGTATGTTTCAACTTCTGCCAAAAAGATTCTTAAAAAAAAGCAGCTTCTATGTAAAGGGAGAAGTAAAAAGAACAGAGGAGAGCAGCTTACTGTGTGATGATTATCCTATAGAAAGAGTTGGAAGTAGCAGAGAACAGAGATTTTACTCAGATGATCAGAGACTGTCTTGAAGCCAGCATCAAATAGGCCACAAGAGACCATTCGCTACCCATATGATCTTTCATTCCCTTACAGCTATAGTTCAGAAATTTATATTCTCTACTCTAGCACCAACCCACTCCTGTTTTTTCTTCTTATTTGCATCCTAGTTGCAGCCACTGTCATCCAAGAGCAGAGCAAAACTGGCACATATCCTCCTCCACACCCAATAGCTAGGAACCAGACAACTGTCTCCGAAGATCATTCCTGTGGCCAAAAACAAGAGGGCTGACTTTCCCACAAACCCAGGATGATTCAGGAGTCATCAGACAAAACCAACTTTCTGGGGACTCAACCTCCCCTCTCCAACCAACAGACTTAGAGGTACTGTCAAGGCAAAACAGGGATAACTAACATGAGCCCATTCTTTGTATACTTTCTTACCACTTCAAGTCTGACTAAGACTTTCAGAATTACTGATGTGTGGTTATGTGTTCTCATTCTCTAAATATTCTGTGCTTTTGTCTTCAACTTACTTAAGATCTTACTTAAGGTGCATTGCAGCAACTCTACCACAACTATCTTTTGAGGAATACAAGAATGAAAGAAACTAAAACAACAGATAAAGTAAAAGAAAATGTAATTTAGAAGAGAAAAAGAAGTATTAAAAGTTCAGTTCATGTTGCAAATTGAGCTTAAATGAGATCCCAGGTCTGTAATGAGTGAAAACAGCAGTCCTAAATATAGGCTGTCTAAAACTATGGTGGGATCATCTGGAGTTTCAGGAAATACAAGTGGTCAAAATACAAATTCAAATCTTACATATGGAAATAGCATGGGGCCGGACAGCCCCTGGCAGATGTACTTCTGTCATTATATCAGTGCCAACAGAGCAAACAGTACACCGGTCTTTTGAAAAAACTGTTTAGTTGCCACTAGTGCATATTCCACCTGTAAGTTGTACAGGCTTTATATTATCACTTGCTCATGGCTTTTATTTGTTGTAATAGGCTACCCTTTCCACAATCAGTACACTCCATATGTATTGGGCTGCAACTCCTATATCTATCACCAGCATGACCAATGTCTGTTTCCTGGGGTATAAGAGTTATAGTCTACCATATCTGGAGGGAATCAAACTGAAAAATGCTGTATTAGATCAAGCAAATTTGTCCCAGTGCACTGTTTACAGCCTTTATTTCTATCTCAAAGTTATCCTTTCACTTAATTACAATATGATGCAATTCCATTGCCTCAGTATCTGAATATCAGTCATTAAAATTCCATCCTTGGTTTGTGGAATTCCTCACTGCTGTCCTTAAATGGTTTTAATGCCAAGCATAGCCTATAATGTAGTTGATATAAAGGTATCATGACATGCCACGCTTGGTTTGGAATTCTGGTGGCTAGGACACAACCACATTTTTCCTGCTCGTCTAATTTTGAACAATTAAATTAATGTTTACTGAGTTATTTCTTCTAGATTTGTAAGATACATAAAGTTGTAAACTAACCAAACAATCTGGGTACCCATAACTTTCTAAGCCACCAATAAAACAACAACTAAGGTTAAAACAAGCCAAGCTTAACTTCTTGTATGAATGCAGTGCTAGGGCTTTATCTGATCTGGTTAAGAATGGTTTGCAAACCCAGCCATACTGCCTTGCAATATTACTACAACGTGTCCAATATTCATAGGTCTCTTAAAACTGAAATAAGAAAGCTCTGACACTTCATCTGCTTTTAATTCCAAGTAATAGTTTTCTGCAAAGCTTCATCCTTCCATACACTCCATTCCTTCAGAGTAAGAAGCAGAATCATTTCCTATCTTCTCACAGAGATGTTTCTTTCTTCTGTGTAGATTGGAATCCAGCAGGCATCAAGTCTTTGGACAGGATTTTCTTCCCCCCTTCCCCCCCCCCCATGTTATCTGATCTGCCTCCCTCAATTTTTCAACCTTGTCTTAAAAATCTGTGATAATATAAAAAAAAAGTAGGCAGGTACTAGGTCAGCAACCGGCTTTAAATATATTTTGAGAACTGCTGAAAAGACTATCTGCTGGCACATGATCAAACTATCAGTGCAAAGATTACCCTTAAACTAGGCAGTGGAATGGTTGAAAACAACAATAAACATTAGTCGATTAAACTGAGGATGGTACCCTTGATTACAGAGGTCTGAAATATAAAGTGATGTATATGATTTTTCACAAAATATATTGGGTTCATTTGTAGAAAATAATTAGGGTCAATTCAACAGAGACAGGATTTTCCTCAGGTAATAATAAGCTGAAAAGATTATCTGCACATATAACAGAGCCCTTAAAAATCAAACCCTTTTACCTCATTTGTATGCAATTTTAAAGGGAGGCAATACTCACATTCAAATATAATTCACTGCTTTACTGAATTTTAAGGAATCAACAGAATACCCCTGGCTGCTGCTGTTGTGTCCCCCCCCCTCCACCTTTTGTGTTTTCTTATTATATTTCTTATTTTATTTTTTAAAAAAATATATACACATTTTCCTTTCCATACTGGTGTACATCCGACAGCCATATTGGAAGACCCGTAAGAACTATGGAGTCACTCTACCAGGAAGTGCAGAGACTGTCCACCAATTCCAGAAACTATATTTGGAAAGCTTAAAACTCAACCAATAAATGTTTCAAATTTCTTGCTTCCTTATAAAGAAGATAATGAATGGAAGAATGCAAATCTAAGACCTGAGATGATGCATTATTATAATGCTATGTCTGGAATCATAAGGAAATAGCATTGGCTGACTTTAATTACAGTATCCTGACATATATTGGAAAAGTATAGTCTTTCCAGGCAACTCTCTTATTTGCAACATACATCTCAGAGAACGGAGGAAAGCACAAAATGATCAGTTATCACTAATTCTAACCAATAGGAAGATTTAGGTGATGATGTAGGAATAGCAGAAACATTGAGAGAAGTGACTGTGTAATATTGGCCTGCCTGCCTGCCTGCCTGCCTGCCTGCCTGCCTGCCTGCCTGCCTGCCTGCCTGCCTCCCTCCCTCCCTCCCTCCCTCCCTCCCTCCCTCCCTCCCTCCCTCCTTCCTTCCTTCCTTCCTTCCTTCCTTCCTTCCTTCCTTCCTTCTAAAGCAGGGTATAGTTAAATGTATTTCTTGGATTTCCAGAAAATGGATTCAGTAATGATAAATAGGATCCTGTGGTATGAGAAACTAATGAGCAGAGTAGCTCAAGATAAGTAGTAGCTTGAACAAAAGATATTAAAGTCATAATTACAAATATTTCAACAATTAAAAAAAGGTAGACAACATAGGATACCAATATAGCTGCAGAAAACAGTCTGGAACCGTAGAGAAGTGTCAGAAAGGCTGGAGCTTGAAGAATAAGCTGAAGTTGGCAAGGCAAGATCAACAAAACTGATTCTTCACATGTGTTCAAAGTAAAAAACACAAAGAATCAGCACATTCAATTGTACATTGTTCAGCTGAGACCTTAGTCACAGCCTGGAATGAGCAAGTGGTGGGGGCATTGGACCACATTGTCCCTATGTGATATTTGGGAATATCTCATGGTGATAAATTCAGCAAAATGTCAATATTTCTCTGCCCTTACTGTCATCTGCTGGCCCTGTTTAAAATGACCAATCTCTGATGGGGAGGGTTGGGCTACAGGAATTTCTGCAGGGCTGCTGTGAAAAATATTGTAATTATTTGGCAGATAAAATTGTTGAGATATGCTCAGAGTTGGACTCCAACTGGGCAAGTCCAGTTGAGGCATGGTCTTGTGAAGTTATCTGAGATTAATTTGAGTCTGTGACTCTTGATGAGGTGGACAGCATTCAGCCACGTCTAGGTCCTTCCTGGATAACCAGGAACAAGGCTAATCAGGAGGTGACCTGTAGTTAGGTCCATGCAGTGGTGTCATACCCTCCCACCCTAATGATGTTCTAGAAGTCTTTAAAATGTGGCTGTTTTTCCAGGCCTTGGGATAGGGTGGCTGTGGAGCACGGTTGGTGTGTGTGTGTGTGTGTGTGCGTGTGTATTAAAATATGGGATAAGGTTTTCTGGACACTTCAGATTCTTCCTCTATTGTTTTTCTGTTTTTAAATTGTAAGCTGCCTACAGTCAGACTAGAGTCTGGCAGCCTCCAATTCTAATGAAAAAATAAAATAAATAAAATCCCAACAAGTTACCTTGACTGATGTAGAAAGCTAAGGAGGGATAGTCCTGTTTAGTACTTAGATAAGAAGGCAACTGGGAAGACCAGGACTGAGGACTAAAAAGTCCTGGAAGAGAACAAGGGGGACTTGGGGTGACTGCTGCTGGGTGTGGGAGTGGCCAGGGAGGTGCAGCACAGCTTGGGGAGGGTGTGAGAGTGGCTGGGGAGGTGTGGCATGAGAACAGCAAGGCTCAGGGAGGGCGCACAAGAGTGGGTGGGTGACCGGTGAGGCGTGGCATGAGCACGGAGGGGCTGGGGAGGATGCGCAGGTGGGAGAGACTTACCTGAGCAACTTGCAACCTTCCCTGCTGGCTTCCCCATTGACTTTGCTTGTGGGAAGCTGGCAGGGAAGGTCGCAAATCGCGATCATGTGACCGCATGATGCTGCAACCATCATAAGTGCAAGCCAGTTGCCAGTCAGCCAGATTGTGATCACGTGACTGCGGGGACACTGCAACAGCCGCAATTTCAAGGACCAGTTGTAACTACTACTCGTTCAGCATCATCGTAACTTCAAACAGTCGCTGAATGAGTAGTCATTAACCAACCTGTATGATGATCATCAGAAGCCAGTACAGATTTGTTAAGAATGAGCCTATCATCTCATTTTTAAATCAAACATCTTCCTTAGTAGGTTGTAGGCATTATACTGTATATCTTGATTTCTCTAAAGCATTTGACAAAATAGTTCATTGCATCATAATTAGTAAGCTAGTTAAATGTAGATTGGATGACTTGACAATTAAGTGGGTTCACAGCTCTCTCAAAAATCTTATTCAAAGAATACTCATCAGTGGTTCTTCATCAGGCTGAAGAGAAGTATCAAATAGGATGCCACAAGGTTCAACATTTTAATTAACAACTTAGCTGAGAAGCTAAACAAGTATCCAATACAGCAGGAACAACCAACTCCCTAAAGCAGTTCTATCTGGCTTCTAGCAACTTTACCACATTATTTTAATTTCACCCTTAAGAATTGCTTTTAGGAAATAGGTCACTTTACACTTTAAGGCAGAGCTTTCCAAACTGTGTGTCGGGACATGTTAGTGTGTCGGCTGCAGTGTCTGGGTGTGTCGCGGCTGCTGCTGCTGCCTCCGAGCCCTGCCAGGATTCCGTGCAGGTCCTAGTGCCTGCCGTGTGCCTTGCTGCCTCCAAACCTGCCCTGCCAGGATTCCGTGCACGTCCTAGTGCCTGCCTTGTGCCTTGCTGCCTCCAAACCTGCTGTGATTCCGCGCAGGTCCTAGTACCTGCCTTGTGCCCTGCTGTAAGAGTGTGTCGCGAAATGATGCATGTCTAAAAAGTGTATCACCAACATGAAAAGTTTGGAAAGCTCTGCTTTAAGGTTGTATCACTCTTTATGATCAGCTACAATGACTTCGCCTGCAAGTGCCCCTCTAGGCAGATGGTGGATACTGCAAACTTTATTACAGACGTCTATGAAGAAGCATATGCATCAAAATATATTTCTGATTCCTACTTCCAGCTGCCATTCAATGAAACGGGAACAGGGAAATTTAACACAAAAAACCCTCAGTTCATGCAATGGTTCCATTTGTACATACTTAATCAAGTTACTCAAGACACAGTGGATATATTAATTCAACATGCTAGGCTTCTTTTAACCTGGGCAACATTTTTTCTCTGTGGCTTGGTATGTTGAATTAACCTACCCCATTTGATTATTTTATGATTCAGTGTATTGTGGAACCCAGAGAATGAGTTAATATAGTAACCAAGGTGTGTGAACACAATTAATGGGTTCCACATAGAGCCCATATACCTGGGCTCTATGTGGAAAAATTGTCACAGGGCTGCTGGTCTGTTGTTAATTTACAGGCAGTACAATGTACTTTGTTGTGAAGAAAGCTGCATTATTCTGTATTTTGAGGTGGCATCACATCTTCCTGGAAAGATCCTCACTGGAAGATCATTTTGAATGCTCAGACTCAGATATTCCTGGGGAATGACCCGCTCTGTGATTCTGGGAACCTGCTATAGTTCTGGAACTTCAGGTTGCCAAGGCTCTTCTCCTGAATCAGAGGAAGAATCCAAATCACCAAGCAGCATCATAGAAGGTGAGGTATTAAGCTTAACAGCAAATGGTCAACTGAAAAACAGAAGTCCGTTTACATACATGTGTAATTGGAAACAGAACCCCAGTCTTGAGGGAGATTAATGAAGTGCCTGCATTAATTTCATCTACAGATGTATTTATCACACATAACTTTGTTCAGATATATTAGAAATCTTTTCTTTGGCAATTGTACTGAAAATATACCGATGGATCTGACATCATTTCCTTTCCCTGCATCCTTTCAGCTTTGTACTTCTTTAAAGATCAAATTTGGAAAACTCAACAGTGGCCACAGGATTGGAAAAGGTCAGTTTACGTTCCAATTCCAAAGAAGGGCAATGCCAAAGAATGTTCAAACTACCGTACAATTGCCCTCATTTCACATGCTAGCAAGGTTATGCTCAAAATCCTACAAGCTAGGCTTCAGCAGTATGTGAACCGAGAACTACC
Organism: Charina bottae; assembly: GCA_023362775.1. Taxonomy (NCBI): domain Eukaryota; kingdom Metazoa; phylum Chordata; class Lepidosauria; order Squamata; family Charinaidae; genus Charina; species Charina bottae. Next base: position 98,768,315 of record JALMGJ010000004.1, on the reverse strand, counting down.
AGAAGTGCAAGCTGGGTTTCGAAGAGGCAGAGGAACTAGAGATCAGATTGCCAACATTCGCTGGATCATGGAAAAAGCAAGAGAGTTCCAGAAAAACATCTACTTCTGCTTCATTGACTACGCTAAAGCCTTTGATTGTGTGGATCACAACAAACTGTGGCAAATTCTTAAAGAGATGGGAGTACCAGACCACCTTACCTGTCTCCTGAGAAACCTGTATGCGGGTCAAGAAGCAACAGTTAGAACCGGACATGGAACAACCGACTGGTTCAAAATTGGGAAAGGAGTACGACAAGGCTGTATATTATCACCCTGCTTATTTAACTTATATACAGAGTACATCATGAGAAATGCCGGGCTGGATGAATCACAAGCCGGAGTTAAGATTGCCGGGTGAAATATCAACCACCTCAGATATGCAGACGATACCACCCTAATGGCAGAAAGTGAAGAGGAACTAAAGAGCCTCTTGATGAGGGTGAAAGAGGAGAGTGCAAAAGCTGGCTTGAAACTCAACATTTAAAAAACTCAGATCATGGCATCTGGTCCCATCACTTCCTGGCAAATAGAAGGGGAAGAAATGGAAGCAGTGACAGATTTTATTTTATTGGGCTCCAACATCACCGCAGACGGTGACTGCAGCCATGAAATTAAAAGACGCTTGCTCCTTGGGAGGAAAGCTATGGCAAACCTAGACAGCATATTAAAAAGCAGAGACATCACCTTGCCGACAAAGGTACGTATAGTTAAAGCTATGGTTTTCCCAGTAGTAATGTATGGCTGTGAGAGTTGGACCATAAGGAAGGCTGAGCGCCGAAGAATTGATGCTTTCGAACTGTGGTGCTGGAGAAGACTCTTAAGAGTCCCTTGGACTGCAAGGAGGTCAAATCAGTCAATCCTAAAGGAAATCAACCCTGACTGCTCATTGGAAGGACAGATGCTGAAGCTGAAGCTCAAATACTTTGGCCACCTAATGCGAAGAGAGGACTCACTGGAAAAGACCCTGATGCTGGGAAAGACTGAAGGCAAAAGGAGAAGGGGACGGCAGAGGATGAGATGGTTAGATAGCATCACCGATGTAACGAACATGAATTTGAGTAAACTCCGGGTGACAGCGGAGGACAGGAAGGCTTGGCGTGCTATGGTCCATGAGGTCATGAAGAGTCGGACACAACTAAACGACTGAACAACAACAAAAAAAGATCAGCCCAATTTTGCCTTTGAGGATGGGAAGGTCTGAAGGAAGGCTATGGAAAACGAAGAAGCAGGAATCACTTAGTTGGGAGTATTTACTATAAAAATTATAATGGTTTCTCTGTATCACTATTAACTAAGATAATTATTAACTATTAATTAAAAGTAGCTCACCTGCAGAGCTACTGCCCCCTGCAGACTGTCAACTGACAACCTTGAAGGTTAATTCAAACATTCATAATCTTCTCATGCTTTACTACCAGTTCAGTTTTCACATCAGGAATCAATTATTTGACTCTGAGGTGACAATTTTTACTAAGGTGTAATTTTCAAATGGATTTGGCTTCCATCTAATTATTTCAACTTCCTGTATGAAGCTGAAATAAATGCTTGTGGGAAGACAATGCTAAGTTCACACATTGTGCTAGGTCATAAACCATAGATGAATTTTACAATGGCGAAGTCCATACAATACATTAAACTAAAGCCAAACAAACTGTATTATAGTTAAATGAGATATATGAATCTTGTCTTTGTCTACAACTCCACCCTAACACATTTATTTATGATGTAAAACTAAATTATAGTTTAGTATTAATGTGAGCATCAAATACATGTTCCATCTTCTCTGATGTAGTTATGAGGAAAATGGAAATGTATGTTTCTACTTTTAACTAACCAGAGTTGTCTATTATATCTGAACATATGGAAACTTATGGAAGCTTCAACCACAATTAATTCAGAGAAGCCTGGGGTACACTGTAAATTTTCTGTCTTGACTTGTTCACTAACCATCAGATATGGTCTCAGTTATATATTTAAATGTAACCATTTTATACCAGAAGCTTTCTTTTTAAAAAAAAACTCTACTCACAATCACATCAAAGGAAGTAGCACATAAACCTAAGAGTTGAAACCGGTATATATATAATGTTGAATCATAATTTAATGTCTCAACCAGATCCCTATCTTTTTCCTAATCAATTCAAAACTCTATGGTACATCCTTTGGCTCACTCTTAGATTTTGTCGTGTAATGTAACAAAAGGTATATAAGTGTAACCATTTGCACACATCCATCCTATATTATCCTTTCCCTTCTCTCACCCTACTACTGTATATATAAATATGACATTTGTTGGGACTACATCTGTGCATATCCCTAAAGATTGCAGAAAACCAGGACTTGCCACAATGTTTATTTATGACGGCAACTGATCTAGTAATTCCCACAATGATTACACCACAGTTTTCACTACCATAGTTTTATTATATTATTTAGATCTATATAACACTGTGGAAGATTTAAAACAATTTTCATTATATTTAATGAAGAGTATTAGTATCAAATCAAAATCAAGTAACTTTATTACAGCTGTAAGGCCAGGAAATGATATAAAACATAAAAGTAAGTGAATATAAATATACATTTATATCAACTGACAAGTATGTATAAATATAAGATATATAACAAGGAATAAGAATGAAATATAGAATATAAGAGTACAAAGATTAAAGCACAATAATAGAACAAAACATTAAATACAGGTAAGTAAATGAATCAGAATCTTCAGCTACAAGTAAGAAGAATAACACACATAGAGGCACAAAACTGGGCAACCTGGGAGGATATACAGATAAGAGGAGTGACAAATAGAAGTTGTGTTCTCTGCCTGGAAATGTCTTCAGGATGGGGTGGATGAGAGTCATTCTAGAGTCCCTGTAAAGAAACAACAGAGGAATGGGCTCAAAGACTCTATTGAGCCATCCCCTCATAGGCATAGATGCTGGCACACTGGAGTATTCTTATAGAGTCCAAAGAGGACTGATGAGGGCAGTGTGTCTAGCCTAAGGTAAATGCCCTATGAAATTTCAGTATTGTAATAGATGATAAATAAGAGCCTGGCACAAACCCTTTTGGAAGAATCTCCTGAATGATAGGACTAGACACTAGGCTTAGATTAGATTGCAGGTCCATGTCCCATGTCTATTGCTTCAGAGTGCATCTGGCATTTTCAAAGCCTAAGGAGCAGAGGCTCTCCATTAGAAAACCCAATAAATAGTTTTTAGTGATAGCTTTCTTAAGCCATGTTAATTAAAAGCGGTCCCTAAGGGCCAAAGGGGCCAGACCCATGGGGAAGAAAATTAATTTTAACCAAAAGTTGACAAGTAAAAACCAAACTCTAGTCTCCACAGAAACTAAAGCTATCTCCAAACGTAAAACAACATTCTTAATACATTTTGGGACTACAAGAATGGCTCTAATAAACTTAGTTTGAACAACTCCAAGAATACTGAACTTGGTAAGAGTGCAGATTTAGTACTGTAGAGAAGTTAAGGGACAGCCTTGGCCAAGAGCACTTTACAGGCTACAGGGATATAATGTGCTCCCTTGAATGAAAAAATCTCAGAATAGCTATGGAGATGCTGAGCAACACTAGCATGGTAGGAAAGATGTGCATTCGAAGATAGAGAGGCATGGAACAGCACTCCAAGGTATTTATAGGTATGCACCTGTTCAACTGGAGTCCCATTAATTTGCCATTTATAGATACTATTATGGTGTCAAGCAAATACTAGAACTTTGGTTTTCTGCTAATTTATTAATAATCTTTCTTCTAGACCAGAGCTTTCCAAACTGTGTGTCTGTCGCCACACAACCCGGAAGCGCTGATCATCATCAGCGCTTCCGGGATTTCCCGCGGCGACACAGAAACAGCGGTGCGCAAAAACCCGAAAGCGGCAGCAGTGCTTCCGGGTTTTTGTGCGCTGCCGCAACGGCGGCACTTCCGGGTTTTCCCGCGGCGACACACCAACGGCGGTTGGTGTGTCGCCGCGGGAAAACTTTGGAAAGCCCTGTTCTAGACAGAAAAATGCCAGTGCCCCTAGCACCCTTCTCATTCCTCAGAAATGGACATGATAACTACATCCTCTGCACATAAAGGTGCCAGAGTCATTTATTCTGCTAGAAGAGGAGGAGGAGCAAGGGCTACGAGTGCCTGTATTATTGGATTGATGTAGATATTGAAAAGTAGGGGGCCTAGTATACAGCCTTGCCTTATCCCTCTATGTGTTGGAACAGCTCCAGAGAGATGGAGCTGTTCCAACACATAGAGGGATAAGGCAAGGTGTTATGTCTACTGACCTAGCATCTTTTACTGGACATCTTTCTCCATGATTAGGCTCCTTTCTTCCACTGATTATAAATTCTCCCACACCTTTTACATGAAAAGATCGCCTTTTACACAAATGAAAGGTGCAGCGTATTTACTTGAGGTTCCCCTCTTTCCTTTCTGTGACACTGCATCAGGGGCTGCTTTTGTAGCTATCTTAACTTTAAAAGATGGTTTGACCATAGCTTGAAATACACCTGTTGAAAACCTTACTGCATGCCCAGATTTTAGAGCACACACGCTTGATCATGATTTAAGGTTTTTCTGTTCAATGACTTTAATTTTTAAATTGCATGCAAAACGAGTCCTCTTCTATTAGGTATACAGTGATGTAGATGACTCACAAAACTACATTTTTCAAAGTACTGTATGCTTTAGCCATTGCTTTCACATCATGCTAGTATACCCCAGGGCACAAGTGAAAATCCCTGTTATAGAGACATGAACAGATGACACACCAAAAGTTGCATAGCTAATCTTTTTATAATTCTTGCAGGGACAGGAAAATTCAGAACTATCCATTTCACAGATCTGGGATTGACAGTAGCAATTAAATCTAACAATAAATTGTTCATCATTGAGGAATGCCATTTTAAGTTGCACGGCTATTCTTGTTCCATTTTGATTGAATCAGACAGCACAGCCAGATCCTTAATTTTTTGCTTTCTCTCCCATATATGGCATTTTATTGAAACACCACTTCCAAGAATCAAGTGAGTACACATATCACGGATTATATGTTCTAAAATGTTTCTGCAGAGAAATCCCCAGAAGCCACAAAGCACACAATCACGAAATATTTCAGTCCTCTTCGAACATACATCAAAGAAAAAGCTTCTAGTAAATACAACAATCCATATGGGTCTCCTTCACTTGTTTGGATTACAATTGGAGGCTTAAATTAAGTTCTCAATGTGAGTTTACAAGCAGACTGTGTTTAAGCACTGCTGAAGATTTTCATGGTCCAGAAAAAATTCATGTCTTTAATGACTTTAAAGGTTCCAGAGTTAAACTAGGCCTCTGCAACGTGATACAAAAAACAATGTTACCTACGGCTGCAATATTTAAAATTAAACTTACATATTTTAAATAAGGTTAACCATGATTAACAAAGTCACAGCAGACATGGAAGATAACCAAGCTTTAGCTATTTTCCAAAAGGATAACCACAACATCCAGAATCTGAATTGTGTCTAGAACGATATAAAAGCTCAATGGAGTGTTTGTGCATAGGGGCTATGCAACACTTCAGCTTTGAAAGCAAAAAGCTGTTTTTCGTCCAAGGGGTCACAAGCATCTTATCTCTGAATCACATGGCAGTGGTGAAGGACAGTTGTGTGATCCCAGGAGATAGCTCAGCTTTTTAAGAAGCTCACTCAGGTAAGTATAATGTTTGTGCTGCCACACAGTCTGAAGCACCTTTTTGCCTTCAGATCCAAAGTAGTGCACTGCTTTATTCTATCATGCTTCCAGTGACCTGCTTTATTAAGAGGTCAGTTCTTCTATTCCCCACTTGGAGAACTGGGAGCTTTGTAAGTGGCACAACTGTGTGCAAAGTGCAATAAAGTGATCTTTTCTCAAACATGAACAGATCTAAATCCAAAATAGAACAGTAGACTAGATGGATCACTGACTTGTCTCTGTATATGTCTCTCTCTCTCTCTCTCTCTCTCTCACACACACACACACACATATTATTTCAATTTATTTCAAATATTCTAACCACTTTTCTACTTAAAAGCCCTTAAACAGCCTATTTTGAGATTTATTTATATTACGTCAAATACACTTATGTCATGGATTCAGGAGAGATTCCTGAGGGGTAGATGTTAGCTGCAGAGTCATTTATCAAAAACAGGCAGATACCACTTATTTTTAAGATAATAACATTGTACTTTTGCAATGCTGAAACTTAACTTTTCATTTTATATCCTTTATTTAAAGCTAGCTTGCTCAATATCATACTGAGATTTCAGTGAGCTTGTATTTAACTCAAGTTCCCAAGTTCATAGTATAGGCAAAACTTCCTACTACCCTTAGGTCATCCTTTGGATTCTCAGCTAGTCTGCAGTTTTGTAAACATAAATACCCTGAACAAAGTGACTCCCAGATATTCAGTATGAATAACTTGTAAAGTTTTATTAAAAAGTTTGCAAGCTGGACTCATCAACTCTATTATTGATAGTGAAACCTCTAGAGCATGCTGGCTGGGGAATTCTGGGAGTTGAAGTCCACACATCTTAAATGCTCTGAGACTGAGAAACACTGCTCTAGACTAATGCTAGACATATCATGGCTCTCATTATGATCACTGATATAGGTCTTCACATTGTGAGCAGAAACAGATCAATGTGATACGATTTTGCAAATCCAGTGCCACACACTAAAGGTAGTTTCAGCATACATGACCCTTCACAGAGTTATTGCAAACAGAACCCTAAGAAACTCACTGTAAGGCAGTTCCTAAGGTTTAAAATGTAGGGGCAGTGTGCATTTTAACTATGTATGTTATGCTTATTTTCTCTGGCTACATCCATAAATAATACTCCTATTCTCTAAAAAATTAAGCATAGGTGTAAATAATTAATGTAACAGATTCATCTTCTCTTAATATATCAACTTTTCCTACACTTCAGTTTTACCAACAGAACCAACTTTAATGACTCTGATTGTTACTACCACTCCAAGTCTGATAAATGCACATTTGTATTCATCAGTTAGAATGCATGTTATTATGTGTTTGTGGGTAAGAAATAATCGTAGAAGTCAGTTTCAGCAAGAAATACCCCTGGCTTTTCCTTTGTACCCTACTGACTATTCTTTTCCAATATACTTCATGGAAGAAATTACCACAATAAGGAACATTTGATCTCCAGAAATTACTGAGGATGAAGCTGAAACTTCAATCACCCACAATCAATGATCATATTGGTTGGGAGTGGTTGTAGCTGGACTTGTATTCTTAAGTGTAGCAACACCTAGGCTGCATAGACTCCTCACCTCTGGTTAGCGCCTACACATCACACATTCTCTAAATATGTTGGGCCATACAATTCCTATTATCTCCACACATCAGAGTTTTATAAGAACTTTCTCCAACATGATGCTCTCCAGTTAGGGTGATGGGAAAATGCAGTTCAGTTCACATTTAGGAATGCTATTTTGGAGAATATGTGGATCTTTCCAGTAGAATTGCTGGACTGGAAACTAAGTATCCCATGAATCTTAAATGATGATAAAAGCCAAGTACTGTTCGTTCTATCTATCTATCTATCTATCTATCTATCTATCTATCTATCTATCTATCATCTATCTCCCCACACATACACACACACACACAAACACAAACACTATAATGGGGTTTAAGGAAGATGATCACTTATATTAAGAAGATGAATTATTTTGTGGGGATCAGGATAAAAGACAAAAATTAAAATATCAAAATATTTTTTCTGCTAAAAGCTGAAACTTCTTCAGAAAGAGTTATAGGTTTATTCAGAGAGCATGTGCAGATTTTAGACCAATAAAAACTTACTCTACTTTGTGAATCAATTTCTTTACCAACAAGACAGTGATAATACTAACAGCCATTTCAGCACACACAAATCCTTCCTGCCTCCTCCCCTGAAGAAGCTGACAAAGTAAAGTAATTGGGGGAAAAAACTGCAATGTTATAACAATACATTGAAACCAAAGAAGATTATGATGTTCAGATCCAAACTTACAGACCACATAAATTCACATTGGAATAGACATAGAAATATCACCATGATATCTTAGTACTTGTTAGAAATAGCCACCTGTAATTTAGACTCTTTGCTTTTCATTCACAAGAGAAGACATGGTGCCTGAGCATACTCATATTTCAAAGCTTTCATTAAGAAAACAGTTGGGAAGCCTAAAGAAACAGGAAGTAAAACTGCACTTAGTTCCCAGCTATGCAAATCAGCCCTGTATACTTTTAGGAAAACATTAGCTTAGTCTTACTTTGCTTAAAAAAGGATAAAGACTATATAATACCAATATTCCAAATATTCATACTGAGTTTTGCTTCTAAGATGAGCTGTGGACTTGTATTCTTAAGTGTAGCAATGATGAGATCAGAACACAAGGAATCTATAATAAGTTTTTTTAAAAGTTATATTATTCATAAAAGAACTCAGAGAAAAATAACACCTGCCCTAGAATTTGTACAAATTTTACACAATAGTGCACTTTTGTTCAATCTCCTACAGAAATCACTAGATCTTAACTTTGGTGCTTAAATCAACTTGATTTGAGATGCTCCTGTAGATAACTCTTCTCTTCTATCCTATTAGGCAACACAGCTAGACATCTAGTTACACAACCTTCTAAAATTCTTCTGTGCAAAACACTTCCAATTTCTGATGTGTTTAAAAATGTCTCCCAAGACTAAGCAGCTACAGGGGGGGAAAGCAAGCAATAAAAGTGTTTACTCACAGCAAACCTATCCATGCATTTTGCGTAACAGCAGCCCTTGAGCACAGTACAAGCAAAAGATGCTGCTGCATTTAGATGTTTCACTTCTCCACCCCGGTCAAAACCCAGAATCTGCACATTCCTAGAAGCAGATAGATAGATAGATAGATAGATAGATAGATAGATAGATAGATAGATAGATAGATAGATAGATAGATCCATGTTTGTTGATGGTACAGGCTTGTTATGGAGAATTTCCAAGACTGATGTTTCTTCCAAGGCACATTAGTTTAGAAAAAAAGAAGCTGTTCTTTGGAGTTTAGTCAAGTGCTGGAGCTCAAACGCCAGGCCTTCTATTTCCAAGATACTGTGAAAAAGTAGGAGAACCACACTAGAAATCCCACCTGTCTACGAGGGGAAACAAACGTGCATAAATACAGTTGAGAGAATCACTGGAGAAGCCTACCCCCTCTTTTCTCACAAATTATTGAATTCTCTCATAGTATCCAACCAAATATTCCCATTCCCTTTCCCCTAAATTTTCAGGGCAACAAAATACCAAACTGCAGCTGACTTAGAAAAGCAACCAAGTAAAATAAAAAATCAATCTGGTTCTTCCGCTGTTGTTGTTTTAATCAGCCCCGGGGATTTGTTTTGCTGTTATTTGGGGGGCGGGGGTATGTTTCGGACTCACCTAAGATCTCTGCTGATGCTAACGGGAGACCCAATTAAGGAAAGGGGAGGAACGGCATAAGGGCGGAGGGGAGCCGCGAGGAAAAATAAAACAGCAACAAAGAACCTGAAATCCCAAGGCTGAAAAAGGTTTCAGGCCGGACAGATCTGCGAAGCACTCACCAAGTAGAGCTGGAGCGGAGGATCTGGATGGAGAGGCTTTTAAGGAAAAAAAAGGAGACTGTTGTAACTTAGGTGCTGGTTGCTTTTAGGAAGAGTTGCAACTTTCCTAAACAGCCCAGCGAGATAGGAAGAAGACACTGCGGAAAGGCACTGGAATCGAGGCAGCCAGACCCTCCATATGGGAGAAGGTTTTTGGATGACTGAACTCTCAAACAATTCCCTTCTTTTTGCTCGCCCAGTCCTGGAACCTCCCATTCCTCCTCCCCCTCCCTTTCGGAGGAGGGGAGAAAAGGGGGAGGAGCTGAAGCGGCGAAAAGGGGGAAAGCCGAGCTCTCTCCTATGGGGGTCCCAACAATGCCCTTCCCGTCCACGCTGTGTCGGCGGCGAGAGAGGGGAGCCGTCCATTTGCACCTGACGTTTCAAAGAACGGGAAAGGGCGACGTTTAGAAGACTGCTTGTAAAACCGAGTGGTGACGACCACCATCACCACCCCTTTTTCAAATGTGAGAGAAGGGTAGGGTCTAGGGTGGGAAAGTTAGATGCAAAAGTTTGGGGGAAAAGAAAGGGGAGTCTTTTACGGCCAGCCCTTTGCCTTGCAACTTGATATGCAAGGATCTTTAGTCCTAGCGGCTGATCCGGATTGACCAGCGACTGGCGGAAGAATAGGAAGAGTTAGGAGCAAGTTTACTATAGTGAATGATTCCCTTCAGCGTAATGAAAACGCTCATAAAAAAAAAAAAAAAACCAAACCAACCAGGCCGCGGATCGCAAAGATTATTTAAGTGTGAAGATGGAGGGACAGATCATTTCGAAGAGGCTTATGACAGGGAAAAGCGATGAGCAGAAGATGAAAAACTAAATCCTATGAAAAGAGATGGCAGGAATTGGGAACATTTAGTCTTGATAAGAGACGACAGGATCCTCTTCCTACCAGAAAGGATGTCACACAGAGGAGGGTTAAGGCTTACTCTTCATCATTCCAAAGTACAGGATACAAAATAATATATTTAAGTCACAGGAAGGCAGATGACTAATGAATGTTAGAGCAAACTTCCTAACAGTGAGAGCTATTTGATAATGGAATCAATTAACCAGAGTGGATGGCCACACTGCAAAGGCGATGATGATGCTTTTATCTAAGAAATTTGTACAGATGCCCAATTTGAGCTATTGCAACTCTGGGCAGCGTACGGTCAACAATCAAGTCAACAATACAGTTAAAAAGTAGTAATAGTATTTGTACTGTAAACATCTGGTGGGGAAGTAGTGGGACTAGCTGAGGAAATGCAGTGGAAATACTGAATTGTTCTAGAAGAAAGCTAATAGACATGAAATCAGAGCTCTAAAGATTTCCCTATTTTTCCCCATGGCTTTCCATTATTTAAAAAAAAAAAAACACAGAAAGAGGCAAAGTATAAGATCAGCGAGGTCATTGCAATTCATCACTTTGCACTTAGTCTACTGTAATGTGCTCTATTTTGGGACTACTTAGAAGCTGCAGTTGGTCCAAATTGCAGTACCCTGGTTTCTAACAGTGAGAAGTCAGTTCAGTAGCATTACATCTGTCCTTCAGTCACTGCACTGATTGCCAATAGGCTTCCAGGTCTCATTCAAAGAGTTGGTTATCATCTATACAGCTGTACATTGATTGATACCCCAATACTTACAGATAAGTCTCTCCAGCCCAGCTTCATCTTGGCCTATGTATGCATCCCAGAGAAAGGGGTTAGAGTCCCACTGTAGGGGAGGTGAAAAGAATGAGGGACCAGGGGCAAGTCGTCTTGGTTGCATCCCCATGTTACAGAATGCCTTGCCAGCTGAGGTGTGCACCCACCCACCCTCCCTCCCTCCGCTCACCTTTCATAAGGCTTTAAAAGCAATATTGTTTTAATGAGTTTCTGAGGTGGATAGTGGACTTTAGTAGGGAGATTGTTGTTCACTTTGGTATTTTTATTCTTTGTGATTTTATTCTTTTTGTTTGTAAACCATCCTGAGTCGTTGGAAGTGAGCAGAACATCAGTGACAATATTAATAAATAAATAAGCATTACAAGAGGGACTGATTGTGCAGGTAGTATACAGATCTGATGACTCAGGTGGATTCTTTTGTTTTTGCTCTGTAGCAAATAATAATGTGAAATAGTGTCTAATCTCTGTAAGAGAAAAAGATGAGCAAAGTAATAACATGTTTAGAACACGCCATTGAACAAAGTGGGACTTATTTATGAGTAAACAGGCATAGATTTAGAAAATAAGCAATATTTGGACAAGATGTACAAGGACCCTTCCACCCACCCATCCATCTACTTCCATGCACTTACCTCATAGAGCAGAGCTTTCCAAACTCTGTGTCAGGACACGTTAGTGCAGAGCTTTCCAAACTGTGTGTCGCGACACAAAAGTGTGTCGCCACACACAGCGTGGTGTGTCGCCACACCACCCGGAAGCGGCGGCGCGCGCGCGCCGCCGCATGCCCCCCGCGCCGCCACCGTGCGCGCGCGCCGCCACACGCCCCCCCGCACCGTCGCCGTGCCGCACGCCCCCCCGCGCCATCACCATGCGCGCGCTCCGCCGCACACACCCCCCGCGCCGTCGCCGTGCGCGCCGCCGCCACCACCGCTGGTGTGTCGCCAGCGGCAGCACTTTGGAAAGCCCTGCGTTAGTGTGTCGGCTGCAGTGTTTGGGTGTGTCGCGGCTGCTGCTGCCGCCTCTGAGCCCTGCCAGGATTCCAGGCAGGTCCTAGTGCCTGCCTTGTGCATTGCTGCCTCCAAACCTGCTGTGATTCCATGCAGGTCCTATTGCCTGCCTTGTGCTTTGCTGCCTCCAATTCTGCTGTGATTCCATGCAGGTCCTAGTGCCTGCCTTGTGCCTTGCTGCCTCCAAACCTGCTGTGATTCCGTGCAGGTCCTAGTGCCTGCTTTGTGCCCTGCTGGAAGAGTGTATTTCAAAATGATGCCTTGCTGTAAGAGTGTGTCGCGAAATGATGCATGTCTAAAAAGTGTGTCACCAACATGAAAAGTTTGGAAAGCTCTGTCATAGAGCTTGGGCTGACCTGTTTTAATCAGTTCTCAAAGGGAAAGACAGAAGAAAAGAGAAAAAGAGAATGACAATCACCTAGGAGGGTTGACTCAATTAGAGTGGTGATGGAAGATATGAAGGACCAGCTTGAGAACAGATCATCCTAGAGAAATAAATATATGGGATTGATAAGAGTTGACACTGGCTTGATGGCAAATAATCATCATCAATCAGGACTGATGACAGAAGTAATTCATTTGATTAGATTTTCTTATTTGTTTTCATAGCTCACAGTTAACTTATACAATTCAGTATTGGTGTGGCAAAGGCTATGGATTTCTGTAGCTTTGAAAGGGTTTAGAGGTGGATAAACTATCAATCAATATTCACTAAAAAACCTCTATGTTTGTACCAGTTGGTGACAGGGGGACAGTTTAGAAGGCTTTGTGGCCATTGTATGGCCACTGTGCTGATAAATTTTAGGTCTGATCCAGCCAGGCTTAACCTCCACATCATGGCAAAACCAAAATCCTGCAGATCTGAGAACTGGATAAGCCAATTAGGCTATAGTATACAATGCAAACTTATCTTACAGAACTAAGAAGTAGCTGTCCATATCTCCACTTGTAATGCCTTAGGAAAATCAGAACTTGACAAAATCTTAGGAGAAAAATTTCTTTGAGATTTATGAATGCCAATTTCCCCAATCAATCCTAGCCAGTATGGAATTATGAGAAGTGTAGTCCAATATATCTGGTTAACACCTGCATAGGGGAAGATTAAAGCTCACCTTGCAGAATCCTACTTAAATTACCCAATCAGTTAATTTAAACAATCTTCTGACCATAAAAAAATAACTATTATTTTAAAATATCCAAAATTATATAACTTTCTTAATTACAACTCTCAATGTTCCTATATAAATTGCTTCCTTATCCTAATAGCACCAATTAGGAACTTTAAGCGAGAATCTCATGTGATCACAACTTCCAACTTCCTGCCGGCTTCCCCATTGATTTTGCTTGTGGGAAGCCAGCAGGGAACATCAGAAATTGAGATCACATGACCGCAGGATGCTGCAATGTTGTAATTGTGAGCCAGGCGCTCAGCGCCTGGATCACAATCACATGACTACGGGGACACTGTGATGGCCAGGACTCCAAGGACCCATCATAAGTCCCCCTCATTCCGCACTGTCATAACTTTGAACGGTCGCTGAACTAATGGTCATAAACCTGTAAAGGGTATCATGTAATAATGTAAAGGTATCATGTAAAGGGACTAGGATCAATAGGCCAGCAGATATCCTAAAATATATATAATTTCAACAAAAAATTAATAGCAACTAACCAGGCTGAAATCGAAAAAGGACACAAACCTGTTTCTAGTGATAAGACTGTATGGGGACACAAGTTGGGATGTGAAGCAAAGCATGAAGGAATTGGGTTTATAATGATGATCATATTTGATGGTTGTTGTGAGTTTTCCGGGCTGTGTGGCCGTGTTCTGGCAGTTTTGGTTCCTGACGTTTCGCCAGTCGCTGTGGCTGGCATCTTCAGAGGACAGGAGCACAGCTAGAAGATTCTCTCTGTGCCCAAGTGGAGGGTGTGTCTTCCTGCTTTCTTCTCTTTTTTTATTGAAACTGTGTTGGTGTTTATGTATTTCAATGGCTTCCCGTAAACACCAACACAGTTTCAATAAAAAAGAAGAAAGCTTAAAGATCAGCAAAACCTGGCTGCCAGTCCTGAAAAACACAACTTGCAAAAGGTCAATGAACTCTACTCAACCACAGAAATATGCAAACAACTCACACAATAGATATGCTATTCCCACACAGGACAGCACCACACCCCCTAATCACCACAATAAACCCTCTCCTAATCTCTTGTAAATGACCCACAGAAGACACACACCCTCTCAGCAGATATAAACACCAGCAGGAAGACAGTGCGGAACGTTAGGAACCAAAACTGCCAGAACACGGCCACACAGCCCGAAAAACCCACAACAACCATCGGATTCCGGCCGTGAAAGCCTTCGACTATACAGTGTTCATATTTAATTCCCTTAACCCAGATTGCTGCCCTATATAAAAATTAAGCCATGTTTTGGCCTTAAAAACTTGAATTACTGTTGAATTTGTTGTTGGTTTTCCTTGGAATGGAAGAATTTTTTAAAAAAAATCCGTTCAATGTGTCTGATTCTCGTGACTGCCTGAACAGGTCCCTGCAGGTTTTTTGGCAAAGTTTTTTCAGAAGTGGTTTGCCATTGCCTCCTTCCTAGGGCTTTGTGCCTAAGGCAGGAAACTCACAGTCTGTAGCCTGGTGCCTTAACCACTACACCAAACTGGCTCTCAAGAAAAAATCTAAGAATTGCTGAACTAGAGGCAGATGTCTTCTTAGTTACTCCTACTTAAGTAGCAGTTAGATATAAAGCCACCCAACTGTTTTATCAGGCTTCAGTAGGCTGATGTTTTCCTTCTTAAACACAAATAGAGATTATTGATCTAAAACTAAAAAAATCAATATTTTGACTACCACATATTAATTGGTCTATTACCCGTTTATCCATAAAACTGATCACAGTGCACATTTAACTTCGAAGTAATTGTGATTGGGAAGAAAAAAATAGCTTGTAATTATATGAGAAAAGGTCTATATTATATATTTTATATTTATTCATTATGCCACTGGGAACGTTATTACCATGGTCATGCAGATTTTCTGTCTGACTGACTGGTGATTATGTACATGCTAAAAATTAGATGCTAGAAATTCAATATCCACTTACAGTAAGGCTTCTCCAATTCTATATCTGTACTGAAGCTTTCCCCCCCCCCAGATGCATAACTATACTTCTTCCTGTTAAATTTTGTCCTGTTTGCTTTGCCCTGCTGCTTAAGCCTGCTAGATCTTCATCATTTTTCACTATATTTTTTGAAATGTTAGACATTACTACTAATTTTAGGAATCTGCAAATTTGATAATCATCCATCAGCCTTTTCATTCAGATCATTAATAAAAAATTTGAAAAGTACAGGGCCCAGGACAAAGTCGTTGGCACTCAGAACTACTCTCCAGTTGATTGTGGACCCATTTATGAGCACTCTCTGTATGTGATCATTCAAACAATTATGAGTCCATCTGTTGTATCATCTAGCCCATAGCTTTCCAAACTGTGTGTCGCAACACTTTAGTGTGTCGCAACACACAGTTTAGTGTGTCGTGAAGCGGCGGCGGGGGCGTGCACGGCGGCGGCGCGCGCGGCAGCGGTGTGCATGTTGGCGTGCACGGTGGCGGTGTGCATGGCGGCGGCACACCATCAGCGGTTCCGCGTTTTAGCAAGGCCGCCGCCGCCATGCATACCCCCGCTACCCCCCCACGCTGCCACGCACGCCCCCACCACCGAGCACGCCCCCAAGCCGCTGCCGCTGCCGCCGTTGGTGTGTCGCCAACGGCGGCAGTTTGGAAAGCACTGATCTAGCCCATATTTTATTAATATGGATTTACTGAATGCTTTGTTGAGGTCTAGGTACACTATATCCACTCCATTTTCCTTATTAAGCTAATAATGCTGTCAAAAGTGGATTTAAGACTAATCTGAGATGGCTTATTTGTGACAAACCCAAACAAACTCTTTTTAAGTGTTGCATTCCTATCCAAGTACTCAAAATATGCTGTTTAATAGTCTGCTCAAGGACCTTGCTCAGTACAGGTATCAAGCTAGAAAATCTGTAATTTCCCAGGTTCTCCTTCTCCCCTTTCTTGAAAATAGGGACAAATTTGTTTTTCTTTGGTCTTCAGACACCTTACTAGTTCTTCTTCTCAAAGATTACTCAAAGTTCCTTCAGTACCTAAGATGTAACTAATTGGATCCTGGAGATTTGAATTTATTTAAATTAGCTACATGTTCTTTCGAGGAAAACAATAGAATGGGGAAGACTAGAGATCTCTTCAAGAAAATCGGAGATCTCAAGGGAACGTTTTGTGCAAAGATGGGCATGATAAAGGACAAAAAAGGCAGGGACCTAACAGAAGCAGAAGAGATTAAGAAGAGGTGGCAAGAATACACAGAAGAACTATACAAGAAAGATCTTAATATCCCTGATAAATATGATGGTGTGGTCACTGACCTTGAGCCGGACATCCTAGAGAGTGAAGTCAAGTGGGCCTTAGGAAGCATTACTAACAACAAAGCTAGCGGAGAAGACAGTATCCCAGCTGAGCTATTTAAAATCCTAAAAGATGATGCTGTTAAAGTGCTGCACTCAATATGCCAACAAATTTGGAAAACTCAACAGTGGCCACAGGATTGGAAAAGGTCAGTTTACGTTCCAATTCCAAAGAAAGGCAATGCCAAAGAATGTTCAAACTACCGTACAATTGCGCTCATTTCACATGCCAGCAAGGTTATGCTCAAAATCCTACAAGCTAGGCTTCAGCAGCATGTGAACCGAGAACTACCAGAAGTGCAAGCTGGGTTTCGAAGAGGCAGAGGAACTAGAGATCAGATTGCCAACATTCGCTGGATCATGGAAAAAGCAAGAGAGTTCCAGAAAAACATCTACTTCTGCTTCATTGACTACGCTAAAGCCTTTGATTGTGTGGATCACAACAAACTGTGGCAAATTCTTAAAGAGATGGGAGTACCAGACCACCTTACCTGTCTCCTGAGAAACCTGTATGTGGGTCAAGAAGCAACAGTTAGAACCGGACATGGAACAACCGACTGGTTCAAAATTGGGAAAGGAGTACGACAAGGCTGTATATTATCACCGTGCTTATTTAACTTATATGCAGAGTACATCATGAGAAATGCCGGGCTGGATGAATCACAAGCCGGAGTTAAGATTGCCGGGAGAAATATCAACAACCTCAGATATGCAGACGATACCACCCTAATGGCAGAAAGTGAAGAGGAACTAAAGAGCCTCTTGATGAGGGTGAAAGAGGAGAGTGCAAAAGCTGGCTTGAAACTCAACATTAAAAAAACCCAGATCATGGCATCTGGTCCCATCACTTCCTGGCAAATAGAAGGGGAAGAAATGGAAGCAGTGACAGATTTTATTTTCTTGGGCTCCAAGATCACCGCAGACGGTGACTGCAGCCATGAAATTAAAAGACGCTTGCTCCTTGGAAGGAAAGCTATGGCAAACCTAGACAGCATATTAAAAAGCAGAGACATCACCATGCCGACAAAGGTCCGTATAGTTAAAGCTATGGTTTTTCCAGTAGCAATGTATGGCTGTGAGAGTTGGACCATAAGGAAGGCTGAGCGCCGAAGAATTGATGCTTTCGAACTGTGGTGCTGGAGAAGACTCTTGAGAGTCCCTTGGACTGCAAAGAGGTCAAACCAGTCAATCCTAAAGGAAATCAACCCTGACTGCTCATTGGAAGGACAGATGCTGAAGCTGAAGCTCAAATACTTTGGCCACCTAATGCGAAGAGAGGACTCACTGGAAAAGACCCTGATGCTGGGAAAGACTGAGGGCAAAAGGAGAAGGGGACGGCAGAGGATGAGATGGTTAGATAGCATCACCGATGTAACGAACATGAATTTGAGTAAACTCCGAGAGACAGTGGAGGACAGGAAGGCCTGGCATGCTGTGGTCCATGAGGTCACAAAGAGTCGGACACGACTGAACGACTGAACAACAACAACAAACCTCGTCTCACCCACATTGCCAACTCCTCATGGAGATTCACTGTCACCCAATCCTATGCAGCCCTCTCCATCAATGTCAAACACGACTAAACGACTGAACAACAACAACAACACATGTTCTTTTACCTCTCCTTCTCAGTCCTGAGCTGCAACTCCCTTTTTCTGCTAGTGGCACAATGACTAGTTAGGTCTTTGTTTCCCTTCTGAGAGAAGACAGACATAAAATACAAGTCGAGACATTCTGCCTTCTTGCCATATATTACCAATTCAATCTTTTCTCCTTGCAATAGACCAGGGGTCGGCAAACTTTTTATGCCGGGAGCCATTTTGACATGCTCGTGCACATTTTGAAATGCTAGAGAGCCAGGGGGCGGGGTTTGCGGGCGGGGGCCAATCACGTGGAAGGGGGCGGGGTTTGCGGGCGGGAGACGGCGTCCACCCGGCCCAGCTGCCCGGGGTCCAGGGAGATCAGCTCCGGCGGGATCTGTGGCGAAGAGCGGCTGTGGGGGGGGGGCGGGCGGCGACGACAAGCGACGCGCTTCAGGCTTTCAGCACTGGAAGGAGGCCCGCCTTCCAGCGCTGAAAGCCTGAAGCGCGCCGCTTGTCGTCGCCGCCCCCCCCCCACGGCCGCTCTTCGCCCGCCCGCGTTGAACAAAGATGATGATGGAGGGTGGGAAACGAGGCCTGCCCGCTTACCTGCCTGCCTCCCTCCCTCCGCGAGGCCCCCGCTGCCTTCCCGGGGTCCAAGCCGGATCGGGGGCCTCGCGGAGAGAGGCAGGCAGGCAGGTAACCGGGCAGCCCTGGCCTCCGCCGCCGGGCCCGCCCCCCTCGGCCGCTTCCGCCCGCCCGCGTTGAAGAAACAAGATGATGGAGGGTGGGAAACGAGGCCTGCCCGCTTACCTGCCTGCCTGCCTCCCTCCGCGAGGCCCCCCACTGCCTTCCCGGGGTCCAAGCCGGATCGGGGGCCTCGCGGAGAGAGGCAGGCAGGCAGGTAAGCGGGCAGCCCTGGCCTCCGCCGCCGGGCCCGCCCCCCTTGGCCGCTTCCGCCCGCCCGCGTTGAAGAAAGAAGATGATGGAGGGTGGGAAACGAGGCCTGCCCGCTTACCTGCCTGCTTGCCTCCCTCCGCGAGGCCCTCCGCTGCCTTCCCGGGGTCCAAGCCGGATCGGGGGCCTCGCGGAGAGAAGCAGGCAGGCAGGTAAGCGGGCAGCCCTGGCCTCCGCCGCCAGGCCCGCCCCCCTCGGCCGCTTCCGCCCGCCCGCGTTGAAGGAAGAAGACGATGGAGGATGGGAAACGAGGCCTGCCCGCTTACCTGCCTGCTTGCCTCCCTCCGCGAGGCCCTCCGCTGCCTTCCCGGGGTCCAAGCCGGATCGGGGGCCTCGCGGAGAGAAGCAGGCAGGCAGGTAAGCGGGCAGCCCTGGCCTCCGCCGCCGGGCCCGCCCCCCTCGGCCGCTTCCGCCCGCCCGCGTTGAAGGAAGAAGATGATGGAGGGTGGGAAACGAGGCCTGCCCGCTTACCTGCCTGCTTGCCTCGCTCCGCGAGGCCCCCCGCTGCCTTCCCGGGGTCCAAGTCGGATCAGGGGCCTCGCGGAGAGAGGCAGGCAGGCAGGTAAGCGGGCAGCCCTGGCCTCCGCCGCCGGGCCCGCCCCCCTCGGCCGCTTCCGCCCGCCCGGGTTGAAGAAAGAAGATGATGGAGGGTGGGAAACGAGGCCTGCCCGCTTACCTGCCTGCTTGCCTCGCTCCGCGAGGCCCCCCGCTGCCTTCCCGGGGTCCAAGTCGGATCAGGGGCCTCGCGGAGAGAGGCAGGCAGGCAGGTAAGCGGGCAGCCCTGGCCTCCGCCGCCGGGCCCGCCCCCCTCGGCCGCTTCCGCCCGCCCGCCCGCGTTGAGCGAAGATGATGATGGGGGGCGGGAAACGAGGCCTGCCCGCTTACCTGCCTGCTTGCCTCTCTCCGCGCAGGGGCTGCTGCGGCTGGAGATGGCGCTGCCTCCCTGCTGCGCCGGGCCTCGCTCAGTGCGAGAGCCAGGGGGCGGGGTTTGCGGGCGGGGGCCTATCACGTGGAAGGGGCGGGGGTGAGTTCAGCTGCGGAAGAGCCACACTCAAGGGGCCAAAGAGCCGCATCTGGCTCGCGAGCCGCCATTTCCGACCCTTGCAATAGACCATAGCTACTTTGCCTTACATTTTTTACAAACCTAGAAAAGCCTATTTGTTGTTTGGGGCATTTCTCAGAAATTTTAGCTCATTCTGTGCTTTAGCATGACACAGTGCCTACCGTTTCTGGAGAGTGCCTTGTATTCTTCTTTGGCTATAAGTGTCTCCTTCCATTTCCTATACATGTTCCTTTTTAGTAAGTGGAATTTCACTCAATGTAATGTTAAAATACCAGGGGTGTGGTGGCTCAGCGGGTAAGATGCCAGGCTTGTCAATCGGAAGATCGCAAGTTCGGAGGTTCGAATCCCTAGTCCCGCATGACGGAGTGAGCTCCTGCACTCGCCCCAGCTCTTGCCAACCTAGCAATTCGAAAGCATGCAAATGCAAGTAGATTAATAGGTACCACTTTCACCAGGTGAAAGACAGGATTGAAAAGCAATTGAAAAGTGGTCTTTTAATAAGATCTTCAGTGGTTTACTAGCTCTATTAAATTTGTCATTCTGGTTGTTATGCAAGTGAGCCTTCTCATATATCCTGCTATGGTGAATTTACTGACTGTCACAAGCCATCTCCGTTATAATTGAGTATATAAACAAAAAATAATGATATGGAGAAGAAATAAGGGACTGTTCCCAACAGCAGAACTTTTTTTTGACGAAGTTAGATGCTGCTTTGAATGTTGTGGCTTATTTTCTTATTTAATAATGCAGCCTAAATCAACAAGGTAAGTGGATTCAACTTGTAAAAGTTCATTAAGGGAATGTACAATTTTCATCAAACCCAAAGGTCTGTTTTTCCCCCCTATGTTGTTGTTTATTTGTTCAGTCGCTTCCGACTCTTCGTGACTTCATGGACCAGCCCACACCAGAGCTTCCTGTTGGCCATCACCATCCCCAGCTCCCCCAAGGTCAAGTCCGTCACCTCCAGAATATAATCCATCCATCTTGCCCTTGGTCGGCAGGGATGGAACTAGGGTCTTTGTCACCCGGGGCAAACATGGATTCCGTGCCCCCCCCATGGGTTATTTTGTCATTTTGGCGCCCTCAGGCATCATTTTGGCACACACACCCCGCTTGCCCCCCTAGTTGTGGCCCTGTTGGTCGGCCCCTCTTCCTTTTGCCTTCCACTTTCCCTAGTGTCAGCATCTTCTCCATGGTATCCTGTCTTCTCATTATGTGGCCAAAGTACTTCAGTTTTGCTTTTAATATCATTCCCTCAAGTGAGCAGTCTGGCTTTATTTCCTGGAGTATGGACTGGTTTGATTTTCTTGCAGTCCAAGGCATTCTCCAGCCTTGGATTCATCAAGCCCATAATATAAATAAATAATATTAAAAATAATAAGTATTTTTCCCTATACTGATTAGTTATTCCTGATCCTGAATTTCTTAGGCAGATTTCTCCAGGGCTTAAATTGTTAAACTGTGTAAAAGTCTGCAGTCTGAAGAATCATAATCAAGTGAAAATAGAACTGAGGAAGCATTTTGGCTGTAGAGTAATGAAGTTAGAGAATTTGTAATGTGGATTAGGGAATATTCTTCTTTGCTTAGATCAGAGCTTTCCAAACTGTGTGTCACAACGTGTGTTTTCTGTGTGTTTTCTGTGTGAAAACTGTGTTTTCCCGCGGCGACACACCAATGGCGGCGTGCAAAAGCCGAAAGCGGCAGCAGCGCTTCCGGGTTTTTGCGCGCTGCCGCAATGGCGGCACTTCCGGGTTTTCCCGCGGTGACACACCAACGGCGGTTGGTGTGTCGCCGCGGGAAATCTTTGGAAAGCCCTGGCTTAGATGTATATTTTTTAAAAATTACGTGGTTGACTTGTTTGAGTCTCCAGAGCATGTTGATCATGAAAGGATTAAAGAGATTTCAGATTTCATCTTGAAGACAAGCTAATCTGAGAGAAGCAGCGTGCATTACATGTAATGAGAAGTCATTGCCACTTCTATAAGAGAGGCAGGATCACATTGAAAAAGAAATGAATAGGAAGCCCTCAGCTTAAAGACTTTAGAAGCTGGTTTCACTTGTTTACTTTTGTTATAAAGCTATTTGTTGGTTTGATAATCCATAGGAAATGGGATTGTTACTTTCTGGAATTAAATAAATAAATGGTCAGTGAGAAGATTAGAAAAGTGTTCTGGAGCAGGGACTCAGGAGCTAGACATATTTTGACATAAAACCAACAGAAAAGGAAACATTACAGACAAAAATAGGGAAGGGAACAACTAGTAATTGAAACAGTGTGAGCTAAAAATGTTTTGTGAAAGAGTTATCTTCCATTTATATACATCCCAGATCTTTCATTGGCGAGAGTCTAATCATTTTTATCTGCATTCATATGAAAAGCAAGCAATATCACAGATTTTAGGAAAAAGCATAGTAAAGCATGGCATTTAAGTGCTTTTGCTTTATATTGTAGAAATCTGACATAAAGATTGCTTTAAAAATAATTTGATTGGAAAACTCATTTAGGGTTTCTAAGAAATCAAATCCTTTGATCTATTCTGTCTAGTTAAGTATGTAAATAAATACATACATGTTCTGTATCTATATAAATTTTAGAAGGCTGAACATTTACCTAAAGAAGCACAGTGAGGTGCACAAGTTATAGAAGGAAAGGCAAATAAGTCTCTTACATAATTATGATGAGTTATGATCAAATCAGCCTTTTACTCTCGCCCCCCCCCAACAGCAGCTTAAAACAGTAGCTATAAGAGGCCTGTAAGAAAGATCTCTAATCCCTTCTTCGTTTGAATACTGCATAAAATCGTGACTGTAATGGTTCACTCAGTGGAGGTAGGAAACTCTAGGCCATATATACTTGAGGTGTCATCAAGATCGTTAATTTTTAACCAAAAGAGTATCCTCAGAGTATCAGTAGTACACTGCACACACCATGTATGTTGGCTTGCCAGGTAATCTTTAGATTAGAGGTAGTAGCTTGCTTAGATTAGCATTAGCATTCTTGGAGTAAAACTGGGCTTTAGTTGTGCATGTGGAATACTGGCCAAAATGTGCCCCAAACTGTTAATGTTAGCAAGGAATGCAGCAATTGACATGATACAACTTTGGTGGGTAACCTCATCTAATTTTTCTTTACCTTTCTAAAAGCATTATGTGAAGACCTTGATGACCATAGCCATGATAGGTGACTGAGATCCATACTTATGGATCCTGTCATGATGACCACAGTGTATGGGAGATTGTTACGTGAAACATAATATAGCATGAATGAACAAACTAAATGTTAGAAAAATAGATCTGTGTTTGTGCAACTCAGAGAAAGGGGAGGCTTGTAACAGATCTGAATGGAGGTGGCCTGCTCTTGTGGAATGGAGTTGATAAATACAGGTACAAAAGTAAAGATGTAGGTTTAATTATGAACAAAGGTCCCCAAATATATGTTAGAAACCATGAATTGGGATCATATTATGGATGTGTATAAAAGTACAAATTCAAAGGTTGATGATAGTTGCATGTTATGTTCCAGTGTTTGGTGATAATAAAAGAACCAGGGAAGAGTTTTTGGAAAAATTATGGAACATTATTAATGTAATCCTACGGGAAAAGTTAGTCTATTAGGTGACATGAATGGATGAGTGGGAACAACATGAAACAATTTTAAAAAAAGGGGGGGGCAATCAAAGTCTCCAGAATGAATGATAATGGTAATTATTTGGTGAGTATCTGCTTCGTCAGAGATAAGATCTTTCAAATTTGTGGTTTAAGCACAGATGTACACATGAATAGACTACATCTGTCTATAACAGAGGCAAACAGCCTGACCTGAGAATAATCTATTACCATAAGAAAGCACAGGGATGGCCACCTCTCCTTCTGCCCAAATGCATGAAGCTCCACTGCATGGATGGGAGAAAAAAGTACTAACTTTGAATCTTGCTTCAGTTATAAATATGGCTTGCATTTTACACCTGGCAGTCGTAGGTCTGTTCTTTAACATCTTTCTTAGTTCTTGCCCTATAAGGCCTGAATCCTTGAATTACTGCCTGCAAGTCTAGTCTAGTATCAGCTGAGAGAAGCCTGACAGTACACATAGTGAAGGAAGGAATGTAAATCTAAAAAGAGATTGATTGGATTACTCAAGATGAGAGATTGAGAGAATTACTGAGGGGTACATAGGTAATGAGAGGTTCTGAATATTGGACAAACCATTTTTAGGTAATACCAAGACTGGATCTTGGGGGAAAAACAACATGGGAAAAAACAAGTGAAATAAATTAGAGTGAAAATAGAATAAATGCAGAAAAAGAAAGTATGAGATCTGTATGAAATAGTATTAGAAATTAGAGTAATCTTTCAACTGAATAGAAGGAAGTGGGTGTAAGAAAAGAGGATGTGGAAGCTGCTTGGAAAAGAGTGAAAATAATAACAGATGTAGGTGTGTATGATTTTACACTAAAGTCATGTATGGGGGAAATGCTTAGCGAAATGATAAAGTAAAAGAGGATGCAGATGAGAAAAAAAATCCCATAAGAAAACGATTACTGCAGAAATGAGGACAACAGAGATATTGTATAATGTCTATAGAAATAAATTTTAAGATTAAAAGAGGGGGAGAAATATTGATGGAAATATATGATGGAATTTTTTAAAAAAAATGTTTGGGGACTGGGTGAAAAGGGATAAATAACAAGCCTTTAGCAGAGTGAATAAAATTAAGAATAAAAGTGGTGAGATTATCAGAGATGATAGTGAGGGAATGAGGGAAGGAGTATTTTAGAGATTGTTATGGGAATGATAGTGACATATTGAAAAATGGAATTGAAATGAATGCTATTAATGTTACTCTCTGACAAAAATTGATGGAAAAGAAGTCATTAACACTGTGAGATTGTTGAAAAAACATAAGGCTGTAGGTATAGTTGGTATAAATGGAAAATATCAAAATATGGATGTGATTGTTTAAGAAGTAGCTGTACAACTTGTTTAATATTTATGTGAAGCCTGCCACTGTGTCTGATGATTGGAAGATTGCTGTTATAATTCCCTTATACAGGTAGTCCTTGTTTGGCGACCACAATTGGGACCAGCAACTTAGTCGTTAAGTGAAGCAGTTGCTAAGTGAAGCCGTGAGTGTGCTTATGACCTTATTTCTGCTTCCTTTTGTTTTACAGACCTGCAAAGGAAGTCTCGTAAATGCGAAGACTGGTCATAAAGTTATTTTTTCATCACTATCGTAATTGCAAACGGTTGCTAAATGAGGCAGTCGCTGAATGAGGATTACCCATACAAAAATTATTGCAAAATTACCATGGGATTAGTTGGGGACGGTATTTGGATGAATTGTGTCTGAAAAGGTACGAGAGGTGACAGTGAACAAACTTTGGGAAATACCGTGCCGCTTTAGGTTGGGCAGAAGATGTGCAGATCAGATTTTTGCTTTTCAACAGGTCATTGAGGAATGCATGAATGTGCAGAAGGAAGCTTATTGTACATTTGTTAATTCAGAAAAGGTGTATGATAATCTGAAAAGGCTTGAAGTATGGAATGTTTTGTACCAATGTGGAGTTGAAGGTTGATTTCTAAATGCAGCAAGAGTGATATACTGTATGATGAAAGTAAAATGTGTGAAAATGAATGCTTAAGGAAAGGTTCAACTTTGTGGAGGGAGTAAAACATGTGTGATATCCCACTGGTTGTTTGATTTATTTATAGATCAATGTATAAGGGATGCTTATGATGACATTAGAGATATGTTTAATGGGGACATATATGTCTGTGTACTTTCTTATGAAGGTAATGCTATGTTGTTGGCTGAGTACTGTGAATAGATTTCAGGGAGTCTGTGAACTTGGATTGGAAAAAAAATTACATCTTTATTTTCATGAACCTCTAAATGAAATTTAGCTTTTCATTTACTGTAATAATGTTATGTAGGCAACAATGTAATTTATGGCCTCCAAAAATGTTTAACTTCAGTAAATGTCATTATCTAAAAATATTATATCCTAAAAAGGATATTCTCTTGTTGATTTAATGGATTAATAAAGGTGCACATATATTAGTATGTTATATGTTTGTTATTTTAAAATGTTTTTATAACTGTATTTGAGCATAATTGGTTTTCTTTGTAATTCAGTACATATCTATGTATTTTATTTTATGCATTTAAATACAGTAAATTTTATACATTTAAATACAATAATTTATGAGACATATCACAAAAAATTAAGAATCCATGACCTAATATTTGTAGCAAATGACTGATTGTCATTTCTTGCAACAAGAGTATGGCTCTAACAATGTACAGTATGTATCAAAGACAAAGGTAGTTGTGTGTGATGGAGAAAATGGAGTGAACATTAGCACATTATGCATAAATGGTGAAAAACAGGAGAAAGTAGACTAATTTGTATAGTTTGGAAGAATATTAAAAAATAGATGGAAAAAAATTAAGTGATAGGAAGGTAGTGATATTACAAAATCTATTGTGATGAATAAATGTTTTTCAAAAGAAGCAAAATATTGTGTATATCTGCATTTCTGCCAACTTTGTTACATGGAAGTAAGAGTTGTCAGTAAGTAAGTCAGCAGAAAACATAAAAGTAAATTGTGTGTTGTGGGAATGGGTTACATAAGAATTGATGTGGTAAAACAAGAAGAGATAGAATGAATGGATGCTTAATAATGTTGGTGACCAATACAAAAGAAGTATGTTGTGGTGGCAGCTTGATTATATAGAGAGAGATGGAATGAAAATTGAGTTGTGGAACAAACTTTTGAAGGAAGAATCAAGAAGAATGGGAAGACTGGGAAAGTTGTAGTTTGATGGAATTGATGAGGTCCTCAAAAGTACAAAGTACAAAGAACAAAATACGGTGTATGAATTTGTGTATGTGGAATGTTGTGGAAACAAAGATGTTGGGCAAGGCCAGAAAGGTCCAAGAAATATAGAACATGGTGTTTGTTTACATTTAGTGAGATTTCTTTTCTCTTGACTCCTGCCTTTAATTTATTTCATTCACTATTCCTTATACTTTTCCTACATTTTGCATAATGCTGCTTACCCCAAAAGAGAACAGCATGATGTGTATTTATGTAGATATGCTTAAAAGAGACTAAAGATACACTTATACCTTGAATATCTATGGCATGACAGTCTTTACAAATTAATGTTTAAAGGCTGCTATTTGCACTAGTGTTTCAGGGAAAACCAGAACTGACACATGTATGTCATTAACTATCCTCTACTTCTCCCTGAAATCCTACACTGTATGCTTTCAAGCAAAAGCATTTTTAAATGTCTTGCAACACTGAAGAGGGAAGATTACTAAAACTGTAAGTAATAATAATCACCAGTCCTAACTCTGCAACCTCAAACTGCAAATGCTTTTTCAGAAGAAAGGATGTATCAGGATCCTGTGAGCTGCTAGAAAAGGAGTAGTAGTCAGAGACCACACTGAACTTTCTGGAGGGCCAAGGGCCACACTGGGCAAGGCAGATGTATGGGACTGTGTCACATCATTAGGCAGAGCTGGGATTTTCCAGCTTATTCTGGGTTTGGAGTATGTGTGCTGTTTTTAAAATGCTGTTTAGGCTATTATAGTGTTTCCCATGTCAAAATGGGATCTATAGCCCATTGTTTTCAGCAATTATGGTCAAAGGCAGTTCCCATGGCTGCAGAAAAGAGCTTAGGGATGCTTGCCACCAGATTTTTCTCCACAGAACTCAGAGCTTGCTTACATATGGTTTCAATGTGGTATGCCTTAACAGGCATGGGCAACATGGTATTTTTGGGAATTGTTGTTTTGATGGACATGTTTCATGTTCACCAGGTTTCTTGCTACCTAACCTAAGTTTCTTTTACTAAATTGAAGCTGGTGTACTGCAGAAGTCCAGGATCTTTGTTTATAAGAATATCTCTCCGGCCCTTTATAAAATGATGGCCAGTTGTAGCACAATACTTTGTATGGAAGTGGCCCCATTTACCTGGAGTGGTGGAATGGTTAAAGTGTTGGAGCATGATTAGAGAAACACCTTGTCATCCATGGAAGCTTCCTGGGTCACTATTAGCCCAACTACCCATTGTCTTATATTGGGCAAATTTAATTTAAAAAATGAGACGAGGGTGATCATGTATGCTATACCTTAAGTTTCAAAATGAAAGGTAGGATATATATCTAACAAAGCAACACAAATTAATAAACAAAAATATTGTTTCCAGGAGGCCCAGCAGCAAAAACACAGGCTATCACTGCTTAATCCTAGCCCTTTGGCATTTTGGCTTTTTAGAATGCCAAAAGCAGTGTTACAGCTTTGTCCTCAAACTCTGCCCTTTGTGGGCATGTGTGTGTTCTTTCAGCTCACACAAAAAAGGGGAAGGTTGGGCACCATGATGCCACAAGATTGCTTGTATCACTGTGATGCCCCCTTACTCCACAGATGCCACTGAGTGGGTCTAAAGAGGGTGATGGAGGAAAACTCGTTAATTTGTCTTGTGGTAAATCTATGCTTTGTGAGAGGCTGCACCCCGCAGGACAGCCATTTTGTGAGAGCATCCAAAACATACTCTCATATGGACTTCTATTATTGCCCCAAGTTGTAGAACTTTTAGACTTATTCGTAATATGTTTCAGAGTTCGGGTTTTTTTTTTTTGTGCCTTCAAGTCAGTCTTGACTCCTGGTGACTGCCTGGACAAGTCCCTGTAGCTTTCTTGGCAAGATTTCAGAAGTGGTTTGCCATTGCTTGCTTTCTAAGGCTGAGAGAGAGTGACTGGCCCAAGGTCACTCAGCTGGCTTTATGCCTAAGGCGGGATTGGAACTCACGGGCACCCAGTTTCTCTTCAGAGTTTTTATTGGCAATATTTTTCAATTGCTTTTAACATATTATACGTTGTTTTTAAGAACTGCACCCTCTTTGGGATTTTAAAAACTCATGAAGAAGAGCAGAAACACAATAAGGCATGTGCATAGGTCAAAGGCAGAGTCCTCTCCACAGCCTATACTGAGTCTTGTAAATGTTCCAAACTGGTGTTGTATAGCAGGCAGGTTAAGCCACAATTTTGTGTTTGTGACAAACTATTTGGATGACTGAAATACTTCTGACTGAGGGCTCCTAATGCTCCTGTTTAGTAGGTATAGTACAGAACTGCCTTTCACTTGTGAGCAGATTTTTTTGGGGGGTGGGGAGGGTCCAAAGAACTATCAAATAAATTGTGAGAAAAGAGGGAAATACAATTTTTTCTGTGAATGAGCGAGTTTGACTGCAGAATAGAAAACATATAATACAATCTGGACAGGAAAAAGAGAAATACATGTTGCACATCCAGAGCAGCTGTTGCAGTTAGCCTTTCCTGTTGTCCTGCTTTCCTAACATTGTATTTATTCATTTGGTTACTTCTATTGGCAATTGCTATAACCAATGCTTCTCTGTTCTGCAGTTTAATTAATGCAATATTTCAACAAAGCTTGATCTTTATTTGCTTCCTTTAGATCATAACTTAGAAAGTTTCATTTCAAAGATATGGGACTCTGATTTTTCTAAGCTTTCCCATTTGCCTCATTATTTCACTTCTGTCTTCTCCACTCTTTTTGCTCCACTTGAATGTGAATCATAGCTGGATTAATCCATCAGGGAGCACATTGTGCACAATGATGGTGGACTCAGTAAATTGTAGAATTCTGATAAAAACAACCTTGTTGATTCCTGTCAGGCATCATGTGGAAAAACTCCCATCACTTCACGTGCTGTGTTGCTGTGGCAGTCTCCCAGAAAACATGAGAAGGGGAGAGAACAAGGGGGAAAGCAATAAAAAACCACCTCCTTATAAGGCCCCTCAGTCTACCTCAAAGAAGAAGAAAAAATCTTTGAAAAAACACCTGTCTTTTTCTTTCCAAGTAATCCAAAACATTCCAAAGACTGCAGAATGACCTGCACAATTGCTAGGTCAGATCAAATTCCATCACTTCTCAACCAGACGTATTGCCTCAGCAAAGCTGCCCTAAATGGTCTCTTTTCTATGTTGTGACTAGGGAGGAAGCTATACAGGGATGTTAATAGGTTTTCCAATCCCTCAGAATAGGAGGTGAAACAGACATCCCAGGTCTCTTAATTCATCCTGAAGTGGGAAATATTTTCTTTGCATTTTCTGGTTCTGCTTCAGTGCATCAGCTTTGCCAGATCTCCCTACACAAGGGAGGCTGCTTCAGTTGCCGCACTTAGAAGAGATATTGGCTGTTCATTTGAATGTGGTTGCTTTGCAACAGGGGTGGTCAACCTATTTTGGATCAAGGATTGCAGTCAACCAAAAAAACCATGCAGAGAGTGTCTACTCCCAGAAGTGGGTGGGGTCAAAATGGACAAGGCCAAAAATGTCCCCTGTAAACTATTGTATCCATTACAGTGCACAGCTATGCAAGTTAAGAAGAAAGGCCCAGTGAAGAAAATGGAATTTAATTTCCAGATTATGTGTGCATAGGGTTTGGAGCCTTAGTGATGCTCATTTCTGTTGTAATTGAAATGGTGAACAGTGGAAATTGCCTTACAGGTAGTCCTCACTTAATGACCACAATAGGGACCAGAAAATTGGTTAGGCAGTGCAGTTGTTAAGTGAGTCACCATGTGACCAGACCCAATTTATGACCATTTTTACAATGGTTGTTAAGCAAATCATGGGTTGTTAAGTGAATCACCGTGGTCATTAAGCAAATCCAGCTTCCTCAATGGATGTTTTTTGCTGGAAACCGCCAAAAAAGGTCACAAATTGCAGTCACATGACCGCGGGGGTGGTGTGACAGTTTGTGACAGTCGTAAGTGTGAGTACAGGTCATGAAACAGTTTTTCCAAGGCCGTTGTAACGTTGGACTGTCATTAAATGAATGGTTGTTAAGCGAGGACTACCTGAATACTTTATTTTTCCATTTCTTCCAGGATTGTCTACCTGGCACTAGCTCTCAAGCAGACTGTTTTCTACCACCTACTTATCATAATTAATTTAAATCAGTGTTTTTCAACCTTGGCAACTTTAAGGTGTGTGGACTTCAACTCCCATGCTGGCTGGGGAATTCTGGGAGTTGAAGTCCATACATCTTAAAGTTGCCAAGGTTGAAAAACACTGATCTAATTGGAGGTGCTAGGGATTAAATCTGGGATTTTCTCTTCTCCAATGTGAAGGGTATTAATTTCATTCTCTTGTTAGCTATTGACTTATTGTGTCATGGTGTTCTAATTGTCAAAATTCACAACCATTTTGAAAGAGCAAGGTCAGCATTCTTGGGTAGTGTCTGGTTAACCCCAATACAAACTAGTATGTAATATATTAAATAAATGAGTGAATAAACTGCAGTTACCTAACAGTTACTTCAGAAGAAACACTGCTCTATTTGATCATCAAGTGAGGGATTTGAAAAAATTATAAGATAAACCAATCAATTCAAAATATTTTGGAAGTTTAATTTCCTATAAAAGTCATTCATATTTGCTGTAAAATTCATCCACAAGTCTCCAATATACAATGTACTGAATATTTTTGCTGCTGAGACTAAGCTGAAGCAGGCACCAAAAGACTCTAAGTCAGAGCTTTCCAAAGTGCTGCCGCTGGCGACACACTGGCGCTGGCGGCGGTGGCAGCGTGGCGGCACGCGCACGGCGGCGGCGCAGGGAGGCGTGCAGCGGCGGCGTGCAGGGCGTGCGGTGGCGCGTGCGTGCACGGCGGCGGCGACAGCCTCGGCTAAAACGCGGAAGCACTGATCCCGCACCGCTGCCGCTGCCGCCATGCACGCGCATGCCGCCGCTTCCGGGTGGTGTGGCGACACACCACGCTGTGTGTGGCGACACACTTTTGTGTCGCGACACACAGTTTGGAAAGTTCTGTGTTAGTGTGTCGGCTGCAGCGTCTGGGTGTGTCGCGGCTGCTGCTGCCTCCAAGCCCTGCCAGGATTCCACGCAGGTCCTAGTGCCTGCCTTGTGCCTTGCTGCCTCCAAACCTGCCCTGCCAGGATTCTGCACAGGTCCTAGTGCCTGCCTTGTGCCTTGCTGCCTCCAAACCTGCCCTGCCAGGATTCCGCGCAGGTCCTAGTGCCTGCCTTGTGCCTTGCTGCCTCCAAACCTGCCCTGCCAGGATTCCACGCAGGTCCTAGTGCCTGCCCTGTGCCTTTCTGCCTCCAAACCTGCCCTGCCAGGATTCCACGCAGGTCCTAGTGCCTGCCCTGTGCCTTTCTGCCTCCAAACCTGCCCTGCCAGGATTCCGCGCAGGTCCTAAGTGCCTGCCTTGTGCCTTGCTGCCTCCAAACCTACTGGGATTCCGTGCAGGTCCTAGTGCCTGCCTTGTGCCCTGCTGTAAGAGTGTGTCGCGAAATGATGCCCTGCTGTAAAGGTGTGTCGCGAAATGATGCATGTCTAAAAAGTGTGTCACCAACATGAAAAGTTTGGAAAGCTCTGCCCTAAAGGATGGGATTACTTGAGGCAGCGTCAAAGTGTAATTTAGAAGTACAGTACAACAGAGAAACGCACCCGAGGTCGCTTTGATGGTGAGTGGATGATTAATAAAGGGTGACGTCATTCATTTCTGCCCTCCAGAAACAGTTGCTGCCTATTCTAGTAATGGGGCAACCAGGCAGTGTGGAAAAGCCCTTACTGGATGAAGGTGGGGTCCACAAACCACTTAATTAGGCTGACCATACGTCCTGTTTTGAACAGGACAGTCCCAGTTTTTAAGCATTTTTCAACCGTCCTGTCGTTTTCATAAAAATCTCAATTTTGTCCCATTTTTCAAACCTGGCGGGAATGGCGCGGAAGGAGGATCTGAGCCAGAGCGCAGACCGGGGGCGGGGTTTGCAGGCAGGAGCCAAGCGTGCAGACCGGGGGGCGGGGTTTGCAGGTGGGAGCCAATCATGCAGGCCGGGGGGCGGGGACCCCGGTCTTTTTCATGAATAAGGAATGTTACATAAGACCCTGTCCCGTTTCGCCATCCTGAAATATGGTCAGCCTACAATAAACAACAAACACTTAACATGATCCACAAATGCTTAGAAAAGCTTAATCCACTGGAGTCAACTGCACTGCTTGTTGTGCTAATTGTTCTCAGTTTGAAATGGCAGCTGATGTTCTTCCCACAAAGTGAGAATACTATATAGAGAAAGGAGAAGCTGTTATGTTTCTACTGCCACTTCATTTTATTATAGGAGACTGAGATACCGAGTAGCTGCTATTTACTAACATTTCAGCAGCAATGTGATCTAATTCCCAGCCAAAGCATTGTGTGGGCAGAGCAGGATTACACCTAACAATACTAACAAGAATCAGAGAAGAGGAAGGGTGCATACTAAGAAACATCGCTGGGGCTGCAGTCCAGTTCATACTTCCTTGGGAATAAGCCTGGTGAACTCTGGAGGCCTAAGTCTGGGTAAACATACAGTACATAGAATGATACTGTTAACCTTATCCTGGAAGATGAAACTTGGTATTTCTAAAGCCTGTATATTACTAATGAGGAGGTGTCTGCCTGTTGAAAAGAGTGACTATTTTATGCCACATGCATCTCATATCTAGAGGGGCGTGGTGGCTCAGCGGTTAAGACGCCAGGCTTGTCAATTGGAAGATCGCAAGTTCGGAGGTTCGAGACCTGAGCACCGCGTGACGGAGTGAGCTCCCGCACTCGCCCCAGCTCTTGCCAACTTAACAATTCGAAAGCATGCAAATGCAAGTAGATGAATAGGTACCACTTCGGCGGGTAGGTAACAGCGTTCCGCGTGCGTCATGCCGGCCACATGACCGCGGAAGCGTCTTCGGACAACGCTGGCTCTTTGGCTAACAAATGGAGATGAGCACTGGCCCCTAGAGTCGGACACGACTGCACAAATGTGCGGGGGGAACCTTTACTTTTTATCTCATATCTGTTGATGCTGTAGACATATGAAGTGCATATGTCTAGAGAAGCATGCATCAAAATACACACAATTTTTAGTGCAGACTTAAAAAAACGTTTCTCAAATTCAGAATGATGCAAATCTGATAACCCAGGAAAAGCCAAATTTAATCATTTGGCAAAAATGAGAAAGCAAAGTTAACATATTCTCCCATTCCTAGCAACCAGTAAAATCTTAAACCAGCTTCAAAGCCCAGCAGATCTGAAGAACACAATGTTGGGAAATCTACCTTAAGTAAGTCCATTATATCCACTCTCGGACGATGAAGAATAAATCAGCTTAGAGCTTTTAGGGATACAACATGTTTTGTTAAAGGATATTAAAAGAAGTCATATGTTTCTCCATGCCACCCACTAGGCTCGACCCTAAAATACCTTTCAGGCCTCCCTTTCAAAGCAGCTAAGAGCATCAAATTTCTTCAAAACTTCAACAAATATTTCTGTCTTGGACCTAATTCTAAGGAACTTCTGATACTCTGCCTACATTTTCCTTTGCTTCGTTTCATTTCATCATATTGCTCCAAGTTCTTACCAATAAGGGCCACCCAAAGCAAATGCTTTTTCTTCTTGATGTTTACAGTTGCTCAGTCACCTATGCTTATTTAGGCATTACATCTTCAACATTTTGGAATAATGTCAATTTGGATTGGCATCAATATAAAAAAATATAGGAGAAGGGATAATAAGATCCTACCTTACAATGCTTTTTCATAAATAACTTCTTTCTCTGGTACTTTAGCCATCTTTGCAAGCCAAAAGGTAACAGAACAATTCAGCCAAGCAATGGGAATCAAATGCCGCTTGGAAGTTTCAAAATGGTTAGTACAGTGGTATGTTACTGCCTTGAATCACTTTGTTCCAAGTGAATGTTGTACAAGGATATCTAATGGACTTTATTTTCAGAATTTAAGCCAGTGTGAAGAAAATCCCTTTATTTCAGAAGACACCACTGGGGGGAGGGAACAGATTGGGCCCATTTTTCACAACCAACCAACCTACTGTTTGTAGGAACTATGATCAGCTGACACTTCAAGTATCTTCATCTTGAGTAAGGAAGTGTATCATTTGGTATGCGTGCTGATTTTTAGAAAATAGTGAGAAAGCCCTGTTACGGGGTAATGTTAAAATTTCAGTGTACCTGGATACTGTGTATGCAACCTGCTCTGTTCACACTTCTAGGCAGTGTAAAAATTGATTTCCATACTAGAGATAAACATAAAAACTAAAAAAAAGCATGTTGAAATACATGAAATAGGGTTTTGTGCATGTCATGTGAGATCCAGGAATATTTTGTTGTTGTTCAGTTGTTTAGTTGTGTCCGACTCTTCGTGACCTCATGGACCATAGCATGCCAGGCCTTCCTGTCCTCCACTGTCTCCCGGAGTTTACTCAAATTCATGTTCGTTACATCGGTGATGCTATCTAACCATCTCATCCTTTGCCGTCCCCTTCTCCTTTTGCCTTCAGTCTTTCCCAGCATCAGGGTCTTTTCCAGTGAGTCCTCTCTTCGCATTAGGTGGCCAAAGTATTTGAGCTTCAACTTCAGCATCTGTCCTTCCAATGAGCAGTCAGGGTTGGTTTCCTTTAGGATTGACTGATTTGACCTCCTTGCAGTCCAAGGGACTCTTAAGAGTCTTCTCCAGCACCACAGTTCGAAAGCATCAATTCTTCGGCACTCAGCCTTCCTTATGGTCCAACTCTCACAGCCATACATTACTACTGGGAAAACCATAGCTTTAATTATATTAGATTGCTTTTAAAATCACAGTTTCTATGCTTTATTACTGTTATGTGGAACAGTAAATTGAACAGTAGAAATACTGCTTTCTATGCCCGAATAGAGATGTCACTCACTCTTTCCTTGTCTTATATGCATCCAACAGGCCATCCTCTTTTTAATGAGCATTGTTGTATTGATCAAAAATTCATATATTTCCAAATATTTAACCAGTTACAAAACTATTCTAGGGATTGCAATTGTTATTATAATTCTTTTTGATTAAAGAGAGCTCCTAATCAGGATAAATTTTCATGTATGCATTAGTAGTTGCAGTAGGAGTACCTCCAAATTTTTAGCCGGTATCCATCTTGCCACCAGGCTTCCTAGATAAGCTTATTTCGAATTGTATTTCTTAGACCACTGTCCTAAATTCAGTAGCCTTTTCTCAGATTAGGCATGCATAGGAGTGAACTGGAGAAACCTTCCCCAATCTGGAGATGCTGGGAAATGTAGTCCAACACACCTGCAGTTTCTGAGTTAAAGACAGCTCTGGAGGTATTTTTTTCTGGTGCTTCCAGATAGGCATTGTCTTGTTTCTTGAGCATAGAAGGCCTGAAGGTTCACATTTGGAAATATTTTAGCAAAGTTTGGCTAATATTTGCCACTCCAGAATCATGCTGTTCGTTCTTTGACCAGAGCACACTGCTTTAATGATGGTTACTGTACGTCAACATTTTAATTCTGTAAATATAGATTTACAGTTTGAGTTAGAGCCAGTTTGGTCTAGTGGTTAAGGTGCTGGGCTAGAAACCAGGAGTCTGTGAGTTCTAGTCCCGCCTTAGGCATGAAAGCCGGCTGGGTGTCCCTGAGCCAATCACATTCTCTCAGCCCTAGGAAGGAGCCAATGGGAAACCAGGAGACTGAGAGTTCTAGTCCCGCCTTAGGCATGAAAGCTGGCTGGGTGACCTTGGGCCAGTCACTCTCTCTCAGCCCAACTCACCTCACAGGGTTGTTGTTGTGGGGAAAATAGGAGGAGGAAGGAGTATTAGGTATGTTTGCCGCCTTGAGTTATTTATAAAAATAATAAAGGCGGGATAGAAAATAAAATAAATAAATAAATTTAGGATTGTACAGTGTCTAAAAAGAACTTAGCAGCACAGGAATGTCTCCTGCACTGACTGTTTCCATCTCTACCTGCTGATACTAATGTGAGTCACTGACAACTAGAATATAATGTTCTAAGGCAGGGTACCCAACCTTTCTGGCACCAGGGACTGGTCGTGGAAGACAATTTTTCCACGGACTGGGGTGGGTGGGGTTTGCAGGCGGGACCAGGGGGTAGGGTTTGCAGGCGGGAGCCAATTGCACAGGCGGGGGGCGGGGTTTGCAGGCAGGAGCTGATTGCATGGACAGGGTGTGGGGTTTGCAGGCAGGAGCCAATTGCACGGGTGGGGGCTGGGTTTGCAGGTGGGAGCCAATCGCGTGGACCACCACCGCTCACCTGCTGTGCGGCCCACTTCCTAACAGGCTGTGGCCCACTAGTGGGCCGTGGCCCACAGGTTGGGGACCCCTGTTCTAAGGTATAGTAAAATAAGCTCTCATTTATCCTGTTTGGTATCTTCAGTCATTCCCCTTTTTCTTTCTCCTCTTCACCCTTAATCCAAGCTAATGCCTTCCAGATGAGGCGCTAGCAGCTGGTAATTGCACTTGGATCCATCTTCATTTGTGCTTCAGTCAGCACGGCACCTCACTAATGGATCTGAGTTCTGGCAGAGGTCCCTGGGATGTGTGTCAAAGAAAACACATGGGAGAGGGAGAGAGGAGAATATTTAAAAAAGAGGGAGGGGATCTAGCACAACTGGAATCTGAATCCCGATAAAGTCTGTGGCTCCTGCAAGTGAAATGGTATGCGTGTGATTTCAGACAGCACAGCTTCATTTCTTTCTCCAGGCAGAAACCCGACACCTGCTTTAACTGGCTCTCCATGGCTCTTTCCAATCACTTGGCAAGAAATGCCTTACTCTGAGGGAGGCTCATGTTCTAAAGCTGACAGCCACATGGAGCTATAACACACCTGGATGTTACGAACACCGGTCCCATGCAGGGCCTCTGCTGGCTTGACCTACTGGAGATGGTTTTCTTGGAGCTGAGCTAAAAAAGAGGCCTTTTCGGGGGTTGGGGGGGTGAGCTGCAAATCTGAACCTAAAGCACTTTTCCTTTTATCAATTGCTTGCATTCATTGCTCTTTGTAAGCTCAGCAGCAAAAGAGAAAGTCAAATCAGTCCAATGGGATTTTAAATCCTTTTAAGGAAGGATTCTGTTCTCCCAGGACTTGGGGTAGGATAGACATAGTCCCCTCGTTAAATGTGTTCCTGTATATATAGTGTGTTGTTTGGATGCATGCTGATCTTGTATACTTTATATTGCATTTTTCATTTTCTTTATTGTTGCTTTTTAAAAAAATGTGAGCCACCTAGAGTTGTCTTGGAGTAGGGTGGTACCTAAATCTAATAAAGTAAAATCATAATTAAAAGATTGTAAGGGGAGGACAAACAATCAATGGGATATATAGGCAAAGGAAAGAAGCAAAGATATCCATGTTGGCCACAAAGAAAATTACAGAAATGCTTTTATGAAGCCAGCTCAAGGTGATAAACTAGGATGCAAGCTTTTGCATGCTCCAAAATTCTTCATCAGACAGGATGGTAAAGAAAGCAAAATGGGAGAGGGGAAGCAGGGGACAGTGGTGGCTTTCATTTAAGCCATAGATTAAACCAATATTTAGCTATGATTTTCATAAAAACGCAGGAAGAGGATGCCTCATTATAATGGGGATAGCAGCAGCAAGTTTGAGAGAAAGAAGAAAGAACTGCTGTAGCTCCTGCATCTTGCTGGTTATTTTAGAGGAATCAAACAGGCAATGTACTACACAGTATTCCATCAATTACTTAAATTACAGTACTTAAACATCCATAATACATTGCATTGGGAGACTCCAGTCCATCAGGGTTACAGAGAGAATAATGGTGGTTCTAGTGAAGCTAGAAAACAGGTGTTCTCAGATACTGAGATTTCAGGTTGTAAGTATAACTGTCCTAGTAACTCCTGGGATGAAAAACAACAATAAGAACATTTTTTAACAATAGAATCAAATTGTTACTCAAAACTGTGAATACTATTATTTGGTCTTGTCCATCAATAGGCAAAAGAATGTCAAGGACATGCAGAACTTCAAGGCAAATACTTTTTCATAGAATATTATAGATATGGCAAGGCTCACATCTTATTTTCTGAACTTATAAATATTCAAAACAGGCCAGATTGGTCTTAGAGATGCATTTTAAGCTAAGAGAAGGATTTCAAGACAAGCTAGTCATATGGAACACTTAATAGTCCCAAGATAGATGTATTAGTTAGAATAATATACTGTATTGTCCCTTCCCACAGAATAACTCTAAATTTTAGGTCAAAGAAGTTATTGTTGCTTTTGAATTCTGATTTATATTTTATAATTTGTTTTAGAGCAATGTTATAAATGTTCTTTCTTGTGATCCACCTAGAATGTTATGGAAGATAGGCAAATACAGATGGCTTTCATTATTCTTGGGGGTTCCATTTGAGCATTAAACCATGGATAATGAAAGCATAAATAACGAGACTTATAAGAATTGGATAATTAATTTCCAGAGCCTGGGGCATGCTCTTTGTCCTCCTTACCTTTCCTTCCCATGGCAGTTGTCTATGTAAAGTACATGTTTTGTTCTTCCTTCTCCTTACTTGGTCACAGCAGATATGCAGACAGAATTAGCACCCAGCATAGTGAGACATTTCTACCAAGATTGTG
The DNA here is from genome assembly GCA_023362775.1 of Charina bottae. Taxonomy (NCBI): domain Eukaryota; kingdom Metazoa; phylum Chordata; class Lepidosauria; order Squamata; family Charinaidae; genus Charina; species Charina bottae. Next base: position 98,728,383 of record JALMGJ010000004.1, on the reverse strand, counting down.
AAATAGCTTTGAAGAGTAGAAAAGCTAATGTGAACACCTGGCAGAAGTGGGAAGCTCCCTTCATTACCAGCTGAATGAGGTGCTCTGAAGAAGAAGGCCAGAAGCCACTAGAACATTGTGACCAGGCAGACTCAGGAAGATCTGCCATGACTCAGAAGAAGTAGCAGATACAGGTATGTTGCGCAGTCAATCCAACCCTAACTCTTAAAAATGCACCATACATGTGTGTAAAAAGTCTATCTGCCATTTTGTACGAGTAAAGAAATAAAAAAAATAAGGCCTAAACCATAAGGGTGAAAATCATCACGTATATACCGGGATCTGGTCCTCATGTTTTTCCCTGTCTATATTTATCAACTGCAAAAACACAAAACCATTGACCATGGGTAACAAGAGCCACCTGTATTTTAAACAGAATGATTTAAACATGCTCTAAACAAAGTAGACAAGTAAATAATGTATCCTGACCTGAATGTATGTGAGCTGTTTGTAGTTATTCTAGGGTGAAGACCATGTTCTGCTGATGCTGAAGGTTATTTTTTTCTTCATGTGACAAACAGTTGAGTGATATTACTGACAATAATTTCCAAGGTTAAAACCTTAATAAACAAGCCCTAATATTGCATGGACTAGTACATTGCACTGAACAACTAATGTTTATTTTTTAAAATTGAAATCATTTATACAAGTGTCCATCTTTCTCCAGCTGATGGACAAAGTCTGTTTTTCTAGGACTACTTTGAATCAATCCAAAATAGAAATTCTGAACTGGAGATCTGTCAGGAAGGTAGGCAGCCAAGCAGGAAGGAATGCAAACCATTCATAAACTGCATATACATTGTTTAAAACAAGCAAAGAACAATTAAAACAATTTACAAATGATAAAAAAGCAACAAAAATTAGAACCCCTCCAAAACCCACATAATTAAACCATAATAGAGTTTTAAAAATCCAGTTCAAATGGAGTCCTATACAAAATTGTTTTGGATTTAATCTTACTGAATTTAGTTGATACTGTGACCACCAACACATCCCTTCGGTCCCAGACAAGAGCACAGATTATATGCTAATATGTATGTAGAGGCAGAAATCACAGCATTTGAAACATAGTATATTTCAGAATAAGGCCTAAACCATAAGTGTGAAAATCATGTCCGGGAGACGGTGGAGGACAGGAAGCCTGGCGCTATGGTCCATGAGGTCACGAAGAGTCGGACACGACTAAACGACTGAACAACAACAACATTTCAGAATACATTTCAGCCATTCATGCCCACTTAGATGCTACTAAGGGGTAACCTGAAAGTTCTTGTAGTCCTTGCCTAGGGTTCTTTGTGACATATAAAATATTTGTTTCATTAAAGCAGGGTTTCTCAACCAGGGTTCCGTGGAACCCTAGGATTCTGTGAGAGGTCACTAGGGGTTCCCTGGGAGATCACAATTTATTTTTAAAAAATTCAAATTTGGGCAACTTCACATTAAAGAGGTAAGTTTCATTCTTTATTTATAGTTTAAGAACATTGTTAATGCATATATACAGGCCTACACATGAAACGAATATAATAATTTTATAACTTCTGGCCTATATTTGAGCCTGAATGTGTAGGGGTTCTCTGAGGCCTGAAAAATATTTCAAGGGTTCCCTCCGGGCCAAGAGGCTGAGAAAGGCTGCATTAAAGTATTCTAAATTAGCTTTCAGAAAATCATGAAGGGACAAGGGAATACAATCTATAAAATATTGCATTAGATAGCTTTTAAATTAAGTACGTGGCCAACCTATAAGTAAGGTTAACTTAAAAATGAATTAGTCTTTGATTTTTTGTACTTTTAATAGCAAGTATGGGTGAATTATAAAGCAATCCAGTAGTTGGTCATTCTAGAATTAAACAATAGTAACTGAAAATTATTGAGATATTGGAAGAGAATATACATATATTTATATTTTGCTAAATCAAAGTACGACATTACAGCATTTGTTTGCTTGTTTATAAAAGCGAAAATAGCAGTGAAGATATGCAAAGCTCCTAGCAACAGTGATACACTGGCTGATGTGATTCATCATAAAATTTTATTTTGTATCTATAGGACCCTTCAAAGAACGTTTGACATCAGATTTTTTTAAATTGGTATTGTACAAAATTTGAGGCTTCTTTAACTCATTTGATTTGGTCTTGTCCAGCCACACCTATGCTTTGGTTTCAAATCATAGCATATGTTAATACAACTTTGGAAAGAAATAGTTAGGGATGTAAAAATGATGTTAAACTATATTTCTAGAATATGGAATTTGTCATTTTATTCTGCTGAGCCTGGGGTTCAGCAAAGAAGATAATCTTGCATAAGTAGAAAGAAACTTTTCCTCCTGATACCAAGGAATAGATTCAGGATAGTAGTTTTCTTTATTTCTGAGAAGTCTTTATGTTCTAAAAATGACACTACACAGATAATATATGGAACTTTTTTCATTTTTTAACTATTTTTTTGTTATGTTATTTTAGTCACTACCAATATATGTAGATTCTTTTCTCCCACTACTTTAATAATTTAAAAAATGGCAGGTGTGATTCCTGAAGGGTAGCAACCTGCACTGCCTGAACCACTAGACCCCTTCTGTATATTTTTGTGCACACAACTTAGCAAACTGTGAAACCATACATTCATAATTCCATATGCCTTTACTTACACTAGGCCAACAGAAACTCACCAACATTCTTGGCTGAAAAAAAATTGTTCTTTCATCAACTTAGCAATTGTTGGCAGAGCTTATAGGGAATTTCCACTGTAAACTGTGATTCATTTACCAGACGAAATCTGATCTTGGCCAATAAGAAGGAAGAGACAGAAGAACAGACACACACACTACAGAGTTTTAAAGTTTCAGAAAGCAAAAAAAGAAGAGCAAAAGTTGTATGTTTGGATACAGGAGTAGAAGATCGCAGAAGGGGGACACTCTGCAGGTACTTGTGTGTACCTAAATTAATCCGTGTATCTTTCAGGATTCTCCAATCTATTTTTCCCTCTCTGCAAACAGACACTAATATTCTGTAACTGCTGAACAAACTCACTCTTGCTGATCTTCAGAGAAGGGGAATCAGTTGACGTTTACATTTTTAATTTTTTTTACTTCTGTAAACATTGACATTCCCTCCAATAGTTGTAACCATATAGCTGTCAAAACTCTGTTAGTCTGCTAGTGTATTGCTAGTGTAATATTCAAGCAGACATATAAATGACATCATTTTTCCCTCTCAGAGACATTTTTTTAACCTGTTTCAGAGAGTAAGTGATCAGTGCTGATATATTTCTACTCTGTGAATGGTGATTGTATACATAAATCCAAACTTTATGGGATTTTAACTCCAACCCAGTATAAACTAGTCAGTAAGGTTTAGTCCATGAAATCTTATTCTACAAAATGTATTAAAATGGCCCCAGACTATTTATTGTCATGTCCTTTCTGTTGCAAGGAATGTATTCTTCACCTCTTCTATTTCACACAGAGCCACGTATTTTTAATTGGCAGCACTTGCAATTAAAAGAGATAGAATAAGGAGATAGATGAACTCTGTAATATACTCAAATTATTTATATTATTTTATACATCTACAGGATACCCTGGAGAAGACGCTGATGCTAGGGAAAGTGGAAGGCAAAAGGAAGAGGGGCCGACCAAGGGCAAGATGGATGGATGGTATTCTGGAGGTGACGGACTCAACCATGGGGGAGCTGGGGATGGTGACGGCCGACAGGAAGCTCTGGCGTGGGCTGGTCCATGAAGTCACAAAGAGTCGGAAGCGACTGAACGAATAAACAACAACAAATACATCTACATCATCCAATAGTCAAATCTCTCTAAGCATAGTTAATTGTAATTAGGTAACTTTTGCCACCTAGGGTCTTTGCTGGAATATTAACTTTATCAGATAAAAGGCACTCTATGCCATTGAGGTCACTTGTGTCTCCAGTTGCAATGTTGGATTAAAAAGTAAACCAAATGATAAGTAATCTGATCCTTTTCTAGCAGTACAGTCTGAAGATTACTCAACTAGAGCAGGTAATTTATTAAGAATATTCCCATATTTTCTCTACTGTGTTTCAGCTTGTGGGCCTTTTAAAGATGTTTCAGCACTGATTCACCTCAGTTTGCCATTCACAGAGTACAATTTAAAAAATCCTGTGGTGCCGTAACAACAAATTATTATGTCTTAAGTCTTCATGGGACAGATGCCACTTCATTAAACGTATATATTATTGTTCTACAAATTTGATGCTGTTGATTGAGAAAAGAGGGAATAATAAAAATAGAAGCCAGAGCAAATGAAATGTAGGAATTGAAGACAGTGATAATTACTTACTGTCACAAAAAAAAAAAAAACATCAAGTTACTCAACAGTAAAGGTAACATTGCCTTTATCTTATGAGTTGTTGTTGTTGTTCAGTCGTTTAGTTGTGTCCGACTCTTCGTGACCTCATGGACCATAGCACGCCAGGCTTTCCTGTCCTCCACTGTCTCCCAGAGTTTACTCAAATTCATGTTCGTTACATCGGTGATGCTATCTAACCATCTCATCCTTTGCCGTCCCCTTCTCCTTTTGCCTTCAGTCTTTCCCAGCATCAGGGTCTTTTCTAGTGAGTCCTCTCTTCGCATTAGGTGGCCAAAGTATTTGAGCTTCAGCTTCAGCATCTGTCCTTCCAATGAGCAGTCAGGGTTGATTTCCTCTAGGACTGGCTGATTTGACCTCCTTGCAGTCCAAGGGACTCTTAAAAGTCTTCTCCAGCACCACAGTTCGAAAGCATCAATTCTTCGGCGCTCAGCCTTCCTTATGGTCCAACTCTCACAGCCATACATTACTATTGGAAAAACCATAGCTTTAACTATACGGACCTTTGTCGGCAAGGTGATGTCTCTTCTTTTTAATATGCTGTCTAGGTTTGCCATAGCTTTCCTCCCAAGGAGCAAGCGTCTTTTAATTTCATGGCTGCAGTCACCGTCTGCGGTGATCTTGGAGCCCAAGAAAATAAAATCTGTCACTGCTTCCATTTCTTCCCCTTCTATTTTCCAGGAAGTGATGGGACCAGATGCCATGATCTGAGTTTTTTTAATGTTGAGTTTCAAGCCAGCTTTTGCACTCTCCTCTTTCACCCTCATCAAGAGGCTCTTTAGTTCCTCTTCACTTTCTGCCATTAGGGTGGTATCGTCTGCATATCTGAGGTTGTTGATATTTCTCCCGGCAATCTTAACTCCGGCTTGTGATTCATCCACCCCAGCTGGATCTTATGAGTATCACACATACTGTAATATGGTAAGAAAACGTGGTCTCTCTTTAATCTGTGAGAAATTGTGTTAAAACTTGAAATGAAACTTAGCTCAGATTTTTCATGACAAAATTGATTTTTATAGTTTTATTTTTCCTCAAGAATGTCTATCTTGGGAATTCCTGGGAAGTTCTATTCCCCCTCTGTCTACCCCTAAAGCTTTAGCAAAGTTCTTAACAGTCCAGGGTAAAAATCAGCAGAGGACCTCATAAAGGTATCAATAGACAAAATTATAGATTATGTCCAAAGTTCATAGTCCAATGTTCAAAACTAACAGAACCCAGTACCCAAAGTCCAATGGGCAAAGCAGAAAGTTTTGTCACATTAAGGTGAAGGGCTGAGATTTCTAGGCAGGCAAACATGATTTCATACCAAAACATAAAAGTACACAGTGTGGATTGTCGCAGATAATGTTCTGGCATTTCACTGTTCTCAGATAGAGTCGTTATACTGGAAGTTCCCAGCCTCTATCTAAGCGCAGTCAGCACCAGTCAGCTGTGATTGCACTTGGGCATAACATGCTTCCAAGCAGAACGTCTTCCCAAGTTACGTCCCAGGTGCTTCTTCACCTCTTCTGGCTTTTTATTTAAGGACATGATGGTAGTAATGCTGTCACTAGATGGGGAGTTGGGATCAGAGCCTACAGTTGCAAACTCAGGACCAGAAGAACATTGTTCTGCCTGACCTCTGATGCTGGCTTAGTACTTAAGAGCCCTATCTGCTTATTATCTCATCTGGTTTTTCCCCTTCCTCCTTCAGTGATGATTCCTATGTCAGGGACATGAGATGTACCATATTTTAAGTGCATGTTGCTGGTGTGACTGTGAGGCCTATATTCATTTACACCAGGGACTAGCTAGTTTGCCCAGTGTAAAGGGCAATAGAGTATGAACTTTGACATTGATGGAGAGGGCTGCATAGGATTGGGTGACAGTGAATCTCCATGAGGAGTTGGCAATGTGGGTGAGACGAGGTTTGTTGTTGTTGTTCAGTCGTTCAGTCGTGTCCGACTCTTCGTGACCTCATGGACCATAGCACGCCAGGCCTTCCTGTCCTCCACTGTCTCTCGGAGTTTACTCAAATTCATGTTCATTACATCGGTGATGCTATCTAACCATCTCATCCTCTGCCGTCCCCTTCTCCTTTTGCCCTCAGTCTTTCCCAGCATCAGGGTCTTTTCCAGTGAGTCCTCTCTTCTCATTAGGTGGCCAAAGTATTTGAGCTTCAGCTTCAGCATCTGTCCTTCCAATGAGCAGTCAGGGTTGATTTCCTTTAGGATTGACTGGTTTGACCTCCTTGCAGCCCAAGGGACTCTCAAGAGTCTTCTCCAGCACCACAGCTCGAAAGCATCAATTCTTCGGCGCTCAGCCTTCCTTATGGTCCAACTCTCACAGCCATACATTGCTACTGGAAAAACCATAGCTTTAACTATACAGACCTTTGTCGGCAAGGTGATGTCTCTGCTTTTTAATATGCTGTCTAGGTTTGCCATAGCTTTCCTTCCAAGGAGCAAGTGTCTTTTAATTTCATGGCTGCAGTCACCGTCTGCGGTGATCTTGGAGCCCAAGAAAATGAAATCTGTCACTGCTTCCATTTCTTCCCCTTCTATTTGCCAGGAAGTGATGGGACCAGATGCCATGATCTGGGTTTTTTTAATGTTGAGTTTCAAGCCAGCTTTTGCACTCTCCTCTTTCACCCTCATCAAGAGGCTCTTTAGTTACTCTTCACTTTCTGCCATTAGGGTGGTATCGTCTGCATATCTGAGGTTGTTGATATTTTTCCCGGCAATCTTAACTCCGGCTTGTGATTCATCCAGCCCGGCATTTCTCATGATGTACTCTGCATATAAGTTAAATAAGCAGGGTGATAATATACAGCCTTGTCGTACTCCTTTCCCAATTTTGAACCAGTCGGTTGTTCCATGTCCGGTTCTAACTGTTGCTTCTTGACCCACATACAGGTTTCTCAGGAGACAGGTAAGGTGGTCTGGTACTCCCATCTCTTTAAGAATTTGCCACAGTTTGTTGTGATCCACACAATCAAAGGCTTTAGCATAGTCAATGAAGCAGAAGTAGATGTTTTTCTGGAACTCTCTTGCTTTTTCCATGATCCAGCGAATGTTGGCAATCTGATCTCTAGTTCCTCTGCCTCTTCGAAACCCAGCTTGCACTTCTGGTAGTTCTCGGTTCACATGCTGCTGAAGCCTAGCTTGTAGGATTTTGAGCATAACCTTGCTGGCATGTGAAATGAGTGCAATTGTACGGTAGTTTGAACATTCTTTGGCATTGCCTTTCTTTGGAATTGGAACGTAAACTGACCTTTTCCAATCCTGTGGCCACTGTTGAGTTTTCCAAATTTGTTGGCATATTGAGTGCAGCACTTTAACAGCATCATCTTTTAGGATTTTAAATAGCTCAGCTGGGATACTGTCTTCTCCGCTAGCTTTGTTGTTAGTAATGCTTCCTAAGGCCCACTTGACTTCACTCTCTAGGATGTCCGGCTCAAGGTCAGTGACCACACCATCGTATTTATCAGGGATATTAAGATCTTTCTTGTATAGTTCTGTGTATTCTTGCCACCTCTTCTTAATCTCTTCTGCTTCTGTTAGGTCCCTGCCTTTTTTGTCCTTTATCATGCCCATCTTTGCACAAAACGTTCCCTTGATATCTCCGATTTTCTTGAAGAGATCTCTAGTCTTCCCCATTCTATTGTTTTCCTCGATTTCTTTGCATTGTTCATTTAAGAAGGCCTTCTTATCTCTCCTTGCTATTCTCTGGAATTCTGCATTCAATTGTTTATATCTTTCCCTTTCTCCCTTGCCTTTTGCTTCCCTTCTTTCCTCAGCTATTTGTAAAGCCTCATCAGTCAGCCACTTTGCTTTTTTGCATTTCTTTTTCTTTGGGATGGTTTTAGTTGCTGCCTCCTGTACAATGTTACGAACCTCCATCCATAGTTCTTCAGGCACTCTGTCTACCAGATCTAATCCTTTAAATCTATTCCTCACTTCCACTGTATATTCATAAGGGATATGATTTAGGTCATACCTGATTGGTCTAGTGGTTTTCTCTACATTCTTCAATTTAAGCCTAAATTTTGCAATAAGAAGCTCATGATCTGAGCCACAGTCAGCTCCAGGTCTTGTTTTTGCTGATTGTATAGAGCTTCTCCATCTTTGGCTGCAAAGTATATAATCAATCTGATTTCGGTATTGACCATCTGGTGATGTCCATGTGTAGAGTCGTCTCTTGTGTTGTTGGAAAAGAGTGTTTGCTATGACCAGCGTGTTCTCTTGACAAAACTCTATTAGCCTTTGCCCTGCTTCATTTTGTACTCCGAGGCCGAACTTGCCTGTTATTCCGGTTATTTATATTATATTATATTATATATTATATATATTATTTATAATATATATAATATATTATATATATTATATATATATATATATATATATATATATATATATATATATATATTATATTATATTCTATAGTTAGTTATATTCCGGAGACGAGGTAGCCCAGACCTGAAATGCGGGAGGCTTTGGGCACCTCTTCTGTGGGCTGCTGGTTGTGGGAAAGGGTTGATGGCTGTGCATAGTTTGGCCTGCATCCTGAGGCTGCTGTACAATCTTCTGTTTGGAGCTGTGCCATTTTGACATCATCATGTGGATCCTGGAGTTGGAAACCATGGAATGTCTGCCATGGGTGTGTTTGGCCATGTATCAATCCTTGTAGACTTTTTAATCTTTCCCTGGAGGTCACTGGTTTTTGAACTGGAGGAATTTTGGGCTGAGATTGGAGGGATTGTGGACTGGATTGTGGAAGGTTGAGTCATGTCAGTGTGATGCTGTAGAGGTTCCCACTTGGGTGAGAGGTGGAGAGGCAGCATCCTGTGACTCCCCTTTGGAGGAGACTGTGCATCCTTAGGGGCCTGGTGGGAGCAGGTGTAGAATTTGGGGTGTTGTTGAATGGTGTGTGGATGTTTGAGTGGGAGATTTTTGTTTGGAGAGGTGCTGGCATGTGGAGTTGCTAGTTTAATGACTTACTAAATATATTAGACTGATAAATTTAAGAAAGGCTTAGCCTTTGCTGAAATAAGAAGCAACATGTAATGTTCCAATTATTTTCAGTGTGGCTTTAGCACTTTCAAAGATACAGATGGAATTACAGGATATGACATGTGCCTCCAGCTCCAAGCGCCTCCCAAATTACCCCTCAAAAATTAGCAGTAAAACCACCAATTGTTGGCAGTGTGATGTTCCATTTTCTTTCTCAATAAAAGGACACAAAAGATAGATGTTAATTCTTTGGAAGGCTTAACACTATTTTATACTTTGCCCTTCCAAAGCACCAGAAAGAAGAGAAAAAGGATCAAATATTTCCTGTCTCCCTCCTATGGAGGAATTGTGTCACTGGATATGCCCACTGCAGCCCATGGAAGCCGAAGTAGTAATTTAAGAATGAAATACAGGAATCGGGTCAAAAACATTGCCCAAATGTTGCTGCAAGCCAAATGGGACTTGCTTTCTCCTCATCACTGCACCTTCTTGTTTTGTAAGTGATCATTCAGTTATGTTGTGATTGAGTAGCTTGAACTAAGAAAAATCTACACCAAAGTGTTCTTCAGATAATCTGGATTACTGTATGTCTGAGAAACCCTTTCTCCTCCTCTTCATTTCAGAGACTTTGAGATTTGGCTGCACTGTTTATTTAAGATTTACTCTAAGTTTCTGGAAAGTAACTTTCCTTGATTTATTGCACCCTATTTTTTCATAACCAAATACTTATGGAAAAGTCATCTGTGCTTGTGAGAAAGGGGCTTTATGTGTGTATGTGTATGTGTGTGTGAGAGAAAGAGAGAGGTTTTTTTCAGGAGAGCTGGAAATGTGGAATTCTTTACTCCTTTCCTGTATTCATCGTCATTTTTTTGCAAAGTGTAATACATTTTAGACACAACATCACACAGCTTTGAAACTGATATGTTTATTGAGATATGTGTTTTGCACTTGAACTCGAGGTCCTTAGTTGACATCTGATAACAACCCACAGTGTAGCCATTAGGTGCTATCAGTCCACAGACTTCATAACATATTCCTCCATATGTGATTCTGTATAATATTTAGAGGAAGGAGAGATAGCTGCAGCTGAATATTTTGTCTTGGGTAGTAAATTGGTTGGTTCTGACTGCCTGATTAAATTAATCCTTTGCTAACTGCCACCCTCCAAATGTGTTGGATTTCAACTCTTATTATTTCTATCCAGTGCAGCCAATAGCACAAATTCATCTAGTGTGCAGCTGCATCCATACCTACACAGGGAGACCTTAAAATAGTCACTTAGGCCTTTGCACTTTGCAATTGGATTATTGCAATGCACTGTTCTTGGGGATGCCCTTGAAGACCACTTGTTCAGTAAGCTGCAGCAGGTTCAGAATACAGTGGCATGGACAGTTATGGGTGCGCCATGGCACAGCCATGTAACACCTCTGCTCTGTGAGCTGCACTGGCTGTCCATAGGTTTCTGGGTGCAATTCCAGGTGCTGGTTATCACCAATAAATCCCTTCAGGGCCCAGGGTCTGGTTATTAGAGGGACTGCCTATACTCTGTAGTTTCTGCACATCTCATACAATCTGACCGAGTCAACATGCTCTGGGTCCCATTGATTAAACAATGCCACCTGGCAGGATTCAGATAGTGGGCCTTCTCTGTCAAGGTGCCTGCCCTCTGGAATAATAATAATAATTCAATTTTCAACCATTCCCCCCCGCCCCGAGATTCATACAACACCCACCCTAGCGCTATTTAAAATGGGGCTCTAGGTCAGAGTGGGTGATAGACCCTTGTGTGATGTTTTGGTGGGTGATGGACCTTTGTGTGATATTTTGGTCTTTGAATGGTTGTTGATATTTTATGGACTTTCTCTTTTTATTGTGTAATACTTGATTTTTACTTTTGTTTGTTATTATTGTATTCTGTAAGCCACTCAGAGTCATAACTGATTGGGGCATCCCAAAACTCTCACAAATAAATAAATAAATAGCTACGTACTGTATGCTGGGTGGACTTGAAAGCAATTGCAATCTAACACAAAGCAATCTAACACAAGGCTGAATAAGAATTCTATTATCTATATTTTGGATAATCTGACCAATTTTATTCCTTAAAGTTTGCAATATTGTAGCTTCATATTATTAAAACTTTCTAATATACCATATGTTATCTGATATTATATTATAATATATTGTACCTGATACATTTGGGGGGTTGATCCAGAGTAATCCAGAACAGTCTCAAAATAATTTCATTCCAATTAATGTCTAGATCTGGAGCAAGATTCCAAAGGATGAATCTTGCAATAATATTTGTTACAAATTGAACACGAATTAGCAGGTAAATGCAGCTGTAAAAAGGCAAATGCAGTTTTAGAGCTCATCAATACTCTGCATCAACAAAATGCTAAATGTTTTTCAACACAGAAAGTAATAATTCCAATTTCTTATACATTGTATAAATCCTATGACAAGTGTTGTGTCTATATATGGCCACCATGTTTAAAAAAGAATCAGAAAAACTAGAACAGGTCCAGAGCATAGCAACAAGGTTGATCATGGCACACAGCAAAGTTATTTGTGGGACCACCTTTCCAATTGTCTCTTCTTGTTCCATAAGGTCCAGCAGAGTGGGCCTGCTTCAGGTCCCCTCTATGAAATAATGTCACCTAGCAGGAGCTAGAAAGCGTACCTTCCCTGTCTCATTTCCCCAAAGATTCATATGGTCTGACCTTGTTGGCCTTTTTTAAGTCCCCGAGAACCTGTTTTTCCCACAGGTATTGGGTCAGAGAGGGGCGTGGTGGCTCAGCGGGTAAGACGCCAGGCTTGTCAATCGGAAGATCGCAAGTTCGGAGGTTCGAATCCCTAGCCCCGCATGATGGAGTGAGCTCCCGCACTCGCCCCAGCTCTTGACAACCTAGCAATTCGAAAGCATTCAAATGAAAGTAGATGAATAGGTACCACTTCGGTGGGTAGGTAACAGCGTTCTGTGCGCGTCATGTGGCCACATGACCGTGGAAGCATCTTCGGACAACGCTGGCTCTTCGGCTAACAAACGGAGATGAGCACCGGCCCCTAGAGTTGGACACGACTGCACAAATGTGCGGGGGAAACCTTTACCTTTATTGGGTCAGAGCTCTGGATGAGCCCATCCACAAATGACATGAATTGAATGGGCAGTTTAGCAATAGAACCAAGTATTCAAAGAGATGACAGGCTCCCCTTTTCTGAATCTGTTCAGGTACAGACTGGACAGCCATTTCCTGGAGATTATTTTATTCAATTAAATCCAAATTCTAAAGTTTGGACTTGATGCCCTCAAATGGTCCCCTCTATGCTTCTAAGATAGGAAACCCTCTAGTTTACTTCACTAAGTGTCAGTTTCTTATTCTTCCATGACAAGTTGCACTTGTTGAAGTCTCTCTCCCTACTATATAATCATTTAATGAATTCTGTCTTTGGCATTTGGTTACCCTACCACTGACCACATCATACAACCGAGTGTGGGTGATTTTTGTATTTTTAACATCATTCCATTAGTGGCTTAAATTATGTTGCTATGGCCATCAAGCTACCTAACTCTAGTGATCTCTATGGGACTATTTAGGAGAAAGTGGTTTGACAACTAGAGCTTAAATTCACTTCTGCTCCTGATTGATTGCTAAATTGATTTTCCATGTCTGATGAGATGTTAACCTTTCCCACATATGTAGCTGCAAACTTAAAAACAGAAAGAAAAAGAATTGGACATGCATTTCACTTTCATGGTTTACAGTAGCATTTAATTAATGATACAGTTAAGAACAAATTTCTAGAGTGGAAACCACAGATGGACTATTGGAGAATTGTAAGAAGGGCGAAGTTTATATGAAGATTAGAAGATTAGAATATAGAAATTAAAATGTATTAGACAAAGAAATGTTCTTGTGTATTGTATGAAAGACTAACACATTTAAAGCAAAATATTGTACTTAATGACCAGAGATAGATTGGAAGTCATCTATTTTTCATACTTTCTTATGTTTATTGCCTTATTTCACTTTTTCTTTTTCTTTCTTTTCTTTCTTTACTTTGTATTTCTATTTCTTTTTCTATCTTGAATCTTTTAATATGTATTTTAAAATTTAATAAAATTTATGAAAGAAGAACAAATTTCTAGTGGCATAGGTTACCTTCCAGATCATCTTGGTTTATTCATGATTTCTGTGTCACAAAGACAATGACTGGAAACATTCACTGGGTTATTTGTTTATTTAAAACATTTATATGGCCACACAACTCAGTCAAGGTGACTCAGGGTGGCTTACAGAAAGTGCAACAAAATCTAACAAAAATAATACAAAACCACAATACAGAAACCAATCAGCAAGAATTGAAACAATGAAACAAAACATTGCGATCCAAACAGAAATAACACCATCATGTAACGGGGGGCTCACGACCCAAAGGCCCTGGGAAAGAGCCAGGTCTTGACAGCCTTACTGAAGGCCAGCAGGGTAAGTGACAACCATATGTCAGGAAGAAGGTCATTCTACGTATAGTTCCTCTTTATCGTCATTCTTGGAATTGTGACTCACGCAGCCTTATCAAGGTGAGTGGGTGGGATTGGTTCTCCCAGGTATCTTCATAAAGGCTTCAGCATCCAAGGGTCTCTAGCTTTTATACCCAACTGACTGGTACAATTTGTTTTACAACTAACTCTAATCCTACCCCTATCCTGAAGAAATGAGCAGATTTTCTCTAAGGAGACTTTTCTCTCTCTCCTTCACATTCAGGAACACTCTTTTTCACAGGCTTGAAGTTATATGCTGCATAGGCCTTCTCTTGGTTCAGTTATTCAGATTTGCCAGATGTTTCAGTGCCAACTGGCATTCTACAGCAGAAAGAGAGAGAGAGAGAGAGAGAGAGAGAGACTCCTTCATAGTGAATTGGCAGACATTATTGTGTTTCCAGACTTTGAAAGAGAGGGAAAATTCTGCCTCAGCAGGCCAAGTTAAGCTGCCATGAAAGCAGAGACTGTGCCAAACAAATATTAACACACCCACCCACATACACATCCACCCACACACATTTTTGTCCTTAGACATGGATGATACTGATGGGATAGTGAATGAAAATGGGAAGGGTAGAGAAAACAAGGCACAAGTAACTTCAGGTAATTTCTGATTTTTAAAAAGATATTTATTTATTTATTTATTTATTTATTTATTTATTAATTTCTATCCTGCCTTTATTATTTTGTCAGTGGACTGTACTTAGAATTGTCTTATAAACTGTTCTTTGGCACTATGCTTATTTTCATAGACCAGTTCCAACCAGTACATTTGGAACAGGTATAAATATATTTTTCTAACTTGATTACAGCCCAGGCTGCCTTGCCTGCATTTGTTTTTTCCATCACTGTACGTGCAAAAGGCCTATAACCCTATGTATAAATATTTTTCATGCTCTCCCAAGCACTCTCCAAGTGACAGGAAGTCCTGGGCAATTTTACATAGGGATTTTACCTTTATGGTATAAAAAGGTAAAGGTTCCCCCGCACAGTCGTGTCCAACTCTAGGGGCCGGTGCTCATCTCCGTTTGTTAGCCGAAGAGCCAGCGTTGTCCGAAGACACTTCCGCGGTCATGTGGCCGGCATGACGCGCGCGGAACACTGTTACCATCCCACAGAAGTGGGATTCCTATTAATCTGCTTGCATCTGCATGCTTTCAAATTGCTAGGTTGGCAAGAGCTGGGGCGAGTGCGGGAGCTCTCTTCTATGTTAGGTAGAAATAATTAATTATTAAATATAAAGTACTTAAACTATCGAACTGAATTTGCTGTTGTGTATTGCATTATCCTAAATGGTCATCTCTGAGTCCAAAGGAAAAAAAACAACAGAAGAGAAAAAAAGAGCCTTCCTTATGGTCCAGCTCTCGCAGCCATAGGTTACTACAGGGAATACCATTGCTTTAACTATGCGGACCTTTGTTGTCAGTGTGATGTCTCTGCTCTTAACTATTTTATTGAGATTTGCCATTGCTCTCCTCCCAAGAAGTTGACGTCTTCTGATTTCCTGGCTGCAGTCAGCGTCTGCAGTAATCTTTGCGCCTAGAAATACAAAGTCTGTCACAGTCTCCACTTTTTCTCCCTCTATTTGCCAGTCATCAATCAAGCTCGTTGCCATAATCTTGGTTTTTTTGAGGTTTAACTGCAACCCAGCTTTTGCACTTTCTTCTTTCATCTTCGTCATAAGGCTCCTCAACTCCTCCTCGCTTTCAGCCATCAAAGTGGTATCATCTGCATATCTAAGACTGTTAATGTTTCTTCCAGCGATTTTAACTCCAGCCTTGGATTCCTCAAGCCCAGCACATCGCATGATGTGTTCTGCGTACAGGTTGAATAGGTAGGGTGAGAGTATACAGCCCTGCCGTACTCCTTTCCCAATCTTAAACCAGTCCGTTGTTCCGTGCTCTGTTCTTACCGTTGCTACTTGGTTGTTATACAGATTCCTCAGGAGGCAGACAAGATGACTTGGTATCCCCATACCACCAAGAACTTGCCACAATTTGTTATGATCCACACAGTCAAAGGCTTTAGAATAGTCAATAAAACAGAAATAGATGTTTTTCTGAAACTCCCTGGCTTTCTCCATTATCCAGCAGATATTGGCAATTTGGTCTCTAGTTCCTCTGCCTTTTCTAAACCCAGCTTGTACATCTGGCAATTCTCGCTCCAAGAATTGCTGGAGTCTACCTTGCAAGATCTTGAGTATTACCTTACTGGCATGTGAAATAAGTGCCACTGTTTGATAGTTTGAACATTCTTTAGTGTTTCCCTTTTTTGGTATGGGGATATAAGTTGATTTTTTCCAATCTGATGGCCATTCTTGTGTTTTCCAAATTTGCTGGCATATGGCATGCATCACCTTGACAGCATCATCTTGCAAGATTTTAAACAGTTCAGCTGGGATACCGTCGTCTCCTGCTGCCTTGTTATTAGCAATGCTTCTTAAGGCCCATTCAACCTCACTCTTCAGGATGTCTGGCTCTAACTCACTGAGCACACCGTCAAAGCTATCCCCGATATTATTATCCTTCCTATACAGATCTTCCGTATATTCTTGCCACCTTTTTATTATTATTATTATTATTATTATTATTATTTCAATTTATTCCCCGCCCATCTCCCTTGCAAGGGACTCTGGGCGGGTTACAACAATTGAAGTTTAAAAAACACAAAAACAATATCTAAAATACATCTAATAATAAATTACATAAAATCCAAGATGGGGGGACCGTAGGATAGATCGTATTACTACGGGGCCAGCCAACCCCAGGAGGCACTGCCGCCTCTGTCGTCCCAGGCCCGGCGGCAGAGCCAGGTCTTAAGGGCCTTCCGAAAGGCCAGGAGTGAAGGGGCCAGTCTCACCTCCGGGGGCAAGATATTCCATAAGGCGGGCGCTATTGCAGAGAAGGCACGCCTCCTGGACCCCGCTAGATGGAATTCTCTTGTCGAGGGGGTCCGAAGCATGCCCTCTCTGCATGCATGGGTGGGGCGGGCCGACGTTATCGGGACGAGACGGACCCTCAGGTACCCTGGTCCTATGCCATGTAGGGCTTTAAAGGTAATCACCAACACCTTGAATTGGACCCGGAAGCAAACTGGTAGCCAATGCAGCTCGCGTAGCAGAGGTGTTACATGTGCCGATCTCATGGCACCCATAACTGCTCGCGCCGCGGCATTCTGCACCAGCTGAAGCTTCCGGATACTCTTCAGGGGTAGCCCCATGTAGAGCGCATTACAGTAATCTATACGGGAGATGACAAGGGCGTGAGTGACTGTTCGGAGGGCCTCCCGATCCAGGAAAGGGCGTAACTGGTGCACCACACGAAGTTGTGCAAAGGCCCTCCTGGCCGTGACTGCCACCTGCTCTTCAAGCAGGAGTCGCGAGTCCAGGAGGACCCCCAGATTCCACACTGGATCCGAGCGAGGTAGTGCCACCCCACCCAGAACCAAAGATGGCAACTTCCCGGATCTAGGGGGGCCATCAATCCACAGCCACTCTGTCTTACCAGGGTTCAGTTGAAGCCTGTTGTTCCCCATCCAGACCCCCACAGCCTCCAGACACTGAGATAGGGCATCGACCGCATCACCTATTTCACCCGGGATGGAGATGTATAACTGGGTATCATCAGCATATTGGTGATACCTCATCCCGTGGTGACGGATGGTCTCACCCAGCGGCTTCATGTAGATGTTGAACAGGAGAGGAGAGAGAACCGACCCCTGCGGCACCCCACAAATCAGGGGCCGCGGGTCAGCTCTCTCCTCCCCTATCAACACCGATTGGGAACGGCCCTGGAGGAAGGAGGCGAACCAGCACAAAACTACGCCACCCACCCCCAACTCCCTGAGCCGTCCCAAAAGTATACCGTGGTCGACGGTATCGAAAGCCGCTGAGAGATCTAAGAGAGCTAGGATGGACGCACTGCCCCCATCCCGCTCTCGCCAGAGATCATCGATAAGCGCGACCAATGCGGTCTCCGTCCCATATCCCGGCCTGAAACCTGACTGAAAGGGGTCTAGATAATCCGTTTCCTCCAGAATCCTCTGGAGTTGCCACGCCACCACCTTCTCAACCACCTTTCCCAAAAAGGGAAGGTGGGAGACTGGGCGAAAATTGCCCAGGATGGTAGGGTCCAGGGACGGCTTCTTGAGGAGGGGGTGCACCAGCGCCTCCTTAAAGGCCTCCGGGAACACCCCCTCACTCAAGGACAAGTTAATCATCACCTGGACCCATCCACATGTCACCTCACTGGCCGATTTCACCAGCCAGGAGGGACAAGGGTCAAGCTGGCATGTGGTGGCGTTAACAGTCCGGAGGATCCTGTCTACTTCCTCAGGCGCAACAGGATCAAACTGTTCCCAGATAACATGGTAAGTACGAGCCCCTGGCATCTCCACAGATCCTGTCTCACGCTTGGAGTCCAACTTTGAATGAATCTGAGCAATTTTATCCTGCAGATGCTCAGAAAACTCTTCCGATCGGCCCTGTAGGTGGGTCTCCCTCTGCTCCCGACCCAACAGTGATCTTGTAATTTTAAAGAGGGCCATCGGGCGGCATTCTGCGGACGCAATAAGGGAGGAGAAATATTCACGTTTCGCCGCTCTTACCGCCACAAGGTAGGCCTTAACTGCGGCTCTAGATTGTGTTCGGTCAGATTCAGTCTTCGTCTTTCTCCAGCGGCGCTCTAGACGTCTCTTAACCCTCTTCAAGGCCCTTAACTCTTCGGAAAACCACGGAGAGCGGCGGGCCAAGCAGGGCCGGAGAGGTCGCATAGGCGCGATCTTGTCCAGGGCTCCGGCCGCGGCCCTATTCCAGGCCGCGGCCAGGAGCTCGACTGGACCGTGAAGCAAGTCCTCGGGAATAACCCCCAGCTCCTTCTGAAACCTCACTGGGTCCATCAGTCGCTGGGGGTGGACCATTCGAATAGGTCCCGCCTCCCTGCGGAGTGGGGCAGCGCAAGAGAGTCTAAGGGTCACCAGGGCGTGGTCTGACCATGACCTTTTCTTGATCTCTTCTGCTTCTGTTAGGTCCTTGCCATATTTGTTTTTGATCATACGCATTTTTGCCTGGAATTTACCTCCAATGTTTCTAATTTTCTGGAAGAGGTCTCTTGTCTTTCCTATTCTATTGTCTTCTTCCACTTCCGTGCATTGCTTGTTTAAAAATAATTCCTTATCTCTTCAGGCTAGCCTCTGGAATTTTGAATTTAATTGGGCATATCTCCCTCTATCACTGTTGCCTTTTGCTTCTTTTTGGGCTACTTCCAGTGTCTCAGCAGACAGCCATCTTGCCTTCTTGGCTTTCTTTTTCTTTCGGACGTTTTTTGTTACCGCCTCCTGAACCATGTTGCGAACTTCTGTCCATAGTTCTTCCGGGACCCTATCTACTAAATCTAGTCCCTTAAATCTATTCTTCACCTCCACTGCATATTCCTTAGGAATATTAGTGAGCTCATATCTAACTGATCTGTGGGTCTTCCCTATTCTCTTTAGTCTGATTCTAAATTGTGCAACAAGAAGTTCGTGATCTGAACTACAGTCAGCTCCAGGTTTTGTTTTTACCAACTGTATAGATGTCTGCCACCTTTGGCTACAAAGGATGTAGTCAATCTGATTTTGGTGTCGACCATCTGATGAAGTCCATGTATAAAGTCGTCTTTTAGGTTGCTGGAAGAGAGTGTTTGTTATGCACAGTGAATTGTCTTGGCAAAATTCTATCAGCCTATGTCCCGCTTCATTTTGTTCTCCTAGACAATGCTTGCCTGTAATTCCAGGTGTCGTTTGACTACCCACCTTAGCATTCCAGTCTCCTGTAATGAAAATAACATCTCTTTTTGACGTATTATCCAGTAGGTGCTGCAGATCCTCATAGAACTGATCTACTTCTGCTTCTTCAGCATCTGTGGTTGGGGCGTATATTTGGATCACTGTGATGTTAAATGGCTTACCCTGAATTCGAATTGAGATCATTCTATCATCCATTTTTTGGATTGTATCCAAGCACTGCTTTAGCCACTTTATTACTAATCATGAAGGCTACTCCATTTCTTCTGTGGACCTCTTGTCCACAGTAGTAGATCTGGTGGTCATCTGATGTGAAGTGGCCCATTCCAGTCCATTTCAGTTCACTGACACCCAAAATATCTATATTTAATCTTGCCATCTCACCAATAACCACATCCAATTTGCCCTGGCTCATAGATCTCACATTCCAGGTTCCTATGGTGTGTTGATCTTTAGAACATCGGATTCGTCGTTCACCACCAGCACCGTCGGCCGCTAGCCATCCTTTCAGCTTTGATCTAGCTACGTCATCACGTCTGGGGCTAGTTGAACGTATCCTCTGTTCCTCCCCAGTAGCATTTTGACCATTGACATATCTCTGGTTGTACTGATCCATTTAGTTTTCACGGCAAGAATACTGGGGTGGGTTGCTGTTACCTTCCCCAGGGATTCTATTTAGTCTGACCTCTCTGCCATGACCTTCCCGTCTTGGGTGTCCCTTCACGGTTTAGCTCATGGCATCATGGAGGTGCTCAAGCTCCAGCACCATGCCAAGGTAATGATCTCCTTTGCTGGAGATCCATTAGCACACCACAAAGAGATCTACTGCTCCTCATCCCTTCCCAATCCTATAAAACAACATTTTCTCTATTATTGCTGAACTGGTGGAGATCTGAACCATGTGGAGCACATAGGACAGCCCGATTAGATCAATCCTTAATTAACAGTTCTGAATCACAAAGAAACTTGAGAAATAGAAACTGTGGGGGAAGGGGGAGAGTCCCCTGACTCAGTGACTGTTTGGATGACCCAACTGGCTGATCCATCTGCTCCCTTGGTCAAGAACCTTGAACCTTTGCACTGGTAACATATAATCCCAGATCACTCAGTCAGTGGTGTCACAGCCATCTTTTTGATCCTCCCAGCAGCTGCTAAGGAGACTGGGAGTGTTTCACTTTTCAGTCCCCTCCCCACTCCTTTGAGGAAAATTCCTAAAAAACCCCAGAACAACAGTGGTACAATTGGTGTTGATGCCACTTTGACAGTTTAAGGGAGACTTATCCCTCCCTCCCCTCCCCTTCTGTCCCTTTTCCATAGGTCCGTCCCATGTGGTTGTAGGGAGATGAAAAGAACAGTTAAACCTCTGGTAAGTAGTTTGCATAACACAGTTGATTGGCAGGAGTTAGTTTAGTCCCAAACAAACCTGGAGCTGTTTTGGGTTAAAATTAATCTTCTCTTTGTCAATTATCTGGGTTAGGGTATTTGTACAACACACTAATTCCCCTATTTCCTCATTCAAGCAATCCCTTAACCTCTCCTCTGTTTTCTGTATTTTTCATAAATCCCTCAGAGTTTTGAACCCTAGACAGTCCTACCACACTTGTGTTTTATAGAGCTCATGAACTTTGAAAGAATGCCCTTTATGAGACATTCAGTGACTCCAAGTATCAAGAATTTGTTATTTAAAATATTACTATATGTATTTAATACATAGGTGCAGAGCACAAATGTTAAAAATAAGTATGGGTTACATGTTACATATGAAGAGCTCTACTGGATCCGGCCCTAAGCTCATCTAGTCCAGTAAAGGAAATGACCATAAATTGCATTAGTCTCTGTTAACCTGTCCAGTACATTTTTAAAACTATCCAAATTGGCTGATCTTACTTCACACGGAGAGAGACATTTTGGTGTAGTGGTTAAAAGTGTTGGATTAGAAGCTGGGAGACTCCGAGTTCTAAGCCTGCCTTAGGCACCAAAGCCAACCAAGGGACTTTCGATCCAATCATACTCTGTCATTTCTAGAAAGAATGTACTGGCAAGCCATTTCGGAAAAATGTTGCCAAGTAAACTACATGGACTTGTTCCTGTAGTCACCAAGAGTCAGAATTGACTTGAATGACCATAACAACAACAACAAGCATAAACAGTGACTGTGAATTCCAACATTTAACTATGTGCCATGGGAAAAAACAACAACAACACTATTTCCTTCTACTGGTTCTCAGTCTGTCTGCATTTAGTTTCAATGGATGTTAAGCCTTGGTGTGTTTTAACCATAATTTTTTGACCAAACCCCCCCCCCCAAACAAACAGTAGCCCGGTTCACATATAATGATAGTAATAAGCTACCATCTAGGAATCACCATGGCTGGCTTCCCACATTGCAGCATTCCAAAAACTAATGGAAGCAAATTATGGATGAGACCCAAGAATAAACTTATCTGAGAGTCAGTTTGGTATAGTGGTTAAGGCACTGGGCTAGAAACTGGGAGACCATGAGTTCTAGTCCCACCTTGGGCACAAAGCCAGCTGTGTGACCTTGGGGAGGACACAAGGGCAAACCACTTCTGAAAAACCTTGCTAAGAAAACTGCAGGGAGTAGTCCAGGCAGTCTCCAGGAGTCAACACTGAATTGAAGGGAAGGGAAGGGAAGGGAAGGGAAGGGAAGGGAAGGGAAGGGAAGGGAAGGGAAGGGAAGGGAAGGGAAGGGAGGAAGGAAGGAAGGAAGGAAGGAAGGAAGGAAGGAAGGAAGGAAGGAAGGAAGGAAGCCACTGCCAATATATCCTTTATATCCTTTGTACTGGGGCATGGTGGCTCAGCGGGTAAGTTGCCAGGCTTGTCAATCGGAAGATCGCAAGTTTGGAGGTTCGAATCCCTAGTCCCGTGTGACGGAGTGAGCTCCCGCACTAGCCCCAGCTCTTGCTAACCTAGCAATTCGAAAGCATGCAAATGCAAGTAGATAAATAGGTACCACTTCGGTGGGTAGGTAACAGCGTTCTGTGTGCGTCATGCCGGCTACATGACCATGGAAGCGTCTTCAGACAACGCTGGCTCTTCTGCTAACAAACGGAGATGAGCATCGGCCCCTAGAGTCAGACACGACTGCAGAAATGTGCGGGGGGAACCTTTACCTTAATATATCCTTTCACTGAAATATGATTCATGTTGCCTGTAAGACTTATTTGCTCTCCTGTAACAAACATCAACTGTCAGTCTTGAAGAAGTGGACAGAGTTCTTGGGATGATAGTGCTGCCATTTGCATCTTAGATCCTTCTCCTTGGGTTCAGGTGATGGTAAATTTGTCTTTCAGTGAGGAACTGGTTCCACCTGCTTTGAAGGAGATGGTGTTGCATCCCCTCATGAGGAAGTCATCTCTGGACCCAGCAATGCTAGATAATTTTTGATTAGTGTCCAAATCCCTTTTTTAGGGAAGGTGGTAGAGAAAGTAATAGGGCTGCAACTATAGAGGGCCCTGGAAAAAGAGGGTTTGGACCCTTTACAGCCAGGATTCAGGCCTGGGTAGAGTACTAAGGTTGCATTGATCATGTTTGTTAATGACTTCTGTCAGGACCAGGAAAGGGGTATGGCAACTTGCCTCAGCAGCTTTCAGTACCATTGATTGTGGTATCCTTCTGGACTATCCTTGACTGATTGAAGTAGGAGATAAAGTATTACAGTGGTTCCCTTTTATCTGGGATTAGTTCCAGTTGAGTTTGGGGGGGGGATGATACTGCTTTAACTTCACACAACATGTTAAGCCATAAACTATGATGGGGGGGGGTGTTACATAATGTGCAGAACCAAAACCAAGCAAACTACAGTATAGTTTTGCATAATGTGTCAAGCCAATCTGTTTATAATTTGTTTGAGTTTCACTGCATTAGGCCAATTTTTGGTTTTGATTTAATAGCAAACTAAGCCAGACTTGTTCACTGTACTATGATTTTTCATAAAAAAAGACTTAATGTGATATGTGAACCCAACCATCTACAACAGAAAGTGGTTTTGTAATTGTCGAGACAGGATCCTGATATGCAAACCAAGATTATAGGGAACCAATACCATTTCTGCCTTAGATCTAGAAAGTTATTGACTTTAGCATGGCACGCTATCAGCTTGTCATTGTTCTGCCTGTTTATTTTTAATTCTGTGTGTTTGGCTCTGGGTGAAGGTTGCACTCATGTGGAGGTTGTTAGGAGACCAGCAGTTTTAAATTTTTAGAACGACTGAAAACAATGGAACTTAAGCAGACATATTTGAATGCAGGACAGCAACCCATGACTTTGGTTGGATTAATGAAAGTTTACATAGCTTGTGAAAGGGGAATGTACCCCAATTCAGCTTTTGCAATGCCCTCATGTTGTCCACTAGTCCTTCTCTTGGCCCCCCGTTTTCCCTTGGAGTGATGTTTTGCTAGCTTCTTGTACAAGTGCGCTTAGCTCGACTTTTCCATTTCAATGGGAAGCAAGGAGAGATAAAGCAGTTGTCCTTCTCTCCACCCCCAAAGATCTTTAATAGCTTGTTGATGAAGCACTCATATCCTTGTGTTTGCAGCTAACCTTCCTTGGCTCCTCACTCCTTCCATAGGTTTAGTGCCATGACACTACAGAAAGATGTTTTTAAAATGCTGAACTTTGTCCATCAGGTTGTAGGAGAGATATGAAACCATGTGATAGTAAAGCTAAAATGAGAATTTACTCTTCCTCCCTTCCACCTGTTTTGAGTACTTCTCTCCCTCCAATGTGCCCCCCCCCTTTTTCCTGTCCTCAATTTCAGCTCTTGGAAATAAATGGCTCCATGCAATATTATTGGCTGCTTTCCAGAAGCTTGTGAGCTCTGCTCTGGGCCCCTGGCATTAACTGGAATTTGAGTTCCACAGGGCACTGAAATCATGGGTATCAAGGCTACAAAAACATTGGTGTCTCCTGGAAAGAGGGTTGTAAATTCTTCAGAATTCCCACCAAGAGTGTTAAAGATTTCTTTCTTTTCCCCAAGCTCCATGAAAGAGGCTCTGCAATAAATTTGGGAGCTGCACATGTCAGAAATACCTCTTAGCATTTGGTTTTTTGGCACAGCAAATATTATTTGCCTTAAAATATTAATTCATAGTCTTGTTCTTGAACAGGTTTCAATAGGATTTGAAAAAACAAACATTGTTTTGATAGATCCTGCCCCCAATGTACATGTTTATATATACACACATTCTTACAATCTTAACACACACATTATAATTTAGCTGCAGTATAATGTATGACAAAGGGGTCCTAATATAATAAAAGCTAATCAAAGCAACACTATATCTATTTAGAAAAAGGTCTTACTTAGAATTTGCTCTAAGTCTGCACAATTACCCTGACCTGCTGGATACATTGATTCTTACTTCTGAATAAACAAGCATAACAATGGTATATAAAAATAAGACAATTTATATATTAATAAGTCAAGTTCCTTTGGAAAAATGTGCATAAAATTATTTCAATTTTTTTTTAAAAAGGGAGAAATTCCTCCTTAATGAAATATGCTAAAATAAAATGTTTAGCTCCAGAAACCCAGCATGATCTTGACAACAGTAAATTTATGACATTTACATTCCCCAATTTTCCCAAAGATTTCAGGTCACTGTATGTGGTTCTCTTTCATCCACTGCCTTTTTAATTCATATGAGGTAAATTAAAACATGACATAGGTGATATTAAGTATCATTACAGCATGGGACCTGAATTTCAATTCTCCATCTCTAATTCGTTATTCTAAGAACAATATTTAGCCCTCTGTGCATTTAAACTTTTCTTTCTTCAGTCAAGTACTGCAAATTCTCCTTATGCATTCCTGTATTTTTTTTTTATAATTTTTGATACATTGCATAAGAGAAAACCTATTCATAACTACAGCATGCACGGGAGCTTAATAATTTGTATACAGTGCAATTGTACCTCAATGAGGGATCTAGATTTAACCAATAGTTGACCTGGCCCATCCTGTACCGGAAATTTAGAGGAGTGCATATAAGTCTCCTAATCGTTATAAAAGTATAATGAATATCTTAATTAAAGCAATAGTTGCCTTCGTAGCTACTCTGTATTAGTTAAAGTTTTATCTGCTTTGGTGACCTGCCTTGTCTTACCCAATTTACCCAGAACAAAAGAATAATCATATATCAGCAGAAAGTTCCCCTTCTCCTTTCCTTCCCAATTTATCTGTCTTCCCCTGCCTCCCACCCTCATCTCCCCCCCCCCCCCCGTATAAAGCATGCGTCTCAATTACATAGTTCACAGACTGATTTCTTATCTTTGCCTCAATCTAGTAGCAAAATCAGGCATAGCATATCTCCAGAGTTGGGGGCAGGAAGAGTTTTTCTGATTTGGAACAGAGGAATGAGAAAGAGCCCAGCTTTTTCTCCGGCATCATATCCTCCCCTCCCCTCCCCCTTGCCAGTTTTTAGGAGAGAATTCTTCACAAAACCAGCCTCTCTGGCTTCAGCAAACTCACTGCACATGTCAACAAGAAATAGTATCGTGGAATTTGCAGGGATCTTTTGTTCTCACTTTCCTTTTGTTTCCTAAACTCCAAAGCTCCCTTCACAAATGTTTCTCAGTAGTTTTCCATTGCCCAACTTACGGGAATTAAAAAGGGCAGTCTAAACTTACTTTCACTTAACAAAGTCAGTTGCTTCTTTTTTTGTTTATTTATTTTTGAAAACTGGTATTTCATGTGATCTTTCCAACCATTTCAGAATCAGGAAAGAATCTTACAAAACAAAAGTCTTTTATTTAAACTCCGTTTCCACCACTTCCCTTTAAGGCTGTATTGAAAGACCCAGCATGCCATGCAAATCTAGATGTTTCTGGATCAGGATCAAGGTCCAATTAATATTGGTAATTTACGTTAAACAAGCCATACCATATGGACTAAGCCACCAAGAGAAAGTTAAGAGAAGATTCATCCTCTGTCTAGTAGCTAGGCCAGTGTTTCTCAGCCTTGGCAACTTTAAGATGTGTGCTTCCATGCTTGCTCAGGAATTCTGGGAATTGAAGTCCATACATCTTAATGTTGCCAAGGTTGAGAAACACTGAGCTAGACACAAAGATGGGAGTGTACAGCAGCCCTGCAAAAATGGGGCCATTCCAAACACTTCAGTTCTGTCCCTTTTTAAAAATAAATTTCAAACACCCCTTATGGATATGCAGGGCAGAAGGAGAGTGGGGTTCGATAAGCGTTGTCCCATTCATCCAGGGCAGCTCCCTCCTTAATTAGGCTACTGCAATTTTCAAAGAATTTTTTTCTTAAAATGGATAATCACCATCTTCAAAAGTAAGGTTGCTGGAGAGATAGTTGAGTTACCTTCCAGAATGACCGCTACTTCATAAACCAACACAGTCCTTGGTTTGTTTGATGATCTATCTGCCAAAAGATCATCAGGTAAATGTTTTTTTCAAGAATAACACCATTCCTTGTTAATGAGTACTGCAAACTTGTGAGCTACAAAAATATGAATGACCAACAGATAGCAGCAGAATGATATAAAAACTCTTTGCTAGTGGTCTAGCGCTTTGTAGCGCAAATGTGATAGCCTTTTGCAAACATAGCAACCCAACTCTCTCTCTATAGTAGTGTTACTCATTCCTTACTAATAACTGATTTCTGCAATTTGTATAACTAACCTGCCCTTTCTATTTACTATTCCAACTTTTCTACATGGTTCCACCTATATTGTTATATTTTCTCTTTCAAAACATTAAAAAATAATTTTAAAAACTATATAGCTTCAAATCCCCCTTAGACATAGATCCACTTACATTGCTGCAATTGAAATGCAATGTTCTGCTAGGTTCCCCCAACCCATCCACTTTTGCTTTGTAAACATTTATCTTCATGAATATCATCTCAGCTACATTCTAGGGAATAAAGCAAGCAAATGTCTGAAGTCCACATTCTCACTCTGAGGCGGTTCTGGCCATCAATATCCCCACCTCTTCTATTAAACTGGTAGTAAAGTAAATGTATAGGTGAATCATATAGCAATATAGGGGAAGTGTCCACAGAAAAGGTAAGAAGTTTCTTACTAGAAACTTTATGTTCTAGAGTTATGCCTGAATCATTTTAAAAAGGAATGAATGAAAAAAACAACCCTGAAGATACATGTTCAGCATAAGTGACTTAGAGCCCAGCCTGACTTTCTGCTACCCACTCCTAATAATGCATATTATTGTTTATTTGAGTTGCTTTCCATATTCCTTTTCTATTTGGGACCAGGATTACTACCTTTAATACTTCCAATTGCATTTGCGCCATCCCCTCGTCTTTCATGAACCATGCACTTACACAACGCTTATGACTGCATGATTGGAGAGTAATGGGTACTAGGAACTTGGTTTCTCTTAACTTCTCTTAGCTTGAGTTATCATAATGTTTCTAGGGGCTGAGGGAGAGGCTGTTTGTGTGTGTGTGGGTTCAAAGCATAGGGACAGAAACTGACCCTCATAGAAATGTGGAGTCCTTGGTGTTCTCTGAGCCTTGTTGTTTTCTTGCAGACGTTTCATTGCCAGACTAGGCAACATCTTCAGTGTGAAAAGGGAATGGGACTTGCTCTCTGTTTATATACCATGGCTTGTCCTGCTAGTGTTGGTGGATTGTCTCTTCGATTGGTACCTCATAGAAATGCTTTAAATCCCAATATCCTGGTACACATGGCACTAGGCTCCTGCATCTCTCATATCTAAAATACTCCCTTCTCACTAGGGCACTATTGCTCACTTTTGTTTTAAATATTTAAGTTTGAATTGTTCACTGCATTTTTATTAATAAAGAGATATTTGGGAGCACTTCAGTTGAGAAATGGTTTTCAGTGAGCAAGCAGCCCTCTACAACGCTGAAAACTGGTTGGTTTGTATTTTGTTCTGGCCTCTTATCCACAGGTACTGCTGCGTGACACAAATGGCCATAGATGCAGTGAACTAAGCATCATATGGAAATGAGAGATCTAATATGGCAAATGTTTATGTGAATTCACCCTAATATTCTGTATCAACAGAAATAGAGAGCTCAGAATAAGAAACTACTATTGCCATGGGTGTCTGTTCACATAGCCTGATCACACATACACACAACCACAGAGGTTAATGACTTATGGCCGTTCCTGACCATGGGTTGACTCTGAAAAAATAGTCCAGATGTGAAGGTGACCATAGAAAGTGGCCTATTAATTACAGGAGAGACCAACTCAGACTCTGAACACTGAGTCTAGGATTTCTGTTTGTTTTCTTATTTGATAAACTGAAGTCTTAAATGCTAACCCTTGAAAGCAATGCATTTCTAATCACACAAGAGTCCATGAGCTGAAGAGGCAACAGGCATACCCCTTTCTTTCTCAAGTTCACACACACATACACACACAACCCTCACCTCCCTACATCTTCTATACTATAGCATAATACAAGAGAAGTGGGGAAAGGAGACAAGGAGGGCTACCCACCCGCCCCCATGCTGAGCCTGAGTAGACTTTGTGAGAAAGCTCCACTCCATCTGCAGCTAGCCCGGTGGGAGTCAATTAATTCTGAATAACCTAAACCGACAGAGGTATTTGCATTCACAACCTGACTGATGACCGTATAAAATTGATTTATGAAATGAAGTGCTTCCCCACCCCTTATCCCCAATTCAGGCCATAATTGATTATATGTGCTGCAACGAAATTAAAGAAAAGAAAAAATTAAAAAAGAAAAGAAAAGAAAAGAAAAAAGGGAGGCCCCACAGGCATTGCTCTATATTCTCAAGGTTTCCCGGGATTAGCTGTTCTATTCATCACTTATCATTTTTTATTTAAAATCTTGCTTCCCATCCCCTCTGCTGATGCCCAACCTTTGTTACATTAGCTGCTTCTCACGATAATGTGCTGCATGGTGAAAACTAGAAACAAAAGAAATAATGTAGCACTCAGGATATGTGCAGTTTGGTTGGTTTAAGGAATAAGAATTTTATTTGATACGATCTCATCTTGTGCGAATGTGTATCAAAAAGACTATTTGGTACGCTCTGCCAGGTAATGCGAAGTGTGATGTCGGCATGATGTTGTGGTCCTTGAACTTGGGCAAGCAGTCCTAAAATGACAGACCAGTGGGTGCTCCATGCTAAGTTGCCCAAAGGTTTTATGGTATTTATTTATTTATTTATCACATTTATATACAGTTCGATCCAGGAATGGTAGATCTCATCCCATCGGTCGATAAGGCTGGTCAGGGCAGATCGAAGGGGCCAGCCAACTCCAAGACTGGCTGTTCCCCTCCCCTCCCCAAGCATGGTGACATAACCAGGTCTTTAGGTTTTTTCTAAAGACCAGGAGAGAGGGGGCCGATTTTATTTCAGGAGGAAGAATATTCCAAAGGGCGGAGGCTACTGCAGAGAAGGCTCGCCTCCTAGACCCCGTCAGATGGAACTCTCTTGCAGACGGGGTTCATAGCGTGCCCTCTCTACAGGACCGGGTGGGACAGGTTGATTGAACGGGGATGAGGCGGTCCTTCAGGTAACCTGGTCCCATGCCATGTAGGGCTTTAAAGGTGATAACCAACACCTTGAATTGAACCCGGAAGCAAACTGGGACCCAATGCAGCTCACGGAGCAAAGGTGTTATATGTGCCGATCTTGAGGAACCTAAAATCGCCTGTGCGGCTGCATTCTGAACCAGCTGAAGCTTCCGGATGCTCTTCAAGGGTAGCCCCATGTAGAGCGCATTACAATAGTCTATCTGGGAGATGACCAGGGCATGAGTGACTGTTCGAAGGGCCTCTCGCTCCAGGAAAGGGCGTAACTGGCGCACAACATGAAGTTGTGCAAAGGCCCTTCTGGCCACGACTGCCACCTGCTCTTTGAGCAGGAGTCGTGAGTCCAAGAGGACTCCCAAGTTACACACCGGGTCTGTCTGGGGTAGTGCAACCCCATCTAGAACTAAGGATGATAAATTCCTAGACACCGAGGGGCCATTAACCCACAACCACTCCATCTTACCAGGGTTCAGCTGAAGCCTGTTGTTCCCCATCCAGACCCCCACAGCCCCCAGGCACTTGGACATGGTAGTCACAGCATCACTTACTTCCCCCGGGATGGAGATGTATAACTGTGTATCATCAGCATATTGATGATACCTCATCCTGTGGAGACGGATGATCTCGCCCAGTGGTTTCATGTAGATGTTAAATAGGAGAGGAGAGAGCCCTGAGCCCTGCGGCACCCCACAAAGGAGGGGCCGTGGACCCGAGCTCTCCTCCCCTATCAACACCGATTGGGACCGGCCCTGGAGGAAGGAGGTGAACCAGCGCAAAACCACACTGCCCACCCCCAACTCTCTGAGTCGTCCCAAAAGGATACCATGGTCGATGGTATCGAAAGCCGCTGAGAGGTCAAGGAGAGCCAGGATGGATGTACTGCCTCCATCCCGCTCCCACCAGAGATCATCCATAAGTGCGACCAATGCTGTTTCCGTCCCTTATCCCGGCCTGAAACCTGACTGAAAGGGGTCTAGATAATCCGTTTCATCAAGAATCCTCTGGAGCTGCAACGCCACCACTTTCTCAACCACCTTTATGGCTACCTTTGCTCATTCTGATTGTGGAAGGTTGTGTGGCTATTACTCTTACAATTTTTTTAAAGACAGATTCTTTTGTCTCCAGGAGAATTGCATTTTTCTGCCACATAGAAGCACAAATTATTCAACTTCATGCTGTTTATGTGCTGTTAGAAAAACATGATTTCCTCTTGCACATCTACCCAACCACACCCACACACGCACACATGACAACAGGTTCAAGAGGTTCAAGAGGACTTGCCATTTGATGCAGGAGAATCATTTGCTATGCACTTACTCTTACGCCACAGTGGCAGTGCTGCCACTTACCCTCCAGCTGGCCTGCTATTTGAGATGCAGCATTTGGAGAAGGTGTTCAGATGGAGGCAGAGTGAAGCAGACAGTCACCCCAACCACTGGCAGCAGGTGGATATGGCAGCTGGTGGGAACCTGGCACCATTTTGCCTCGAATCAATCTGCTGCCTGAAATGACTGCTTCACTCTACCTAATGGTAGGCTGGTTTCATGGTAATGCCAGGACTGTTTTATACAGCATTGTATGTGTGACATGGTTCACACATAATGTTAAACGGGATCACACATCTCACTAACCCCAAACCAAGCTGCACTATAGTTTATTGTGATGTGTGAATAAGCCTATTGCTTGCAGGTATAATAAAAAAAAAGGTTGTGTAATTGAATTTTGTGCAGAACTGCATAAAGCCAAATACAGGTTTTTACAAGGGGAAATAAGCTTGGTGCAAATTACACGGCCACAACAGTCAAACTCCTCAAGTTTAGCATAAGATTTCTTTTCTCACATTTATTCATGGTTATGTTTTAACAGGAGCATTCCAAGGTGGACAATAAATAATTTAATAAATCTGGATGGTACCACTTTAGCCTGCAGAACATTATTTGGTATGGTTGAATAAGTCCCAAGGGAGGGGGACTGGTATCCTTGCCAGTACAAAACTAACATTCTAGAAGTTCACATAGAACGCTTCGCTCTGAAATCTAGTTTTCTA
Organism: Charina bottae; assembly: GCA_023362775.1. Lineage (NCBI taxonomy): Eukaryota > Metazoa > Chordata > Lepidosauria > Squamata > Charinaidae > Charina > Charina bottae. The sequence goes on along the minus strand of JALMGJ010000004.1, from coordinate 98,696,097 downwards.
CTTAGAGATAAGTCTTTCCTTCCTTGTAAACTGCAGTTTGAAGTGGACCCAGCCTTGGAATGGTTTTAACCAGTTCCCCTATTTGTTAGAATTACCCCAGGCGCTGTGCTCCTTTACGGTTTGCACGTGGGAAGTTAACTGCTGCCCATAGTGAATTCAGGAGGCAGCCTGTAAAAGAGAGACAACAAGTGAGGAGGAGGGAGAAGAAACAATAGGACCAAACAGGCTGATCTTATGCGAGGAAGAACAGCAATGCTGTTTGAGACACTTGCTGCCTCGGTCAGACTTCTGTCCCTTCTGTCCCACTCCTAAAATTTTATGGCAACATATTGGATTCTTTCCAATGGTATCTGAAGCAAGCTGCCTCTCCTCGTTCCACGTAGGCAGGCTCTAAATGACAAGGTTTATGCTTCTATACTGCAGGCATGAGGACCCTCCTGCCCCGGTTTTAATCCAGCTTGGAAATTACCCATCTGCCGTCTCAGAAAGGGCTGCCTTCTCCCAAAACTCTTATTCTTCTCCCTCCAAGCCTCATTCACATGCCAGTGGAAAGAGAAAACCTCTTATTTCTGCTCTTCAGTTGACCCAACGTAACAATGTAGTAATTTCCTGCCCCATAAGGCTTTCCATTCCTGAAGTTGGAAAGGTGTCTCCTGTTTAGTGCTATTGAGGAGAAATAGTTGGCAGCCACAAGAATATTAGTGGGTGCAACTTATATCATCTGTCCAAGCCAAACAGCACCTTCTTCACAACTGTTAAAAATGTTAAGAAGTCTCTGTTCTTTCATCTCTGCTCTGTAACCAAACAATAAGGTTTGCCATTTGCCGTTTCACAAAATGAGATTTAGTCTTTCTCTTCACTGTTAAATAGTGGCTAGCATGGTGGCTACTTCCTAAGAACATGGAGACTCACTCCAGCATTACTTTTGCTACTTTCACTCTGCTTTTTCTTTTTTTAAGCAATTAATTTGCATAAACAGAAATAACTTTTAAAATTTTTGTCTACTTTTGTGTTTATTATACTCAAAATCTATTATCTCATGGTAAGTAAGTATTTATGGTCCTCTTTTGGTATGGTCTCACTTGCAGTGAGAACATTCCTAGGTCTATTCTATGCTGGCAGATCTGTCTTTTCAGATTAGCATAATAGTTCTCATGTACAGACAGAAAATCATAACACAAGAGATGTTTGTTTGAGGACAAAAATGAAGCAACCATCTTCCAATTTTAATAACAGCACTTCATTAAAAATATGATACTCAGTTTATTACCTCAAAAGTAAAGTCTGAATTTGAAGAATTTCCCATGCATCTTTAGTGGGAATAAAATGAATCTTCACCATCACACACACATCACTACCACAAAGTATATATATACCTGACACATAGCCAGAGCAATCCAATAATATAATTTAGCAGTATAAGGGGAAATGGATAGATTTCTCTATGCTTGCTCACTGTCCTCATTTCTCTCCACCCCAAATCTGAGGTGGGGGGGGGGGTTATTTATTTTTTTAATGTAAAAAAATCACCTGTAGGGGATTTTCAGCCAGTGAGGTCTGTTGTCAGCAAAATTTCTTCCAATTCTCAATTGGAGGGGCCTGGGTGGGGTAAGGAAATTCCAGTCAGAGATGCTTTCTTCAGATTGCATTCTCTTTAAATGGAAATTCCATCTGTTTCTTCCTTAGGGAGCCAGAGTCCCACTGAACTGAATTACCATGGAAGTCAGACAAAAAGCGTGTATCAGATTTGTTTCTTAATTTTAGAGAAATCATGTTTCCCAGATGTAATGTTGCTGCTTAGCTCTCCTCTCGCCCCCGATTTCTGTTACAAAAACGGGAAAGAAAAGAATTTAAAAGGCATTCTTTATTTTCCCCACAGCTGCCTCCTGAGCCCCCCTTGCTCCTCCTTGCCCAGGCATGCTGGGTAATGCCATGTATTCTTAGACTCCCAATGGCCCCCATTCCTGTCAATTAGTTACGGAACGCTCCTGGGATTCATGCCTGACAGCTCCGGCAAAGCAGGAGAAATGGTCTCAGTAGGGAGTAAGGGGCCTGCCTTCTTTCTTCCACAAGAAATACCTTTCTCAGCAAGGCTTTGTAACAGCTGCCCCTGCCCCCTATCTACACACATCCATACACATGTGTGCATGCATATTGTGCCTGATTGTGAGAACTCTTGGTACAGGAGCTCCTGAAGAAAGTTGATGGGCTGAAATAAAAGTTTCCTACAGCCTCCTGGTTTCCCTCGACTCCTCTGTGGCCACTCTTAGGAGTGGTTCTTATTACAAAACTTCCTCTGAATTATGCAGATATATGACATTCATATGCTTTGGCATTCATGCTCTCCACCTACTTACAAAATAACACCTTGGGAGGGGATTAGATGAGCATGGGAATTCTCTGGTTACAGATTGCTGGAAAACCAATTTCTTGCAGATCTGCACACTTTATAGTTACTGTGTTCTTTTTCAATAGAGTGTAATACAAATTGAGGGTAAGAATGTGGTCCTGTAATATGTTCTAAAGAGAGAATTTCCAGAGATTTGTTGCTAGTTTATTTTATGTGAATTGGCTTCTCTTGTGTTATTCTATTACTTGTCCATTAAATTGTAGGAAACCTCTTCAACTCAGCTCCTTTTCACTTGGATTTCAGGGAGAGTTTTTCAGACACAGATCCCATGTCACCCATTAGGAAATTTACAGAACCTTCCTAGCAAAGGAAGACCTTCCCCCATCTGAAATATATTGGGAGAATTTTGGTTTGGGGGAGAGTTTTACCCCCCCCTTCCTTGCCATTTGCTTCTCAACATTCCCTGATGAAGCTTCTATATACCCTGTCCCAGAAAACTCACAGATGTCATCCTAAATGTTCACTTGAAGGACAACTACCAACTTGGGAACATGGCTGGGTTAAGGAATTTGCCGGACCAAAGGAATTCTACAACTGCCTTCCCCCAATCCCCCATGACCCAGCATGAGCACTGCAGATGGCTTCCTACAAAATGAGATGCTCTTTTCTTCAATAACTGCCCTCTGCATTTGTACAGAACAGTTGTAGCCATGCCTCCATTTAAGCCACACAAGGAAAATATCCATTCCTGCGAGAGTCCTCCTCGTTAGTGTCCATGTATTCCTACCCTGTTTCCTGGCCTTTAGACAGCTGTCTATCAATGGGAGGACCTCTCCTTCTAACCCACAACTACTAAGGTTACTCAAAGATCCTTGGTGAGGGACTTGGTCAAAAGCTTTTTGGAAGTATGGCATCCTCTGGTTCACCTCTTTTTCCATGCCAGTCATACTCTCAAATTGTGCCAGCTCTCCTTTGCCCCTGCTCCCTCTCTAAGCAAGGCAGGCAGCAAACAGGACTGGCATGGAAAAAGAGGTGAACCAGAGGATGCCATACTTCCAAAAAGCTTTTGACCAAGAAGGGGAATGCTGGCCTGTTGTTGCTGAGATGCTAGCAGCAGCTTCCCACTGCCGTGCCTATGCAATAGCAGGGCGGCCATGATGACAGGGTAACATCCTTCTCAGTGCCTCCTCAGTCCTAAACAGGTGGGGGAAAAGGTCTGGCCTAGCCAGTGGGGCAGAGACAGCCACAGAGCTCTGAGCAGGCAGGCTGGGCCGTGGATGTGCAGTCCAGCAAGCTAGACTGTATGCCTTCTTTGCAGCCCTTGGGGACATCTGCCAGAATGGAGTGTGTTTTTTGCCTCGCTGTCCTCTATTTCCCCCTTGTTGTCATTTCCTGACTTCCTTTGTTAACCCTTGCCATCTTCCTTCATCCTAAATTTTTCTCAGGGGGACATACTTAACAATACTATAGCCTCCAGGCAGAAATTCTCCCCCATATACAGTAGAGGTAGAAAGAGAAAGAGAGGTAGAACTCATTTTCACCAGTCTTGTACTTCAGTGTAGCTTCTTTCTCAGTCTACCCATTTTTTATTTGGAATCCCCAATTTTCTTGCATAATCCCATTCTCCAGCAACATATTGCAGCCTGATGCTGCCAGGAAAGGTGACACACACAGTCCCTCTCTTTGTCTGTTTTCTCTTCTTTTCTGAATCAGAAATCCTTTTTCCCCTTCACAAGATCACAACCTTCTCTCTCTTAATTCTCCATTCCCAAGCTACGCTGTCCCATGCAAAGTGTTCCCCTCAGCCTGTGTGTAAGTGGGCACCTCACCTTGTCTTTCTCACTGCAGCATGAAGATGCCCAGTAGTTTTTAGAGGGCATGTTTTTAGACACATGACACAATACAGGCTTCCTCCCACATCACTCCAACCCTGTCCTCCACCCCTCCCCCAACCTGTCAGCCCTGTAATTTTTGGACACAGGTGTACCGGTCTTCTAGAAATTGCTTGAGTGACAGATTACTGGCACAGAGCACCCCCACGCTAAAGTCCTGCCACTCAGGCAACATGAAAAATCTCTAAACCGTCTGTCCCAAGGACCTGAACACACTCACCAAACCTACCCACTACTTGTTAAGGGAAAAGGTTGCTGGTGAGTTTTCCTGCTGGCTAGGAGTAGAAATGGAGCCAAGGGAGTAGTTACCTTTAGTTGTCCCACAGTAAAGTTGTGAGGACAGGACCTCTGACAGTTGATTAGATTGTAGCTTGACACTTGGAGAAGCACAAGTTATGCAAGCATATTTTTTTGCCAACTCATAGACAGCAGGAATGCATATTAATGTGGCCACCAGGAAGAGCCCTGTGTGTTTTTGTGTGAGTGCTACCTCCTTAAACCTCCAACTTCTGCGCTGTGGCAAGAAGGGTTAATTCACAGCCTTATACTTTTCAGCCTTCCTCCAAACCTTCCGCCTTGACCAGAAGATTCACAGTCTGTATAGTCTCTATTTTTATTTCTCTATGTTCTCTGCCTTTAGCTGACTTATGTGTACACTCCATTGAAGTGTAAATGGCTCTCAACTCTTCTGCTAGCCTCTCCCTTCTCTGTTCTTCATCTCCCCTCTTCCTGCAGTCAGTCTAAGATGTACTGGCTGCTATATTCAGTTGGATGCCCATAGCATTATTAAGATGTGTTGGGTTAAGAGTTCTGGTTTAATCTGTCCATGGCTAATTGTCACGACTGATTGTTAAGCAATTATGTTGTGCCTTGTATGTCATTAGGCTCAAATATTTATTTGTTTATTGACCATCAATTACAGTATCATTTTTGGACTTAACCAGCACTTAGGCCTGTTTAATAAACTTGGGTGTCTGGCCCTGCTCATCTTGCAGTGCCCTGCATTGCTTCTCTGTTGTCTGCCTGGCCTTGTGCATTCAGATTGTGCAGAGAAGTAGGCAGACACATGCGCAGTTGTTGGCTCAGTCAGGAACAGTGTATAAGACTGGTGGCGGCAACAGGTGTGGGAGGAACCATTCTGGTGGGCAGAGGGAACGGTGAAGAGTGGGGCCCACTCTTCTGTATATGTTGCAATTCCCTTAAATTGGCACTGCTTGAAAGAGATTTTAATTAGAATAGCAGGGGGTAATGATTTCCCCTCAAGTGCATGATCAGGAGTGTGTAGTTGCTGCATTTTTTCTTAAACAGCAACAACCTTGGAGGAAATCTTGACTTAGAAGTCATATATAATTGTACCCTGAAAATGGTTCCTGACTGGAACCAGTTTAGTGCAGAACGTAGATATAACAGAGGTACAGTAGCAGGCATCCAGTACTGCCTGAGATGCTTTAGATTCAGGCCAATAGCCCATATACCTTAGTTTCATATAGCTCCTTTAGTTAATATATGTGGACAGACCTAAGATCCTAGGATTTTCTAATCCAGAGACAGAGAACGCCAGGCCATTGACTAAAGATGGCCATTGATTATCTGGCTTGCAAGGTCCCTGTCTCAAAGATCCTCCCCTCTAAAGACCACCTCCTGCTTATACAGAAGCCTGAAATGTTTGCTCTACCTGAGTTTAGGAAAGATGGCCAGAAGGTGGAATAGATATGGCTTCTTTTCATGGTTATTATCCAGCCTATATGGTTATTATTGTAACCCGCCCAGAGTCCCTTGTATGGGAGATGGGCGGGGAATAAATTAAATAAATAAATAATAAATATTATCCAGCCTATATGCAGAGGGACATTTAGCTCTTGGGCTGCATTTAGTTCCTCAGCTGTGACAATTCTTATTTAAGCAGCAAACTAGACATGATGCCGTATGTCTCACTTGGAATCATGTCCGTCCCTCCCTCCCTCCCTCCCTTCCTTCCTTCCTTCCTTCCTTCCTTCCTTCCTTCCTTCCTTCCTTCCTTCCTTCCTTCCTGGTGGAATTTCATTGGGACTTCCACAGGTGGGAAGGAAAGAAAAATGGAAGCTTTTCTTCTGGGACTAACACCTGCTTTACATGCAATATTGCAGGGCTTTCCAAAGTTTTCCCGCGGCGACACACCAACCGCCGTTGGTGTGTCGCCGCGGGAAAACCCGGAAGTGCCGCCGTTGTGGCAGTGCGCAAAAACCCAGAAGCGCTGCTGCCGCTTTTGGGTTTTTGCACGCCGCCGTTGGTGTGTCGCTGCGGGAAAACCCGGAAGCGCTGATGATCAGCGCTTCCGGGTTGTGTGGCGACACACCAGACTGTGTGTGGCGACACACTTTTCTGTCGCGACACACAGTTTGGAAAGCTCTGCAATATTGGGTTGTGACATTGAGGGGAAAATAGGTTAAACCCATTATCTCTGTGTGTGGTAATTATAGCAGTTTTCTCCTATACATAAAATGCCACACATGCAATTAAAAGAAAATGATGTGATTCCAAATGTTATATGAAATGTTATATCTAGGTTTACACTAAGCCAATGGTTGTCCCTCACCTTGTGACAGTTGATTATGTATTTTTTGATGAAGTGTATACTTTGGATTGAGCAGCATCAACTGGTAATCCGGTTCAATTGGGTGACCTTGAATTATGAGAGACAAAAGAGAAAACATTATTTACTTTATACATGTTCAAATTTTATTAACCTTTATCATGTCACCTTTATCCTAGCTGTGGAGAAACATTGTCAAACCATATATTGGATTGTATCAGATATGTAATAGGCTTGCTGCCAAACAAAACCCAACAAACTTCAGTATAAAGTATTCTAATCATTGTTCCAGAAGAGACTTTTTATGTTGTCTTTTTCAACATTTGGGTTGCCACCTGGTGGCCATCTGGGAGACAGCAGGTCCTTTAGGACAGGTGGTTGTTGTTCAGTCGTTTAGTCGTGTCCGACTCTTTGTGACCTCATGGACCATAGCACGCCAGGCCTTCCTGTCATCCATTGTCTCCCGGAGTTTACTCAAACAGGGCAAAGTGCCAAAAAAGGATTTTATGGAATAAATATTAAGAGAATTATAGAGAAAAGATATTCCTGTCTCTTCAGTTTACCAGAAACCCCCAAAGTGGTAGTGGACAGACCCTGGAGACAGCCAATGGCTGTGCACTATCCTTCTTCCCATACTTTAGATTTACACTACGTAGTGTTTTTCAAATTGGCAACTTTAAGATGTGTGGACTTCAACTCCCAGAATTCCCCAGAATGCTGGCTGGAGAATTCTGGGAGTTGAAGTCCATACTTCTTAAAATTGCCAGATTTGAAAAACAATGATCTACCCTGAGGTTCCAGCTGTCCGGGGGCTTTTCTCGCCTTTTTATATTTTTCTTAAGAGACAGGGAATATAAACAATAACATGGGAAGCGGCAATCCACAAAGCTTGCTAAGTAACTTTTAACACACATATTGCCTCAGCTGACTAAATAGCACTTTCTACACAAGTATTTCTTGTATGTGCAAAGGGGAAAAGTGATCCATACCACTATCTCGTCAATCTTTTGCAGTGCCAATACAGTCAGGATACCTTTACATCACACCCTTCATCGCTCCAGATTTGAATGGCACTTTCTAAGGGCCAATAAGTTCTGCAGCAGGGGTCAAAATCTGCAAGATGGTGGCTCAGATGTTGCAAATCCAAGCCCCACCCCTTTTGTAACTGTGCATGTGCAAATGGGGCAGGTCTTAGATCAGAGCTTTCCAAACTTTTCATGTTGGTGACACACTTTTTAGACATGCATCATTTTGCGACACACTCTTACAGCAGGGCATCATTTCGTGACACACTCTTACAGCAGGGCACAAGGCAGGCACTAGGACCTGAGCGGAGTCACAGCAGGTTTGGAGGCAGCCAGGCACAAGGCAGGCACTAGGACCTTCGTGGAATCCTGGCAGGGCAGGTTTGGAGGCAGCCAGGCACAAGGCAGGCACTAGGACCTGCATGGAATCCTGGCAGGGCTCGGAGGCAGCAGCAGCCGCGACACACCCAGACACTGCAGCCGACACACTAACGTGTCCCGACACACAGTTTGGAAAGCTCTGTCTTAGATTATGACACTGTGCCTGACATTCCCCATTCTAGATACCACTGCTAAGTTTCCAAAATTTGGAATTCTGTATATTCCTATAACCATTTAGAAGAAACCTGCAGTGACCATTTTCTATTCTGGAGATCCTGAAGTTACGTTTACAAGCATTCAACTATTTACCACAATTGCTGGTAAATTGCATTCCCACAAGCAAAATAGTTAGCAGGTGTTTATGCAATGGAAGTTAGTAATAATGATTAGATTATATTAATGATGGTGGGGTTAAGATATAAAGCAGCAACTTTAGGATTTCTTTCAAAATGAAACTATTCATTGTGGAAAATTCATGGAATTTTACATGAGGTCCAGATGAAGTTAACTCTCCTACTATTTCTTCATTTTTGTTTTTATTACTTAACATAGAAATCTGCTAAAGAGAGAAAGAATATATATCAGTGATACATATTATTGATCAGGTCAAATGTCCTTGTTGTCCCTGCTTTTTGGATGGGACTGGTCATTAATAACTACCTGTCTGGGATTTCTGCTTGCAAAGACAGCCAGCAGATTGTAGAAGAGTGAGAGAATATAGTATGAAATATATTATTTTGTGTGAGATGCTCCCATATCAGACATGTCAATTTTCAGTGCTTTAGAGAGTTAACTTCACATGACCTAGTGTGAAATGTGCAGGCAACCTATTGTGCTTTTTGTCTCAAGGCAAGAGTGTCCTTATCATACCTCAGTCTTTGTTCCTTGGCATGGACTAGAGCCAAGAACATGAGTGAATGAAAGAGGCTCATAGAAGAAGGAATTCAATCTTCAGAAGAAATTCTCTTTTCAGGTCCCAATAATATTGATGCCTCTGGAACAGACTGTCAACATTTCTTCAAAGTCATTTATTGTAATGAATACAGATATTCAAGTGCTCAGCAGGCATAGATCTCACAAGTCTGATTACAGGGACAATCTCTCTGGTATGAATAACTGTAATTCCTTTATCACACGGGCTTCTTCTGTATCCCTGACAAATATTAGCCTTGGGAAACAAACATTTACTACATTAGATAAAACGACTATTTTTACTGGAACAACTTTTGGTAAGTTTTTGGGTTATACAGTATATAAGAAGAAATCCTTTCATTTTATCCAACTTCTGGACCAGGAATAATTACTTCAATAAAATATGTCAAACCTATTTAATGAATGTTTTGAGGAATTGTTTCAGCACAAATTTAATTGAAGCTATTTAACATTGTAACAGGATTCATGGATCTTTCAGTTGATTCCATCTATTCTGAAAATATTTGTAATTGCTGCCTGATAATCCACCCCTTCTGAGCAGATATATCCTCTTTCAAATCAAGAAGTCCTTGACTTCAAGCAATAACTGAGGGTGTTCATTCTTTCCCTTTTACTCAGTTTGTCCATGTTGAGCAAACTGAGCAAAGTTGCCATCTGGCCAGAAAAACAAGCAATATCAGTTGGATGTGGAGAAAGATGAGTGCAGCTTTTCATGAAACATAGCCCAATATGTAGAAGAGCAACCTTCCTGAACATGATGCCTTTCAGATATGGTACTGAGAACACACAACATACTTAGTCCATAACATTTATTTACTCTCAGTTCAGTTTACAAACCCAGCTTCTGTCATTTATGGCCTAACATGTGTGAACCTAGCTAATGGTCAGCTAATTGTGAATTGTAGTTCCAATGTACTTGGAAAGTCCAGGGATGAGGAAGGCTGGCCTATAGGCTTCTAAATCCTTGGCAGGAACATGTAATTGTACCAGTTCAAAAACAGTAATATTAAAATGTCCTTGGAATTTATAAACTTGAATGAATTAGTTTAAATGAGAGTGTTTTATTATAGGCAAAAATTAGTGTTTTAGTAAATTGGCGGTCTTTTATTATAGGTAAGCTTATTTAATCTTAACATTAGAACTAATTATACTGAAGTGATGTTAATTGAACTCATATGTATTTAATACATTCTCCTACTACGTTATGTTGAAATTGTGAAGCTTTTATAATGACTCCAACTTCTTTAAATTGAAAGAAAATTTAAAATAGATGAAGCATGTAAAACAGAATACCTAACAGAACAATACAGAAGCAGCAAACCTTTTTGTCACATTTGAAGTATTGAAAACAGGTTGTTTCTCAAAATGGCTGCCAGAGAGGCCTAGTGGTAAGAATGCTCCTTTCTGCCCTCTATCTCACTTCTCCAGGATGCTGGATATTCTCATAACTTACGTTTCTCTTTATTAGATGGTAGGCAGATGCTGTTCTGAAACTCACCCAATATGTTTATTTTGTTGGAAATAAAGATGATGCTAAGGCTGGCAATTATAATTTCTTTTTAAATTAAAATAACCTAAAAGCAAGTTAAAGTCACATAGAGCAAGGAGAATGGTGGGTACCAGGAAAGTTACCCATTTTTCATTTGGTCACAGAAATTTATTTACCGTATTTTCCGGCGTATAAGACGACTTTTTAACCCAGGAAAATCATCTCAAACGTCGGGGGTCGTCTTATACGCCAGGTGTCGTCTTATACGCCGGAAAATACGTACTCGCCGTATAAGACCTCTCCTGGCCAAGTGCAGCCGCTCGCCGGAACGCAGCCCCCAGGGAAGAGCAGGAGGACGAGTTTGGAGCCCGTCGTGGAGCCACTGCGTTTTGACCCCTCCCTTCCCAAGGCTGCTCCGAGGGAACGGAGCTTGCTCCCCCCTCCCCGCGTTTCTCCTTCGAGCGACGGGACCCAATGCAGTACGCCGCCCCGCGCTCGTCTTCCTGCTCTTCCCTGGGGGGTGCGTTCCGGCGAGCGGCTGCACTTGGCCAGGAGAGGTCTTATACGGCGAGTACCGTATTTTCCAGCGTATATCCCAAACTCTATATTTTAACTGGAAAAGTTGGGGGTCGTCTTATATGCCCAGTCGTCTTATACGCCGGAAAATACGGTATTTTATTCATAAACATTAATGCACATATCTTAAAACCATTCACTTATTTGTAGCAAGTCTAATTGAACTTATGGGGATATTGCCCAACAAACCTGTACTTTGTGTATAAAAATATACATTTAATGTAAGTCTTGTTGAAACCCAAGACCTCAACCTTCTGCAGATGCCACCCAGTTCCTGGTTAAAAATACTTCAAGGGGCATCAGTCTGGGAATGCTTTCCAGGGTAGGCTCACCTGCTTCTACTGGCATGCCACCCCCCAAAAAGAAAAGGTGCATGCTAGGCAAAGCTGATTCTTGGCTGTCAGGTGAAAAATTGGAGAGTTAGTACTCTGAATAGAATAGAATAATAGATAGAATAATAACTTTATTGTCATCCAACTATACACTGTACAAGTGCACTATAGAATGAAATTTCGTTGCAGTTGGCTCACAAATTCACTCAAGCAATAAAATACTAATGATAATAATAAAAAACCATAATTACTATAACATACCCATTCTTATAAAATATACATTTTTAAAAAATATACATTCTTTAACTCACAAAAGAACCTATTTGGCATTCAAGAATCCAATAGCCTGGGGGACAAAGCTGTTTCCCAATCTGGCTGTTCTACATCGGATACAGCAGAACCTCTTCCCAGAGGGTAACAAAGAAAACAAACCATGATGAGGATGGGAGGCATCACTGATGATCTTTCGAGCTCTGGACAAACAAACTTGAAGTAGTCTTAACAGAAGTGCCATCAAATCCTGGCTCCCAAATAGTCAACTTTATCCACCTCATGTATTTCCCAAAGGAGGAATTCCTGAAGAAACACTGTTGTGAAGACTTTGCTCCAACTATAACTAAGCCCATGAATTTGCATCGCACGGTGGGGTCTGAGGCTTAAAACACAAATATTTTATTTATTTGTCACATTTATATCCTGCCCATCTCCCCCACAAGGAGGGACCCTGGGCGATTCACAATAAGAAGTTTAAAATCAATAAAAACCATAAATAACAATAACAATAACAATAACAATAACAATAACAATAACAATAATAAATATAAATATAAATATAAATATAAATATAAATATAAATATAAATATAAATATAAATAAATATACTCCCCTGGGCATGGGGTCTAGAGGTTAGATGAGCCTGTCATTGTGAGTTTGTCTTTTTTATGATTGGAGTTGAGTTTGTTTCTGGCCTCTATTATTTTTCCTATATTTTTAATGTATGTTTGTCTGGTTTTATCCCTATGTGCACTGCCCAGAGTCACAATTGTGAGATGGCAGCTGTATAAATTGATTAAACAAACAAACAAATACTCTTTTAACCCATACTTCTCCATGATAATCTTCTTCATGCCTCAGTTTGGGCAATCTTCCATGACTTTCATAGAAATAAAATCAGGATGATATTACGTCACCTTGAGGACTTGAAATGAGCTAAATTTAAAAACAAAGCAAAAAGCCTTGCTTTCAACTTATTTCCTGCAACAAGGCTACATTTCCTTCCATTATATTAAGAATTATAGCCATTAGATAGGGATTTGCCTTGGGGCTTGGGGTTTTGTTTTGGTTTTTTTTTGGGGGGGTGGCACTGAGAAAGCTCCCCAGTGTAAAGATATGTGGTTTTGTAGCAATAAAGAAATGTGGATTTTAAAGCTAAAACTCCCAGATTTCTTTAGTGGAATATGTCAGCTATCAGATTCCAAAGGGAAAAGGTACATAAGAAGTAGTAACTGTTGTGGTGCCAAGATAAATACATGAGTATTCATCTGTCAAATGAAGAAAGATGTAAGAATCTGACACCATCAAAAACACCCATATTATATAAGTGACAAATTGTGAAAGAAAAGATAGTATGTAAGACAAGTTGAATAGAAGGGAAAGTGCTGAAAACTCACAGACCCATATAATGACAAGCTGTGTGAATCAGGAGGGGAAAGGAGAGAGTTGGATCCAGGTAATTTCAAACCAGAGAAAACCCTTGTTGACTGCACTCCTCTCTAAGTTATTGCAAGCTCATTTTCTATCTCAATGTTAAGAATCTCCTCCTCCTCACCACCACCACCTTTTTTACTGCTGGGAGGAGAGGGAAATTGGAGAAGGGAGGATGAAGGTTGCACACTCAAGTGGAAGTTAAAAAAAACAACACCTCCCTTCTATTGACTCCAGAATAGCTAGAGATAAAGAGAACCACATGGGAATCATTGTTTGAAATGAGAGCTCCTGGCCTCTCCTTTCTCATTATTGTGCTATCACCTCCCCTTCCCCCCCCCCAGGTCCTTACTCTTGCTACCCACCCTCCGGACATGGCCCACCCTCACCCGCCCCCATTTTCTCTTGTAAGTTCCAGAAGTTTTTTCCCCCCTTCCAAACTTGCACAACTCCAGGCCCCTCAATTTAGCCTGAAAGTCCCATTCAGAGTCACTGGATTGGGGAAAATCCCTTATTCACCTCCCTTCCCAATTTGCCTCCTCAGCTGAGCTGCAGTTCAGATCCCACAAAACAAAACTGGACAAAACCCCTTGCCATATAATTGATGGCTCCTGCAGGAGGACTCCCTTGCTCCCAAGGGCTCCTGCTGTTGTTGCTTCTGTTTGCAGTTCCTTCTCTCCTTCCTCTTTTGTGTGTGTGTGTGTGTGTTGTCCCTCACTTAATCAGAGTGTACCCTAGAGGCAAGGCCTGTTCAATTCTATTTTTTATTTTCTTTTGCATCTGAGTTTAAGAGCTTGGCGATGTGCAGCCAACTTTTTTTTCCCCTTTTACCCTGGCTGCTGTCCAAATGCCAAGAAGCCACGTTTCGCTGGGCAGAGCAGCACAATGCAGCCTGGTGATGGATGGGGAGAGGCAGAGAGGACCCTACCTGAGCGGTGGAGGAGACAAAAGGAGAAATACACAGCAGAAAGTGGCACAAGGGAAAAGTGTAGAAAGGCAGTTTGGTTAATGGGCTGGGTCAAACTTAGCTGAGTTTTGCTTCTCTGTCTGGTGCCCCTGTTCCTCTGCTTAAGATGGCCAGACTTCTGGGGGGAAACCGACAGAAATCTTCCAGCAGATTCAGAACTAGTTTCTTATCTGTTAAAACATTAAGATTGCCTCCAGATGAAACTTTTACCAAGCAACTGTCCAGTCTCATTGATGGATGTTCAGCGATATTTTCCCACAATTTCTTCTACTTTTTCTTCCATTCTGTACATGGTCAAATGGAGTGTTGAGAAGGAAGAGACAGAATAGCAGCCAAAGGTATTCTTGACTCTTAGCATTATGAACAACCAGTTTGAAATTACTGTACCTGGGGTTTGCTTTTTGCTGCCAGGTGTAGGTTGCTTTTGAAAACACACATTCTGCTGTGTTCTCTCCACACATTAGTTGGCATGATAATAGCCATCTGGCAATAAATGTGAGCAAGCCATCTGATCAATTTTTCTAAGTTAGTTTTACAGTGTGCACCAAAGCTTTCAAGATGGGAAGAAAAATAAGAGAGAAAATCGGGATGCCTCGTTATTTCTAGCATGTGGACTTAACGGTCATCATCATATTTTCTTTTGTTTTCCCCTTGTAGAACTGTTCCTTTGAAGCTCACCAAAATCAAAACTGACTTCATTTCTCATTACAATATCTCTTCAATTTGACCATTGCTTTTGAGTAGCAGTTTTCCTCCATAAGTAACATGTTTTTAGATGGCATAATAATTAATAGATATTATTGAAATCCTCCCTCCAAATTACTAAGAGAGCTAATATAAAAGTCCAATAATTATAGAAAAATATAATGTAAAAATAATAACTGGGAATTTTTTAAAGAAGAATCTCAGCCATAGCAAACAACTTTAAAGAATATACAGCACTACATTAAGTTCTGTGCTAATACAGGAGCAGTCCAGATAACTCAAAGAACACTGTGTGTGTGTGTGTGTGTGTGTGTGTGTGTGTGTGTGTGTTTTATGTGCTTATGTTCCATCTTTGGAAATGTCTGGCTAGTTCCAAGTGACTCTTTGTCTTCTCAGATATCCCAGGCTGATTTAATTCTTGCCAGAAGGCAATTGCTCACAGCAGCCTAAGCTGCTGGTCTCCCACATAGCTCCAGGCTCTTTCTAAAGCCAACTTCAGAAATTCCAGTCTAGCAGTCTAGATCGCACTGGGTTGGCATTGGAGCTGGGCTGGTACTCATTCTGGACTATGACCACAGCAAGACCTTATTGGGTGTTACCCTGCTTCTTGCTTTTCCCATCTTTGCAGGGAAGGCAAGCCTCACTGGCTGGCCCCTGTGTAGTTTGTTGTGTTAGTGCCTGCCTTCTCCTTTCAGGGATCGTTCGTTGATCTGATGCTACAAAAATCAAAGCAATAGGGAACAGGTTGTTCTTTCAATCCTACAGTTCCTCTGTAGGTCTATGGAAATTCTGTAGCAAGGAAGAACTTAATAGAAAGGAAGAAGTAGCATTCCTATTTTGCAACTTAACGATGAGAGAGAGAGAGAGAGAGAGAGAGAGAGAGAGAGAGAGAGAGAGAGAGAGAGAGAGAGAGAGAGAGAGAGAGATGGAGGATGGAGGATGGATGATGGATGATGGATGATGGATGATGGATGATGGATGATGGATGATGGATGTTGGATGATGGATGATGGATGATGGATGGATGGATGATGGATGGATGGATGGATGGATGGAAGGAAGGAAGGAAGGAAGGAAGGAAGGAAGGAAGGAAGGAGAAGTTTTGTATTAAGGGAAGAAGGTGGAAAAGCAAGCAAAGCATGCTTCACCCAACCTAGACAGAAACCGAAAGGATGCCCATTGGAAAATGGAAGGATAGACTGGAACACGAGCTTCTAATGTTGTGGACAGTTCATGGACTTAACAGTCCACCATTGAATCAACCACTGTGTTATTAACCACAAACTAGCAGAAAACATAGCTGCTTAGCATCCCAGGACAAAATGGCTGTCCAGGTCAGCGATCAGCAACCTCTCAGAAGGGGAGGGGAGGGGACGTGCCAGGCACTGCACCCAAGTGGATCTGGTCCTCTGCTAGAATGAAATTAAGCACCAGAGATCACCTGCTCTAAAAGGCTTAAAATGGCTTGGGTTGGAAACAGCAGTTTTGAGGGACTTCCGGTAAAGATGGATGACGGCTGGAGCGAAAACGAAGACGCTCCGTGAAGGAAAATCCGAGATCGCGCAGAACCAAGCCGCATTTAAAAAGAAATAGCGAAAGCGGCTCCAGAAAGTGCGGGAGAATTGGCACTTTCGGAAGGAGAGAAATCTTCGGCGGCTTTGGAAAGCTTGAAAAAGAAAAATGGATCCAAAGTTGTCTTGTCTTGTCAGCGTGTTGGTGTGGATCCGCGGATAAAGATCAAGCTGAGAAGCCTAAAGCGAAAGTCGGTTTCTGCGGGTGAAAGTCTTGAAATAGACTAACGCTGTTGTCTACTTTACTAAACTGTTTAAAAGAACTACAAGAGAAGAAGAAAAGTGTTTCGGAACGAAGAAGCAAGCAAAAAGGAGGGTGAGCAAACATAAAATCACCAGAGTGAGAATAGAAAGTGAACTGTACATCTGGACTGGTATATTTAATTAATTAATAAGTAGAAGAAGACATTTTGCTTTAACAGAACTACAGAATATAATGTATTGTCGAAGGCTTTCAGACCCACATCGGACAGACTCCATCCCACATCAAAGACTCAGGACACTTCATCAACAAAATCAGCACCCTAAAACTCAACCACATGGACAAACTGGTCAGCTTTGACGTGGTCTCCCTGTTTACCAAGGTGCCAGTAAGGGACACCCTGGCACTCATCAAGCAAATCTTCCCAGAAGACATTACAGCTTTATTTCAACACTGCCTAACAACTAGTTACTTTCAATGGGAGAATGAGTTCTACGAACAGATGGATGGCGTTGCCATGGGAAGCCCCCTGAGCCCAGTCATAGCAAACTTTTACATGGAACACTTTGAAAAACAGGCTTTGGAATCGGCACCCATTACACCAACAGTCTGGTTCCGGTTCGTGGATGACACCTTCGCAATTTGGAGTCATACTGAAGAAGAACTGGAGAAATTTTTGGACCACCTAAATGGCATCCACCCCAATATACAATTCACTATGGAAAAAGAAACTGACGGCAAACTTCCATTTTTAGATACGCTGGTCATACGCAAACCGGACCTCAAACTAGGACACAAAGTATACAGAAAACCCACCCATACAGACCGGTATCTACACAAAAGTTCCAATCACCACCCACGACAAAAGAGAGGCATGATCAAAACCTTGGTGGATCGTGCTAATCGAAACTGTGAAACCCAATTTCTCAACAATGAACTTAACCACCTGAATTGGGTCCTACAGGCGAATGGCTATTCCAAGAATGAAATAAAAAGAGCCATCAAACCAAGAAAACAACATCCAACTGAAGAAAAACAGCCCCACACAAACAAAGTATTCCTGCCCTACATCAAAGGAGTCACTGACCGCATGGGAAAACTGATGGAAAAACACAACTTTCAAACAGTCTTCAGACCCACCAGAAAAATACAACAAATGCTAAAATCAGCTAAAGACAAAAGGGACCCCCGCACAACTGCAGGAGTATACCGCATACCATGCAGCTGCGGACAAGTATACATCGGAACCACAAAACGAAGCATTCACACCAGGATAAAAGAACACGAAAGACACTGCAGACTACAGCAACCGGAAAAATCTTCAGTAGCTGAACATGCTCTCAAGCAAACAGGACACAAAATCCTATTTGAAAACACAGAAATACTGGACAACACCAAAAGCCACTACACCAGATTATACAGAGAAGCCATTGAAATTCACAAGCACCAGCACAGTTACAATAAAAAAGAAGAAAGTTTAAAAATTAGCAAAACCTGGCTACCAGTCCTGAAAAACACAGCCTGCAAAAGGTCAACGAACTCAGTCCAACCACCAGGTCATGGGAATACTTCTCACAATGAACATGCTAATCACGCCCATCAGCCACTCGTTAACATTTCAACACAACAAAAAACCCCACCTAATCTCCTATAATTTAGCTCTATAAATAGAACATTGCCACTCTACCTGGGCACAGAGATTTTGCTTCTATCTGTGCTCCTGCCCTCTGAAGATGCTGGCCACAGATGCTGGCGAAACGTTAGGAACCACAACTTCCAGAACACGGCCACACAGCCCGGAAGACCCACAACAGCTACAGAATATAATATTTGTGTTCAAACTTCTTAAGTATAAATATAAATTAAGTATAAGATAGCAATATAATAATCTCATTTTCATCTTTTGTTAGACAATTTAAGAAATATATTTGTTTATATATGTATAGATATAGATAAGATAAATATAAGTTTATTACAAGTGGATGATAACTATCTATATACCTATATCTTAAGTTAAGAAAATATTTAAAGAGTAAAGAGTGGGTAAAGTTGAGAAAAGAAAAAGGAAAGTATCTTTTATATATTTGCTATATTTTGGAAATGAGTATGATCACGAGAAGGCAGGAACAGCAAGGAAGAAGAAATTCAGACCCTGGGGGAGGAGAATGGTTGAAAGCAATAATGGAGGAATTTACAATTAAAACCACACAAACAATCACCCAAACCATAACAAAAGTTCTGGAGGAAAAAATAGAAGGATTAGAAAAAAGATTAGAATTGAAATTAGGACAAATAGAGGAAAAATTAATGGGAGATATAGGAGAAGTGAAAAAAAGGATAGAATGTTGTGAAGAAAATTTGGACAAAGAAGAAGAGCGTATTACATTACTGGAACTAAAAGAAAAAGAATACTGTATAAGATTGAGAGTGATACCAGAAGAAAAAGAATATAATATAAGGGATACTGTTATTCCAATATTGGCCAATCTAATAGAATGGGAAGAAGATAAATTAGATGAGGAAATAGAAAGAATATTTAGAATCAACTCAAAGTTTGCTGCTATGTATAACAAACCCAGGGACATCTTGGTGGAATTTGCAAGAAAAAAAACTAGAAATATTATAATAAGGGCTTCATATAATAAAAAAATTGAAATAAGAGGAAAAGATGTCCTTATCTTTAAAGAAATACCGGTGAAAATTCTAAAAAGAAGAAAGGACTACAGATTCTTGACAGATCTTTTGGTGAAAAACAATATAAATTTTAGATGGGAAACTCCAGAGGGAGTGAGTTTAACATTTAAAGGTGAAAGATATAAGCTGAACTCAATTCTAAAAGCAAAAGATTTCCAGAAGAGACTTGAGAAAGATATATCACAACCAAGAGACCAGAGACAGGGAGGAAAAAGTAAAACTCAACATCAAAAAGAAAGAGAAACTACCAATACTAAAGAATTTACATCTCTCTTGACAAATGAGTGAGCTAAGAATTATTACATGGAACATAAATGGACTTAATTCACCAGTGAAAAGAAAACGTACATTTCAAATATTAAATAGTTTAAAATTAGATATAATTTGTCTCCAAGAAACACATATTAGGAAAACAGATCTAAAATATCTAAAAAATAAAAAATTGGGAACAGAATTTATTACAGCAAACAATAACAAAAAAAATGGAATAGTAATATATGTAAAACCATATTTGAAACCTAAACTACTTAAAGAAGACGAAAATGGAAGATATATTATCATTGAGATGGAAATACATAATTCTAAAATGCTGTTAATGGGTATATATGCTCCCAATAAAAATCAAAATTCTTTTTATAAAGAATTACTAAATATTTCTTCAGAATATGCACAAAATAACTGGTTATTGATGGGAGACTTAAATGGAGTTGTAGACCCAAAAATTGACAAGAAGACTCAAAGTCAAATAAACAAAAATCAGGGTAAGTTACCAAAAGAATTTTTTAACATAGTTAAAAATCTATCACTAATTGATGCATGGAGAACAGTGAATGAAAATGAAAGAGACTATACATTTTACTCAAACAGACACAAATCATTTTCAAGATTGGATATGATATGGATGCCAAAGAAGTTACAAAATAAAATTAAAAATTCTACAATTCTGGCTAAAACACTATCTGACCATAACCCAGTACAGATTAATATAAAAACAGGACCCAGAAATTTTAGATGGAGACTCAATGAAAATATTTTGAAAAATGAACAAAATTTGTTGGATCTTAAAAAAAAAATACAAGAGTTTTTCCTTTGGAATACAGACACAGAAGTTAAAATAGAAACAATATGGGACGCAAGTAAGGCATACATGAGAGGTCATTTTATATCAATAAACAGTTACCAAAAGAAAAAGAATATCAAAAAATTACAGATAATTATGGACCAAATTAAAGAAAAAGAAAAGGAACTACAAAATAACAACAATAAGGAAGATTTATTAAATCAAAACAAATTATTACAAATTCAAGTCCAAATTCTAATGACGGAGGATATGGAAAAAAAATTGAAATATAGTAAACAGAAAAATTTTGAAAACGCAAATAAGCCAGGCAGATGGCTGGCTTATAAATTAAGAAAAGAGAAGGAGAAAAAAATAATTTCTAAAATTAGAGAAAATGATACGTATCTAATTCAAAATGACAAAATTAAAAATGCCTTTCATGTATATTATACAAATCTATATAAAAAACAGGAAGTACCATTAGAAAAAATAGAAAAGTATATACAAAATTGTAATTTAAGGAAACTTACAAAAGAACAGAAAGAATTAACTAATAATACAATTACAACTCAAGAGATATTAGACGCAATTGATAAGCTAAAAACAGGAAAAACACCGGGACAAGACGGATTATCGACAGGTTATTATAAACATTTTAAAGAACAATTGGTTGAACCGTTAAAAATACTGTTTAATTCGATTCTGGAAGGTAACAAAATACCAAAATCATGGTCTCAGGCTAAAATAGTCTTAATTCCAAAGGAAGATCAAGATCCAACAAAATGCCAAAATTATAGACCAATTTCATTATTAAATAATGACTACAAATTGTTCACTATTGTATTGGCGGAAAGATTAAAAATTTTTTTACAAAATTTGATAAATGGGGACCAAAATGGGTTTCTACCAAATAGACAAATTAAAGATAATTTAAGAACAGTAATAAATTTAATAGAATATGCTAACACACATAATGAAAAACAGATAATGTTACTATTCTTGGACGCAGAAAAAGCTTTTGATAACGTGAATTGGGATTTTATATTTAAAATTTTAGAATACAGAAATTTTGGAAAGAATTTTATAAATGCAATTAAAGAAATTTATAATGTACAAAAAGCCAATATAATAGTAAACGAAGAAGAAACAAAAGAAATAAATATAGAAAAGGGAACACGCCAGGGCTGTCCAATGTCGCCACTGATATTCATATTGGTATTAGAAACTATATTGGAAGAAATTAGAAAGGATGATAATATTGAAGGAATAAAAATTAAAGGAGAAATATATAAATTAAAAGCATTTGCGGACGATTTAGTAATGACAATTCAAAATGCATTGAACTCAATAGAAAACCTAAATGAAAAATTAAAGGAATTTGGAGAACTGGCAGGCCTCAAAATTAATAAGCAAAAGACAAAAATGATAAATTTAAATATGAAGAAAGAAGATAAGATGAAATTGGAAGAAAAAACTGGATTTCAAAACGTTAAACAAATTAAATACTTGGGAATACAAATAACAGGTAAAAACATAGACCTATTTAAAAACAACTATAGTAAAGTATGGAACGATATTAAAAAAGATTTAGAAAAGTGGAAAAATTTACAATTATTATTAGGGAAGATTGCCACGGTAAAAATGAATGTACTGCCCAAAATTTTATACCTGTTCCAAACGATACCTATAGAAATTACAGATCAAACATTTTCAAAATGGCAAAAAGATATTACAAAATTTATATGGAATGGAAAAAAACCCAGAATAAAAGTAAGATATCTACAAGATTTAAAGGAAAGAGGAGGATTGGGACTACCAAATTTAAAATTATATTATGAATCATCTGTTTTGGTCTGGCTAAAAGATTGGATAAAACTAGATAATTGGAACATATTAAATTTAGAGGGTCATGACAACAGATTCGGATGGCATGGATATTTGTATTATAATAAAAGCAAAAGCAATAAGGCATTTACGAATCATAAAATTAGAAAATCAATTTTAAGAATTTGGAACAGATATAAAAAATATTGATTGCCGGCATTACCATTGTGGATATCTCCTCAGGAGGCAAATGCCAAAATAGAAACTCCAAAAGATAAAAAATGGATAAGGTATAAGAACCTATTGAAATTTAATGGGAATAATTATGAAATTAAAACGAGAGAAGAATTAGAAAGAGAAGGATTTGAATGCTATTGGTTTAAATATTTACAACTAAAAGAACAATTCAAATTAGACCAAAAGATGTTCAAATTCACGGAATCAACAGAAAATTGGGATAGTATATTATGGAAAGAGAAAGATCATTTAATATCTAAATTATATAAAAAATTATTGGAACTGAAAAATAAAGATATAAAAATTAAAAAGTATATGACAAAGTGGGAAGAAAATTTGAATAGAGAAATTAAATATGAAGACTGGCAAAGAATTTGGACGAAAAATATTAAATTTTCTTTAAGTAACAATCTAAGAGAAAACAATTATAAAATGATATTTAGATGGTATTTGCCTCCTGAGAGATTATATAAAATGAAATGTTCAAGATCAAATATATGTTGGAAATGCAAAATAAATGTGGGAACCTTTTATCATATCTGGTGGACATGTCAAAAGACTAAAAAATATTGGGGTAAAATTCATGGTAATATATGTAAAATATTCAAAATTGATATGGAAAAAAAATCAGAAATCCATTTACTGGGAATTATCGACATGAAGATGAACAAGGAACAAAAAAGACTATTATACCATTTGACTACAGCGGCGAGGATCAATTTTGCAAAACATTGGAAAGAAGAAGCCAACCCCTCAATAGAAGATTGGATAATCAAAACAATGGAAATAGCTCAGATGGACAGATTGACAATTCTAATAAAACAAAAAGAACTGGGAGATTATGAACTTACTTGGAATCCATTTATAGAATTTTTGCAAAAAGAATATAAAATAAAACTATTGTAATGGAAAAATATTAGAAGAGATAAATAAGATAATATATTAGAATATATGTACTAGAGTATAAGATCAAATGAAAGGTTTAAAATATAATAAGAATTAAGATATCTATATATTTATATATTAAAGAAATATTAATAAAAGGAAGGAATAAAATAAAAGAGGAATACAACAGTAATATAGTAAAAATTAAAAGTAAGAAGCTTTTTTCAAGAAAGAAACAGGAAGTCGTTTTAAACTAATTGTTCTACGTGATGTAATGTTATAAAGATTTTGATATGTAGGATTATTTAGTTTTGAATGTAAATTTATTAAGTTTGTTATGTATTTTGTCATTTATCCTTATGTCGTTGATGTTGTTGATGTCTTTGTTTGTTTGTTTGTTTTTTTTTTTTTTTTAATAATAAAATTATATATATATAAAAAAAAAAAGGAAACAGCAGTTTTGAATTGTAGCTGGAAATGACAGGTGTGGGGTACATTTGCAATAGCCTGGGTGTGGGGGGAGGATGACACCATCCACTCCTGCACTTAGGAAGCAGTGAGTGGCCAGTACTGGTGGTGGGCCAAGCAGAAAGTGTGGATCTGTCCAGAGTCACCCTTCAGTGGAATTACAGTAGGTAGAATTCACCTGAGCTTAGTATCAGTTGGTGAAGGAAGGATTTAACCAAAGAAACAAGCTCTAAAACAATCTGTCAGCCTCCCAACCAACCTGTAATTATTTCCCCCTATAGATGTGTTTTCCATGCATGACCACTGTGTTTTGTGCTCACTTCTGTTAAGAAGTCTATGATTTTAAGGGAGTTCTATTAGTTCAGAAACAATAGCATTTATTTACTTATTAAACATTCAAAAGTCCTTGCATCATTAATGCATTATTATCATGAAATAAAGATAACATTTCTCCATGATGATTAATGGTAAACATAACATTCTTTGTCTCATGCAATTTCTCATTATCAGACTGTTCCATTACAATGATACTAAACTGCAATTATATATTCTTCTCTACTTAGTCCAATGTGTCTGTCCTGTCAACTCCCTACGACTGCTGGCTGACATACTCCAATTTCAGAATGAAAGAGGTCACTTGAATTTGGACTGTAATGCAGCAGAGACCTCCAGGAACGGCTAAAGCTCTGCAAGAACCACAACTTCCAGAACACGGCCACACAGCCCGGAAGACCCACAACAGCCATCTGCAAGAACTGTCTGCCACTAAGTAGTTGGTGTCTCCACATTATGGAATATTTGCCATACATGGAAATCAGTGGAAAATTAGGGAAGTGCTTTGTTTGAAGGAGTGAAAGGTTAATAATAGAAAATGAGACACAGACTCCAGCAAGCTTTTTTTAATTTTGTTTCCTGCTTTTGTTGTAGCTCCAAACTTAATAAACATTTATCTCTTTTTCAGTCTGCACTTACATCTTGAGGTCTAATAAGTTGAACTAGGACTGCTTGCTAAGCCAATTGTCTCCCTGCCCCTAAATCTAGATGTGTTCAGATCAGTGTTGATGTGTTCTGCACCACTCTCTTTTGAAAGTTGAATATTTTTCATCTCCTGCCAGACATTTTCTGAACATAGATTTCTTTCTTCCATCCTTTCCCTGAATAAAGTAAACAAAAGTCCTGAAAATAATCTGTATAAATAGGGTTTAATGGGCTTTTGACGTTGTAGGAGACAAGGAAGACATGAGACCATAAACTCAGTGTAATTATCTGGCTCAACTCTTGATTAAACTAAGTCTCTTTAAAAAAAACAAAGAAAAAGATTATTACTTTCCAAGGCAGAGCTGATGACCCTAAATGCAGCAGGTTGGGGACTGCACACACATACTCACACAAACGTGCCACAGTCACACATCTCAATTTCATCTCTTTCAGCATGCTTGAACAAGACCACTGGTTGGAGGAACCTATTTCTCAGTGATCTTGTTTGCAGATCAATGGTTTCCACTATGGGTATTGAGCTAGTTTGAACAAACTCACTATGTAGTTATAAATGTTATAAAGTTATAAAATGTTATAAAGCATCAACTATCCATATTAAAAACTGTTGCTAAAAACTGAAAATTACATATGACATTAGACTGCTGTAACTATGAGCCTTATCACGTATGGAAAAAAACATGAATAAAGTCTGAGTCTTGGCCTCCTACAGAGAAACAGCTTCTTCTCATGTCTCTCTGACTCACAGCTGGATGCAACATGTGTTCTTATGTGTTACTCCTGCCTATTTTTTCCTTAATTGGAGTGATGGTTTCCTGTGGCTAGCTGCTATACCACCTGCTCCATTGCAGAGGGAGGATTTGAGCTCCCTGCTATTCCAGATGCATCTGGGATCCTCTGATAGTGATAGCCCCTGCCCTCTGGAATATTCTCCCTTCAGAGATCAGGATGTCCCCTGATGGAGTCTTGAAGGTTAACAAAAGAACTCCAATCTTGCAGAGTAGAAGCATGAACCAGCAGGGAACTTGCACTTTAAGCTTAATTGCGTTCAGAAATAAATTCACACATTAGTTAGATGAAGAAAAATAGAGATAGCTTATATTTATTCAGTAGATCTGGATACGAATAGATTCATAGTAGATCTGCATGCAAGCGAGATGGAATGGACGAGAGCTGCATGGTGCAGCCCTCCTGCTTGCAGGTGTGCCTGAAGCGTAATGGAGGTTGTTAATCCCCCAAACCAAGGAGGAGGAAATCAGGTGACTCAGGTGACATCCCACAAGCACAGTAGAGATGCGTTTACTAGAAAGACCCCCTATTATGCTTATGAGACAATGCTGAGTTGACTCCTGATAATCCCAACATCCCTGACCCTGTTGGCCTTTCGCAAGGCCGTGAAGACCTGGTTATGTGCCCGGGCCTCGGGCCCCGAACGTGGGAATGGTCCTGTTTTTTGGCTATATTAACATCCATACATTGCTTACTGGGCAGTCATGTATATTTATTTTGTATTTTAATTGTTTTAGTTATAATTGCTTTAACTGTTTTATGCTTTTTATTGCTATAAGCCACCCAGAGTCACTTGTTGAGATTGGTGGGTATGGAAATCGAATAAATAAATAAATAAAACCGGACTTGGGCTGCACTGGAGGCTGTGTGGTAGAGCCCAGTGACTCAAGCTATAAAACAAACAAATGTAAAAGTACATGGGGAAGAAACTGAATTGAGACAGTAGCACTGACAGTTTTAGGCATCACACCCTCCACCCTTTCACAACTCCAAATTAGTCCTCTGAAGCTTCCATTCTCCTCATTTGGGATAAAAAGGGCAAGTATTCCCATATTGTTTTCATCTCACATCAAGGGGTTATTAGCCTTCTGGAGGTGGTATGATTTCAATCAGGGAAATGGACGAGGCGAAAAGGTTAAACATCCCATTTCTCAATGCCATTGCCTAAACCCTGTTCTCAAACTCATAAATTCTCCTGCGGGCAGCTGTTACTGAGTTTTTCAAAAGCTTTCAAGAAATTTAATCACAGATCTCCCGCATGAGGCATGATTTTGCTGTATTGTATAGTCCAACCACATGGAATATATTATTTATGGAACAGCTGTAGCCAAATATAAAGTTATTATGTGGAGGAAGAGGAGAGGGGTGTTGTAACTTGATACAGAGATTACTGGGTAGATTGCACCATAATCCCCAGACTTTCCTCTTAATATAAAACTAGTATCTATCTTTTCAAAGCCAATTTTTAAGAAAACATGGACTCTAATAGTATCTCCCACAATGGCCAAGAAATCAGATTTTGTCCCATAAGAATTTTTTTTTCTGTTTTACTAAAGATTATTGGTCAACTTTTTATGTGTTTTAGCAACACTTGCCAAAGAAAATCTAGAAAGAACAGCTAGTAGATTCTATAACTGATGAGCAAGCTTGTTGGAATTAGATGCTTAAAAAAATGGTGGGAAAAACATTGGCATTTGTTGATCACTGTAGTAATATTATGCTCTTGGTTCAGATGTTGCCAATCCTGGTGGTATACTAGCCTCATGTGCCCTTTCTCCAAATTGGGAGGAAACTCAAAATCCTGCTCAACCTTATATCTCATGTTTTCTCAGTCTGGTGTCTCCAGATGCCACAATTCCCAGGATTTCCTTCAGGCATGACCAGTGGTTAATTTTAACACAAGAATTACCTCTTGAGTACCTTCATAGATATATGTGATGGAGTTTTGAAGTTTTGTTGGTCACAGCATATCCGCTGTTTGGGATTTCTCCTTCATTAGGTAGGTCACACAGTATCTGGAAAAATCATCTATAAAGCATAAAACATATTTATTTCCGCCCACTGATGCTTGAAGGGGTCCACACAAATCAGTGTGGATAAGTGGCTCAGTTGCCTGCCTTTCCCTTTGTTTGGGTATGGCTGGTCTTGTTGCTTTTCCTTTGATGCATATCATACATTTTGATTGGCATTTATCATGGTTGCTTATTTCAAAATCTCTTACCATGCCTTCAGTTTTCATTCTTAAAATTGCATTAAAATCATGGTGCACAAAACGGCTGTGCCAGGGGATGGTGCTGTCGTCCTCCTTTTGCTGTTGGTAGGCGAGGCTGACATCTGGTGGTGGTTGTTCGCAGTGTACCTGGTAGACACCATCCTTTTGAAAACCTGTAACATAAATCTTTTCTCCACTGGTGACTTTACATTGTCCATTAGCATTAAAAATCACATCAAAACCTTTGTTATTCAATGTTGAGACACTCAGTAAATTGGCTTCTAAGTCTGGTACATAGAAAACATCTGTTGCCATAAGATCTTTGTGTTCACTTCCATTGATGCATCACAATGGCACATCTCCTTTTCCTTGAATCAAAATTGAATTGCCATCCGCTAATGTTATGCTTCCTTCTGTGTTTTCACTTACAAAAGTCACGTTTATTGCCACATAGGTGCCTGCTGGCCCCTGAATCAATTACCCATTGTCTAGGACAGGGGTGGGGAACCTTTTTTATGCCAAGGGCCATTTTGACATTTATAACATCACTCGAGGGCCAGGGGTGGGGTTTGCGGGCAGGAGCCAATCACGTGGAAGGGGGCGGGGTTTGCAGGCGGGAGCCAATCGCGCGCAAGGGGCGGTGTTTTGGAGCTCTTGAGTCAAAAAGATAGAGTAGATGTTGGACATTAATCTAAGACCTCCAGATTTTCTTTTTTTTTAAAGCCATTCCTGGAGGAAATAATTGATAGAAATCAAATAAATAAATAATGCTGAATTAACTAGATTCCATTCCCAATAAATATGTGTACCCTGGCCATAATGGCTGGAGGCGATGGAACTTCAATTTAACATATGGCACATTGGAGCACGGCTGGTGTCATTTCTAGCCTGAGAAATAGTTGTTAAACATACTTTACATATTTTTATCCTGTCTTAAGAGCTTTCAGAGGACACCTCCTAGAACTGCCTACCCAAAGACATTGTGCTGCAGTTATAAAATTTCTTCCTTAATAGATTCTGTCTGAAAAGGAAAACTGTGTCAGAAGTGATGGGAAAATACAGATTTGGTTAACAATGGGGGCCACTATCATATACATCCCTCCTAAAATTCTAGGCATAAGGAAGGGGGATTGGTAATACAAGCCTTTCTTGGAAGCACCTGATTTCTAATAACTTTGACTGCAGCTAAACAAACAAACCAACAAACCCCGGAGGGCATTAGGTTGCTTATGCATTCTGCTAGCCTTTGGTAGCTTATTTTGGTTCTCAAATCTGCAAAGTAAGTTCAGTTCCGTCTTTCTCACACGCATATACACACGCATGCACCCCACACCCTTCAGAGGCATCAAAAGAAACAGCGAAAGCAAGAGCTGTTTACTAAACGCTCTCTGCCAGATCTACATCGCCGTTTCTCAACCACTTTAGGAGGTGTGGACTTCAACTCCCGGAATTCCCCAGCCAGCCGTCCCGTTGAAGTCCACACCTCTTAAAAGTTGCTGAGGTTGAAAAACACTGATCTAGACTGCAAACGGGAAGGAGCCGATACCCTTCCCAGCTAAAGCACGGACCGCACCACTGGGCAAAAAGGTTTGTCCAAGGCTCCAGCTGTTCAGCTATTTTCAGTTTCTCACACCACCACTCCACCGCCTCCCCCACCCTTTTTTTCCCCTTCTGGATCATTGCAGAAGGAAATCAACCGCGAGTGGTTAACATCCCAAGGGCTCTCTCCAGCCCCTTAAGAGCCAGCGACCCACCCCTAATTGCCTTTTCTCTTCATTGGATACCGGAAAAAGCAGAAGGAAATGGAGGGGGAACTTCAGAAGCACGATTTCTTCGGGTTAAAAAGAAACGTGGGAAAACCGACCCGATTCCCTATTACCTATTCTTCTCCAGAGAGGGATCCGCCTGTTTGCGCGCTCCGGAAGTACGGGGTCCCCCCTTCCTAAGCGCACAATGGCTCGGAACATGCCCGTTTCCAAGTTTCTTCCTCCTTCCTGAAGTTTTTTTGGGCGGAGTTAGACGGTGACAAAAGAGCACGCAAGCAGAAGGGGCGGGGTTTGTGGGCGGGAGCCAATCGTGCGCACTGGGGGGCTGCCATGCCTGGTCCCATGCCTGCCGCACCTGCCACTGCGCCCACCGCTGCCACACTCGCTGCAGCCATGCCCGCCATGCCTGCTGCCACGCCTGCCCCTCCCACATCTGCTGCTACACCCGCCACTGCCGTGCCCGCCGCCACGCCCACCATGCCTGCTGCCGTGCCTGCTGCCGCCACACCCGCCATACCTGCCACCGTGCCCGCCGTGCCCACCACGCCCTCTGCGCCCATGCTACGCCCGCTGCCGCAGGCTGGACCAATTCCTTTCGCGGGCCTTATATGGCCCGCGGGCTGGACGTTGCCCACCCCTGGTCTAGGACATTTATTGGTATCAGCTTTATAAACAGTGTGTAAAGCCTTCTCACCCTTAAAAAAAATTATTTGGATTTGTCCTTGGAAAAATCTTTCTTGTCCCTATTTCTGCAGAACCTTGCAATATGTCCTGGATTTTTACATGAATTACAGACAATGGCCCTTTTTTCTATCCCTTTGGTTTTTTGATGAGTCACTGATTGCTCTGGCTCATGTTTACCCTTCGTTGCTAGGTAACCAATGTCTCTGCCAGGTTCTCTATTGTTTTGCAGATTCTTTTGCCTTCGACATTCCGATCTGATCACTCCTAGAAGCTGAGGAAGATTTTTGCCTTCCAAATTCAGGCCAGCAACAAATGGGAAAAATCTGTTTGGTAACGTGCCCAGCACAAAAGACATCTTAAGTTTTTCGTTCATGAGATTCTGGACTGTGCTCAGCTGATCAAAGATTGCCTATACCCTGATCAGGTGGTCATTTCCATTTCCACTGTCTTCCAAATTGCATGTGTGCAGTTCTCGTAACAAAGAGATGACTTTCTGATCATCAGCTTCTGAGTATAGGGTGCATAAATTCTCAATCATTTCCTTCACAGTAGAAATATGTTTAATGTCTGCTGATCTGTGATCTGGAAGAGATCTAGCAATAAGAATTTTAGCTCTCTTATCTTTTTTCTCCCACTGTCTTTTGGCTTCCTCCCCATCCTCTGGTTTAGGTTCAGGTAAATCCAGAACATCCAAACAATCTTCAAAATCTAGCTGCATCCTTAATCTGAATAGCCATGCTGAGTAATTATCCTCAATCAGTTTTGGTATGCGGGGAGCTACCTCCTCTTTCTCCATTATTCAGAGAGAGGGAATTTTTTTTTGAACGTTGCTTTTTAAATGTGCAAGCGGCTTCCCTTTTTGGCTGTGAGGCCAAAAAAAACTTTTCAAAAAATCAGTTCTTGGTCAGTATACTGGACTCTGCTGGGCTGCACTGGTTTGTACTGGGCCCATAACCCTTGATGGAGTTTTGAAGGTTAATAAAAGAACTCCAAGCAGCTAACAACAATCTTGGAAAATAGAAGCATGAACCAAAAAAGGACTTGCACATTAAGCTTAATTATGTTCAGAAATAAATTCAGTCTTCACACAGTAGTTAGATGAAGAAAAAATAGAGATAGCTTACATTTATTCAGCAGATCTGGATACAAGTAGATTCATAGTAAAAAACACTTAATCATCACCGGTTCTTTGTAGACAATCGTTATGGAAATGGAAATGTCTGTGTGCAAGATGAAAGGATGAGAGCTGCATTCTGCAGCACCTCCTGCTTGTAGGTGTGCCCAAAGAGTAATGGAGATTGTTAATCCCCCAAACTTAAGAAGGAGAAAGGAAGAGTCCCCCTTGGGGGAGTTGGGCGGTGATAAATCCAATAAATAAATAAAAATAAAATAAATAAAGTGGAAATCAGGTGACCCATGTGACATCCCACAAGCACAATAGAGATGTGTTTACTAGAAAGACCCCCCTTATGCTTATGAGACAATGCTGAGTTGACCCCTGATAATTCCAACAATATGCATACCCTTAAAGCCTTTCCTCCCTCTTCCATATGCTCTATTAATTTACTTGCAGCTAAACCCATCCAGTTCTGATTTATATTAAAGACGGTTTTTTAAGCAGTGTTTTCCCCTGCTATTAGTTGCTTATATGGTACATTATCTGTAGGTCAAACTGAATCTCACCAGCACAAGTGCACTAAATCAGCCTTCTCTTACTTAGAGTTCTCCTGATGTAATTGTATTACAATTCCCATTATTTCCAGCCAGCACAGGCCTACCTTCCCTAAACAGGAAGATGTTTTGTCAACTTGCAGAAAGCCAAAGGGAATTAGATTATATACAGTCCCTGAAAAGACCCTTTTCCTTGTCTACACTAAGCATATTTCTGCAAGTATGCCAGAAGGGTAGTGAAATAAAGATGTTCTTATTGGTGCACCATGGAGTTTGGATTACAGAGGGGAGGGCTGTCCTTATATAAGTAAATAGATGCCTCTTGGTCTTAGGGCTATTTCTCCACCTCAATACAAGCATGCCTTTATATGATGGGTTTATATGATATGTTCTCATGATGTTGCTGTCATCCCTACCCCTAGCTGATGCAGCTTAAAGTTGTCTTCAACTGTTCCAGTTTTAAACTAGCGTTTCCCTCCTCTCTCAACAATTTTTTGCCATGGACATATTGTGGGGTGCTTGGTGCAGTCAAGGGTTGTTCAGCTCCTACTGACAACTGTAGCTGCTGTAGGCATAATCCTTTCCCTCCAGTCTGTAGTCATTGTTTTCCATTGCCTCTTTCAGGAGACTACTAAACCCATGTTTAAAAATAGCAGTAAAAACAGCTGCTGGGTGTGGGGGAAGAGGTTGTTGGAGGTGATGTGGGAAAGAGCAGAAGAGTTCAGTGCTCTTCTGAGAGAGTGCTAAATCGGTGTTTAAAAGTAGTCTGATATAAATTGACATGACTATTCCTGTCCTGTTAACTGTTTGAGCTGGATGACAGGTACTGATGAGCCATTGCTCCGGTTCTCTTTCCAGTGACCATTTTTATCTGCCATGTCTTCAATCTGCGATGATCTGCGAGATGGGGAGGGCTGCTCACGAGTCTAGCTGTCTGTCAAAATTTGCCTTCTTCCTGAACCCCAGCTCATGTTAGGGACAGTGATTGGGGCTTGTTTTCCCTGCTGGCAGTGATACTCGGTGGGAGGATAAACAACACCAGTAGCATCCACCAACTGCTTCCTTTGACATAGCTTGCATTAAATCTATTTTAAAAAAGCATCACTCTGAAAAAAGCACCACACCGCGTTACTGAATCAGAATAGGAGTTAGAACAGGAAATGTTCTGCTGATATACTTTTATGTTAGCTCAAGGATTGGTAGACTGTATATTAATCTAGCCATCTGGCTGTGCCCTTAAAAGCATTTACATTTAAAACAGTATGGTAGTTTAGTTTACTGTTTGATATGGTAGCCTGAAACTGCTGTTATTCTTGTACTAAGAAATCACATTTTTAAAGGAAGACCATTTTTTTTGCCCATTACGTACTTTACATTCCATATCATCACACTTTCTTTATAACTAGTAACAATAAATGGTAAAAGGGGGAAAGCCTTCACAGTGCTTTTAACAGACATGGTTGTGGGCTTGATTTATCTCCACAGATTAGTTTGACAGATATGGTCTCATAAGAACTCCAGACAACAAAAGAGCTCACTGTGAGAGCTTATGAGCTAAGTAGTTATAAGCAGTACTGAAATCAAGCTAGAATGCCTTTTCCAAAGCTCTTTTGCAAAGCTTTTTGCTATTGATATTTCTAGAGAAGCAATGGAATAGAAATTTCTGTAAGAAGTGGGTCGGACACACTGATAATTGGAACATTTTATTTCTGCCCCATGCTACTTTGCATACAGTAGATCTTAGAATTTTGAAATTACACAGAACCTAAAAAGGAAGAGTTGTGAAACACACAAAAATTAACAATAAAACAGATTTAACCCACTTATTTCCCCATGCTGCAAATATTTAAGGGTTAATAAATACAATGCAACAGCCAACAAATTGTAAGAAAACGCAACTGCATGCAATATTGAGCTTATGGCACATATTGCTTTCTTCTGTGTGTTCTGTACCATGTCCTCTATTTATAAAAGCTAATGGAAACTCTTTTTTAATTCAGCAATCCTGCCACCAACTATACGAAAACAGATATAGCATGATTCTTCCACAGTAATCTTGATTTTGAATTTTAAGGATGTTTGCAGATCAATTTATAGAGCAAACATGTGCAGATATATTCCATTTTTACAGCTCAATGAAACACCTGGAGAATGTTCTTTTTCCATGCATCCCTATCTAGTGCTACCCATTTTATATCTCCCAGAATTCCCAAGCAACATAGCCCCAGACTGGGGAGAACTGTTGTATTCCTGCAGTGTTCAAGCTACATATTTTTCTACTGAGAAAATATTATTCTTTGTTAAAAATGTCCTACTTTTCATAAATCAGCCCTTTATTTAAAAAGTGATCCAATGTAAATAAT
The DNA here is from genome assembly GCA_023362775.1 of Charina bottae. Lineage (NCBI taxonomy): Eukaryota > Metazoa > Chordata > Lepidosauria > Squamata > Charinaidae > Charina > Charina bottae. Next base: position 98,661,749 of record JALMGJ010000004.1, on the reverse strand, counting down.
AATAAACTCATTCAGGAGTTTTAGCATTCTAGTAGGAATGCCAAACAGGAAGCAGATTGTCTTCTGTGATGAAAATGGTCCCCTTCAAGAGAAAGAGCATTATATTTCTATTTAAACTAAAGTAACCCATTTACACCTATCATGCTAAGCAGATGTGAATCATTTGTGTATACACAACAATGCAGAGAAATTGGGGAAAACCCTTGCAGGATGCAGCTGCTTTAAGGCTCCAAGGTGTGGCATTTTGCTCACACCAATGTGCTTTTCTGAATGCTCATTCCAAGTGCTTTGCACAGCCCTATTTGTACTATGCATAGCTGAGCTTTGTCAGTGAAGAAGTAACATAAAATTACATCTATGTTAAAGTTGCTACATTGTTAGGCTTCCTGGCCCAATTCAAATTGCTGATCATTATCTTCAAAGCTTCATGCAGCACCCAGATTTATCAGACAATACCTTACTGGAATAGAGTCTACCTCTCTGGTCTGGTCATCTAGAGACCGCCTGTTGAAAATGTCCCCTCCTTACAAGGTAGGTGGGGTGTGGACAAGATAACGTGCCTTCTGGTTTATAGTCCCCATCCTGTGGAATACTGCAAAATATATCCCAGAAATTAGTTAAATCTGTTTTATTTCAGTGTGTCTTTGGTCCCAGCTGATTGCTCAGGAACATTTATTTTGGTTTTGTATTAGATTTTATTGTTATGTTGGTTTTCTTTTTTGTTTACTCGTTTTTGTGTGAATTATTTTTCACTGTATGCTGTGAGAAGTCTTCTGGATTGGGGCAGTTATTAAACAAATATTTCCATTAATACAGATCTGATGGATAAGCCACCCTTAATTGGGGAAGTGGGAGTGGGAGGCCCCAGCTGATAAGCAGAGGAATGCAGGGATGAGTAGTACAGGGAACCAGCTTTGGGCAGTTTTGCTGAAGTCCTTGGTGCTCTCTGAGCCTTTTTGTTTTCTTGCAGACGTTTCATTGCCAGGCTAGGCAACATCTTCAGTGTGAAAAGGGAGTGGGACTTGCTCTCTGTTTATATACCCTGGCTTGTCCTGCCTGTGTTGGTGGGGGTGTTGTACTCTCCTTGGTAGTACCTTGATTGGGTTGTTGTTTGCTGCTTGGTTGACTGAGTTAATAGTTCACAATAGACCCTAATCAAGGAACTATTAACAGTCAACCAAGCAGCAAACAACAACCCAATCAAGGTACTACCAAGGAGAGTACAACACCCCCACCAACACAGGCAGGACAAGCCAGGGTATATAAACAGAGAGCAAGTCCCACTCCCTTTTCACACTGAAGATGTTGCCTAGCCTGGCAATGAAACGTCTGCAAGAAAACAACAAGGCTCAGAGAGCACCAAGGACTCCACAGTTCAACCCTGAGCTACAAATATTCTCTTCGAGTTTTGCTGAACTTTGAAAGACCCCTACCCAATTATAATGGGAAAACACACCCCTTGAATATTCAAATGAGCATTAGTGAAGACATGCTAGAGATATTATGGGATGTTAATATGTAACATGGGAAGCTTACATGCGGGTGCGAGAAGTATATATACAGCAATATACAGTATATTCACTCTTAATGAATGGTATAAATGTAACCAATTCTGACTGCTTGGTGTTCCTCTCAGCCAAGAGGCAAGAGGTTCCCTTTTTGCTTGTGTGCATAAATAGTTACTGGAATCCTTCTGACTCGGTTTCGGTGATTGGCAGATCCGCGCTGGGTTTTACGAACCGCCGGCTTTCCGGCCAACAGATCAGGCAAAAACATGCTGCATTCATAGCCACATGGAATGCCCTCTGCACTAACAGTAGGCAGGTAATAAATCAAAGAACAATTCCATATGTTCTTTGGAGACAAAAATATTTGGTGAAGTATAGTAGAATAATTTTCTTTGATATAAGACAGAAATGTATCATGTAATTTAATCTCAGAAGTAATTCAAAAGACTGCCTATTTTCCAGTATATTTCAATTTAATGTATGCCACATACAATAGTATTTATTGACAATTTCAATACTGATTTATTATATTCCTTTTGAAACAGAAAGGAACATCAAAAGCCTGTTTTAAAAATCTGTTTTGGTGGGCACATGTGGACCGACTTCATAGTCTTCCAGCATGCTGCCCACCAAAGAATTCTAGCAGCTGCCTGACCAAGAGGTCTAGATCAAAGTCTGTGAGAAGCTAGACAACACAAAAGGGACCACAAGGCCCGCAATAGCAGAAATGAAAATTTCAGGATTTGCTGCCCTCTTGTGGAGACTTCACATCAAACATTTCTGCAAACAGCAGGCTTATGAAATTTGTCATGGGCGTTTTAATACAAAGCTAATGTTAGATAATTTTAATTTGTTCGCCCAACAAGTCATGGTTAAATCTTGGAAAAGTGATTTTCTCAAAAGGGAGAATGGAACCTCTGACCCTCCAGATATTTGCTGAATTTGAGTTTCAGCCTTCCTTCTCCTTAACTACATCTTGCTGTAGTTGCTCGGAATTAAAGTTCAGCAATGTCTGGAGAACTATGAATTCCCTTTCTTATTCTAAATCAAGAACCACACCTGTAGACAACTTCACACCATCAGCATTCTGACATGACCAGAAATGGTCCCCTTGAATTCACTAATGAATGCTTTTACTACGTCAAATTCAGATTATGGGGTTACAAATAAATTAGAAAACATTACATAGAATACTGATAACTAATTTAACATATAACATGGAATAATCATGTTTCAAGGCAGTATTTATTATTTATTTATTTATTATTTAAATTTATCCCCGCCCATCTCCCGAATCAGGGGACTCTGGGCGGTTTACAAGACAACAGTTAAAATGTATACATAAAATTACAGCAGTACAAAGTAGTTATAAATCCAGATGGATATTAGTTAAAAGAAGGACATTAAAATTACGGGATTAGCCATCTCCCAGTATGCCACTGAATTGCTGGGGTTCAGGAATGGGGAAAATGTGTAACCCAAGGTCTGCTTTTGTATTTTCTAAGGTTTTGTTTAAGTGACAGCTAGTAAGCCAAGTATTAATTCTTGGGTCATGGTGGCTGAAGTTGACAGGAACTGTAATCCAAGACATCTGGAGGACCTGAGTTTAGAGAACGCTATTCTAACATGTTGGTAGTACACCTAGAGCAGAGCTTTCCAAACTTTTAACGTTGGCGACACACACCAACGGCGGCGGTGGCGGCACAGCCTACGGTGTCCTGGTCTGTCGCACAAAAAACCCGGAAGTGCTGATGGGGGGAACTGAAAGAAGCGGCACCCCCGCCAATCAGCACCACCGCTGCGCCACCACTGGTGGCGCTGATGATAATCCGCTAAATCAGAGCTTTCCAAATTGTGTGTCGCGACACAAAAGTGTGTCGCCACACAACCCGGAAGCGCTGATCATAATCAGCGCTTCCAGGTTTTCCCGTGGCGACACACCAACCGCGGTGCGCAAAAACTTGAAAGAGGCAGCAGCGCTTCTGGGTTTTTGCGCGCTGCCGCAACTGCGGCACTTCCGGGTTTTCCTGCGGCGACACACCAATGGCGGTTGGTGTGTCGCCGCGGGAAAACTTTGGAAAGCCCTGCACTAAATCTTTCATTAATGACAGTCCTTTATTTTAAGCATATGGTTGCAACCACTTAGGTTTAATGTTAAATATGGATTTAAATTGTGACAAAGAAAAAAAAGACGTAAAAACATGGCTGATGAAAGTATTTATTTATTCCATGTAAGAAGATCAGAGATGTATCTGGTGTTTTTGATTTGTTTAAGTATAGTTTTCTAAGTCAGGTTAATAGGAATGAGAAGAGAGAGAAAAAATAGCTAGGATTGATCCATTTAGGCCTGTAAGATCACTGGTTTACATTTGTCCAATTTTATACAGTAATAAAAGACATTATTCCAATTCAGTGCATGACAGGGGCCTTTTCCTACAAGGAGGCTGATGGGAAAGTATCTCCAGAAGGTACTGCTCACATTTGATACAGATATCCATAGAAGGCCAATCCATCATACTTTTCATGCGGCAGGCAAGGGGTGGTGTTAAGCAATGGGGTTCAAACACAAGAGGTACTCTGGAAGTTATGAGAAGAATCCAAATTACTTTCAAATATGCCTTTTTCATGCCTTTACATGTTTTGAATACCTAGTAAGGCTGTGTACATTTAAAAAATGTTTTGGAGGAAACGTGTGAGTACATGTGATCACCTCTCTTCTCTTCATTCAGATAGGCATAGCTTCCACACGAGTCTGAAAAAAGAGAGAGGTGCTGTGTCTCACAGGAGTCCAAAGCATTTCTTCCAAATCATTTTGGGATAACTGTACTATAATTACTATATATGTATAAATGTTTAATTTAAAAAAAGGGAAAACGTTAATCCAATTTGGAAAGAAAGAACAGCATTAACGAATCTTCTACTTTTCTAATTCGATTTGCAACATGATGTGCACTAAAAGCTACTGACTGTCTTTACACATCACACTCAACTATAATGTGTTTGTTTGGCTTTGACTCAGCACAACTTGTAAACTCAACCACTGTATCTTCTAAAGCAAGGTTTATGGTAAGGCACACAACTTTCAGCTTTGTAAAAAAGGTAAAGGTAAAGGTTCCCCCCGCACATTTGTGCAGTTGTGTCTGACTCTAGGGGCCGGTGCTCATCTCCGTTTGTTAGCCAAAGAGACAGCGTTGTCTGAAGACGCTTCCACAGTCAAGTGGCCACATGACACGCGTGGAACGCTGTTACCTACCCACCAAAGTGGTACCTATTAATCTACTTGCATTTGCATGCTTTCGAATTGCTAGGTTGGCAAGAGCTGGAGCTAGTGCGGGAGCTCACTCTGCCCACAGGGCTAGGGATTCGAACCTCCGAACTTGCGATCTTCTGATCGACAAGCCTGGCCTCTTACCCGCTGAGCCACCACGCCCCTTCAGCTTTGTAGGGCATGCAAAAAAAGGTAGATGCAGAACAAAGAAATGACAGTGGCAGGATAAAAACTAAATGTGACTTAACCAAATTTGCATCTAAATTTAAATAGTAAATTAATTTAATTACAGTTAGTAATTCCCCTAAATCAGATGAAATAGTTAGAAATTATTAATTTTTCCTATCTCATTAAAATTACTATTTGATGCCAATTTTTGGAGAGTCTCTGGAAGCTTTCAGAGATCCTATATGGCCATAGTTTCTAGCATAGCGTAATGTGTAAGCCAGGCCACTATGGCTTGTTCAACAAACACAATTACAACAGGCCATGGTTTAATACAGTGCTTTCCAAACTGCCGCCGTTGGTGACACACCAATGGCGGCGGCGGCGTGGGGGCGCACGCAGGGGCAGGGGCGTGCGCGGCGGCAGCGCGGGGGGGGCGCGCGGTGGCGGCATGCATGGCAGCCTCGTGTTTTCCGCTAAAACATGGAAGTGCTGATGGTGCGCCGCTGCCATCGTCGCTGCCACGCTGCTATGCACGCTGCTGCCGCGTGCATCCCCGTGCTGCCGCCGTGCACATCCACTTCCGGGGTGTGTGGCGACACACTAAACTGTCTCGACACACAGTTTGGAAAGCTATGGTTTAATATAAAACTCATATTTTATGGGTCTTCAGCATCTGCTTCAAATAGGCACAATAGTACTTTTTCACACTTACCAAATAGGATATCTGTCACAAAAGAAACATGGATGCATACTTCACAATGGTCTCTGTGAATCTTATATAAGGGTTCTGTGCTATGCTTGTGCAGAAGGCCATTTCAACTGCGAAAGCCTAAGCTTTGGGGTGGTTGCTCTGACCCATTCTGGAACACACGTTTTATTATGCTACCCATTCCTCGGTTCTTTGCTGACCACCACAACATAGACCTTCGATTGTTCCTTCTTTGTTTACTCAGTGTTTGTTCAGTGTTTTAAATCTGTATGGCACTTGAAAGCATCTTTTCAAGATGTCAACAATGTAATGCTAAACTTCTACCATAAGACTGCCACTCTTGGTGTCTGAACTGTTTTGGCAAAGGACATGTAGTAGACATGTGTCCAACTGATAGGCTTCCACCAGACAGGCCTGGTAGAATCAATTCTCATTTTTCAGCAGGTCTTATGCTCTGCAGTTTCCATTGCCAAACTGACTCCAAAGAGAGATGATTCCACTGAATCAACGTGTAGATTCACCTAAGTGTAGATTTGCCTGCTCATTCAGTGACTTCAGTTCCACTGAATGAGCTGGTGGCTTTGTCAGCACTCCCACACTCTGGTAAATCACTTGAAATTAAGCCTTCATCCTTGAGGACCCATGCTGGTACACTGTGGGATGGAGCTATAAGCAGATGTTGTATACTGGCAGGATGAACCAGGTACTTAGGGATAAACTACTCCCTAAGAATTGCAAGCGTTGTTTCATGCAGAGTTACTAGTATCTTATTTTGTTGGAACTATCCCTTTAGTAACAGATTGTATGTTGTGGGAAGAGGAGAGGAACAAAAATAAATTAAGGAATTGCAAATTAAAATAAATCGTGTCCCTATTTGTCTTCCTGACATGTTGACGGTTGTGTTTCAAGGCTTCAAAATGGAGCTTATTACTTATTAATCTGAAGGTTTGTGTCATTTGTTCCTAAATATGAATTTATGTTTTGACTCTTTACTAAGGAGTTAAACAAAATTCAAATTAAATCAGTTTCTATAGAGATAAAAATGAATCAAGCACCACAATCACTTTCTCATCTAGCAACCATAGGATGTGAAAGGTGTTTTCTCAGCATATAAGCATCATCTTATCAATACAAGATGGGCTAGTAACTGGGGGAGTTGGCAAGGCAGAGAAGAGAATGTCTGTATTATTAATGTAGTTTCATCCTCATGGCAAACTCTCACCTTGATGAGTCCCACTGTTCTACTTCAAACGAAAGCCGTGCAGCTGTTTGGCTGTGCAGGCCCTGATCATCTTCCTGGCCCAGTTGTATCCCTTTAAAGAGGTTAAGTGGAAGGCGTACACAAGCTCTTACTGGCATAGACATCTAGATAGAAATACCATAACTTTAACCCACTGATCGAATCCTTTAAATCAGTTAATATAATAAATTAAAAGGCATTCATTATTGTTAAACCAAAAATGAAGCTGCATATTATTAAATAGGACTATGCAACATCAGTCAGACACAAAGTACCATCAAGCAATCTGATAAATGATTTATACTTTAATTGGCTGAATGGCTCCTAAACAAAACTTTGTAAACATGGGTTAAATTTACACAAGGTTGTATTGGTCAGTAGCTTAATAAAACAAAGAGAATTAATGAAAAAGAAAATAACTTACTTTGATGCAGCAATCTTTGCAGATCACACTAAAATAAAAAGGTAATACCTCAATTGTAGCAATAGCAATTGAATAAAAAGAGAAATAATAAAGGAATTGAATAAAAAGAAAAATAACAAAGGAGTTACAAAACAAGCCACACTTAAGATAGAAAATAAGTTGCAGGACTGAGAAGTTGGGCTGTTATTTTTCCTGATGGCTGCCTAATCAATTGCAGGTTTTCCCACAAAGAAAAGACCCTAACAGCCACAACTGCCAAACCTTTATGAAATGCTTTATTGCAGTCAACTCTGAATTTAACCATCATGTACCCAGAAACGAAAATCTCATCTCATTTGGGGGAAACCAAACAATGAAGATAGTACCAATCGAAGATAGTGTTTGCCATTGCAGTGCCAAGCAATTTTTTTTTTTTTTTGGCTCTGCAACAACTGGAGGAGAGAGTAAATTTTTCTGGGAGATAGAATAACAGAAGGCACCATTTAGGCAGTGTTTTTCAGAACTCCCCAGCCAGTTGAAGTTCACACCTCTTAAAGTTGCCAAGTTTGAAAAATACTGATTTAGGGCATCGAGCCCAGCCCCTGATCAGTTCAGGAACGTAAATTAAAGAACTTCAGATTTCATAGCAGCTGCAGAAGGCAACCATGCAGTCTTGGGGAAAGATCTGGCTGCTTTAGGGTTGCAGATAGAGGCTGTGATTCTACTCTGATGCCCTCTGAATGAATTCCGCTTTGGGGAATAAAATCTGAAGTGCGCACAGCCATGGTAAATATTCTATGTCCATGTTGTTCTGTGACTTCAGGAAAAAATAGGAGGAGGATTAGATCTAACATTGCATTATTGGAATTTTCCATTACATAAATGGAGGTTTGTTTGCCTTACTTTCCCTTATTCTGAAATTTCTCAAACCCATTTCAGAGAGGGTTCCTGAAATCTATTGCATATTTAGAAGGGTATCCAAGAGAAGAAGTAGCATGTTTCTGTTTTGCTGGCAGGCTGACAGCACTGAATCAGTTCAAAAATATGATCTCTGTTTAATATCTTTCAATTTTCCCAGCAAACTGAGTTCTCTAGGTGAATTAGGAAACTGAATATTAAAACCGCCCAGAGTCCCCAGGTATGGAGGAGCTGGGCGGTGATACAAATTTAAATAATAAATAAAACAGCAAAAAACTGAATATTAAAACAGCAAAAAACAAAAAACTAAATATTAAAACAGCAAAAACAATTAAACAAACGTATCTTCAATACATAGTAGGGAGCACGAAGCATTAAGTACCCCTTTCAGGTAACCCTTCAGGTACCGCTTTTAGGGGGTACTTCTTAAAATGTATTAGTGCAGGAGAGACACTCTCTCCTGAAATATTAAAGCTGTCACATCCTTTGAGAAGCTCATGAAACTGCTTTAAAGTCTTTCCCAGTCCTTTTAAGTGCTTTGCATAGCCCTAATGAATGGTTGTACTGATCCATTTAGTTTTCACGGCAAGAATACTGGGGTGGGTTGCCATTACCTTCCCCATTTGGTATATCCCCATACCAAAAAAGGGAAGCACTAAAGAATGTTCAAACTATCGAACAGTGGCACTTATAAAATCGCTGGAAGAAACATTAACAATCTCAGATATGCAGATGATACCACTTTGATGGCTGAAAGCGAGGAGGAGCTGAGGAGCCTTATGACGAAGGTGAAAGAAGAAAGTGCAAAAGCTGGGTTGCAGTTAAACCTCAAAAAAACCAAGATTATGGCAACCAGCTTGATTGATAACTGGCAAATAGAGGGAGAAAAAGCGGAGGCAGTGACAGACTTTGTATTTCTAGGCGCAAAGATTACTGCAGACGCTGACTGCAGCCAGGAAATCAGAAGATGTCTACTTCTTGGGAGGAGGGCAATGGCAAATCTTGATAAAATAGTTAAGAGCAGAGACATCACACTGACAACAAAGGTCCGCATAGTTAAAGCGATGGTATTCCCTGTAGTAACCTATGGCTGCGAGAGCTGGACCATAAGGAAGGCTGAGCGAAGGAAGATAGATGCTTTTGAACTGTCGTGTTGGAGGAAAATTCTGAGAGTGCCTTGGACTGCAAGAAGATCAAACCAGTCCATACTCCAGGAAATCAAGCCAGACTGCTCACTTGAGGGAATGATATTAAAGGCAAAACTGAAGTACTTTGGCCACATAATGAGAAGACAGGATACCCTGGAGAAGAAGCTGATGCTAGGGAAAGTGGAAGGCAAAAGGAAGAGGGGCCGACCAAGGGCAAGATGGATGGATGATATTCTGGAGGTGACGGACGTGACCGTGGGGGAGCTGGGGATGGTGACGGCCGACATGAAGCTCTGGCATGGGCTGGTCCATGAAGTCACGAAGAGTCGGAAGCGACTGAACGAATAAACAACAAAACAACAATGAATGGTAGGGCTGTGTCATGCTTCAGATTCAGGAGTGGTGCTTTGGAAGGTGTGGGAACATGAACATAGCACCTGTCGGTGGCTTATTTGCCAAGATTGGAAGCTTCCCCTCAGCAGCCAGGCAATCCTGGAAAATGACATGGGTGCTTTAATAAGTTGGAGGCAGTTGCTGCTTTTGCTTTCAACAAATCCAAAGCATTTAACAGCTCTAATAAATAATACATGAAAGACATGAGAAGAAATACTGTACATATAAAAGCCACTATCCCAGGATAACATAGGCATTTTAATTTTTTTTCAAAAATCCAACCATAAAAATTGTAGGCAAAAAGAAATGTTTTTTGTCTTGCACAGTAATTTAATTATAAAAAGGCTCTGTTTACTTACCTACTACAAAGATGACACATATAGGGCCATATAAAGAACTGGTTATGACAAAGGAGACAAAGCTGTAGGGGGAAAATTGTGACAAGTGCTAAGATTTATTTTTTATAATATGATAATAATCAATGCAAGTAATAACACTCAAACATAGAATGAAGAATGTTTAGAGATTAAAGTGTGGGCTACAGTTTCTGGAGTAATTTATAGCTATATAAACCATCCCTTCCAATCACTGAAAAGACTGAAAATAGCTTTGCATTATGGAAGCTTACTTTATTGTAGATACATTTGCTCTGCACACAAATGTAGACCGAGGAAAAGGCAAAAAGTGAACTCTGGTATGCTAGACTAATTCAGGATATTCCCACCAGGAAAATTGATATTTTTTGCATGCTTAAGCTGAGTGAAAAACCTGCATGTGATATAGAAAACACTAACAGAAGTTAATAAAAGTGAGGTATGCCATTGTACCGCTAAAGGGAATGGAACTTTATATCTCATTTTCCCCTCTTTTTGGAGGGGAGGAGTAGATTTTTTTAAAAAATAAAATGGGGCACATTAAACTTATCTACTTTACTTGTTATTTGGGGAGAAAAATAGAAAATAGGAAGCAATCTTGGGAAAGAAGCTTCAGTGTTCTACAAAAAGAGGAGCTGGAGACTGCCTGCCTGTGGTCTACAAGTTGCCCAACCCTGATCTGTTGGCACAAGGATTAGTACAGGAGAACAAAGTTAACTAGATAGACCAGTCTTGCAAAAGCCAACATACTTACTAAACATTTAACTATATGGATACTCATGTCTGTTTTTAATAAGTATTAACAAACCAACCAACGCACACTTTCTCATATTAAGAAATTACCTCAGCCCTTGAAGGCACATTGCCTCTTTCTCTTTGGCAGGAATCTTTTATTTCTAAATGTCTTTTTCCCATCAAATCTGCAATGCTTGGTAATGACCTTCTTGAACATGTCTGATTGTAAGTAGATGACAACTATAAATTAAATGAAGACATTCAGAAACTGCTCTTTGTGATAATTTTTTAATAAAGCCAAGCCTCCTGGAATTTAGTGATAATTTAGTAGTTAATGAACAGCTTTTAGTTTGAAATGAGTAGCTTAAAAAATAAGAAATTCAAACAAACCACTGTGGACCAACTATAACCATATTTCTTAACTCAGGAAGTTACACAATGGTCATATTTCCCTCCAAATTGAGGGTAATGGTATTCCATGTTAATACACTCTATTTAGATGTAAATTTCAAGGATTGCACATCTTTAATTATGTGCACACAGGAAAGACACAATGCATTGTAGGGTTCTGTGGGGCTTCAGAGCCAAATCCAAAAAAAAAAAGAGGAACACCAGCAGCAAGAAATCCCCCAAACCACTGGATATTTATTTAGCATTTCAACATGAAGATTTAGATATATGAATGGGTGTTTAAAAAGGACAATAGATAGGTGTAATCCCAGTTTATTCTTGCCTTGGTTCCTGATCCCCTACCATCCTTACATAGCTCTCCTAGTTTTATCTTTAGTTCCAGATCTGAGTGAATCCAGCTCAGTCCTGTATTTTCAGCTTCTGAGAAGTCCATTGTGCTGATGTTTTGTTCAGAGAAGATACTATTATGTGGAGAATTCAAGATGACGTTCTGAGTATCTCCTGCAGAAAAAAGAACACACAGACAAAAATGTAAGTAAAAATGTTAAACTATTGTGGCTTTCTTCAGAGATAATAGGATACTTTAAAAAGATTAGTGAGTTCACACTACACACAGCAGAGAATATATGATGTCATGACATATAGTATGTCTGGTTCAAATATTTTATTTATCTTCTGTTATCTAAGAACCTCTTATGCTTCTTCCAGGGTTCTGTACTGATTAAGAATTGTAAAATGTAAACTATTTCTTATTTTCATTTTAGAGTTTAATTCCATCAAATGGATATAATTAAAATACAATATAATAATAAATAGAAAAAATCCAGATGATGGTGAGATCCTAAAAAGGAGGATATTACGGGGCTAACCACCCCCAGGAGGAACTGTTACCTCCTTTGTCCCAAGCAAGGCGGCAGAACCAGGTCTTTAAAGACCTCCGGAAGGCCAGGAGCGAGGGCGCCCACCTCACCTCCGGGGGCAAGATATTCCACAGGGCGGGTGCTATCGCAGAGAAGGCACGCCTCCTGGATCCCGCTAAATGAAATTCTTTATGACCGTTGCAGCATCCTGTAGTCACGTGATCGCCATTTTTGACTTTCCTGGCCGGCTTCCAGCAAGTAAAATCAACAGGAAACTGCGTGATTTGCTTAATGACCACGTGGTTCGATTAACGACCACGGTAATTCGCTTAATGACCGCCGCAAAAAAGGTAATAAAATTGGGTTGGATTCGCTTAATGACCACTTCACTTAGCAACTGAAATTCCGGTCTCAATTGTGGTTGTTAAGCGAGGACTACCTGTACTTATGCATTCTATTCCACAGGTGAGTTGCCATTAACTGGGAGAAATATGTAGTTCAGCTGAACAACAGGAAGATCACTGTCCCCATCTCTGCTAAGTTTGAACAGTGATTCATTAGGACCACCAAATAGCAGAGAAGCTTAGGTCTCCCCTACCCATAGCAGTCTTGATGCAGCCAGGCTCATTTTAATGCTACTCAAAACAGCATGCAAGATAGCTAGATAAATAAATGAAATGAAAGTCTGCTTGATCCATAACCAAGATGTTAAATAACTAAAATTCTAAGTTGGGTCACTTATGATATAACTACCGCTTTGCACTCTTCCAGTTCCTATCTTAAACTATGGGCTGCTCCATGTGACCAGCTTGCCTAAGAGTGAGTAAAGGCCATTGATACGAACACCTTGACTCCAACTGACTCCTGTGCACTTTAGCAGGAAGTCCCCGCCCCTCCAATTACTGGTTGATGTCCTACATGGCCATTTTTTTCACACATTCACCAGTAGAATGGTGAAAAGCTGTTTTTTTTAAAATTTACAAGCTCAATGGTGAAAAAGCAAAATGCTGGATGTATTTTACTGATGTAACAATGACAAGGTAGATCTTCTTTTAAAACAAGTTTATTGATAGAAGGTGGATCTGCCTTTGCTTTTTTTTAAAAAAAAGAAAAGAACAGGTGAAATTGACTGGAGTACTGCCACTTTCTCTTTATAGCCTAAGTGACAGGAAAAATAGTAAAATGGTGGTATTTTCCAGGAGGGATAAAGGAAAGGAGGAATCCACCAATCAAAGTCATAGTAAATATAGTCTGAATGGATCATCAGGCTAAAGCGAATAGATTTTTTAAAGCTGGCTTCGTTTCCAACCAGGTTATGCACAGAAGTCCAATAGCTTAAGGCTGCCATTTAGGAAAGCGCTGAAGCACTACCCTAGGAACCCATGATAAATTACAGAAAGGGCATGCCAACAGAGCCAATCCTGCCTGTAAGGAAAGCTGCTCTTCCTTTTATTCCTTCAACTTAATGTAAGCGTTCCAAGATATCTGCATTATCAAGAATGTCATCCTGATTAACAGTTGGAACATACCCTTATAATTGTTGCTATTTTTCCGTACAAAAATTGGTCGAAGTTTGGGTGGATTTTTTACTTCCATCATGATCCGATCATGCAGGCTGAATTCTTGGAAGGCCTTCTCCTTCAATTTCCGTGCTGATACCTAGCAAATACAGTGAGTTACAAATGGAAGATGGTGGTGTCTCTAAGGCTGGACCAGGGCCTTGCAGCCCATAAGACTGCCAAATCCAGCATCACACTTAACTTAAAAAACAAATTAACAGCATAGGTCTTATCTATCCTTCCTCCTCCTCCTCCTCCTCCTCCTCCTCCTCCTCCTCCTCCTCCTCCTCCCCCCCCCCCCTTCCTATGGGATCTCTGGTGAAATGATGATGCAGGCATGATTGCAGCATTGCTCTGCAAAGGAAAAAAGGGAATGTGCCACTCTGGCATGACGGGAGGTGGAGATAGAGAGAGAAGAACATAGAGTGCACTAGAAATGAGTAAGGAGGAAGTAACATTTAAAGATGGAAAGACTTGCACATGGGGTGGTGGTCCCAGAAATCAATGCACCTGGGGCCTCTGCAATCCTTGTTGCACCATTGATAGAAGATGTCTCACAAATGACACAGTGCAAGTACACAATAAAAGGTGAATCTGATATGACCCATTACTTACTGCATGGAGGCTGTAGCATTTGTTTTTGATATCATCCACCACCATACTGTAGGATGAACGGATACCTTCTCCTGACGGAACACTGTGCAATGTTTGCTCCATAGCCTTCTGCAGCCTCACACTTTTCTGCAAGTAACCAAGCACATCCTACCATAAGCCGTCCTGAAATGGGGAAGCCCAGCCTGAAGCCTTTATATCAGCCTGTAGGTGTATCATGTTGTATTTAATGTAGAATATGTTTTAGTTTAGTTTAGATGGCATCTCTAATGAGGTATTTTAATGAATAAGGAAGAACTTCAGCTTTTGAAGATTACTCAGCTTAAAAGCCTGATTATATGAGATATTGGCCAAGAGGTTGCCGTACAGTATTAGCTTTTTACCTGGAAAACTGGTATTGAAAGTAATAAATCAAAGCTACCCATACCCAATTGTTTGTCTTCTGCCTGGCAGAACAGTCTTCTACATCCATTCTTCCCAAATACTGAAAGACATTAAAAGGAACGCCTTAGTTTGCTCAGTGTAAACTTTTTGATTGCCTTTCCAACCCTCTGAACAATTTTTCCTCCAATTTCAAAGAAAAGTGATAGTGGGATGAAGATACTGAAGTAGTGGTAAAGAAATATTTAGCTACTGTGTTCTCACATCCCCCAAATACCTCTTTGCAACTCTGTATGGTTAACATGAGTTTCTGAAGCTCAGTGTACTCGGAGAAGAACATTTGGCAGATGGTTGTATAATGACTGGCAGCTTCGGAAGGTCTGTGAAAGTGATCCTCACAGATCTAAAATGGACAAATAGTAATCAGTTCTGGACACATGTCCAATTAAGTTCATTGAACTAACTACGGAATTTATAGACCTGAGATGCAAATTGTGTCCATTGCCCCTGAACCTCTCTCCACTCAGGAAACAGCTTATAATAATAGACTAGAAAGCATCATAAATTAAAAAGGTATTTTGGTAAGGGAGCATAGCAGCGTTTGAATGTTATTCAACATAAAAGCCTGTTTATTTGAGACCTACCTATAATACAACTTTCAATTTATTCAAACTCTATAAGAGGCATAGTAAAAAGAAAGAAAGAAAAATGAATATACCCAATATATTCTAGAAGAAAATAATAAGAAATTAGACACTGGAGAACACCAGTCTATCTTGTCTGCTGCCTTTCAAAACTGACACAAAGAGAACAAATAAAGAAACTGAACCCGTACCCAGGTGGTACAAACTCCTTCTGATCAGGAGCTACTTTTGCCTTGTGTGGTGCACTGGGGACGTCCTCTAAAACATAGGCAGAGCCAAGTCAAATAAGTAGAGGGCCAGATCAAGAGATAAGCTTGATTTTACATAAAACTAAATTTAAATAAATACAATTGTTATGCTACAACCTAGGTATTTAATAAACAGAAGGGGAAATCTCTAAATACGTGAGATGTAGTATAATAATTACAGTTTGATGGGAAAATACAAAGTTGGACCACAGGCTACATAGTTTGTGAGACATAAGAAGATATTACAAAAAACAGCCATCTCCAACTTGCTGCTCTGCAGGTGTAGTAGACTACAAGCCCCAGAATTCCTACCAGAAGAGCCAAAAACCAAATAGAAATGTGTTCAACCCATGTTCGTTTACGACTCATAGCGACCCTATGTATAATAGAACGAAATGCTAAACAGTCTTGCGCCAATTGCCTGACTGTTCCAATGTTTGCATCCATTGTTGCAGTAATTGTGTCAATCCATCGCGTTGAAGGTCTTCCTCTTTTCCGCTGGCCCTCGACTTTACCAAACATGATATCCTTTTCAAGCGATCGGTCTTTCCTGGCAATGTGCCCAAAGTATGAGAGTCGAAGCCTAGTTATCCTCGCCTCTAGTGAACATTTTGGTTGTATTTCTTCTAAAACTGATTTGTTTGTTCTTCTGGCAGTCCATGGTACTTTCAGTAATCTTCGCCAGCACCATAATTCGAACGCATCAATTCTTCTTCTATCTTCCTTTTTTAATGTCCACGTTTCACAGGCATATGTGGCAATTGAGAAAACCATAGCATGAGTCAGATGCACCTTTGTTTTTAGACTGACATCTTTACTTCTGAAAACCTTAGATAGGTCTTGGATGGCAGATTTTCCCAGTGTGATACGTCGTCTGATTTCTTGATTACTACTTCCCTTGGCATTGATTGTTGATCCGAGTAGAATGAAATAATTGACAACTTCAATTTCTTCTCCATTAATTGTGACATTACTTATTGGTCCATTTGTGAGAATCTTCGTCTTCTTCACATTCAAGTGTAGTCTGTATTGCTGACTACAGTCTTTGATCTTCATCAGCAAGTACTTCATGTCTTCTTCATTTGCAGCAAGCAAAGTTGTGTCATCTGCATATTGTAGATTGTTAATGAGTCTTCCACCAATTCTGATACCCCGCTCTTCTTCATACATTCCTGCTTCTTGAATTATTTGTTCAGCATACACATTAAATAAATAGGGTGAAAGCCTTGCCGTACACCTTTTCCAATTTTGAACCACTCGGTATCACCGTTTTCTGTTCTAATGACTGCCTCTTGATCCATGTACAGGTTCCGCATGAGTACAATTAAGTGCTCTGAGATTCCCATTCTTTGTAATATTAACCATAACTTGTTATGGTCCACACAGTCAAAGGCCTTTGCATAATCAATGAAGCAGAGGTAAACATCTTTCTGGTATTCTTTACATTCAGCCAAGATTCATCTGACATCAGCTATGATATCTCTCGTGCCGCGTCCTCTTCTAAATCCAGCTTGGACTTCTGGTAGTTCTCTGTCGATGTAAGGCTGCAAACGTTGTTGAATTATTTTCAGCAAAATTTTGCTAGCATGTATAATTATTGAAATTGTTCGATAATTTCCACATTCAGTTTGATCTCCTTTCTTTGGAATGGGTATAAATACAGATCTCTTCCAGTCAGTTGGCCACGTCTCTGTCTTCCAAACTTCTTGACATAGAAGAATAAGTGCTTCCACTGCTGCATCTGATTGTTGAAGTATCTCAATTGGTAATCCATCTATTCCTGGAGCCTTGTTTTTCGCCAGTGCCTTCAGTGCAGCTTGAACTTCTCTCTTCATTACCGATGGTTCTTGATCATATTCTACCTCCTGAAAAAGCTGATCATCGACTAACTCTTTTTTATACAGTGATTCTGTATATTCCTTCCATCTTCTCTTAATACTACCAGCGTCATTTAATGTATTTCCCATAGAATCTTTAAGGATAGCAACTCGGGACTTGAATTTTCTCTTCAGCTCTTTCAGCTTGAGAAATGCTGATCGTGTTCTTCCTCTTTGATTTTCTAACTCTAGGACTTTGCATATTTCATCATAATATTTTTCCTTATCTATTCTCGCTGCCCTTTGAAATTTTCTATTTAGTTCTCTTGTTGTTTATTCGTTCAGTCGTTTCCGACTCTTCGTGACTTCATGGACCAGTCCACGCCAGAGCTTTCTGTCGGCCGTCACCATCCCCAGCTCCCCAATGGTTGAGTCCATCACCTCCAGAATACCATCCATCCATCTTGCCCTTGGTCGGCCCCTCTTCCTTTTGCCTTCCACTTTCCCTAGCATCAGCTTCTTCTCCAGGGTATCCTGTCTTCTCATTATGTGGCCAAAGTACTTCAGTTTTGCCTTTAATATCATTCCCTCAAGTGAGCAGTCTGGCTTGATTTCCTGGAGTATGGATTGGTTTGATCTTCTTGCAGTCCAAGGCACTCTCAGAATTTTCCTCCAACACCACAGTTCAAAAGCATCTATCTTCCTTCGCTCAGCCTTCCTTATGGTCCAGCTCTCGCAGCCATAGGTTACTACAGGGAATACCATTGCTTTAACTATGTGGACCTTTGTTGTCAGTGTGAGGTCTCTGCTCTTAACTATTTTATTTATTTTATTTATTTATTTTATTTATTTATTTTATTTAATTTATTAAATTATTATTTTATTTTATCAAGATTTGCCATTGCTCTCCTCCCAAGAAGTAGACGTCTTCTGATTTCCTGGCTGCAGTCAGCGTCTGCAGTAATCTTTGCGCCTAGAAATACAAAGTCTGTCACTGCCTCCACTTTTTCTCCCTCTATTTGCCAGTCATCAATCAAGCTCGTTGCCATAATCTTGGTTTTTTTGAGGTTTAACTGCAACCCAGCTTTTGCACTTTCTTCTTTCACCTTTGTCATAAGGCTCCTCAACTCCTCCTCGCTTTCAGCCATCAAAGTGGTATCATCTGCATATCTGAGATTGTTAATGTTTCTTCCAGTGATTTTAACTCCAGCCTTGGATTCCTCAAGCCCAGCATGTTGCATGATGTGTTCTGCGTACAGGTTGAATAGGTAGGGTGAGAGTATACAACCCTGCCGTACTCCTTTCCCAATCTTAAACCAGTCCGTTGTTCCATGCTCTGTTCTTACCGTTGCTACTTGGTCGTTATACAGATTCCTCAGGAGGCAGACAAGATGACTTGGTATCCCCATACCACCAAGAACTTGCCACAATTTGTTATGATCCACACAGTCAAAGGATTTAGAATAGTCAATAAAACAGAAATAGATGTTTTTCTGAAATTCCCTGGCTTTCTCCATTATCCAGCGGATATTGGCAATTTGGTCTTTAGTTCCTCTGCCTTTTCTAAACCCAGCTTGTACATCTGGCAATTCTCGCTCCATGAATTGCTGGAGTCTACCTTGCAAGATCTTGAGCATTACCTTACTGGCATGTGAAATAAGTGCCACTGTTCGATAGTTTGAACATTCTTTAGTGCTTCCCTTTTTTGGTATGGGGATATAAGTTGATTTTTTCCAATCTGATGGCCATTCTTGTGTTTTCCAAATTTGCTGGCATAGGGCATGCATCACCTTGACAGCATCATCTTGCAAGATTTTAAACAGTTCAGCTGGGATACCGTCATCTCCTGCTGCCTTGTTATTAGCAATGCTTCTTAAGGCCCATTCAACCTCACTCTTCAGGATGTCTGGCTCTAACTCACTGACCACACCGTCAAAGCTATCTCCAATATTATTATCCTTCCTATACAGATCTTCCGTATATTCTTGCCACCTTTTCTTGATCTCTTCTGCTTCTGTTAGGTCCTTACCATCTTTGTTTTTGATCATACCCATTTTTGCCTGGAATTTACCTCCGATGTTCCTAATTTTCTGGAAGAGGTCTCTTGTCCTTCCTATTCTATTGTCTTCTTCCACTTCCGCACATTGCTTGTTTAAAAATAATTCCTTATCTCTTCTGGCTAACCTCTGGAATTTTGCATTTAATTGGGCATATCTCCCCCTATCACTGTTGCCTTTTGCTTTCCTTCTTTCTTGGGCTACTTCCAGTGTTTCAGCAGACAGCCATCTTGCCTTCTTGGTTTTCTTTTTCTTTGGGATGTTTTTTGTTGCCACCTCCTGAACAATGTTGCGAACTTCTGTCCATAGTTCTTCTGGGACCCTATCTACTAAATCTGGTCCCTTAAATCTATTCTTCACCTCCACTGCATATTCCTTAGGAATATTAGTGAGCTCATATCTAACTGATCTGTGGGTCTTCCCTATTCTCTTTAGTCTGATTCTAAATTTTGCAATAAGAAGTTCGTGATCTGAACTACAGTCAGCTCCAGGTCTTGTTTTTACCGACTGTATAGATGTCCGCCACCTTTGGCTGCAAAGGATGTAGTCAATCTGATTTCGGTGTCGACCATCTGGTGAAGTCCATGTATAAAGTCGTCTTTTAGGTTGTTGGAAGAGAGTGTTTGTTATGCACAGTGAGTTGTCTTGGCAAAATTCTATCAGCCTATGTCCTGCTTCATTTTGTTCTCCCAGACCATGCTTGCCTGTAATTCCAGGTGTCGTTTGACTACCCACCTTAACATTCCAGTCTCCTGTAATGAAAATAACATCTCTTTTTGGTGTATTATCTAGTAGGTGCTGCATATCCTCATAGAACTGATCTACTTCTGCTTCTTCAGCATCTGTGGTTGGGGCGTATATTTGGATCACTGTGATGTTAAATGGCTTACCCTGAATTCGAATTGAGATCATTCTATCATTTTTTGGATTGTATCCAAGCACTGCTTTAGCCACTTTATTATTAATTATGAAGGCTACTCCATTTCTTCTGTGGTCCTCTTGTCCACAGTAGTAGATCTGGTGGTCATCTGATGTGAAGTGGCCCATCCCAGTCCATTTCAGTTCACTGACACCTAAAATGTCTATATTTAATCTTGACATGTCACCAATAACCACATCCAATTTGCCCTGGCTCATAGATCTTACATTCCAGGTTCCTATGGTGTGTTGATCTTTAGAACATCGGATTCGTCGTTCACCACCAGCACCGTCGGCCGCTAGCCGTCCTTTCGGCTTTGAGCTAGCTGCGTCATCACATCTGGGGCTAGTTGAACATATCCTCTGTTCCTCCCCAGTAGCATTTTGACCATCTTCCGACCTGGGAGTCCCATCTTCCGATGGTATACCGACATATATTTGGTTGTACTGATCCATTTAGTTTTCATGGCAAGAATACTGGGGTGGGTTGCCATTACCTTCCCCAGGGATCGTATTTAGTCTGACCTCTCTGCCACGACCTTCCCGTCTTGGGTGTCCCTTCACGGTTTAGCTCATGGTTT